>CM038675.1:114955072-116155072 GCA_021605145.1 Aegilops bicornis
AGGTTCCCCAGTTAAATTTGGATGTAACTTTTTGAGTAGATGATTTTTCATATAAAAAACTTTTTCATCCGAGTTAGTATGCAAAAGTTATGCCCATATTTACAACTTTTAGGAGAGATTTTGCAAATAAAGTCGAAATTCACATTTGCAAATTTTCCCAACAACTAGACCACATATCACATGGGAAACTTATTTTCTTTTATTTTTTGACATTTCCATCATTTTCTTTTATTTTTTTAAAATTGAAAAAGGCGATCCACGGTGGGGGGTGGAGAGTTTGAAAATGGGACCTTTAGTACCGGTTCGTAGCACGAACCGAGACTAAGGTCTCAACCCCCTTAGTCCCGGCTCGTGCCTCAAACCGGGACTAAAGGTCTACTCTTTAGTCCCGGTTTGAGGCATGAACCGGGACTAATGGGCCTCGCACCCTTTAGTCCCGGTTTGAGGCACAAACCGGGACTAAAGGGCACAGGTGAACCGGGACTAATTCCTTAGCCGCCTGAACCGGGATAAATGCTCACATTAGTGCGGTTACGGATTGAACCAGGACTAATGGGCTAAACCGGGTGGACGATGGCCCTTTTTCTACTAGTGATGAAACCCCCGATACTTTCAAAAAGAGATTGTCCGTTTTGTACATGAAGTGCATCCAGTTTTGCCGTAATCTCTACTTTCTTCTATTACATGCTATGTGAGTGAAATGATGATACCATGCCAACTTGGAACCTTTTCACAGTTCATTTCAAATGCTTTTCAAATTCATGGTCTTATAGCTCAAAATAATCAGTAAATTCATGAAAAATAACACATGTAGTCAGAAAGGGTTGTAAATTGATGATGTGGCTTTGAATGGTGCATTCTGAACACAGAAAAACTATGGAGTTCAAATAAGTTCAAAAAATGAAATCCCTGTCTAATAGATTTAGTTTCCGTATGAAACCCTCGACATTTCAAAGAGATTGTCCGTTTAGTACACGAAGTGCATCCAGTTTTTGCCGTAACCCTCTCTACTTTCTCGCACATGCTATGGGTGAAATGATGATACTATGCCAACTTGGAACCTTTTCAGAGTTCATTTCAAATGCATTTCAATTTATGGTCTTATAGCTCAAAATAATCAGTTAATGCATGAAAAACAACAAATGTAGTCAGAAAAGGGTTGAAAATTGATGATGTGGCTTTGAATGGTGCATTTTGAACACAGAAAAACTATGGAGTTCAAATAAGTTCAAAAAATGAAATCCCTTTGTAATGTAGACGCAGTTACCGTGATGAAACCTTGACACTTCAAAGAGATTGTCCGCTTTGTACACGAAGTGCATCCAGCTTTTTGTCCGTAACCCTCTCTACTTTCTCGCACATGCTATGTGGGTGAAATGATGATACCATGCCAACTTGAACCTTTTCAGAGTTCATTTCAAATGCTTTTCAATTTCATGGTCTTATAGCTCAAAATAATCAAGAATGCATGAAAATTAACAAATGTAGTCGAAGGGTTGTAAATTGATGATGTGGCTTTGAATGGTGCATTTTGAACACGTAAAAACTATGGAGTTCAAATAAGTTCAAAAAATGAAATCCCTTTGTAAATGCATTTTCCGTATGAAACCCCGATACTTCAAAGAGATTGTCCGCTTTGTACACGAAGTGCATCCAGTTTTTGTCAGAATCCTCTCTACTTTCTCGCACATGCTATGTGGGTGAAATGATGATACCATGCCAACTTGGAACCTTTTCAGAGTTCATTTCAAATGCATTTCAATTTCATGGTCTTATAGCTGAAAATAATCAAGAATGCATGAAAAATAACAAATGTAGTCGAAGGGTTGTAAATTGATGATGTGAGCTTGAATGGTGCATTTTGAACACGTAAAAACTATGGAGTTCAAATAAGTTCAAAAAATGAAATCCCTTTGTAACAGCATTTAGTTTCCGTGATGAAACCCCGATACTTCAAAAGAGATTGTCCGCTTTTGTACACGGTGCATCCAGTTTTTGTCAGAATCTCTCTACTTTCTCGCACATGCTATGTGGGTGAAATGATGATACCATGCCAACTTGGAACCTTTTCAGAGTTCATTTCAAATGCTTTTCAATTTCATGGTCTTATAGCTCAAAATAATCAAGAATGCATGAAAAATTAACAAATGTAGTCGAAGGGTTGTAAATTGATGATGTGGCTTTGAATGGTGCATTTTGAACACAGAAAAACTATGGAGTTCAAATAAGTTCAAAAAATGAAATCCCTTTGTAATGCATTTAGTATCCGTGATGAAACCATGATACTTCAAAAGAGATTGTCCGCTTTGTACACGGCGCATCCAGTTTTGTCATAACCTCTCTACTTTCTCGCACATGCTATGTGGGTGAAATGATGATACCATGCCAACTTGGAACCTTTTCGTAGTTCATTTCAAATGCATTTCAATTTCATGGTCTTATAGCTCAAAATAATCAAGAAATGCATGAAAATAACAAATGTAGTCGTAAAGGGTTGTAAATTGATGATGTGGCTTTGAATGGTGCATTTTGAACACAGAAAACTATGGAGTTCAAATAAGTTCAAAAAATGAAATCCCTTTGTAATGCATTTAGTTTCCGTGATGAAACCTTGATACTTCGAAAGAGATTGTCCGTTTTGTACACGAAGTGCATCCAGTTTTTGTCATAACCTCTCTACTTTCTCGCACATGCTATGTGGGTGAAATGATGATACCATTCCAACTTGGAACCTTTTCAGAGTTCATTTCAAATGCATTTCAATTTCATGGTCTTATAGCTCAAAATAATCAGTAAATGCATGAAAATTAAGAAATGTAGTCAGAAAGGGTTATAAATTGATGATGTGGCTTTGAATGGTGCATTTTGAACACAGAAAAACTATGGAGTTCATATAAGTTCAAAAAATGAAATCCCTTTGTAATGCATTTAGCTCCGTGATGAAACCCTGATACTTCAAAGAGATTGTCCGCTTTGTACACGGCGCATCCAGTTTTTGCCGTAATCCTCTCTACTTTCTCGCACATGATATGTGGGTGAAATGATGATAGCATGCCAACTTGGAACCTTTTCAGAGTTCATTTCAAATGCATTTCAATTTCATGGTCTTATAGCTCAAAATAATCAGTAAATGCATGAAAAATAACAAATCTAGTCAGAAAGGGTTGTAAATTGATGATGTGAGTTTGAATGGTGCATTTTGAACACAGAAAAACTATGGAGTTCAAATAAGTTCAAAAAAATGAAATCCCTTTGTAATGCGAGTTTCCGTGATGAAACCCCGATACTTCAAAGAGATTGTCCGCTTTGTACACTAAGTGCATCCAGTTTTGTCATAACCCTCTCTACTTTCGCACAAGAGATGTGGGTGAAATGATGATACCATGCCAACTTGGAACCTTTTCAGAGTTCATTTCAAATGCTTTTCAATTTCATGGTCTTATAGCTCAAAATAATCAAGAATGCATGAAAAATAACAAATGTAGTCGAAAAGGGTTGTAAATTGATGACGTGGCTTTGAATGGTGCATTTTGAACACGTAAAAACTATGGAGTTCAAATAAGTTCAAAAATGAAATCCCTTTGTAATGCATTTGAATCCGTGATGAAACCCGATACTTCAAAGAGATTGTCCGTTTTGTACACGAAGTGCATCCAGTTTTTGTCATAACCCTCTCTGCTTTCTCGCACAAGAAATGTGCGTGAAATGATGATACCATGCCAACTTGGAACCTTTTCAGAGTTCATTTCAAATGCATTACAATTTCATGGTCTTATAGCTCAAAATAATCAGTAAATGCATGAAAAATAACAAATGTAGTCGAAGGGTTGTAAATTGATGATGTGAGTTTGAATGGTGCATTTTGAACACGTAAAACTATGGAGTTCAAATAAGTTCAAAAATGAAATCCCTTTGTAATGCATTTGTGCTCAGATGAAACCCCGATACTTCAAAGAGATTGTCCGCTTTGTACACACGTGCATCCAGCTTTTTGTCATAACCTCTCTACTTTCTCACAAGAGATGTGGGTGAAATGATGATACCATGCCAACTTGGAACCTTTTTCAGAGTTCATTTCAAATGCTTTTAAATTTCATGGTCTTATATCTCAAAATAATCAAGTAAATGCATGAAAAATAACAAATGTAGTCGTAAAGGGTTGTAAATTGATGATGTGGCTTTGAATGGTGCATTTTGAACACGTAAAAACTATGGAGTTCAAATAAGTTCAAAAAATGAAATCCCTTTGTAATGAAGAGTTTCCGTATGAAACCCTCGATACTTCAAAGAGATTGTCCGCTTTGTACACGAAGTGCATCCAGTTTTTGTCATAACCCTCTCTGCTTTCTCGCACAAGAGATGTGCGTGAAATGATGATACCATGCCAACTTGGAACCTTTTCAGAGTTCATTTCAAATGCTTTTCAATTTCATGGTCTTATAGGTCAAAATAATCAGTAAATGCATGAAAAATAACAAATGTAGTCGTAAAGGGTTGTAAATTGATGATGTGGCTTTGAATGGTGCATTTTGAACACGTAAAAACTATGGAGTTCAAATAAGTTCAAAAAATGAAATCCCTTTGTAATGCAGACGAGTTTCCGATGAAACCCCGATACTTCAAAGAGATTGTCCGCTTTGTACACGGCGCATCCAGTTTTGTCATAACCTCTCTCGCTTTCTCGCACAAGAGATGTGCGTGAAATGATGATACCATGCCAACTTGGAACCTTTTCAGAGTTCATTTCAAATGCTTTTCAATTTCATGGTCTTATAGGTCAAAATAATCAAGAATGCATGAAAAATAACAAATGTAGTCAGAAGGGTTGTAAATTGATGACGTGGCTTTGAATGGTGCATTTTGAACACGTAAAAACTATGGAGTTCAAATAAGTTCAAAAAATGAAATCCTTTGTAATGTAAGACGAAGTTTCCGTATGAAACCCTCGATACTTCAAAGAGATTGTCCGCTTTGTACACGAAGCGCATCCAGTTTTGTCATAACCCTTTCTGCTTTCTCGCACAAGAGATGTTGGTGAAATGATGATACCATGCCAACTTGGAACCTTTTCAGAGTTCATTTCAAATGCTTTTCAATTTCATGGTCTTATAGGTCAAAATAATCAGTAAATGCATGAAAAATAACAAATGTAGTCGAAGGGTTGTAAATTGATGATGTGGCTTTGAATGGTGCATTTTGAACACAGTAAAACTATGGAGTTCAAATAAGTTCAAAAATGAAATCCCTTTGTAATGGACGAGTTTCCGTGATGAAACCCCGATACTTCAAAGAGATTGTCCGCTTTGTACACGGCGCATCCAGCTTTTTGTCATAACCCTCTCGCTTTCTCGCACAAGAGATGTTGGTGAAATGATGATACCATGCCAACTTGAACCTTTTCGTAGTTCATTTCAAATGCTTTTCAATTTCATGGTCTTATAGGTCAAAATAATCAAGAAATGCATGAAAAATAACAAATGTACGCACTAATGGTTGTAAATTGATGACGTGGCTTTGAATGGTGCATTTTGAACACATAAAAACTATGGAGTTCAAATAAGTTCAAAAAATGAAATCCCTTTGTAATGCATTTGAGTTTCCTGTGATGAAACCCCGATACTTTGAAAGAGATTGTCCGCTTTGTACACGGCGCATCCAGTTTTTGTCATAACCTCTCTCGCTTTCGCACAAGAGATGTTGGTGAAATGATGATACCATGCCAGCTTGGAACCTTTTCAGAGTTCATTTCAATTGCTTTTCAATTTCATGGTCTTATAGGTCAAAATAATCAAGAATGCATGAAAAATAACAAATGTAGTCGAAAGGGTTGTAAATTGATGACGTGAGTTTGAATGGTGCATTTTGAACACATAAAACTATGGAGTTCAAATAAGTTCAAAAATGAAATCCCTTTGTAATGCATTTAGTTTCCGTGATGAAACCCCTGATACTTGGAAGAGATTGTCCGCTTTGTACACGGCGCATCCAGTTTTGTCATAACCTCTCTGCTTTCGCACAAGAGATGTTGGTGAAATGATGATACCATGCCAGCTTGGAACCTTTTCAGAGTTCATTTCAAATGCTTTTCAATTTCATGGTCTTATATGTCAAAATAATCAGTAAATGCATGAAAAATAACAAATGTAGTCAGAACGGGTTGTAAATTGATGACGTGGCTTTGAATGGTGCATTTTGAACACAGAAAAACTATGGAGTTCAAATAAGTTCAAAAATGAAATCCCTTTGTAATGTATTTGAGTTTCCGTGATGAAACCTCGATACTCAAAGAGATTGTCCGCTTTGTACACTAAGTGCATCCAGTTTTGTCATAACCTCTCTCGCTTTCTCGCACAAGAGATGTTGGTGAAATGATGATACCATGCCAGCTTGGAACCTTTTCAGAGTTCATTTCAAATGCTTTTCAATTTCATGGTCTTATAGGTCAAAATAATCAAGAATGCATGAAAAATAACAAATGTAGTCGAAGGGTTGTAAATTGATGACGTGGCTTTGAATGGTGCATTTTGAACACAGTAAAACTATGGAGTTCAAATAAGTTCAAAAAATGAAATCCTTTGTAATGCATTTAGTTTCCGTATGAAACCATGATACTTCAAAAGAGATTGTCCGCTTTGTACACGGCGCATCCAGTTTGTCATAACCTCTCTACTTCTCGCACAAGAGATGTTGGTGAAATGATGATACCATGCCAACTTGGAACCTTTTCAGAGTTCATTTCAAATGCTTTTCAATTTCATGGTCTTATAGGTCAAAATAATCAAGAATGCATGAAAAATAACAAATGTAGTCGAAGGGTTGTAAATTGATGATGTGAGTTTGAATGGTGCATTTTGAACACGTAAAAACTATGGAGTTCAAATAAGTTCAAAAAATGAAATCCCTTTGTAATGCAGACGAGTTTCCGTATGAAACCCCGATACTTCAAAGAGATTGTCCGCTTTGTACACGGCGCATCCAGTTTTTGTCATAACCCTCTCTGCTTTCTCGCACAAGAGATGTGCGTGAAATGATGATACCATGCCAACTTGGAACCTTTTCAGAGTTCATTTCAAATGCTTTTCAATTTCATGGTCTTATAGGTCAAAATAATCAGTAAATGCATGAAAAATAACAAATGTAGTCAGAAAGGGTTGTAAATTGATGACGTGGCTTTGAATGGTGCATTTTGAACACGTAAAAACTATGGAGTTCAAATAAGTTCAAAAATGAAATCCCTTTGTAATGTACGAGTTTCCGTGATGAAACCTCGATACTTCAAAGAGATTGTCCGCTTTGTACGAAGTGCATCCAGCTTTTGTCATAACCTCTCTCGCTTTCTCGCACAAGAGATGTGGGTGAAATGATGATACCATGCCAACTTGGAACCTTTTCGTAGTTCATTTCAAATGCTTTTCAATTTCATGGTCTTATAGGTCAAAATAATCAAGAAATGCATGAAAAATAACAAATGTAGTCGAAGGGTTGTAAATTGATGATGTGGCTTTGAATGGTGCATTTTGAACACGTAAAAACTATGGAGTTCAAATAAGTTCAAAAATGAAATCCCTTTGTAATGCATTTGTATCCGTATGAAACCCTGATGCTTCGAAAGAGATTGTCCGTTTTGTACACGAAGTGCATCCAGTTTTTGTCATAACCCTCTCTGCTTTCTCGCACAAGAGATGTGCGTGAAATGATGATACCATGCCAACTTGGAACCTTTTCAGAGTTCATTTCAAATGCTTTTCAATTTCATGGTCTTATAGGTCAAAAATAATCAAGAAATGCATGAAAAATAACAAATGTAGTCGAAGGGTTGTAAATTGATGATGTGGCTTTGAATGGTGCATTTTGAACACGTAAAAACTATGGAGTTCAAATAAGTTCAAAAATGAAATCCTTTGTAATGCATTTAGTTTCCGTGATGAAACCCCGATACTTCAAAGAGATTGTCCGCTTTGTACACCTAAGTGCATCCAGTTTTGTCATAACCTCTCTACTTTCTCGCACAAGAGATGTGCATGAAATGATGATACCATGCCAACTTGGAACCTTTTCAGAGTTCATTTCAAATGCATTACAATTTCATGGTCTTATAGCTCAAAATAATCAGTAAATGCATGAAAAATAACAAATGTAGTCAGAAAGGGTTGTAATTGATGACATGGCTTTGAATGGTGCATTTTGAACACATAAAAACTATGGAGTTCAAATAAGTTCAAAAAAATGAAATCCCTTTGTAACAGACGAGTTTCCGTATGAAACCCTGATACTTTGAAAGAGATTGTCCGCTTTGTACACGGCGCATCCAGTTTTTGTCATAACCTCTCTACTTTCTCGCACAAGAAATGTGCGTGAAATGATGATACCATGCCAACTTGGAACCTTTTCAGAGTTCATTTCAAATGCTTTTCAATTTCATGGTCTTATAGGTCAAAATAATCAAGAAATGCATGAAAAATAACAAATGTAGTCGAAGGGTTGTAAATTGATGATGTGGCTTTGAATGGTGCATTTTGAACACGTAAAAAACTATGGAGTTCAAATAAGTTCAAAAATGAAATCCCTTTGTAATGCATTTAGTTTCCGTGATGAAACCCTGATACTTCGAAAGAGATTGTCCGTTTTGTAAACGAAGTGCATCCAGTTATTGTCATAACCCTCTCTGCTTTCTCGCACAAGAAATGTGCGTGAAATGATGATACCATGCCAACTTGGAACCTTTTCAGAGTTCATTTCAAATGCTTTTCAATTTCATGGTCTTATAGGTCAAAATAATTAGTAAATGCATGAAAAATAACAAATGCAGTCAGAAAGGGTTGTAATTGATGACGTGGCTTTGAATGGTGCATTTTGAACACAGAAAAACTATGGAGTTCAAATAAGTTCAAAAAAATGAAATCCCTTTGTAGACGAAGTTTCCGTGATGAAACCCCGATACTTCAAAGAGATTGTCCGCTTTGTACACGGCGCATCCAGTTTTTGTCATAACCTCTCTCGCTTTCTCGCACAAGAGATGTGGGTGAAATGATGATACCATGCCAACTTGGAACCTTTTCAGAGTTCATTTCAAATGCTTTTCAATTTCATGGTCTTATAGGTCAAAATAATCAAAAAATGCATGAAAAATAACAAATGTAGTCAGAAAGGGTTGTAAATTGATGACGTGGCTTTGAATGGTGCATTTTGAACACAGAAAAACTATGGAGTTCAAATAAGTTCAAAAAAGTGAAATCTCTTTGTAAAGACGAGTATCCGTATGAAACCCTGATACTTCTAAAGAGAATGTCTGCTTTGTACACGGCGCATCCAGCTTTTGTCATAACCTCTCTACTTTCTCGCACAAGAGATGTGGGTGAAATGATGATACCATGCCAACTTGGAACCTTTTCGTAGTTCATTTCAAATGCTTTTCAATTTCATGGTCTTATAGGTCAAAATAATCAAGAATGCATGAAAAATAACAAATGTAGTCAGAAGGGTTGTAAATTGATGACGTGGCTTTGAATGGTGCATTTTGAACACGTAAAAACTATGGAGTTCAAATAAGTTCAAAAATGAAATCCCTTTGTAATGCATTTAGTTTCCGTGATGAAACCATGATACTTCAAAGAGATTGTCCGCTTTGTACACGGCGCATCCAGTTTTTGTCATAACCTCTCTGCTTTCTCACACAAGAGATGTTGGTGAAATGATGATACCATGCCAACTTGGAACCTTTTCAGAGTTCATTTCAAATGCTTTTCAATTTCATGGTCTTATAGGTCAAAATAATCAGTAAATGCATGAAAAATAACAAATGTAGTCAGAAAGGGTTGTAAATTGATGAAGTGAGTTTGAATGGTGCATTTTGAACACATAAAAACTATGGAGTTCAAATAAGTTCAAAAAAATGAAATCCCTTTGTAATGCATTTAGTTTCCGTATGAAACCCTCGATACTTTGAAAGAGATTGTCCGCTTTGTACACGGCGCATCCAGCTTTTGTCATAACCTCTCTACTTTCTCGCACAAGAGATGTTGGTGAAATGATGATACCATGCCAGCTTGGAACCTTTTCGTAGTTCATTTCAAATGCTTTTCAATTTCATGGTCTTATAGGTCAAAATAATCAAGAATGCATGAAAAATAACAAATGTAGTCGAAGGGTTGTAAATTGATGACGTGGCTTTGAATGGTGCATTTTGAACACAGAAAACTATGGAGTTCAAATAAGTTCAAAAAATGAAATCCCTTTGTAATAGACGAGTTTCCGTGATGAAACCATGATACTTCAAAGAGATTGTCCGCTTTGTACACGGCGCATCCAGCTTTTGTCATAACCTCTCTCGCTTTCTCGCACAAGAGATGTTGGTGAAATGATGATACCATGCCAGCTTGGAACCTTTTCAGAGTTCATTTCAAATGCTTTTCAATTTCATGGTCTTATAGGTCAAAATAATCAGTAAATGCATGAAAAATAACAAATGTAGTCAGAAAGGGTTGTAAATTGATGATGTGAGTTTGAATGGTGCATTTTGAACACGTAAAAAACTATGGAGTTCAAATAAGTTCAAAAAATGAAATCCCTTTGTAATGCATTTAGTTTCCGTATGGAACCCTGATACTTCGAAAGAGATTGTCCGTTTTGTACACGAAGTGCATCCAGTTTTTGTCATAACCCTTTCTGCTTTCTCGCACAAGAGATGTTGGTGAAATGATGATACCATGCCAACTTGGAACCTTTTCAGAGTTCATTTCAAATGCTTTTCAATTTCATGGTCTTATAGGTCAAAATAATCAGTAAATGCATGAAAAATAACAAATGTAGTCGAAGGGTTGTAAATTGATGACGTGGCTTTGAATGGTGCATTTTGAACACAGAAAACTATGGAGTTCAAATAAGTTCAAAAAATGAAATCCCTTTGTAATAGACTTAGCTCCGTGATGAAACCATGATACTTCAAAAGAGATTGTCCGCTTTGTACACGGCGCATCCAGCTTTTGTCATAACCTCTCTCGCTTTCTCGCACAAGAGATGTTGGTGAAATGATGATACCATGCCAGCTTGGAACCTTTTCGTAGTTCATTTCAAATGCTTTTCAATTTCATGGTCTTATAGGTCAAAATAATCAAGAAATGCATGAAAAATAACAAATGTAGTCGAAGGGTTGTAAATTGATGATGTGAGTTTGAATGGTGCATTTTGAACACGTAAAAACTATGGAGTTCAAATAAGTTCAAAAATGAAATCCCTTTGTAATAGACGAAGTTTCCGTGATGAAACCCCGATACTTCAAAGAGATTGTCCGCTTTGTACACGGCGCATCCAGCTTTTGTCATAACCTCTCTGCTTTCTCGCACAAGAGATGTTGGTGAAATGATGATACCATGCCAACTTGGAACCTTTTCAGAGTTCATTTCAAATGTTTTTCAATTTCATGGTCTTATAGGTCAAAATAATCAGCAAATGCATGAAAAATAACAAATGTAGTCAGAAAGGGTTGTAAATTGATGACTTGGCTTTGAATGGTGCATTTTGAACAAAGAAAAACTATGGAGTTCAAATAAGTTCAAAAAAATGAAATCCTTTGTAATGCATTTAGCTTCCGTGATGAAACCCCGATACTTCAAAGAGATTGTCCGCTTTGTACACGGCGCATCCAGTTTTGTCATAACCCTCTCTCGCTTTCTCGCACAAGAGATGTCGGTGAAATGATGATACCATGCCAGCTTGGAACCTTTTCGTAGTTCATTTCAAATGCTTTTCAATTTCATGGTCTTATAGGTCAAAATAATCAAGAAATGCATGAAAAATAACAAATGTAGTCGAAGGGTTGTAAATTGATGACGTGGCTTTGAATGGTGCATTTTGAACACGTAAAAACTATGGAGTTCAAATAAGTTCAAAAAATGAAATCCCTTTGTAATGCATTTAGTATCCGTGATGAAACCATGATACTTCAAAGAGATTGTCCGCTTTGTACACGGCGCATCCAGCTTTTGTCATAACCCTCTTCGCTTTCTCGCACAAGAGATGTTGGTGAAATGATGATACCATGCCAGCTTGGAACCTTTTCGTAGTTCATTTCAAATGCTTTTCAATTTCATGGTCTTATAGGTCAAAATAATCAAGAATGCATGAAAAATAACAAATGTAGTCGAAGGGTTGTAAATTGATGACGTGAGTTTGAATGGTGCATTTTGAACACGTAAAAACTATGGAGTTCAAATAAGTTCAAAAAATGAAATCCCTTTGTAATGCATTTAGTTTCCGTATGAAACCCCGATACTTCAAAGAGATTGTCCGCTTTGTACACGAAGTGCATCCAGTTTTTGTCATAACCCTCTCTGCTTTCTCGCACAAGAGATGTTGGTGAAATGATGATACCATGCCAGCTTGGAACCTTTTCAGAGTTCATTTCAAATGCTTTTCAATTTCATGGTCTTATAGGTCAAAATAATCAAGAAATGCATGAAAATAACAAATGTAGTCGTAAAGGGTTGTAAATTGATGATGTGAGTTTGAATGGTGCATTTTGAACACAGTAAAAACTATGGAGTTCAAATAAGTTCAAAAAATGAAATCCCTTTGTAATGCATTTAGTTTCCGTGATGAAACCCCGATACTTCAAAGAGATTGTCCGCTTTGTACACCTAAAGTGCATCCAGTTTTTTCATAACCCTCTCTGCTTTCTCGCACAAGAGATGTTGGTGAAATGATGATACCATGCCAGCTTGGAACCTTTTCAGAGTTCATTTCAAATGCTTTTCAATTTCATGGTCTTATAGGTCAAAATAATCAGTAAATGCATGAAAAATAACAAATGTAGTCGAAGGGTTGTAATTGATGACGTGAGTTTGAATGGTGCATTTTGAACACGTAAAACTATGGAGTTCAAATAAGTTCAAAAAATGAAATCCCTTTGTAATGCACGAGTTTCCGTGATGAAACCCTCGATACTTCAAAGAGATTGTCCGCTTTGTACACGGCGCATCCAGCTTTTGTCATAACCTCTCTCGCTTTCTCGCACAAGAGATGTTGGTGAAATGATGATACCATGCCAGCTTGAACCATTTCATAGTTCATTTCAAATGCTTTTCAATTTCATGGTCTTATATGTCAAAATAATCAGTAAATGCATGAAAAATAACAAATGTAGTCAGAACGGGTTGTAAATTGATGACGTGGCTTTGAATGGTGCATTTTGAACACAGAAAAACTATGGAGTTCAAATAAGTTCAAAAAAATGAAATCCCTTTGTAACGGACGAGTTTCCGTATGAAACAATGATACTTCGAAAGAGATTGTCCGTTTTGTACACGAAGTGCATCCAGTTTTTGTCATAACCCTCTCTGCTTTCTCACACAAGAGATGTTGGTGAAATGATGATACCATGCCAGCTTGGAACCTTTTCAGAGTTCATTTCAAATGCTTTTCAATTTCATGGTCTTATAGGTCAAAATAATCAAGAATGCATGAAAAATAACAAATGTAGTCGTAAAGGGTTGTAAATTGATGAAGTGAGTTTGAATGGTGCATTTTGAACACGTAAAAACTATGGAGTTCAAATAAGTTCAAAAAATGAAATCCCTTTGTAATGCATTTAGTTTCCGTATGAAACCATGATACTTCAAAGAGATTGTCCGCTTTTGTACACGGCGCATCCAGTTTTGTCATAACCCTCTCTCGCTTTCTCGCACAAGAGATGTTGGTGAAATGATGATACCATGCCAGCTTGGAACCTTTTCGTAGTTCATTTCAAATGCTTTTCAATTTCATGGTCTTATAGGTCAAAATAATCAAGAAATGCATGAAAAATAACAAATGTAGTCGTAAAGGGTTGTAAATTGATGACGTGGCTTTGAATGGTGCATTTTGAACACGTAAAAACTATGGAGTTCAAATAAGTTCAAAAAATGAAATCCCTTTGTAATGCATTTATCCGTGATGAAACCCATGATACTTCAAAGAGATTGTCCGCTTTGTACACGGTGCATCCAGTTTTGTCATAACCCTCTGCTTTCTCGCACAAGAGATGTTGGTGAAATGATGATACCATGCCAGCTTGAACCTTTTCGTAGTTCATTTCAAATGCTTTTCAATTTCATGGTCTTATAGGTCAAAATAATCAAGAATGCATGAAAAATAACAAATGTAGTCGAAAGGGTTGTAAATTGATGATGTGAGTTTGAATGGTGCATTTTGAACACAGAAAACTATGGAGTTCAAATAAGTTCAAAAAATGAAATCCCTTTGTAATGACGAGTTTCCTGATGAAACCCCGATGCTTCAAAGAGATTGTCCGCTTTGTACACGGCGCATCCAGTTTTGTCATAACCCTTTCTGCTTTCTCGCACAAGAGATGTTGGTGAAATGATGATACCATGCCAACTTGGAACCTTTTTAGAGTTCATTTCAAATGTTTTTCAATTTCATGGTCTTATAGGTCAAAATAATCAGTAAATGCATGAAAATAACAAATGTAGTCGAAAGGTTGTAAATTGATGACATGGCTTTGAATGGTGCATTTTGAACACATAAAAACTATGGAGTTCAAATAAGTTCAAAAAATGAAATCCCTTTGTAATGCATTTAGTTTCCGTGATGAAACCCGATACTTCAAAGAGATTGTCCGCTTTGTACACGGCGCATCCAGCTTTTGTCATAACCTCTCGCTTTCTCGCACAAGAGATGTTGGTGAAATGATGATACCATGCCAGCTTGAACCCTTTTCAGAGTTCATTTCAAATGCTTTTCAATTTCATGGTCTTATAGGTCAAAATAATCAAGAATGCATGAAAAATAACAAATGTAGTCGTAAAGGGTTGTAAATTGATGACGTGGCTTTGAATGGTGCATTTTGAACACGTAAAACTATGGAGTTCAAATAAGTTCAAAAAATGAAATCCCTTTGTAATAGATTTAGTATCCGTATGAAACCATGATACTTAAAGAGATTGTCCGCTTTGTACACGGCGCATCCAGTTTTTGTCATAACTCTCTCTCGCTTTCTCGCACAAGAGATGTTGGTGAAATGATGATACCATGCCAGCTTGGAACCTTTTCGTAGTTCATTTCAAATGCTTTTCAATTTCATGGTCTTATAGGTCAAAATAATCAAGAATGCATGAAAAATAACAAATGTAGTCGTAAAGGGTTGTAAATTGATGATGTGAGTTTGAATGGTGCATTTTGAACACGTAAAAACTATGGAGTTCAAATAAGTTCAAAAAATGAAATCCCTTTGTAATAGAAGTTTCCGTATGAAACCCCGATACTTCGAAGAGATTGTCCGCTTTGTACACGGCGCATCCAGTTTTTGTCATAACCTCTCTCGCTTTCTCGCACAAGAGATGTTGGTGAAATGATGATACCATGCCGCCTTGAACCTTTTCGTAGTTCATTTCAAATGCTTTTCAATTTCATGGTCTAATAGGTCAAAATAATCATTAAATGCATGAAAAATAACATATGTTTTATGAATGGGTTGTAATTGATGACGTGTCTTTGAATGGTGCATTTTGAACACATAAAAACTATGCAGTTCAAATAAGTTCAAAAAAATGAAATCCCTTTGTAATGCATTTGTTTCCGTGATGAAACCCCGATACTTCAAAGAGATTGTCCGCTTTGTACACGGCGCATCCAGTTTTTGTCATAACCTCTCTCGCTTTCTCGCACAAGAGATGTTGGTGAAATGATGATACCATGCCAGCTTGGAACCTTTTCGTAGTTCATTTCTAATGCTTTTCAATTTCATGGTCTTATAGGTCAAAATAATCAAGAAATGCATGAAAAATAACAAATGTAGTCGAAGGGTTGTAAATTGATGACGTGGCTTTGAATGGTGCATTTTGAACACGTAAAAACTATGGAGTTCAAATAAGTTCAAAAATGAAATCCCTTTGTAATAGATTTAGTATCCGTATGAAACCATGATACTGAAAGAGATTGTCCGCTTTGTACACGGCGCATCCAGTTTTTGTCATAACTCTCTCTGCTTTCTCGCACAAGAGATGTTGGTGAAATGATGATACCATGCCAGCTTGGAACCTTTTCAGAGTTCATTTCAAATGCTTTTCAATTTCATGGTCTTATAGGTCAAAATAATCAGTAAATGCATGAAAAATAACAAATGTAGTCAGAAAGGGTTGTAAATTGATGATGTGAGTTTGAATGGTGCATTTTGAACACAGAAAAACTATGGAGTTCAAATAAGTTAACAAAATGAAATCCCTTTGTAACGGACGAGTTTCCGTATGAAACCCTGATACTTCGAAAGAGACTGTCCGTTTTCTACACGAAGTGCATCCAGTTTTTTCATAACCCTCTCTGCTTTCTCGCACAAGAGATGTTGGTGAAATGATGATACCATGCCAGCTTGGAACCTTTTCAGAGTTCATTTCAAATGCTTTTCAATTTCATGGTCTTATAGGTCAAAATAATCAAGAATGCATGAAAAATAACAAATGTAGTCAGAAAGGGTTGTAAATTGATGATGTGAGTTTGAATGGTGCATTTTGAACACAGAAAAACTATGGAGTTCAAATAAGTTCAAAAAAATGAAATCCCTTTGCAACAGACGAGTTTCCGTATGAAACCCTGATGCTTCGAAAGAGATTGTCCGTTTTGTACACGAAGTGCATCCAGTTTTTGTCATAACCCTCTCTGCTTTCTCGCACAAGAGATGTGCATGAAATGATGATACCATGCCAGCTTGGAACCTTTTCAGAGTTCATTTCAAATGCTTTTCAATTTCATGGTCTTATAGGTCAAAATAATCAGTAAATGCATGAAAAATAACAAATGTAGTCAGAAAGGGTTGTAATTGATGACGTGGCTTTGAATGGTGCATTTTGAACACATAAAAACTATGGAGTTCAAATAAGTTCAAAAAAATGAAATCCCTTTGTAACAGACGAGTTTCCGTATGAAACCCTGATACTTCGAAAGAGATTGTCCGTTTTGTACACGGCGCATCCAGTTTTGTCATAACCCTCTCTCGCTTTCTCGCACAAGAGATGTCGTTTAAATGATGATACCATGCGAGCTTGGAACCTTTTCAGAGTTCATTTCAAATGCTTTTCAATTTCATGGTCTTATAGGTCAAAATAATCAATAAATGCATGAAAAATAACAAATGTAGTCAGAAAGGGTTGTAAATTGATGACGTGGCTTTGAATGGTGCATTTTGAACACGTAAAAACTATGGAGTTCAAATAAGTTCAAAAAATGAAATCCCTTTGTAATAGACGAGTTTCCTATGAAACCATGATACTTGAAAAGAGATTGTCCGCTTTGTACACGGCGCATCCAGTTTTGTCATAACCTCTCTGCTTTCTGACACAAGAGATGTTGGTGAAATGATGATACCATGCCAGCTTGGAACCTTTTCAGAGTTCATTTCAAATGCTTTTGAATTTCATGGTCTTATAGGTCAAAATAATCAAGAATGCATGAAAAATAACAAATGTAGTCGAAGGGTTGTAAATTGATGAAGTGAGTTTGAATGGTGCATTTTGAACACGTAAAAACTATGGAGTTCAAATAAGTTAAAAAATGAAATCCCTTTGTAAGACGAAGTTTCCGTGATGAAACCCCGATACTTGAAAGAGATTGTCCGCTTTCTACACGGCGCATCCAGTTTTGTCATAACCCTCTGCTTTCTCGCACAAGAGATGTTGGTGAAATGATGATACCATGCCAGCTTGGAACCTTTTCGTAGTTCATTTCTAATGCTTTTCAATTTCATGGTCTTATAGGTCAAAATAATCAAGAATGCATGAAAAATAACAAATGTAGTCAGAAAGGGTTGTAAATTGATGACGTGGCTTTGAATGGTGCATTTTGAACACAGAAAAACTATGGAGTTCAAATAAGTTCAAAAAAATGAAATCCCTTTGTAATAGACGAGTATCCGTATGAAACCATGATACTTCAAAAGAGATTGTCCGTTTTGTACACGAAGTGCATCCAGTTTTTGTCATAACCCTCTCTGCTTTCACGCACAAGAGATGTGCGTGAAATGATGATACCATGCCAGCTTGGAACCTTTTTAGAGTTCATTTCAAATGCTTTTCAATTTCATGGTCTTATAGGTCAAAATAATCAGTAAATGCATGAAAAATAACAAATGTAGTCAGAAAGGGTTGTAAATTGATGATGTGAGTTTGAATGGTGCATTTTGAACACATAAAAAATATGGAGTAAAAATAAGTACAAAAAATGAAAACCTTTGTAATGCATTTGAAGTTTCCCTATGAAACCCTGATGCTTCGAAAGAGATTGTCCGTTTTGTACACGAAGTGCATCCAGTTTTTGTCATAACCCTCTCTGCTTTCTCGCACAAGAGATGTGCGTGAAATGATGATACCATGCCAACTTGGAACCTTTTCAGAGTTCATTTCAAATGCTTTTCAATTTCATGGTCTTATAGGTCAAAATAATCAGTAAATGCATGAAAAATAACAAATGTAGTCAGAAAAGGTTGTAATTGATGACGTGGCTTTGAATGGTGCATTTTGAACACATAAAAACTATGGAGTTCAAATAAGTTCAAAAAAATGAAATCCCTTTGTAATGCAAGTTTACGTATGAAACCCCGATACTTCAAAGAGATTGTCCGTTTTGTACACGAAGTGCATCCAGTTTGGTCATAACCCTCTCTGCTTTCTCGCACAAGAGATGTCGGTGAAATGATGATACCATGCGAGCTTGGAACCTTTTCAGAGTTCATTTCAAATGCTTTTCAATTTCATGGTCTTATAGGTCAAAATAATCAGTAAATGCATGAAAAATAACAAATGTAGTCAGAAAGGGTTGTAAATTGATGATGTGAGTTTGAATGGTGCATTTTGAACACAGAAAAACTATGGAGTTCAAATAAGTTCAAAAAAATGAAATCCCTTTGTAACAGACGAGTTTCCGTATGAAACCCTGATACTTCGAAAGAGATTGTCCGTTTTGTACACGAAGTGCATCCAGTTTTTTGCATAACCGTCTCTGCTTTCTCGCACAAGAGATGTTGGTGAAATGATGATACCATGCCAGCTTGGAACCTTTTCAGAGTTCATTTCAAATGCTTTTCAATTTCATGGTCTTATAGGTCAAAATAATCAGTAAATGCATGAAAAATAACAAATGTAGTCAGAAAGGGTTGTAGACGTGGCTTTGAATGGTGCATTTTGAACACATAAAAACTATGGAGTTCAAATAAGTTCAAAAAAATGAAATCCCTTTGTAATGCATTTAGCTCCGTGATGAAACCCCGATACTTGAAAGAGATTGTCCGCTTTGTACACGGCGCATCCAGCTTTTGTCATAACCCTCTCGCTTTCTCGCACAAGAGATGTTGGTGAAATGATGATACCATGCCAGCTTGGAACCTTTTCGTAGTTCATTTCTAATGCTTGTCAATTTCATGGTCTTATAGGTCAAAATAATCAAGAAATGCATGAAAAATAACAAATGTAGTCGAAAGGGTTGTAAATTGATGACGTGGTTTTGAATGGTACATTTTGAACACGTAAAAACTATGGAGTTCAAATAAGTTCAAAAAATGAAATCCCTTTGTAATAGACGAGTATCCGTATGAAACCATGATACTTGAAGAGATTGTCCGTTTTGTACACGAAGTGCATCCAGTTTTTGTCATAACCCTCTCTGCTTTCTCGCACAAGAGATGTTGGTGAAATGATGATACCATGCCAGCTTGGAACCTTTTCAGAGTTCATTTCAAATGCTTTTCAATTTCATGGTCTTATAGGTCAAAATAATCAGTAAATGCATGAAAAATAACAAATGTAGTCAGAAAGGGTTGTAAATTGATGATGTGAGTTTGAATGGTGCATTTTGAACACAGAAAAACTACGGAGTTCAAATAAGTTCAAAAAATGAAATCCCTTTGTAATGCATTTAGTTTCCGTGATGAAACCCCGATACTTCAAAGAGATTGTCCGCTTTGTACACGGCGCATCCAGCTTTTGTCATAACCCTCTCGCTTTCTCGCACAAGAGATGTCGGTGAAATGATGATACCATGCGAGCTTGGAACCTTTTCAGAGTTCATTTCAAATGCTTTTCAATTTCATGGTCTTATAGGTCAAAATAATCAGTAAATGCATGAAAAATAACAAATGTAGTCAGAAAGGGTTGTAAATTGATGACGTGGCTTTGAATGGTGCATTTTGAACACAGAAAAACTATGGAGTTCAAAAAAATGAAATCCCTTTGTAATAGATGAGTATCCGTATGAAACCATGATACTTCGAAAGAGATTGTCCGTTTTGTACACGAAGTGCATCCAGTTTTTGTCATAACTCTCTCCGCTTTCTCGCACAAGAGATGTTGGTGAAATGATGATACCATGCCAGCTTGGAACCTTTTCAGACTTCATTTCAAATGCTTTTCAATTTCATGGTCTTATAGGTCAAAATAATCAAGAATGCATGAAAAATAACAAATGTAGTCGAAGGGTTGTAAATTGATGATGTGAGTTTGAATGGTGCATTTTGAACACGTAAAACTATGGAGTTCAAATAAGTTCAAAAATGAAATCCCTTTGTAATGACGAGTTTCCGTATGAAACCCCGATACTTGAAGAGATTGTCCGCTTTGTACACGGCGCATCCAGCTTTTGTCATAACTCTCTCGCTTTCTCGCACAAGAGATGTTGGTGAAATGATGATACCATGCCAGCTTGGAACCTTTTCAGAGTTCATTTCAAATGCTTTTGAATTTCATGGTCTTATAGGTCAAAATAATCAAGAAATGCATGAAAAATAACAAATGTAGTCGAAGGGTTGTAAATTGATGACGTTGCTTTGAATGGTGCATTTTGAACACGTAAAAACTATGGAGTTCAAATAAGTTCAAAAAATGAAATCCCTTTGTAATAGACGAGTATCCGTGATGAAACCATGATACTTCAAAGAGATTGTCCGCTTTGTACACGGCGCATCCAGTTTTTGTCATAACCCTCTCTGCTTTCTCGCACAAGAGATGTTGGTGAAATGATGATACCATGCCAGCTTGGAACCTTTTCAGAGTTCATTTCAAATGCTTTTCAATTTCATGGTCTTATAGGTCAAAATAATCAGTAAATGCATGATAAATAACAAATGTAGTCAGAAAGGGTTGTAAATTGATGAAGTGAGTTTGAATGGTGCATTTTGAACACAGAAAAACTATGGAGTTCAAATAAGTTAAAAAAATGAAATCCCTTTGTAACGGACGAGTTTCCGTATGAAACCCTGATACTTCGAAAGAGACTGTCCGTTTTTTACACGAAGTGCATCCAGTTTTTGTCATAACCCTCTCTGCTTTCTCGCACAAGAGATGTTGGTGAAATGATGATACCATGCCAGCTTGGAACCTTTTCAGAGTTCATTTCAAATGCTTTTCAATTTCATGGTCTTATAGGTGAAAATAATCAGTAAATGCATGAAAAATAACAAATGTAGTCAGAAAGGGTTGTAAATTGATGACGTGGCTTTGAATGGTGCATTTTGAACACAGAAAAACTATGGAGTTCAAATAAGTTCAAAAAAATGAAATCCCTTTGTAATAGACGAGTATCCGTATGAAACCATGATACTTCGAAAGAGATTGTCCGTTTTGTACACGAAGTGCATCCAGTTTTTGTCATAACTCTCTCTGCTTTCTCGCACAAGAGATGTTGGTGAAATGATGATACCATGCCAGCTTGGAACCTTTTCAGAGTTCATTTCAAATGCTTTTCAATTTCATGGTCTTATAGGTCAAAATAATCAAGAAATGCATGAAAAATAACAACTGTAGTCAGAATGGGTTGTAAATTGATGATGTGAGTTTGAATGGTGCATTTTGAACACAGAAAAACTATGGAGTTCAAATAAGTTCAAAAAAATGAAATCCCTTTGTAACAGACGAGTTTCCGTATGAAACCCTGATACTTCGAAAGAGATTGTCCGTTTTGTACACGAAGTGCATCCAGTTTTTGTCATAACCCTCTCTGCTTTCTCGCACAAGAGATGTCGGTGAAATGATGATACCATGCGAGCTTGGAACCTTTTCAGAGTTCATTTCAAATGCTTTTCAATTTCATGGTCTTATAGGTCAAAATAATCAGTAAATGCATGAAAAATAACAAATGTAGTCAGAAAGGGTTGTAAATTGATGACGTGGCTTTGAATGGTGCATTTTGAACACAGAAAAACTATGGAGTTCAAATAAGTTCAAAAAAATGAAATCCCTTGGTAATAGACGAGTTTCCCTATGAAACCATGATACTTCGAAAGAGATTGTCCGTTTTGTACACGAAGTGCATCCAGTTTTTGTCATAACCCTCTCTGCTTTCTCACACAAGAGATGTTGGTGAAATGATGATACCATGCCAGCTTGGAACCTTTTCAGAGTTCATTTCAAATGCTTTTCAATTTCATGGTCTTATAGGTCAAAATAATCAGTAAATGCATGAAAAATAACAAATGTAGTCAGAAAGGGTTGTAAATTGATGAAGTGAGTTTGAATGGTGCATTTTGAACACAGAAAAACTATGGAGTTCAAATAAGTTAAAAAAATGAAATCCCTTTGTAACGGACGAGTTTCCGTATGAAACCCTGATACTTCGAAAGAGATTGTCCGTTTTGTACACGAAGTGCATCCAGTTTTTTTCATAACCCTCTCTGCTTTCTCGCACAAGAGATGTTGGTGAAATGATGATACCATGCCAGCTTGGAACCTTTTCAGAGTTCATTTCTAATGCTTTTGAATTTCATGGTCTTATAGGTCAAAATAATCAGTAAATGCATGAAAAATAACAAATGTAGTCAGAAAGGGTTGTAAATTGATGACGTGGCTTTGAAAGGTGCATTTTGAACACAGAAAAACTATGGAGTTCAAATAAGTTCAAAAAAATGAAATCCCTTTGTAATAGACGAGTATCCGTATGAAACCATGATACTTCGAAAGAGATTGTCCGTTTTGTACACGAAGTGCATCCAGTTTTTGTCATAACCCTCTCTGCTTTCTCGCACAAGAGATGTTGGTGAAATGATGATACCATGCCAGCTTGGAACCTTTTCAGAGTTCATTTCAAATGCTTTTCAATTTCATGGTCTTATAGCTCAAAATAATCAGTAAATGCATGAAAATTAACAAACGTAGTCAGAAAGGGTTATAAATTGATGATGTGGCTTTGAATGGTGCATTTTGAACACAGAAAAACTATGGAGTTCATATAAGTTCAAAAAATGAAATCCTTTTGTAACAGACGAGTTTCCGTATGAAACCCTGATACTTCGAAAGAGATTGTCTGTTTTGTACACGAAGTGCATCCAGTTTTTGCCGTAACCCTCTCTACTTTCTCGCACATGCTATGTGGGTGAAATGATGATACCATGCCAACTTGGAACCTTTTCAGAGTTCATTTCAAATGCATTTCAATTTCATGGTCTTATAGCTCAAAATAATCAGTAAATGCATGAAAAATAACAAATGTAGTCAGAGAGGGTAGTAAATTGATGGTGTGGATTTGAATGGTGCATTGTGAACACAGAAAAACTATGGAGTTCAAATAAGTTCAAAAAATGAAATCCCTTTGTAACAGACGAGTTTCCGTATAAAACCCTGATACTTCAAAAGAGATTGTCCGTTTTGTACACGAAGTGCATCCAGTTTTTGCCGTAACCCTCTCTACTTTCTCGCACATGCTATGTGGGTGAAATGATGATACCATGCCAACTTGGAACCTTTTCACAGTTCATTTCAAATGCTTTTCAATTTCATGGTCTTGTAGCTCAAAATAATCAGTAAATTCATGAAATACAACAAATGTAGTTAGAAAAGGTTGTAAATTGATGATGTGGCTTTGAATGGTGCATTTTGAACACAGAAAAACTATGGAGTTCAAATAAGTTCAAAAAATGAAATCCCTTTCTAATGCATTTATTTTCCAGATGAAACCCCGATACTTCAAAGAGATTGTCTGCTTTGTACACGGCGCATCCAGCCGCCAGAACCCTCTCTACTTTCTCGCACATGCTATGTGGGTGAAATGATGATAACATGCCAACTTGGAACCTTTTCAGAGTTCATTTCAAATGCATTTCAATTTCATGGTCTTATAGCTCAAATTAATCAGTTAATGCATGAAATACAACAAATGTAGTCAGAAAGGGTTGTAAATTGATGATGTGGCTTTGAATGGTGCATTTTGAACACAGAAAAACTATGGAGTTCAAATAAGTTCAAAAAATGAAATCCCTTTGTAACAAACGAGTTTCCGTATGAAACCCTGATACTTCGAAAGAGATTATCTGTTTTGTATACGAAGTGCATCCAGTTTTTGCCGTAACCCTCCCTACTTTCTCGTACATGCTATCACTACTAGAAAAACGGCTATAGGTAATATCACTGTTAGTGGCGCACCAGAGATGTGGTGCGCCATCATTATATAGCAAAGCGATGGCGCACCACAAACAGGTGCTCCACTAATAGTGACATTACTAGTGGCGCACCAGGTGTGGGGTGCGCCACTACTATTTTTTGAACAGTAACCAGCCATACCCAGGCTTACCAGTGGCGCACCAGGACAAGGTGCGCCACTACTATTTTTGATAGTAGTGGCGCACCTGCCCTGGTGCGCCACTACTATTTTTTTGAACAAGATACCATGCTCAGGATTACCAGTGGCGCACCAGGCCGTGGTGCGCCACTACTATTTTTGATAGTAGTGGCGCACGTTGCCCTGGTGCGCCACTGGTAAGGCTGGGCGTGGTGGTCCAAAAAAAATAGCAGTGGCGCACCCCTTCACTGGTGCGCCACTAGTATTCCTGGCTACTAGTGGCGTACTAGTGAAGGGGTGCGCCACTGGTAACCTGGGGAGCAAGAGGCTATAATTAGGCAGCCACACCTACCACACACTCACTTTCCCCCCTCCACCAAAACAGATTTGGTCTTCTTGCTCCTCCTCCTCACCTCATTTGCACCATAGATTCACCCAAATTAAGTGGTTAAATTTCCTTTTTTTGATAGGTAAGTAAGGGAAAGCTTTCTTTATGTTCTAGATCTACTTTTCTCTCCGCTCCAACAACGCATACACTTTTTATGGCCTAGAGATCTACGTATGTTTGTGGTGTTGCATATGTTTGTGTTTGCAGGTACCGGTATTTGAAATGCGATAGTTGCCAATATTTTGTGGAATGTTGATTCATTTCCGCTTTAAGCAAGAATTTGGCACTATATGCATTCTTTTGGTCCTATTTTTAGGCAAAGTCATGCCAAATTTTTTTGTTCTAAAATATCATTTTGCTCTACCCTGAAAGCGACCATGGTCCGCACGATGACCGAAGGCATCAGTAAATAGGTTTTTGAGCTCCGCCAAGGCCGAGATGCTTCAAAAGAACGAGACGGAGATAAGATGTCCGTGTCGAAGATGCAAGTCAAGAGCCTTATTGCGGACCCGGATTCCGGCAGGTGCGGACCACTTGCTCTTGCGTGGTTTCATGGATGGCTATTGGTGGCAAGGTGATGAAGATGACTATGAAGTCATCCATGGGGGCCGCAAGCGTAAAAAGGAAGGGCAAGCAAGACAATAGCGGCGAGGGCGGGCGAGAAGACGAAGAATCTCCGTGACATGATCACGAAGTAGATGCGAGACACGGTCATCATGTAGAAGATGCCGGACATGATGATGAGGAAGATCAAGACGAAGGGCATGATCATGAAGATGAAGATGCCGGAGCGGCAGACGACGATGGACCATCGATGGGCTGGGTGCATGACCCTCATATTCAAGAGCTGCTTCGCAAGCAGACGGGTAACGCAAGAGCTGCCGCCCGAGAAAGCCAAGCTGGATCAACCGGAGATGTACGCGGTTACTCCATTGTATGAAGGATGCAGCCCGAGGATACCCGCTTTAAAAGTAACGCTCATGGCTCGAGATGAAGGTAAAACACAAAATGATTGGACGCATGCTTCGGACGAGAACATGTCATTCTGGCACGAACGTCTTTCGAAGGGGAACAAGTGCCCGACCAGTTTGGAGGAGGCGAAGAAAATCGTGTGTCCTCTGGATTTACCGCACGTGAAATACCATGTCTGCATGAACAATTGCATCATTTATCGGGGCGAGCACGCGGAGTCTACCATATGTCCGGTGTGCGGCGTCACTCGATACAAGAAGAGGAAGAAAGCTCCTCGAAAAGTGGTGTGGTACTTTCCGATCACTCCTCGTCTGCAGCGGTATTTCGCGGATCCTAAGGTAGCAAAGCTCCTGCGTTGGCACGCGGATAGGGAGGAGAAGAAGCGAGAAGATGACGCAAATGATCCGGAGATAGATAAAAAGACAAGATGCTGAGTCACCCTAAGGATGCGAGCGATGTGCAAGCGTTGAATTTTGAATACCCAGAATTTGGGAAGGATCCAAGGAACATCGTGCTCGGCGCGAGCACCGATGGAGTCAATCCGCTTGGCAGCCGTGAGAAGCACATAGCACCTGGCCTGTGTTTGTGTGGATGTACAACCTTCCCCTGGTTGTGCATGAAGAGGAAGTACATTCACATGAGTATGCTAATTGAAGGGCCGAAACAACCAGGGAACGACATCAATCAGACCGGGGCTGCTGAAGGAGGAGCTAGACACGCTGTGGAAAACGCCAAACAATACGTGGGACGCCGCAGAGAAAGAATATTTCCCTATGAGAGCCGCATCGCTCACGACGGTGCCACGACTATCTCGGTTACGGATATCTCGCGGGCAGGTAGTCCATGGATTTTCCGGATGCGTACGGTGCATGGATGACACAACGTATCGCCAGCTAGATAGAGATCCCGGGTCTTCGAAAACCGTGTTCATGGGACATCGAAGGTGGCTTCGCGACGATGACGCATGGAGAAAACGCAAGGATCTGTTCGATGGTGAAACCGAACCCCGAAGACCCCCAGGTACAAGGAGCGGCAAGGAAATAGACGAGCTATTGAAAAATTGGAAAGAGTGCCCACCGCCGGGAAAAAAGCGAAAGGCGCCAGAGCCGCTGCCGAAGGTATGGAAAACGAGGTCTGTTTTCTGGGACTTGCCCTACTGGAAGATCCTCCGTGTGCCTCACAGCATTGATGTCATGCATATCACGAAGAACGTGTGCGAGAGTCTGCTTGGTACCCCGCTCAACATGCCGTAGAGGACCAAAGATGGGCCGAAAGCAAGGGCAGACTTGCAAAAAATGGGCATCGTGGAGGAGCTCCGCGCCCTAATGATGATGATGATGATGATGATGATGATGAGGCGAAGGACACGGAAAGTCATCGCAAAGGCAAAAAGGCCAAGAAGATCGAATATGACTACCCTCCCGTGCTTCACTCTAAGTCGAAGGAGATCGAGCAGTTTTCACCTGCCTCGTAGGAGTAAAACTTCCCTTACGGTTACGCTGGGAAGATAAGCAGATACCTAGACTCAGCCAAGCGAAGTTCAGCGGGATGAAGTCTCACGACCGTCACGCGGCCGATGACGCAGATACTTCCGATTGCAATCCGTGGGATCATGGGCCAGCGCCGCGTCCGTGAAACGCTATTTGGCCTATGCAACTTTTTCGACGTCATCTCTCGGAAGTCGGTTGGCGTGAGGCAACTCATAAGGCTACAGGAAGAGATCGTGGTGATACTATGCGAGCTTGAGATGTACTTCCCGCCCGCATTCTTCGACGTTATGGTGCATCTGCTGGTCCATATAGTGGAGGATATCATCCAACTCGGGCCGACGTTCCTGCACAGCATGATGCCGTTCGAAAGGATGAATGGTGTCATCAAAGGATACGTTCGCAACATGTCACGTCCAGAGGGAAGCATAGCCAGGGGCTTTCTGACCGAAGAGTGCATCTCGTACTGCACGAATTATCTAGGCATCGAGAACCCCGTTGGTCTGCCCGTCAACAGGCACCTCGGCAGGCTCGCTGGATGGGGTCACCGCGAGGGTCGCCGCGAAATGCATGTCGACTTCATGGGTCGACTCGCCGACTTTGAAAGAGCAAACCTAGTCGCGCTACAACACATAGACGTGGTCGATCCTTGGGTGGTAGAGCACAAAATCTTTATTGAGAAGACGACAATGACCGAGGCCAACAGAGGACGGAGGGAGCTATAATCAAAGAGCATAACTCATGTTTCACGCGTTGGTTCAAGGAGAAGCTTCATTGCATTACCCTTTACATGAGGATTCTTCCGCGAAGAAAAACTCATATTCGCCTTGTCACAGGGCGCCGAGCACAACCTCGATGACCTATGAGGCGACGATATCAACGGCTACACATTCTACACCGAGGAAAAGGACATGAAGAGCGATTATCGTAACTCCGGGTAACGATGGAATCCTACACCGGTAACGACAAGGACAGATACTACGGAAGGATCGAGGAGATCTGGGAGCTGAGCTACGCTGGAGAGAAGGTCCCGATGTTCCGTGTCGATGGGCCAAGAGCGCCCTAAAAGAAGACCGGTATTTCACCACCATGGTTATACCCGGGTTAAGCCAAATCAAGACCCATGGCGCATAAGCGTCACCGCGAAAAATGAGCCATGGGTACTGGCTTCCAAAGTGGACCAATGCTTCTTCATTACCGACCCGCCAAAGCCCAGTCGTGTTGTCGTGAGGAGAGGCAAAAGGAACATCATCGGAATGGATGGAGTCGCCAATGAGCAAGACTTTGACAAGTACGGCGACCAAGATGGAAGATGACGACGACGATGAAGTACCATACACCACAAGAAGAAGCAGGACCACCCTACCTAAAGGACGTCCGTTCAAGAGAAGATCAATTCAAGGGGTTCCGGGCTAAATTATTCAACCGCGAGGAAGAAGGGCAAGAAGATTGTGAAAAGATAGCTAAGATTGAATCACGACGCGGTCGGGCCGGCGTGTGTGTGTGTCGCTGGCAAGCTCAATTATTACATGCAACTAAATTATTACATGTATCACTTGATTTCAACCATTATTAAAGATCTTTTAAACATTATATTACTTTACATGCAAACTCAATCTTAATTTGACGATCGTTATTTCATGTCAATCTTTGATGACTGTTATTTCATCTCACTTGATTTCAACCATGCCATAGCATTGTAAATGATTCTATATTGTGATTGAGTAAAGGAGATGCATTGTAAAAAATTATACGCCCTACTTTTAGGAATGGAGGGAGTATTAAAATTGCCATGTGTTTATTTTAAAGTGTTTGGATGTTTATCATAAGGTTAAAATAAAATTTTAAAAATATGCAAAAAGTGGGGTTGCCAGATTCGACCTGGTGGTTCTGGCCCATAACCAACGCGCCAACCACTAGGCCATGTGTGTGGTTCTGTCCATAACCACACACACAATTCTTATGACTTTGATATTGAGCTGTTTATGGCGCATGTCCCTGGTGCGCCATTGATATCGATCTGTTATGGCGCATGTCCCCGGTCCGCCATTGCTAGCTGGCCTCCCCGCTTTCTCTTCTCCCGCGCCTCCCTCTCCTCCCCACCTTTCTCTCTTCTCCCAAATCCCCCCTCACACCGCCCGCCCCCACCGCACTCCGCCCCTCTCCCCCACTTGCCCGCCTCGCCTCGCCTCGCCCTCTCTCCTTCCTCAGCGTCTGCCGGCCTGACCATGATCCCCGACCTCCTCCGACGCCCTCCTCGCGACCTCATCCGCCGCTTCTTCCCATCTGGACGCCTCCTCCGACGACCTCCTCCGACGCCCTCTTCCGACGACCTCCTCCGACGCCTCCTCCGACGACCTCCTCCGACGCCCTCCTTCGACGACGCCCTCCGACGCCCTCCTCGACGACCTCCTCCAACGCCCTCCTCCCGACCTCCTCCGACGCCCTCCTCGTGAGTTCCCTTCCTCTCCTCTCTCTTTCTCTAATCTAACTTCTCTTTGCTGCCAGCTCTCTGTCAATTCGAGGGTTCCTGTTCTAGGGTTCATACCTTTTGATGATGCTCTGGTTCAATTGGGTACTAGCTTAGGGTTCCTAGGGTGTTAATCTAGCTTCTACTTCATTCTAGGGTTCAATTTAATTACTTGTTCGAGCTAATCATCTCTGTCTCAAAATTTGTCTCGAACCTAAAGTTCAGTTTCACGTATATAAAGTGTTAAGTGGTTACTGCCATTGTTCTAATTTAATTACTACCCTGCTTTCTCTTCACCTCCATTTTCTCGCTTTCGCCAGACTTTCCAGAGCTGGGTAGTAATCGAGGTTTCTGCAGACCGCTTCACCATCGCCTTATGGTGGAAGTTGAAACCGACAATGACAACGCATGCAATGTGCACTTTCGTAGTTTGGCTTTCGTGCTACCAAAGCATGACATTGCACATAGAGTGAAACAAAAAAGAGCATGACCCAAGTTATTAGTGAGTTTAGAACATAGACATATTAAAGCTTGCAGCTCACTACATGTTCGTATAAAAATCTCGAAAGAACCAAAGGCACAACGCCGCGTGCTAAGTGTTCACTTGCCGGGCTGATTGTCGAACTTGATGCAAAACCTCATCTCCATTTCCCGGTCGATTGCAAATGTAATCTTTGACCTATCATGAATTGCCTACAATCTTATGTAATACTTTTTTCTCTTGGATATTTCCATGTTGGTTATGAGTGTCCCGATCAATTGGTCCTGATTGAGATTAATACTCTTATAAACATTTGTATTGATGCCAAATTGTTGTCGTGTTTCCCCTTTTCTCTTAGGAACCGAGGCGTATAGATAGGAACAAGTAAAATAAAAGCAGGTCATCATGCGCCCGATGGTTTTGTTGCGATCGGTTTCATGCTTCATATCGTGAACATGAACATGAATTTCCTTCAAGCCCGTGATGAGAACAGCAAAGAGCCAATATTTACTACGTACATACCTCTCGAAAGCAGAGTACCCTAACAATAAGTATTATCTTGGTAGAATTTCCTACTGATTGTCAACTTAGTGAAATATAAACATCTTGATAGTCATATTTTACGAGAAGAATTGCTAATGTTTTATAAAAATTATAGTCAAACCAAAGGAGCTATTAGAAGGAAATATACACTGCAATACTACTGGTAGGTTTATACTACTGTTGTATTTTCTTTAAATGCAGTTATGTTGTTGGTCCTGTTACACTCTTGTAGGTATATAAGCACTAGTTATATGGCTACTGCCATGTTCCTATACAGGTTCTTATACTACTTGTTCAGTATTGGACAATAGACTTGCTGCTCTGTTATTATACAGATTCAAACATAGTTTCTGTTCACCAAAAGAGTGATGGGCTTGCTGCTCTGTTGTGCCTATATGTAGGCCTTTTTTGTCCATATGAAAGCAGAGGACCATATGGTCTCGTGGCCTTTTCATCCATACGAAAGTAGAGGCACATTGTGGTGCTAGTTTGCTGGGTTTTGTCTCCGACCATCGTGTCGTGATGATTTTGCAGGTACCCCGAGAGGCCCTTGAGTTTGCCGGAATGTCGATTAACTTCCGTTCCGGCAAGTTTGGTACTCCATATGTCCTATTTTCAGCAAAGGTCATGCTGAAATTTTCCGTGAATTTTAGCATGACTTTGCTAAAAATAGGACATATGGGGTACTTGACTAATGCATGGGCCGGGGTATCTTAGTACTTAATTAAGTAGGATCAAGAATTAAGTAGGACTAGTTCTGAATAGCTTCTATCAACGGCACTCTAAATGATAAAACCGTAGCTTTTAGGATGCCTCGGTGTCGACAAACCCTAAGTGATGAGACCATGATAATTCCTCACAAACCCTAAATGATGAGATCTTGTTCCTTGACAATAACCAACTTTTGACCAAACTTTTTCCTATTTAGAGCGAACATGGCCGACAACGATGAGGCCGGGCGGTTCGGGCGGCAAGCCATTCTCGAGCTGTCCCAGAGATGGAGGAATACCCTCACCGCTATGAGGACGCCTTGCGGAAGACACCGATCCCGACTACACAACCCCTAGTGGCGTCGGGGATGACACCACCGATGGTGCCGCCGGGATGCCACCACCGATGATGGCAGCGAACGCATGTATGGTAGCCAACCGAAGAGGCAACGGAAGGACCGGCGCTAACGTGCTCGGCACCGTCAAGGAGGAATTTACCAAGTGTCCTCCAAAGGCATCCAACGGCGCCCAAAGAATTAGTCAAGGTACGCGGGACAACTCGGGTGCATTGTCCGGAGCACCGCCACGATCAACACCGAGAACCTAAGGCATCGTGAACGAGGGAATTTGCGGATCCTCCTCTTCACGAAGCTGCACGAACGATACAAGTTCCCGGTGACTTCGCAAACACACGCCTCTCGTGGAATAAAGTGAACAGTGCCGCCCTCACGAAGATGAGCACGGCCCCTGGCTTCTTGGAGAGCCCGGTGAAGAAAATGATTGAAAGAGGTGATAGTTATGAGAAGATCAAGGAGAAAATCCTTCGATCAGCAAAGCTGACTACCTGGAGTTCAAGACCAAGTGCGAGAGCAACGCATCCGTGGAATCAAGTCAGTGGGGGAAAGAAATGCGGGAATTGAACTTAGGGGTCCACAAACTCGGTCCCGGCGGTTACAGAGTGGCGGAACCTAAATGGGACAAGGAGGACGCGGAGCGTGTCGAGCAAGGCCTACCGCCCCTCTTCGATAAATACCGCCATGAAAAGCAGACCAGGAACTATATCGAGCCGGTACAAGGAGGACCCGGTAACAAAGGAGCTTACCACGGATCCGAAGGTCAAGGCGCTTGAGCTTGTTCTGGTAAGGAATACACCCCCGCGTAATTAGCTCCATATGGTTGCATTCTAATTAATGAAGCCAAATTTCTAAATGGTTCACGTTCCTTCCGCAGGAAACTGAAAGCAGTAGCGCGGGGTCTCGGAGCTCCCCTGCTCGCCTTTGGGACACCACTTTAAATAGGGCGTTGAATGTAATGAAATGAAGGATAAGTTAACTAAGCCGACGTCACCTGGTCGTGTGGTCATGAAGGCTTGTCCACGAAATGGTCGGAATACTATAAGACTGGGCGAAAGGAGAGAAAGACCAGCTTGGAAAGCCAGGAGGTTAAAGAACTCAAGGCAAAAGTGGCGCAGATTCCTCAGATAGTCGAAGAGCAAGTGCGAGACCAACTGGGAGCGACGATCACCGCCATTATGCCTACCTTGGTTGAGGGGCTGCGGGTGGTTTGTGGGCGGCCAACAGGCCGCCCGATTCCCAGCTTGACGGGCAGCAACTCGCACAACGCTACCGGCAAGGGTGTCTCCGGCGAGGCGTCATTGGTGTCTCCGGTGCGGCGCCGCATTGGAGCTTGATGCACCGGGTGTGGGAAGAATACGCCGGCCGGCACCTCGGCAGCAAGCGGCCCCTCCGTCACTTTGCACGCCCGCACGTTGGCGGTGCCTCGACATTAGCCGAGCTCGACGCCATCACGGTAACTAAGCCTCGGCCGATGACTTCATCTCCTTGCCTTTTCGACTGGGCATCCTCGACGCCCTACATGTTTTCGCAGGGCGCCGCCAACGAAGTTCCATGCACTCTCCTGCACTTCGTGGACGGCAAGTTGATCGATGTCGCCAAGGCCAAAATCGTTGAACCGGGCAACCGCGTTCCACCATAATCCGATGCCACCCACCGTGTATAGGGTTCAACTGGTTCGGTGCTGCGGGGCTGCGACGACTTGTTACCTCCAGACGACCCCATGGGGCCGACGAAGAGGATGTGATGACCCTCGGCGCCGCTTCAACTGGCCATTGCTTTGGCGAAGAGCCAGATTCGTTTGGGGCGGGGTCACCACCCCACGCATAACACCGCCAGTCCCGCCGGCGCCAAGCCATGGCAAGACCGCCGCCAACGCTACCGCCCGTCGCTGATCCGGGCATGCATATGGCACAGGATCCGGACGTCGACGACGGTACATTTGTCAACGTCGATGACTACTTCAACGAACATGGTGGGTACGGTGACGAATTCTTGGCGCCTCCTTCTCAAGAACCCAACCCTGCAAAAGTCGATCGCGATCTAGCTGGTACCGCTGGAGAAACCCAATTACAGCGCCGTCGTCTGCTCGGTTCTCGAGAGACGCCTCCAGCTGCCGCCTTCACCGAGACTCAAACAGCCGAGGTGGGAAATATTATCAGCCCCACCACACTCAAGAAGGTGGTCTCGAGCAGACCTCGATCCCATTACATCGCCAGGCCAAAGAAGGGACGGAAAAGAAAAACTAACAAGGGTGCGAGCCAGCGGCACCGAGTACGATCCGTGCTCGTGACGGGCCACCAATACCTAAGGATATCATGAGGGCGATGCATGTGGCGGGTAGGCCGATGCTACCGCTAATCTGCTCAAGGCTGCAACCGGTGCTATCGGAGTCTGCATGACAGTGTTCTTTCTATGGAGAAGCGGCGTCTCTCAAGAAAGATGACTCATACCGGGTTTTCGTGGCCAAGGTGCCAGAGGGCAAGGGCTTTGTCGATGGCACCATTGGGAGTATGATCGTCCTGCGGTTTGATGACATCTTCGCTATGTTTAACCTTCATCCGCTGCACTACACCTTCATTCGGCTATTTTCGCTCAATATGGAGATGCAGATCATTAGAGACAAGACCCCGGACATCGTGATAGTCGACCCCTTCTACATGCGTGCCAAGCACTTGGACAGCGCTGGGGACCGGCAAATCGCGAGTTCATACCTCGAAGGCGTCATTATGGCGAACAAAGATAAGGATACCTTCCTCGTGCCTTACTTTCCCGAGTAAGTCATCCCCTCACCGCCCCGTAACATATGATTTCTTAGATTTCGATCGTTCTTTTTTTCTAACATTCCGTGTTTTGTGCAGTGACACACGTTGCACACTCATCCTCTTAAGCCCGAAATATTCCACGGCCACGTATTTCGACTCGGACCGTCAGTCGAAGAAAGACTACACAAATATCAAGAAAGTTCTTGATGATGCTCTCCGCCACGCCAAATCTGGAGGCACCTTCAGAAGGAAATGTGTAGGTACGGCAAGCACGTGTTCACCCACGTAACGACGTTCCCCTGCGTTAAGCAGCCGCCTAGCAGTCGAAGGATGCCTACTACGCCCTCCATCACATGCGGGCGATCATACGGGACCATAATCACCTTATGCTACCAAAGGGTCTCCAAGATTGGGCCGCACGCTTGTCGGCAATCCAGGACATGGACATCGGACAAGAATTCTTCGCATCCGATCGGAGTTTGCGGAAATCATCTGTCAAGATGTCCTTCGTACCTCGAGGCAGTTCCACCTCAAATATCAACCGTCCAACAGGGAAATAGAAACAACGCTACGAATGCAGTGACAACTACAGCACATTCATGACGCCGACGGATGACGGCGGCTTCATCCACGCCCGTCCCCGAGTCGAGTCGAAGAAAGTATTGATGGTATATAGTTCTGAAATGTCGATTAGCTCGTGTTGTAATTAAACTTTAATGAACTTGTATGTCTCTTTAGTTTGGAGAGTCGTTCAACTTATATGTAATCGATGCTATTTATTAGTAGGACCATGAACCGTGCTATTAATGTGTTGCTTTTCTCTTCCGATCCTTTTGTTGCATACTTATATATTATCTGTGAATTGCTACTAACGCTTTGTTTGTCTAGTGCATAGAGATGCCGTCGTATGTCGTGTACAAGGGTAGGGTTTCCGGAGTCTATGACGACCGGGAGGAGTGTTTGAGACAGGTTCACCGTTCAGCGGTAACAGTTACAAAGGGTACACCACTAGGGCGGAGGCGGAAGCTAGATACGAAGCGCTATCTAGAGGGAGAGAGGAGGAGCGGAGGAGGAACCGGATGAAGACTAGTTTCATCGCGATGATGCTCATCGTGACCGCAGCTCTCTTCTATGTGATGGTAGTTTAGATGATATCAACTTTGTAATGTGACGACAAACTCGCTACTCGGTCTCGAGACCTAAACTTGTCTAATATTTGAACTTTGTTCGCTATTTCGAATTCGGAGACTAATGTGATGATTTGTATTATGTGCTGTTTATATTCTGTGATGTATTGTATTTTGTAACCTGTGCAAATACCGTAAATGCGTAAAAAAATTCCTAGAATTAATAGTAGTGGCGCACCATATTGCACATTAGTGGCGCACCCGATTAAATAACAAAGGGCGCACCCATATGGATATCGATGGCGCATCAAGAGGGACCCCTGCTGCAATACCAGTGGCGCACCATCTTGCACATTAGTGGCGCACCCAATTAAATAACAAGGCGCACCCAAATGAATATCGATTGGCGCACCGTATGAATATCGATGGCGCACCAGTATGAATATCGATGGCGCACCCATATGATTACCAAGGCGCACTATGTGGAATACCAATGGCGATTCAAAGGTGCGCCACCGTTATTTGATTAACAAAGGCGCATCGGAGGTGCGCCATTAGTATTCCTTATTAGTGGCGTGGTATTAGTGGCCCACCCATGGTGCGCCACTAATGGCAATATTGGGTGCGCCACTAATAGCCTTTTTTCTAGTAGTGTATGTGGTTGAAATGATGATACCATGCCAACTTGGAACCTTTTCAGAGTTCATTTCAAATGCTTTTCAATTTTATGGTCTTATAGCTCAAAATAATCAGTAAATGCATGAAAAATAACAAATATAGACAGAAACGGTTGTAAATTGATGATGTGAGTTTGAATTGTGCATTTTGAACACAGAAAAACTATGGAGTTCAAATAAGTTCAAAAAAATGAAATCCCTTTGTAACACACGAGTTTCCGTATGAAACCCAGATACTTCCAAAGAGATTGTCCGTTTTGTACACGAAGTGCATCCAGTTTTTGCCGTAACCCTCTCTACTTTCTCACACAAGCTATGTGGGTGAAATGATGATACCATGCCAACTTGGAACCTTTTCAGAGTTCATTTCAAATGCTTTTCAATTTCATGGTCTTATAGCTCAAAATAATCAGTAAATGCATGAAAAATAACAAATGTAGTCGAGAAAGGGTTGTAAATTGATGATGTGGCTTTGAATGGTGCATTTTGGACACGTAAAACTATGGAGTTCAAATAAGTTCAAAAATGAAATCCCTCTGTAAAGACGAGTTTCCGTATGAAACCCTGATACTTCGAAAGAGATTGTCCGTTTTGTACACGAAGTGCATCCAGTTTTTGCCGTAACCCTCTCTACCTTCTCGCACATGCTATGTGGGTGAAATGATGATACCATACCAACTTGGAACCTCTTCAGAGTTCATTTCAAATGCTTTTCAATTTAATGGTCTTATAGCTCAAAATAATTAGTAAATGCATGAAAATTAACAAATGTAGTCAGAAAGGGTTGTAAATTGATGATGTGAGTTTGAATGGTGCATTTTGAACACAGAAAAACTATGGAGTCCTAATAAGTTCAAAAAATGAAAGCCCTTTGTAACAGATGAGTTTCCATATGAAACCCTGATACTTCGAAAGAGATTATCTGTTTTGTACACGAAGTGCATCCAGTTTTTGCTGTAACCCTCTCTACTTTCTCGCACATGAGATGTGGATGAAATGATGATACCATGCCAACTTGGAACTTTTTCAGAGTTCATTTCAAATGCATTTCAATTTCATGGTCTTATAGCTCAATATAATCAGTAAATGCATGAAAAATAACAAATGTAGTCAGAAAGGGTTGTAAATTGATGATGTGGATTAGAATGGTAAATTTTAAACACAGAAAAACTATGGAGTTCAAATAAGTTCAAAAAAATGAAATCCCTTTGTAACGGACGAGTTTCCGTATGAAACCCTCATACTTCAAAAGAGATTGTCCGTTTTGTAGATGAAGTGCATCCAGTTTTTGCCGTAACCCTCTCTACTTTCTCACACATGCTATGTGGGTGAAATAATGGTACCATGCCAACTTGGAACCTTTTCACAGTTCATTTCAAACGCTTTTCAATTTCATGGTCTTCTAGCTCAAAATAATCAGTAAATGCATGAAAATTAACAGATGTAGTCAGAAAGGGTTGTAAATTGATGATGTGGCTTTGAATGGTGCATTTTGAACACAGAAAAACTATGGAGTTCAAATAAGTTCAAAAAATGAAATCCCTTTCTAACAGACGATTTTCCGTATGAAACCCTGATACTTCGAAGAGATTGTCCGCTTTGTACGAAGTGCATCCAGTTTTTGCCGTAACCCTCTCTACTTTCTCGCACATGCTATGTGGGTGAAATGATGATACCATGCCAACTTGGAACCTTTTCAGAGTTCATTTCAAATGCATTTCAATTTCATGGTCTTATAGCTCAAAATAATCAGTTAATGCATGAAAAACAACAAATGTAGTCAGAAAGGGTTGTAAATTGATGATGTGGCTTTGAATGGTGCATTTTGAACACAGAAAAACTATGGAATTCAAATAAGTTCAAAAAAATGAAATCCCTTTGTAACAGACGAGTTTCCGTATGAAACCCTGATACTTCAAAAGAGATTGTCCGTTTTGTACATGTAGTGCATCCAGTTTTTGCCGTAACCCTCTCTACTTTCTCGCACATCCTATGTGGGTGAAATGATGATACCATGCCAACTTGGAACCTTTTCATAGTTCATTTGAAATGCTTTTCAAATTCATGGTCTTATAGCTCAAAATAATCAGTAAATTCATGAAAAATAACAGATGTAGTCAGAAAGGGTTGTAAATTGATGATGTGGCTTTGAATGGTGCATTTTGAACACAGAAAAACTATGGAGTTCAAATAAGTTCAAAAAATGAAATCCCTTTCTAACAGACGATTTTCGTTATGAAACCCTGATACTTCGAAAGAGATTATCCGTTTTGTACACGAAGTGCATCCAGTTTTTGCCGTAACCCTCTCTACTTTCTCGCACATGCTATGTGGGTGAAATGATGATACCATGACAACTTGGAACCTTTTCAGAGTTCATTTCAAATGCATTTCAATTTCATGGTCTTATAGCTCAAAATAATCAGTTAATGCATGAAAAACAACAAATGTAGTCAGAAAGGGTTGTAAATTGATGATGTGGCTTTGAATGGTGCATTTTGAACACAAAAAAACTATGGAGTTCAAATAAGTTCAAAAATGAAATCCCTTTGTAATGCATTTAGTTTCCGTATGAAACCGTGATACTTCAAAAGAGATTGTCCGTTTTGTACACGAAGTGCATCCAGTTTTTGCCGTAACCCTCTCTACTTTGTCGCACATGCTATGTGGGTGAAATGATAATACCATGCCAACTTGGAACCTTTTCAGTGTTCATTTCAATTGCTTTTCAAATTCATGGTCTTATACTTCAAAATAATCAGTAAATGCATGAAAAATAACAAATGTAGTCAGAAAGGGTTGTAAATTGATGATGTGGCTTTGAATGGTCCAGTTTGAACACAGAAAAACTATGGAGCTCAAATAAGTTCAAAAAATGAAATCCCTTTTTAACAGACGAGTTTCCGTATGAAACCCTGACACTTCGAAAGAGATTGTCCGGTTTGTACACGAAGTGCATCCAGTTCTTGCCGTAACCCTCTCTACTTTCTCGCACATGCTATGTGGGTGAAATGATGATACCATACCAACTTCGAACATTTTCAGAGTTCATTTCAAATGCTTTTCAATTTCATGGTCTTATAGCTCAAAATAATCAGTAAATGCATGAAAATTAACAAATGTAGTTTGAAAGGGTTGTAAATTGATGATGTGGCTTTGAATGGTGCATTTTGAACACAGAAAAACTATGGAGTTCAAATAAGTTCAAAAAATGAAATCCCTTTCTAATGAGCGATTTTCCGTATGAAACCACGATACTTGAAGAGATTGTCTGTTTTGTACACGAAGTGCATACAGTTTTTGCCGTAACCCTCTCTACTTTCTCGCACATGCTATGTGGGTGAAATGATGATACCATGCCAACTTGGAACCTTTTCAGAGTTCATTTCAAATGCATTACAATTTCATGGTCTTATAGCTCAAAATAATCAGTTAATGCATGAAAAACAACAAATGTAGTCAGAAAGGGTTGTAAATTGATGATGTGGCTTTGAATGGTGCATTTTGAACACAAAAAAACTATGGAGTTCAAATAAGTTCAAAAAAATGAAATCCCTTTGTAACAGACGAGTTTTCGTATGAAACCCTGATACTTCAAAAGAGATTGTCCGTTTTGTACATGAAGTGCATCCAGTTTTTGCCGTAACCCTCTCTACTTTCTCGCACATGCTATGTGGGTGAAATGATGATACCATGCCAACTTGGAACCTTTTCACAGTTCATTTCAAATGCTTTTCAAATTCATGGTCTTATAGCTCAAAATAATCAGTAAATTCATGAAAAATAACACATGTAGTCAGAAAGGGTTGTAAATTGATGATGTGGCTTTGAATGGTGCATTCTGAACACAGAAAAACTATGGAGTTCAAATAAGTTCAAAAAATGAAATCCCTTTCTAACAGACGATTTTCCGTATGAAACCCTGATACTTCGAAAGAGATTGTCCGTTTAGTACACGAAGTGCATCCAGTTTTTGCCGTAACCCTCTCTACTTTCTCGCACATGCTATGTGAGTGAAATGATGATACCATGCCAACTTGGAACCTTTTCAGAGTTCATTTCAAATGCATTTCAATTTATGGTCTTATAGCTCAAAATAATCAGTTAATGCATGAAAAACAACAAATGTAGTCAGAAAGGGTTGTAAATTGATGATGTGGCTTTGAATGGTGCATTTTGAACACAGAAAAACTATGGAGTTCAAATAAGTTCAAAAAATGAAATCCCTTTGTAACAGACGAGTTTCCGTATGAAACCCTGATACTTCAAAAGAGATTGTCCGTTTTGTACACGAAGTGCATCCAGTTTTTGCCGTAACCCTCTCTACTTTCTCGCACATGCTATGTGGGTGAAATGATGATACCATGCCAACTTGGAACCTTTTAGGAGTTCTTTTCTAATGCTTTTCAATTTCATGGTATTATAGCTCATTATTATCAGTAAATGCATGAAAAATAACAAATGAAGTCAGAAAGGGTTGTAAATTGATGATGTGGCTTTGAATGGTGCATTTTGAACACAGAAAAATATGGAGTTCATATATGTTCAAAAAAAAAAAAAATCCCTTTGTAACAGACGAGTTTCAGTATGAAACCCTGATACTTCAAAAGAGATTGTCCGTTTTGTACACGAAGTGCATCCAGTTTTTGCCGTAACCCTCTCTACTTTCTCGCACATGCTATGTGGGTGAAATGATGATACCATGCCAACTTGGAACCTTTTCAGTGTTCATTTCAAATGCTTTTCAATTTCATGGTCTTATAGCTCAATATAATCAGTAAATGCATGAAAAATAACAAATGTAGTCAGAAAGGGTTGTAAATTGATGATGTGGCTTTGAATGGTGCATTTTGAACACAGAAAAACTATGGAGTTCAAATAAGTTCAAAAATGAAATCCCTTTGTAACAGACGAGTTTCCGTATGAAACCCTGAAACTTCGAAAGAGATTGTCCGTTTTGTACACGAAGTGCATCCAGTTTTTGCCGTAACCCTCTCTACTTTCTCACACATGCTTTGTGGGTGAAATGATGATACCATACCAACTTGGAACCTTTTCAGAGTTCATTTCAAATGCTTTTCAATTTCATGGTCTTATAGCTCAAAATAATCAGTAAATGCATGAAAATTACCAAATGTAGTCAGAAAGGGTTGTAAATTGATGATGTGGCTTTGAATGGTGCATTTTGAACACAGAAAAACTATGGAGTTCAAATAAGTTCAAAAAATGAAATCCCTTTGTAACAGACGAGTTTCCGTATGAAACCCTGATACTTCGAAAGAGATTGTCCGTTTTGTACACGAAGTGCATCCAGATTTTGCCGTAACCCTCTCTACTTTCTCGCACATGCTATGTGGGTGAAATGATGATACCATGCCAACTTGGAACCTTTTCAGAGTTCATTTCAAATGCATTTCAATTTCATGGCCTTATAGCTCAAAATAATCAGTAAATGCATGAAAAATAACAAATGTAGTCAGAAAGGGTTGTAAATTAATGATATGAGTTTGAATGGTGCATTTTGAACACAGAAAAACTATGGAGTTCAAATAAGTTCAAAAAAATGAAATCCCTTTCTAATGAGACGATTTTCGTATGAAACCACGATACTTGAAAGAGATTGTGCATTTTGTACACGAAGTGCATCCAGTTTTTGCCGTAACCCTCTCTACTTTCTACGCAAGACATGCTATGTGGGTGAAATGATGATACCATGCCAACTTGGAACCTTTTCAGAGTTCATTTCAAATGCATTACAATTTCATGGTCTTATAGATCAAAATAATCATTTAATTCATGAAAAACAAAATATGTAGTCATAAAGGGTTGTAAATTGATGATGTGGCTTTGAATGGTGCATTTTGAACACAAAAAAACTATGGAGTTCAAATAAGTTCAAAAAATGAAATCCCTTTATATGAGGCGAGTTTTAAGTATGAAACCCTGATACTTCAAAAGAGATTGTCCGTTTTGTACATGAAGTGCATCCAGTTTTTGCCGTAACCCTCTCTACTTTCTCGCACATGCTATGTGGGTGAAATGATGATACCATGCCAACTTGGAACCTTTTCACAGTTCATTCCAAATGCTTTTCAAATTCATGGTCTTACAGCTCAAAATAATCAGTAATTTCATGAAAAATAACACATGTAGTCAGAAAGGGTTGTAAATTGATGATGTGGCTTTGAATGGTGCATTCTGAACACAGAAAAACTATGGAGTTCAAATAAGTTCAAAAAATGAAATCCCTTTCTAGCAGACGATTTTCCGTATGAAACCACGATACTTGAAAAGAGATTGTCCGTTTAGTAAACGAAGTGCATCCAGTTTTGCCGTAATGCTCTCTACTTTCTACGCACATGCTATGTGAGTGAAATGATGATACCATGCCAACTTGGAACCTTTTCGAGTTCATTTCAAATGCATTTCAATTTATGGTCTTATAGCTCAAAATAATCAGTTAATGCATGAAAAACAACAAATGTAGTCAGAAAGGGTTGTAAATTGATGATGTGGCTTTGAATGGTGCATTTTGAACACAGAAAAACTATGGAGTTCAAATAAGTTCAAAAAATGAAATCCCTTTGTAACAGACGAGTTTCCGTATGAAACCCGATACTTCAAAAGAGATTGTCCGTTTTGTACACGAAGTGCATCCAGTTTTTGCCGTAACCCTCTCTACTTTCTCGCACATGCTATGTGGGTGAAATGATGATACCATGCCAACTTGGAACCTTTTCAGTGTTCATTTCAAATGCTTTTCAATTTCATGGTCTTATAGCTCAATATAATCAGTAAATGCATGAAAAATAACAAATGTAGTCAGAAAGGGTTGTAAATTGATGATGTGGCTTTGAATGGTGCATTTTGAACACGGAAAAACTATGGAGTTCAAATAAGTTCAAAAATGAAATCCCTTTGTAATGACGAGTTTCCGTATGAAAGCCCGATACTTGAAAGAGATTGTCCGTTTTGTACACGAAGTGCATCCAGTTTTGCCGTAACCCTCTCTACTTTCGCACATGCTATGTGGGTGAAATGATGATACCATGCCAACTTGGAACCTTTTCAGAGTTCATTTCAAATGCTTTTCAATTTCATGGTCTTATAGCTCAAAATAATCAGTAAATGCATGAAAATTACCAAATGTGGTCAGAAAGGGTTGTAAATTGATGATGTGGCTTTGAATGGTGCATTTTGAACACAGAAAAACTATGGAGTTCAAATAAGTTCAAAAAATGAAATCCCTTTGTAACAGACGAGTTTCCGTATGAAACCACGATACTTGAAAGAGATTATGCATTTTGTACACGAAGTGCATCCAGATTTTGCCGTAACCCTCTCTACTTTCTCGCACATGCTATGTGGGTGAAATGATGATACCATGCCAACTTGGAACCTTTTCAGAGTTCATTTCAAATGCAATTCAATTTCATGGTCTTATAGCTCAAAATAATCAATAAATGCATGAAAAATAACAAATGTAGTCAGAAAGGGTTGTAAATTGATGATATGAGTTTGAATGGTGCATTTCGAACACAGAAAAACTATGGAGTTCAAATAAGTTCAAAAAAATGAAATCCCTTTGTAACAGACGAGTTTCCGAAAGAAACCCTGATATTTCGAAAGAGATTGTCCGTTTTGTACACGAAGTGCATCCAGTTTTTGTCGTAACCTTATCTACTTTCTTGCACATGCTATGTGGGTGAAATGATGATAGCATGCCAACTTGGAACCTTTTCAGAGTTCATTCCAAATGCTTTTCAATTTCATGGTCTTATAGCTCAAAATAATCAGTAAATTCATGAAAATTAACAAATGTTGTCAGAAAGGGTTGTAAATTGATGACGTGGCTTTGAATGGTGCATTTTGAACACAGAAAAACTATGGAGTTCAAATAAGTTCAAAAAAATGAAATACCTTTGTAACAGACGAGTATCCGTATGAAACCATGATACTTCAAAAGAGATTGTCCGTTTTGTACACGAAGTGCATCCAGTTTTTGCCGTAACCCTCTCTACTTTCTCGCACATGATATGTGGGTGAAATGATGATACCATGCCAACTTGGAACCTTTTCAGAGTTCATTTCAAATGCATTTCAACTTCAGGGTCTTATAGCTCAAAATAATCAGTAAATGCATGAAAAATAACAAATGTAGTCAGTTGGTTTGTAAATTGATGATGTGAGTTGGAATGGTGCATTTTGAACACAGAAAAACTATGGAGTTCAAATAAATTCAAAAAATGAAATCCCTTTGTAACGCATTTAGTATCCGTATGAAACGCTTATACTTCAAAAGAGATTGTCCGTTTTGTACACGAAGTGCATCCAGTTTTTGCCGTAACCCTCTCTACTTTCTCGCACATTCTATGTGGGTGAAATGATGATACCATACCAACTGGGAACCTTTTCAGAGTTCATTTCAAATGCATTTCAATTTCATGGTCTTATAGCTCAAAATAATTAGTAAATGCATGAAAAATAACAAATGTAGTCAGAAAGGGTTGTATATTGATGATTTGGCTTTGTATGGTGCATTTTGAACACAGAAAAACTATGGAGTTCAAATAAGTTCAAAAAAATGAAATCCCTTTGTAACAGACGAGTTTCCATATGAAACCCTGATACTTCGAAGGAGATTGTCCGTTTTGTACACGAAGTGCATCCAGTTTTTGCCGTAACCCTCGCTACTTTCTCGCACATGATATGTGGGTGAAATGATGATACCATACCAACTTGGAACCTTTTCAGTGTTCATTTCAAATGCTTTTCAATTTCATGGTCTTATAGCTCAAAATAATCAGTAAATGCATGAAAAATAACAAATGTAGTCAGAAAGGGTTGTAAATTGATGATGTGGCTTTGAATGGTGCATTTTGAACACAGAAAAACTATGGAGTTCAAATAAGTTCAAAAATGAAATCCCTTTGTAATGCAGACGAGTTTCGTATGAAAGCCCGATACTTGAAAGAGATTGTCCGTTTTGTACACGAAGTGCATCCAGTTTTTGCCGTAACCCTCTCTACTTTCTCGCACATGCTATGTGGGTGAAATGATGATACCATGCCAACTTGGAACCTTTTCAGAGTTCATTTCAAATGCATTTCAATTTCATGGTCTTATAGCTCAAAATAATCAGTAAATGCATGAAAAATAACAAATGTAGTCAGAAAGGGTTGTAAATTGATGATATGAGTTTGAATGGTGCATTTTGAACACAGAAAAACTATGGAGTTCAAATAAGTTCAAAAAAATGAAATCCCTTTGTAACAGACGAGTTTCCGAAAGAAACCCTGATATTTCGAAAGAGATTGTCCGTTTTGTACACGAAGTGCATCCAGTTTTTGTCGTAACCTTCTCTACTTTCTTGCACAGTCTGTGTGGCTGAAATGATGATAGCATGCCAACTTGGAACCTTTTCAGAGTTCATTTCAAATGCTTTTCAATTTCATGGTCTTATAGCTCAAAATAATCAGTAAATTCATGAAAATTAACAAATGTAGTCGAGAAAGGGTTGTAAATTGATGACGTGGATTTGAATGGTGCATTTTGAACACAGAAAAACTATGGAGTTCAAATAAGTTCAAAAAATGAAATACCTTTGTAATGCATTTAGTTTCCGTATGAAACCATGATACTTCGAAAAAGATTGTCCGTTTTGTACACAAAGTGCATCCAGTTTTTGCCGTAACCCTCTCTACTTTCTCGCACATGATATGTGGGTGAAATGATGATACCATGCCAACTTGGAACCTTTTCAGAGTTCATTTCAAATGCATTTCAACTTCACGGTCTTATAGCTCAAAATAATCAGTAAATGCATGAAAAATAACAAATGTAGTCAGAAAGGTTTGTAAATTGATGATGTGAGTTGGAATGGTGCATTTTGAACACAGAAAAACTATGGAGTTCAAATAAATTCAAAAAAATGAAATCCCTTTATGTAATGACGAGTATCCGTATGAAACCCTGATACTTCAAAAGAGATTGTCCGTTTTGTACACGAAGTGCATCCAGTTTTTGCCGTAACCCTCTCTACTTTCTCGCACATTCTATGTGGGTGAAATGATGATACCATACCAACTTGGAACCTTTTCAGAGTTCATTTCAAATGCATTTCAATTTCATGGTCTTATAGCTAAAAAATAATTACTAAATGCATGAAAAATAACAAATGTAGTCAGAAAGGGTTGTATATTGATGATTTGGCTTTGTATGGTGCATTTTGAACACAGAAAAACTATGGAGTTCAAATAAGTTCAAAAAATGAAATCCCTTTGTAACAGACGAGTTTCCATATGAAACCCTGATACTTCGAAAGAGATTGTCCGTTTTGTACACGAAGTGCATCCAGTTTTTGTCGTAACCCTCGCTACTTTCTCGCACATGATATGTGGGTGAAATGATGATACCATACCAACTTGGAACCTTTTCTGTGTTCATTTCAAATGCTTTTCAATTTCATGGTCTTATAGCTCAAAATAATCAGTAAATGCATGAAAATTACCAAATGTAGTCAGAAAGGGTTGTAAATTGATGATGTGGCTTTGAATGGTGCATTTTGAACACAGAAAAACTATGGAGTTCAAATAAGTTCAAAAATGAAATCCCTTTGTAATGCAGACGAGTTTCCGTATGAAACCCTAATACTTGAAGAGATTATGCATTTTGTACACGAAGTGCATCCAGTTTTTGCCGTAACCCTCTCTACTTTCTATCACATGCTATATGGGTGAAATGATGATACCATGCCAACTTGGAACCTTTTCAGAGTTCATTTCAAATGCATTTCAATTTCATGGTCTTATAGCTCAAAATAATCAGTAAATGCATGAAAAATAACAAATGTAGTCAGAAAGGGTTGTAAATTGATGATATGAGTTTGAATGGTGCATTTCGAACACGTAAAAACTATGGAGTTCAAATAAGTTCAAAAAATGAAATCCCTTTTGTAATGCGAGTTTCCGAAAGAAACCACGATATTTGAAAGAGATTGTCCGTTTTGTACGAAGTGCATCCAGTTTTTAAGTAACCTTCTCTACTTTCTTGCACAGTCTGTGTGGCTGAAATGATGATAGCATGCCAACTTGGAACCTTTTCAGAGTTCATTTCAAATGCTTTTCAATTTCATGGTCTTATAGCTCAAAATAATCAGTAAATTCATGAAAATTAACAAATGTAGTCAGAAAGGGTTGTAAATTGATGACGTGGCTTTGAATGGTGCATTTTGAACACAGAAAAACTATGGAGTTCAAATAAGTTCAAAAAAATGAAATCCCTTTGTAACAGACGAGTATCCGTATGAAACCATGATACTTCGAAAGAGATTGTCCGTTTTGTACATGAAGTGTATCCAGTTTTTGCCGTAACCCTCTCTACTTTCTCACACATGAGATGTGGGTGAAACGATGATACCATGCCAACTTGGAACCTTTTGAGTTCATTTCAAATGCATTTCAACTTCACGGTCTTATAGCTCAAAATAATCAGTAAATGCATGAAAAATAACAAATGTAGTCAGAAAGGTTTGTAAATTGATGATGTGAGTTGGAATGGTGCATTTTGAACACAGAAAAACTATGGAGTTCAAATAAATTCAAAAAAATGAAATCCCTTTGTAACAGACGAGTATCCGTATGAAACGCTTATACTTCAAAAGAGATTGTCCGTTTTGTACACGAAGTGCATCCAGTTTTTGCCGTAACCCTCTCTACTTTCTCGCACATTCTATGTGGGTGAAATGATGATACCATACCAACTTGGAACCTTTTCAGAGTTCATTTCAAATGCATTTCAATTTCATGGTCTTATAGCTCAAAATAATTAGTAAATGCATGAAAAATAACAAATGTAGTCAGAAAGGGTTGTATATTGATGATTTGGCTTTGTATGGTGCATTTTGAACACAGAAAAACTATGGAGTTCAAATAAGTTCAAAAAAATGAAATCCCTTTGTAACAGAAGAGTTTCCATATGAAACCCTGATACTTCGAAAGAGATTGTCCGTTTTGTACACGAAGTGCATCCAGTTTTTGTCGTAACCCTCGCTACTTTCTCGCACATGATATGTGGGTGAAATGATGATACCATACCAACTTGGAACCTTTTCTGTGTTCATTTCAAATGCTTTTCAATTTCATGGTCTTATAGCTCAAAATAATCAGTAAATGCATGAAAATTAACAAATGTAGTCAGAAAGGGTTGTAAATTGATGATGTGGCTTTGCATGGTGCATTTCGAACACAGAAAAACTATGGAGTTCAAATAAGTTCAGAAAATGAAATCCCTTTGTAACAGACGAGTTTCCGTATGAAACCCTGATACTTCCAAAGAGATTGTCCGTTTTGTACACGAAGTGCATCCAGTTTTTGCCGCAACCCTCTCTACTTTCTCACACATGCTATGTGGGTGAAATGATGATACCATGCCAACTTGTAACCTTTTCAGAGTTCATTTCAAATGCTTTTCAATTTCATGGTCTTATAGCTCAAAATAATCAGTAAATCCATGAAAAATAACAAATGTAGTCAGAAAGGGTTGTAAATTGATGATGTGGCTTTGAATGGTGCATTTTGAACACAGAAAAACTATGGAGTTCAAATAAGTTAAAAAAATGAAATCCCTTTGTAAAGGCGAGTTTCTGTATGAAACCACGATACTTGAAAGAGATTGTCCGTTTTGTACACGAAGTGCATCCAGTTTTTTTGTAACCCTCTCTACCTTCTACTTTTTATGATATGTGGGTGAAATTATGATACCATGCCAACTTGGAACCTTTTCAGAGTAAATTTCAAATGCTTTTCAATTTTATGGTCTTATAGCTCAAAATAATCAGTAAATGCATGAAAAATAACAAATGTAGTCAGAAAGGTTGTAAATTGATGATGTGGCTTTGAATGGTGCATTTTGAACACAGAAAAACTATGGAGTTCAAATAAGTTCAAAAAAATGAAATCCCTTTGTAACAGATGAGTTTTCGTATGAAACCTTGATACTTCAAAAGAGATTGTCCGTTTTGTACACGAAGTGCATCAAGTTTTTGCCGTAATCCTCTCTACTTTCTCGCACATGCTATGTGGGTTAAATGATGATACCATGCCAACTTGGAACCTTTTCAGAGTAAATTTCAAATGCTTTCCAATTTTATGGTCTTATAGCTCAAAATAATCAGTAAATGCATGAAAAATAACAAATGTAGTCAAAAGGGTTGTAAATTGATGATGTGGCTTTGAATGGTGTATTTTGAACACTGAAAAACTATGGAATTCAAATAAGTTCAAAAAAATGAAATCCCTTTGTAATGCACGAGTTTAGTATGAAACACTGATACTTCGGAAGAGATTGTCCGTTTTGTACACGAAGTGCATCAAGTTTTTGCCGTAACCCTCTGTACTTTCTCGCACATGCTATGTGGGTTAAATGATGATACCATGCCAACTTGGAACCTTTTCAGAGTTCATTTCAAATGCTTTCCAATTTTATAGTCTTATAGCTCAAAATAATCAGTAAATGCATGAAAAATAACAAATGTAGTTAGAAAGGGTTGTAAATTGATGATGTGGATTTGAATGGTGCATTTTGAACACAGAAAAAATGTGGAGTTCAAATAAGTTCAAAAAATGAAATCCCTTTGTAACAGACGAGTTTCCGTATGAAACCCTGATACTTCAAAAGAGATTGTCCGTTTTGTACACGAAGTGCATCCAGTTTTTTCCGTAACCCTCTCTACTTTCTCGCACATGCTATGGGGGTGAAATGATGATACCATGCCAACTTTGAACCTTTTCAGTGTTCATTTCAAATGCTTTTCAATTTCATGGTCTTATAGCTCAAAATAATCAGTAAATGCATGAAAAATAACAAATGTAGGCAGAAAGGGTTGTAAATTGATGATGTGGCTTTGAATGGTGCATTTTGAACACAGAAAAACTATGGAGTTCAAATAAGTTCAAAAATGAAATCCCTTTGTAAAGACGAAGTTTACAGATGAATCCACGATACTTCAAAAGAGATTGTCCGTTTGTATGTGAAGTGCATCCAGTTTTTCCGTAACCCTCTCTAACTTCTACTTTACATGATATGTGGGTGAAATTATGATACCATGCCAACTGGGAACCTTTTTTGAGTAAATTTCAAATGCTTTTCAACTTCATGGCCTTATAGCTCAAAATAATCAGTAAATGCATGAAAAAAACAAATGTAGTCAGAAAGGGTTGTAAATTGATGATGTAGCATTGAATGGTACATTTTGAACACAGAAAAACAATGGAGTTCAAATAAGTTAAAAAAATGAAATCCCTTTGTAACAGATGAGTTTCCGTATGAAACCTTGATACTTCGAAAGAGATTGTCCGTTTTGTACACGAAGTGCATCCAGTTTTTGCCGTAACCCTCTCTACTTTGTCGCACATGCTATGTGGGTGAAATGATGATATCATGCCAACTTGGAACCTTTTCAGAGTAAATTTCAAATGCTTTCCAATTTTATGGTCTTATATCTCAAAATAATCAGTAAATGCATGAAAAATAACAAATGTAGTCAAAAAGGGTTGTAAATTGATGATGTGGCTTTGAATGGTGCATTTTGAACACTGAAAAACTATGGAATTCAAATAAGTTCAAAAATGAAATCCCTTTGTAATGACGAGTTTCCGTATGAAACACTGATACTTCGGAAGAGATTGTCCGTTTTGTACACGAAGTGCATCAAGTTTTTGCCGTAACCCTCTGTACTTTCTCGCACATGCTATGTGGGTTAAATGATGATACCATGCCAACTTGGAACCTTTTCAGAGTTCATTTCAAATGCTTTCCAATTTTATAGTCTTATAGCTCAAAATAATCAGTAAATGCATGAAAAATAACAAATGTAGTTAGAAAGGGTTGTAAATTGATGATGTGGCTTTGAATGGTGCATTTTGAACACAGAAAAACTATGGAGTTCAAATAAGTTCAAAAAATGAAATCCCTTTGTAACAGACGAGTTTCCGTATGAAACCCTGATACTTCGAAAGAGATTGTCCGTTTTGTACACGAAGTGCATCCAGTTTTTGCCGTAACCCTCTCTACTTTCTCGCACATGCTATGTGGGTGAAATGATGATACCATGCCAACTTGGAACCTTTACAGAGTTCATTTCAAATGCATTTCAATTTCAGGGTCTTATAGCTCAAAATAATCAGTAAATGCATGAAAAATAACAAATGTAGTCAGAAAGGGTTGTAAATTGATGATGTGAGTTTGAATGGTGCATTTTGAACACAGAAAAACTATGGAGTTCAAATAAATTCAAAATATGAAATCCCTTTGTAACAGACGAGTATCCGTGTGAAACCGTGATATTTCGAAAGAGATTGTCCGTTTTGTACACGAAGTGCATCCAGTTTTTGCCGTAACCCTCTCTACTTTCTCGCACATTCTATGTGGGTGAAATGATGATACCATACCAACTTGGAACCTTTTTAGAGTTCATTTCAAATGCATTTCCTTTTCATGGTTTTATAGCTCAAAATAATCAGTAAATGCATGAAAAATAACAAATGTAGTCAGAAAGGGTTGTATATTGATGATGTGGCTTTGTGTGGTGCATTTTGAACACAGGAAAACTATGGAGTTCAAATAAGTTCAAAAAATGAAATCCCTTTGTAATGCGAGTTTAAGTATGAAACCACGATACTTGAAAGAGATTGTCCGTTTTGTACACGAAGTGCATCCGATTTTGCCGTAACCCTCTCTACTTTCTCGCACATGCTATGCGTTAATTGATGATACCATACCAACTTCGAACCTTTTCAGAGTTCATTTCAAATGGTTTTCAATTTCATGGTCTTATAGCTCAAAATAATCAGTAAATGCATGAAAATTAACAAATGTAGTTAGAAAGGGTTGTACATTGATGATGTGGCTTTGAATGGTGCATTTTGAACACATAAAAACTATGGAGTTCAAATAAGTTCAAAAAATGAAATCCCTTTGTAACAGACGAGTTTCCGTATGAAACCCTGATACTTCGAAAGAGATTGTCCGTTTTGTACACGAAGTGCATCCAGTTTTTGTCATAACTCTCTCTGCTTTCTCGCACAAGAGATGTTGGTGAAATGATGATACCATGCCAGCTTGGAACCTTTTCAGAGTTCATTTCAAATGCTTTTCAATTTCATGGTCTTATAGCTCAAAATAATCAGTAAATGCATGAAAAATAACAAATTTAGTCAGAAAGGGTTGTAAATCGATGATGTGGCTTTGAATGGTGCATTTTGAACAGAGGAAAACTATGGAGTGCAAATAAGTTCAAAAAAATGAAATCCCTTTGTAACAGACGAGTTTCCATATGAAACCCTGATACTTCGAAAGAGATTGTCCATTTTGTACACGAAGTGCATCAAGTTTTTGCCGTAACCCTCAGTACTTTCTCGCATATTCTATGTGGGTTAAATGATGATACCATGCCAACTTGGAACCTTTTCAGAGTTCATTTCAAATGCTTTCCAATTTTATAGTCTTATAGCTCAAAATAATCAGTAAATGCATGAAAAATAACAAATGTAGTTAGAAAGGGTTGTAAATTGATGATGTGGATTTGAATGGTGCATTTTGAACACAGAAAAAATGTGGAGTTCAAATAAGTTCAAAAAATGAAATCCCTTTGTAACAGACGAGTTTCCGTATGAAACCCTGATACTTCAAAAAGAGATTGTCCGTTTTGTACACGAAGTGCATCCAGTTTTTTCCGTAACCCTCTCTACTTTCTCGCACATGCTATGGGGGTGAAATGATGATACCATGCCAACTTTGAACCTTTTCAGTGTTCATTTCAAATGCTTTTCAATTTCATGGTCTTATAGCTCAAAATAATCAGTAAATGCATGAAAAATAACAAATGTAGTCAGAAAGGGTTGTAAATTGATGATGTGGCTTTGAATGGTGCATTTTGAACACAGAAAAACTATGGAGTTCAAATAAGTTCAAAAAATGAAATCCCTTTGTAAAGACGAGTTTCTGTATGAATCCCTGATACTTCAAAAGAGATTGTCCGTTTTGTACACGAAGTGCATCCAGTTTTTTCCGTAACCCTCTCTACCTTCTCGCACATGATATGTGGGTGAAATTATGATACCATGCCAACTGGGAACCTTTTCAGAGTAAATTTCAAATGCTTTTCAATTTTATGGTCTTATAGCTCAAAATAATCAGTAAATGCATGAAAAATAACAAATGTAGTCAGAAAGGTTGTAAATTGATGATGTGGCTTTGAATGGTGCATTTTGAACACAGAAAAACTATGGAGTTCAAATAAGTTCAAAAAAATGAAATCCCTTTGTAACAGATGAGTTTCCGTATGAAACCTTGATACTTCAAAAGAGATTGTCCGTTTTGTACACGAAGTGCATCAAGTTTTTGTCGTAACCCTCTCTACTTTCTCGCACATGCTATGTGGGTTAAATGATGATACCATGCCAACTTGGAACCTTTTCAGAGTAAATTTCAAATGCTTTCCAATTTTATGGTCTTATATCTCAAAATAATCAGTAAATGCATGAAAATTAACAAATGTAGTCAAAAAGGGTTGTAAATTGATGATGTGGCTTTGAATGGTGCATTTTGAACACTGAAAAACTATGGAATTCAAATAAGTTCAAAAAAATGAAATCCCTTTGTAACAGACGAGTTTCCGTATGAAACACTGATACTTCGGAAGAGATTGTCCGTTTTGTACACGAAGTGCATCAAGTTTTTGCCGTAACCCTCTGTACTTTCTCGCACATGCTATGTGGGTTAAATGATGATACCATGCCAACTTGGAACCTTTTCAGAGTTCATTTCAAATGCTTTCCAATTTTATAGTCTTATAGCTCAAAATAATCAAGAATGCATGAAAAATAACAAATGTAGTTAGAAAGGGTTGTAAATTGATGACGTGGCTTTGAATGGTGCATTTTGAACACATAAAAACTATTGAGTTCAAATAAGTTAAAAAAAATGAAATCCCTTTGTAATGCATTTAGTTTCCGTATGAAACCCTGATACTTCCAAAGAGATTGTCCGTTTTGTACACGAAGTGCATCTAGTTTTTGCCGTAACCCTCTCTACTTTCTCGCACATGCTATGTGGGTGAAATGATGATACCATGCCAACTTGGAACCTTTACAGAGTTCATTTCAAATGCATTTCAATTTCATGGTCTTATAGCTCAAAATAATCAATAAATGCATGAAAAATAACAAATGTAGTCAGAAAGGGTTGTAAATTGATGATGTGAGTTTGAATGGTGCATTTTGAACACAGAAAAACTATGGAGTTCAAATAAATTCAAAAATATGAAATCCCTTTGTAACAGACGAGTATCCGTGTGAAACCGTGATATTTCGAAAGAGATTGTCCGTTTTGTACACGAAGTGCATCCAGTTTTTGCCGTAACCCTCTCTACTTTCTCGCACATTCTATGTGGGTGAAATGATGATACCATACCAACTTGGAACCTTTTTAGAGTTCATTTCAAATGCATTTCCTTTTCATGGTTTTATAGCTCAAAATAATCAGTAAATGCATGAATAATAACAAATGTAGTCAGAAAGGGTTGTATATTGATGATGTGGCTTTGTATGGTGCATTTTGAACACAGGAAAACTATGGAGTTCAAATAAGTTCAAAAAAATGAAATCCCTTTGTAACAGACGAGTTTCCGTATGAAACCACGATACTTGAAAGAGATTGTCCGTTTTGTACGAAGTGCATCCAGTTTTGCCGTAACCCTCTCTACTTTCTCGCACATGCTATGTGCGTGAAATGATGATACCATACCAACTTGGAACCTTTTCAGAGTTCATTTCAAATGATTTTCAATTTCATGGTCTTATAGCTCAAAATAATCAGTAAATGCATGAAAATTGACAAATGTAGTTAGAAAGGGTTGTAAATTGATGATGTGGCTTTGAATGGTGCATTTTGAACAGAGAAAAACTATGGAGTTCAAATAAGTTCAAAAAATGAAATCCCTTTGTAATGCAGTTTCCGTATGAAACCCTGATACTTCGAAAGAGATTGTCCGTTTTGTACACGAAGTGCATCCAGTTTTTGTCATAACCCTCTCTGCTTTCTCGCACAAGAGATGTTGGTGAAATGATGATACCATGCCAGCTTGGAACCTTTTCAGAGTTCATTTCAAATGCTTTTCAATTTCATGGTCTTATAGGTCAAAATAATCAGTAAATGCATGAAAAATAACAAATTTAGTCAGAAAGGGTTGTAAATCGATGATGTGGCTTTGAATGGTGCATTTTGAACACAGGAAAACTATGGAGTGCAAATAAGTTCAAAAAAATGAAATCCCTTTGTAACAGACGAGTTTCCATATGAAACCCTGATACTTCGAAAGAGATTGTCCATTTTGTACACGAAGTGCATCAAGTTTTTGCCGTAACCCTCAGTACTTTCTCGCATATTCTATGTGGGTTAAATGATGATACCATGCCAACTTGGAACCTTTTAAGAGTTCATTTCAAATGCTTTCCAATTTTATAGTCTTATAGCTCAAAATAATCAGTAAATGCATGAAAAATAACAAATGTAGTCAGAAAGGGTTTTAAATTGATGATGTGGATTAGAATGGTGCATTTTGAACACAGAAAAACTATGGAGTTCAAATAAGTTCAAAAAATGAAATCCCTTTGTAACAGACGAGTTTCCGTATGAAACCCTGATACTTCAAAAGAGATTGTCCGTTTTGTACACGAAGTGTATCCAGTTTTTGCCGTAACCCTCTCTACTTTCTCGCACATGCTATGGGGGTGAAATGATGATACCATGCCAACTTGGAACCTATTCAGTGTTCATTTCAAATGCTTTTCAATTTCATGGTCGCATAGCTCAAAATAATCAGTAAATGCATGAAAAATAACAAATGTAGTCAGAAAGGGTTGTAAATTGATGATGTGGTTTTGAATGGTGCATTTTGAACACAGAAAAACTATGGAGTTCAAATAAGTTCAAAACAATGAAATCCCTTTGTAATGCATTTAGTTTCCGTGATGAAACCCCGATACTTCCAAAGAGATTGTCCGTTTTGTACACGAAGTGCATCCAGTTTTTGCCGTAACCCTCTCTACTTTCTCGCACATGCTATGTGGGTGAAATGATGATACCATGCCAACTTGGAACCTTTTCAGAGTTCATTTCAAATGCATTTCAATTTCAGGGTCTTATAGCTCAAAATAATCAGTAAATGCATGAAAAATAACAAATGTAGTCAGAAAGGGTTGTAAATTGATGATGTGAGTTTGAATGGTGCATTTTGAACACAGAAAAACTATGCAGTTCAAATAAATTCAAAAAAATGAAATCCCTTTATGTAATGACGAGTATCCGTGTGAAACCCTGATACTTCGAAAGAGATTATCCGTTTTGTACACGAAGTGCATCCAGTTTTTAACGTAACCCTCTCTACTTTCTCGCACATTCTATGTGGGTGAAATGATGATACCATACCAACTTGGAACCTTTTCAGAGTTCATTTCAAATGCATTTCATTTTCTTGGTTTTATAGCTCAAAATAATCAGTAAATGCATGAAAAATAACAAATGTAGTCAGAAAGGGTTGTAAATTGATGATGTGGCTTTGAAAGGTGCATTTTGAACACAGAAAAACTATGGAGTTCAAATAAGTTCAAAAAAATGAAATCCCTTTGTAACAGACGAGTTTCCGTATGAAACCCTGATACTTCCAAAGAGATTGTCCGTTTTGTACACGAAGTGCATCAAGTTTTTGCCGTAACCCTCTGTACTTTCTCGCACATTCTATGTGGGTTAAATGATGATACCATGCCAACTTGGAACCTTTTCAGAGTTCATTTCAAATGCTTTCCAATTTCATGGTCTTATAGCTCAAAATAATTAGTAAATGCATGAAAAATAACAAATGTAGTCAGAAAGGGTTTTAAATTGATGATGTGGATTTGAATGGTGCATTTTGAACACAGAAAAACTATGGAGTTCAAATAAGTTCAAAAAATGAAATCCCTTTGTAATGCATTTAGTTTCCGTATGAAACCCTGATACTTCGAAAGAGATTGTCTGTTTTGTACACGAAGTGTATCCAGTTTTTGTCGTAACCCTCTCTACTTTCTCGCACATGCTATGTGGGTGAAATGATGATACCATGCCAACTTGGAACCTTTTCAGAGTTCATTTCAAATGCTATTCAATTTCATGGTCTTATAGCTCAAAATAATCAGTAAATGCATGAAAAATAATAAATGTAGTCGAAAGGGTTGTAAATTGATGATGTGGCTTTGAATGGTGCATTTTGAACACAGAAAAACTATGGAGTTCAAATAAGTTCAAAAATGAAATCCCTTTGTAATGACGAGTTTCGTGATGAAAACACGATACTTCCAAAGAGATTGTCCGTTTTGTACACGAAGTGCATCCAGTTTTGCCGTAACCCTCTCTACTTTCTCGCACATGCTATGTGGGTGAAATGATGATACCATGCCAACTTGGAACCTTTTTGAGTTCATTTCAAATGCATTTCAATTTCAGGGTCTTATAGCTCAAAATAATCAGTAAATACATGAAAAATAACAAATGTAGTCAGAAAGGGTTGTAAATTGATGATGTGAGTTTGAATGGTGCATTTTGAACACAGAAAAACTATGGAGTTCAAATAAATTCAAAAAAATGAAATCCCTTTGTAACAGACGAGTATCCGTGTGAAACCCTGATACTTCGAAAGAGATTGTCCGTTTTGTACACGAAGTGCATCCAGTTTTTGCCGTAACCCTCTCTACTTTCTCGCACATTCTATGTAGGTGAAATGATGATACCATACCAACTTGGAACCTTTTCAGAGTTCATTTCAAATGCATTTCATTTTCATGGTTTTATAGCTCAAAATAATCAGTAAATGCATGAAAAATAACAAATGTAGTCAGAAAGGGTTGTATATTGATGATGTGGCTTTGTGTGGTGCATTTTGAACACAGGAAAACTATGGAGTTCAAATAAGTTCAAAAAAATGAAATCCCTTTGTAACAGACGAGTTTCCGTATGAAACCCTGATACTTCGAAAGAGATTGTCCGTTTTGTACACGAAGTGCATCCAGTTTTTGCCGTAACCCTCTCTACTTTCTCGCACATGCTATGTGCGTGAAATGATGATACCATACCAACTTGGAACCTTTTCAGAGTTCATTTCAAATGATTTTCAATTTCATGGTCTTATAGCTCAAAATAATCAGTAAATGCATGAAAATTGACAAATGTAGTTAGAAAGGGTTGTAAATTGATGATGTGGCTTTGAATGGTGCATTTTGAACAGAGAAAAACTATGGAGTTCAAATAAGTTCAAAAATGAAATCCCTTTGTAATGCATTTAGTTTCCGTATGAAACCCCGATACTTGAAAGAGATTGTATGTTTTGTACACGGCGCATCCAGTTTTTGCCGTAACCCTCTCTACTTTCTCGCACATGCTATGTGGGTGAAATGATGATACCATGCCAACTTGGAACCTTTTCAGAGTTCATTTCAAATGCATATTAATTTCATGGTCTTATAGCTCAAAATAATCAGTAAATGCATGAAAATTAACAAATGTAGTCAGAAAGGGTTGTATATTGATCATGTGGCTTTGAATGGTGCATTTTTAACACAGAAAAACTATGGAGTTCAAATAAGTTCAAAAAATGAAATCCCTTTGTAACAGACGAGTTTCCGTATGAAACCTTGATACTTCAAAAGAGATTGTCCATTTTGTACACGAAGTGCATCCAGTTTTTGCCGTAACCCTCTCTACTTTCTCGCACATGCTATGTGGGTGAAATGATGATACCATGCCAACTTGGAACCTTTTCAGTGTTCATTTCAAATGCTTTTCAATTTCATGGTCTTATAGCTCAAAATAATCAGTAAATGCATGAAAAATAACAAATGTAGTCAGAAAGGGTTGTAAATCGATGATGTGGCTTTGAATGGTGCATTTTGAACACAGAAAAACTATGGAGTTCAAATAAGTTCAAAAAATGAAATCCTTTGTAACAGACGAGTTTCCGTATGAAACCCTGATATTTCGAAAGAGATTGCCGTTTTGTACACGAAGTGCATCCAGTTTTTGCCGTAACCCTCTCTACCTTCTCGCACATGATATGTGGGTGAAATTATGATACCATGCCAACTTGGAACCTTTTCAGAGTAAATTTCAAATGCTTTCCAATTTTATGGTCTTATAGCTCAAAATAATCAGTAAATGCATGAAAAATAACAAATGTAGTCGTAAGGGTTGAAAATTGATGATGTGGCTTTGAATGGTGCATTTTGAACACAGAAAAACTATGGAGTTCAAATAAGTTCAAAAAAATGAAATCCCTTTGTAACAGACGAGTTTCCGTATGAAACCCTAATACTTCGAAAGAGATTGTCCGTTTTGTACACGAAGTGCATCAAGTTTTTGCCGTAACCCTCTCTACCTTCTCGCACATGCTATGTGGGTTAAATGATGATATCATGCCAACTTGGAACCTTTTCAGAGTTCATTTCAAATGCTTTCCAATTTTATGGTCTTATAGCTCAAAATAATCAGTAAATGCATGAAAAATAACAAATGTAGTCAGAAACGGTTGTAAATTGATGATGTGGCTTTGAATGGTGCATTTTGAACACTAAAAAACTATGGAGTTCAAATAAGTTAAAAAAATGAAATCCCTTTGTAACAGACGATTTTCCGTATGAAACCCCGATACTTCGAAAGAGATTGTCTATTTTGTTCACGAAGCGCATCCAGTTTTTGCCGTAACCCTCTCTACTTTATCGCACATGCTATTTAGGTGGAACGATGATACCATGCCAACTTGGAACCTTTTCCTAGTTCATTTCAAATGCTTTTCAATTTCATGGTCTTATAGCTCAAAATAATCAGTAAATGCATGAAAAATAACAAATGTAGTCAGAAACGGTTGTAAATAATGTGGCTTTGAATGGTGCATTTTGAACACTGAAAAACTATGGAGTTCAAATAAGTTCAAAAAAAATGAAATCCCTTTGTAACAAACGATTTTCCGTATGAAACCCTGATACTTCGAAAGAGATTGTCTGTTTTGTACACGAAGCGCATCCAGTTTTTGCCGTAACCCTCTCTACTTTATCGCACATGCTATTTGGGTGGGATGATGATACCATGCCAACTTGGAACCTTTTCAGAATTCATTTCAAATGCATTTCAATTCCATGGTCTTATAGCTCAAACTAATCAGTAAATGCATGAAAAATAACAAATGAAGTCAGAAAGGGTTGAAAATTGATGATGTGGCTTTGAATGGTGCATTTTGAACACAGAAAAACTATGGAGTTCAAAAACAAATCCCTTTCTAATAGACGAGTTTCCGTATGAAACCCTGATACTTCGAAAGAGATTGTCCGTTTTGTACACGAAGTGCATCCAGTTTTTGCTGTAACCCTCTCTACTTTCTGCACATGAGATGTGGGTGAAATGATGATACCATGCCAACTTGGAACCTTTTCAGAGTTCATTTCAAATGCTTTTCAATTTCATGGTCTTATAGGTCAAAATAATCAAGAATGCATGAAAAATAACAAATGTAGTCGTAAAGGGTTGTAAATTGATGACGTGGCTTTGAATGGTGCATTTTGAACACAGAAAAACTATGGAGTTCAAATAAGTTCAAAAAAATGAAATCCCTTTGTAATAGACGAGTATCCGTATGAAACCATGATCCTTCGAAAGAGATTGTCCGTTTTGTACACGAAGTGCATCCAGTTTTTGCCGTAACCCTCTCTAATTTCTCGCACATGAGATGTGGGTGAAATGATGATACCATGCCAACTTGGAACCTTTTCAGAGTTCATTTCAAATGCACTTCAATTTCATGGTCTTATAGCTCAAAATAATCAGTAAATGCATGAAAAATAACAAATGTAGTCAGAAAGGGTTGTAAATTGATGATGTGAGTTTGAATGGTGCATTTTGAACACAAAAAAACTAGGGAGTTCAAATAAGTTCAAAAAATGAAATCCCTTTGTAACAGACGAGTTTCCATATGAAACCCTGATACTTCGAAAGAGATTGTCCGTTTTGTACATGAAGTCCATCCAGTTTTTGCTGTAACCCTCTCTACTTTCTCGCACATGCTATGTGGGTGAAATAATGATACCATACCAACTTGGAACCTTTTCGTAGTTCATTTCAAATGCTTTTCAATTTCATGGTCTTATAGCTCAAAATAATCAAGAAATGCATGAAAATTAACAAATGTAGTCGTAAATGGTTGTAAATTGATGATGTGGCTTTGAATGGAGCATTTTGAACACAGAAAAACTATGGAGTTCAAATAAGTTCAAAAAAATGAAATCCATATGTAATGCAGACGAGTTTCCGTGATGAAACCCCGATACTTCAAAGAGATTGTCCATTTTGTACGAAGCGCATCCAGTTTTTGCCGTAACCCTCTCTACTTTATCGCACATGCTATTTGGGTGGGATGATGATACCATGCCAACTTGGAACCTTTTCAGAATTCATTTCAAATGCATTTCAATTTCATGGTCTTATAGCTCAAAATAATCAGTAAATGCATGAAAAATAACAAATGAAGTCAGAAAGGGTTGAAAATTGATGATGTGGCTTTGAATGGTGCATTTTGAACACAGAAAAACTATGGAGTTCAAAAACAAATCCCTTTGTAATGCATTTAGTTTCCGTATGAAACCCTGATACTTCGAAAGAGATTGTCCGTTTTGTACACGAAGTGCATCCAGTTTTTGCTGTAACCCTCTCTACTTTCTCGCACATGAGATGTGGGTGAAATGATGATACCATGCCAACTTGGAACCTTTTCAGAGTTCATTTCAAATGCTTTTCAATTTCATGGTCTTATAGGTCAAAATAATCAGTAAATGCATGAAAAATAACAAATGTAGTCAGAAAGGGTTGTAAATTGATGACGTGGCTTTGAATGGTGCATTTTGAACACAGAAAAACTATGGAGTTCAAATAAGTTCAAAAAAATGAAATCCCTTTGTAAAAGACGAGTATCCGTATGAAACCATGATCGTTCGAAAGAGATTGTCCGTTTTGTACACGACGTGCATCAAGTTTTTGCCGTAACCCTCTCTACTTTCTCGCACATGCTATGTGGGTTAAATGATGATACCATGCCAACTTGGAACCTTTTCAGAGTTCATTTCAAATGCACTTCAATTTCATGGTCTTATAGCTCAAAATAATCAAGAATGCATGAAAAATAACAAATGTAGTCGAAAAGGGTTGTAAATTGATGATGTGAGTATGAATGGTGCATTTTGAACACAAAAAAACTATGGAGTTCAAATAAGTTCAAAAAAATGAAATCCCTTTGTAATAGACGAGTTTCCGTATGAAACCCTGATACTTCGAAAGAGATTCTCCGTTTTGTACACGAAGTGCATCCAGTTTTTGCTGTAACCCTCTCTACTTTCTCGCACATGCTATGTGGGTGAAATGATGATACCATACCAACTTGGAACCTTTTCAGAGTTCATTTCAAATGCTTTTCAATTTCATGGTCTTATAGCTCAAAATAATCAGTAAATGCATGAAAATTAACAAATATAGTCAGAAATGGTTGTAAATTGATGATGTGGCTTTGAATGGTGCATTTTGAACACAGAAAAACTATGGAGTTCAAATAAGTTCAAAAAACTGAAATCCCTTTGTAACAGACGAGTTTCCGTATGAAACCCTGATACTTCGAAAGAGATTGTCTGTTTTGTACACGAAGTGCATCCAGTTTTTGGCGTAACCCTCTCTAATTTCTCGCACATGAGATGTGGGTATAATGATGATACCATGCCAACTTGGAACCTTTTCAGAGTTCATTTCAAATGAACTTCAATTTCATGGTCTTATAGCTCAAAATAATCAGTAAATGCATGAAAAATAACAAATGTAGTCAGAAAGGGTTGTAAATTGATGATGTGAGTTTGAATGGTGCATTTTGAACACAAAAAAACTAGGGAGTTCAAATAAGTTCAAAAAAATGAAATCCCTTTGTAACAGACGAGTTTCCATATGAAACCCTGATACTTCGAAAGAGATTGTCCGTTTTGTACATGAAGTCCATCCAGTTTTTGCTGTAACCCTCTCTACTTTCTCGCACATGCTATGTGGGTGAAATAATGATACCATACCAACTTGGAACCTTTTCAGACTTCATTTCAAATGCTTTTCAATTTCATGGTCTTATAGCTCAAAATAATCAGTAAATGCATGAAAATTAACAAATGTAGTGAGAAATGGTTGTAAATTGATGATGTGGCTTTGAATGGAGCATTTTGAACACAGAAAAACTATGGAGTTCAAATAAGTTCAAAAAAATGAAATCCATATGTAACAGACGAGTTTCCGTATGAAACCCTGATACTTCGAAAGAGATTGTCTGTTTTGTACACGAAGCGCATCCAGTTTTTGCCGTAACCCTCTCTACTTTATCGCACATGCTATTTGGGTGGGATGATGATACCATGCCAACTTGGAACCTTTTCAGAATTCATTTCAAATGCATTTCAATTTCATGGTCTTATAGCTCAAAATAATCAATAAATGCATGAAAAATAACAAATGAAGTCGAAAAGGGTTGAAAATTGATGATGTGGCTTTGAATGGTGCATTTTGAACACAGAAAAACTATGGAGTTCAAAAAACAAATCCCTTTGTAATGCATTTAGTTTCCATATGAAACCCTGATACTTCGAAAGAGATTGTCCGTTTTGTACACGAAGTGCATCCAGTTTTTGCTATAACCCTCTCTACTTTCTCGCACATGAGATGTGGGTGAAATGATGATACCATGCCAACTTGGAACCTTTTCAGAGTTCATTTCAAATGCTTTTCAATTTCATGGTCTTATAGGTCAAAATAATCAGTAAATGCATGAAAAAATAACAAATGTAGTCAGAAATGGTTGTAAATTGATGACGTGGCTTTGAATGGTGCATTTTGAACACAGAAAAACTATGGAGTTCAAATAAGTTCAAAAAAATGAAATCCCTTTGTAAAAGACGAGTATCCGTATGAAACCATGATCGTTCGAAAGAGATTGTCCGTTTTGTACACGACGTGCATCAAGTTTTTGCCGTAACCCTCTCTACTTTCTCGCACATGCTATGTGGGTTAAATGATGATACCATGCCAACTTGGAACCTTTTCAGAGTTCATTTCAAATGCACTTCAATTTCATGGTCTTATAGCTCAAAATAATCAGTAAATGCATGAAAAATAACAAATGTAGTCAGAAAGGGTTGTAAATTGATGATGTGAGTATGAATGGTGCATTTTGAACACAAAAAAACTATGGAGTTCAAATAAGTTCAAAAAAATGAAATCCCTTTGTAATAGACGAGTTTCCGTATGAAACCCTGATACTTCGAAAGAGATTCTCCGTTTGTACACGGCGCATCCAGTTTTTTGTAACCCTCTCTACCTTCTCTCACATGCTATGTGGGTGAAATGATGATACCATACCAACTTGGAACCTTTTCAGAGTTCTTTTCAAATGCTTTTCAATTTCATGGTCTTATAGCTCAAAATAATCAAGAATGCATGAAAATTAACAAATATAGTCGTAAATGGTTCTAAATTGATGATGTGGCTTTGAATGGTGCATTTTGAACACGTAAAAACTATGGAGTTCAAATAAGTTCAAAAACTGAAATCCCTTTTGTAACATTTAGTTTCCGTATGAAACCCTGATAGTTCGAAAGAGATTGTCTGTTTTGTACACGAAGTGCATCCAGTTTTTGCCGTAACCCTCTCTACTTTCTCGCAAATGAGATGTGGGTGAAATGATGATACCTTGACAACTTGGAACCTTTCCAGTGTTCATTTCAAATGCATTTCAATTTCATGGTCTTATAGCTCAAAATAATCAGTAAATGCATGAAAAATAACAAATGTAGTCAGAAAGGGTTGTAAATTGATGATATGAGTTTGAATGGTGCATTTTGAACAAAGAAAAACTATGGAGTTCAAATAAGTTCAAAAAATGAAATCCCTTTGTAACAGACGAGTTTCCATATGAAACCCTGATACTTCAAAAGAGATTGTCCGTTTTGTACACGAAGTGCATCCAGCTTTTTGTCAGAACCCTCTCTACTTTCTCGCACATGCTATGTGGGTGAAATGATGATACCATGCCAACTTGGAACCTTTTCAAAGTTCATTTAAAATGCTTTTCAATTTCATGGTCTTATAGCTCAAAATAATCAGTAAATGCATGAAAAATAACAAATGTAGTCAGAAAGGGTTGTAAATTGATGATGTGGCTTTGAATGGTGCATTTTGAACACAAAAAAACTATGGAGTTCAAATAAGTTCAAAAATTGAAATCCCTTTGTAATGCATTTAGTTTCCTTATGAAACCCTGATACTTCGAAAGAGATTGTCCGTTTTGTACACGAAGTGCATCCAGTTTTTGCCGTAACCCTCTCTACCTTCTCGCACATGATATGTGGGTGAAATTATGATACCATGCCAACTTGGAACCTTTTCAGAGTAAATTTCAAATGCTTTTCAATTTTATGGTCTTATAGCTCAAAATAATCAGTAAATGCATGAAAAATAACAAATGTAGTCAGAAAGGGTTGTAAATTGATGATGTGGCTTTGAATGGTGCATTTTCAACACAGAAAAACTATGGAGTTCAAATAAGTTCAAAAAAATGAAATCCCTTTGTAACAGGCGAGTTTCCGTATGAAACCCTGATACTTCGAAAGAGATTGTCCGTTTTGTACACGAAGTATATCAAGTTTTTGCCGTAACCCTCTCTACCTTCTCGCACATCCTATGTGGGTTAAATGATGATACCATGCCAACTTGGAACCTTTTCAGAGTTCATTTCAAATGCTTTCCAATTTTATGGTCTTATAGCTCAAAATAATCAGTAAATGCATGAAAAATAACAAATGTAGTCAGAAAGGGTTGTAAATTGATGATGTGAGTTTGAATGGTGCATTTTGAACACAAAAAACTATGGAGTTCAAATAAGTTCAAAAAAATGAAATTCCTTTGTAACAGACGATTTTCCGTACTGATACTTCGAAAGAGATTCTCTGTTTTGTACACGAAGCGCATCCAGTTTTTGCCGTAACCCTCTCTACTTTATCGCACATGCTATGTGGGTGGAATGATGATACCATGCCAACTTGGAACCTTTTCAGAGTTCATTTCAAATTCTTTTCAATTTCATGGACTTATAGCTCGAAATAATCAGTAAATGCATGAAAAATAACAAATGTAGTCAGAAACGGTTGTAAATAATGTGGCTTTGAATGGTGCATTTTGAACACTGAAAAACTATGGAGTTCAAATAAGTTCAAAAAATGAAATCCCTTTGTAACAAGCGATTTTCAGATGAAACCCTAATACTTGAAAGAGATTGTCTGCTTTGTACACGGCGCATCCAGTTTTGCCGTAACCCTCTCTACTTTCTCGCACATGCTATGTGGGTGAAATGATGATACCATACCAACTTGGAACCTTTTCGTAGTTCATTTCAAATGCTTTTCAATTTCATGGTCTTATAGCTCAAAATAATCAAGAATGCATGAAAATTAACAAATGTAGTCGAAGGGTTGTAAATTGATGATGTGGCTTTGAATGGTGCATTTTGAACACAGAAAAACTATGGAGTTCAAATAAGTTCAAAAAATGAAATCCCTTTGTAATAGACGAAGTTTCCAGATGAAACCCCGATACTTGAAAGAGATTGTCCGCTTTGTACACGAAGTGCATCCAGTTTTTTTGCCAGAACCTCTCTACTTTCTCGCACATGAGATGTGGGTGAAATGATGATACCATGCCAACTTGGAACCTTTTCAGAGTTCATTTCAAATGCTTTTCAATTTCATGGTCTTATAGCTCAAAATAATCAAGAATGCATGAAAAATAACAAATGTAGTCGTAAAGGGTTGTAAATTGATGATGTGGCTTTGAATGGTGCATTTTGAACACGTAAAAACTATGGAGTTCAAATAAGTTCAAAAATGAAATCCCTTTGTAATGCATTTAGTATCCGTATGAAACCCTGATACTTCGAAAGAGATTGTCCGTTTTGTACACGAAGTGCATTCAGATTTTGTCGTAACCCTCTCTACTTTCTCGCACATGCTATGTGGGTGAAATGATGATACCATTCCAACTTGGAACCTTTTCAGAGTTCATTTCAAATGCATTTCAATTTCATGGTCTTATAGCTCAAAATAATCAAGAATGCATGAAAAATAACAAATGTAGTCGAAGGGTTGTAAATTGATGATGTGAGTTTGAATGGTGCATTTTGAACACACAAAACTATGGAGTTCAAATAAGTTCAAAAATGAAATCCCTTTGTAGCGCATTTAGTTTCCATATGAAACCCCGATACTTCCAAAGAGATTGTCCGCTTTGTACACGAAGTCCATCCAGCTTTTGCCGTAACCCTCTCTACTTTCTCGCACATGCTATGTGGGTGAAATGATGATACCATGCCAACTTGGAACCTTTTCAGAGTTCATTTCAAATGCTTTTCAATTTCATGGTCTTATAGCTCAAAATAATCAAGAAATGCATGAAAATTAACAAATGTAGTCCGAAAGGGTTGTAAATTGATGATGTGGCTTTGAATGGTGCATTTTGAACACGTAAAAACTATGGAGTTCAAATAAGTTAAAAAATGAAATCCATTTGTAATGCATTTAGTTTCCGTATGAAACCCTCGATACTTCAAAGAGATTGTCCGCTTTTGTACATGAAGTGCATCCAGCTTTTGTCAGAACCCTCTCTACTTTCTCGCACATGAGATGTGGGTGAAATGATGATACCATGCCAACTTGGAACCTTTTTCAGAGTTCATTTCAAATGCTTTTCAATTTCATGGTCTTATAGGTCAAAATAATCAGTAAATGCATGAAAAATAACAAATGTAGTCAGAAAGGGTTGTAAATTGATGACGTGGCTTTGAATGGTGCATTTTGAACACAGAAGGACTATGGAGTTCAAATAAGTTCAAAAAAAATGAAATCCCTTTGTAATAGACGAGTATCCATATGAAACCATGATACTTCGAAAGAGATTGTTCGTTTTGTACACGAAGTGCATCCAGTTTTTGCCGTAACCCTCTCTACTTTCTCGCACATGCTATGTGGGTGAAATGATGATACCATGCCAACTTGGAACCTTTTCAGAGTTCATTTCAAATGCACTTAATTTCATGGTCTTATAGCTCAAAATAATTAGTATATGCATTAAATAACAAATGTAGTCAGAAAGGGTTGTAAATTGATGATGTGAGTTTGAATGGTGCATTTTGAACACAGAAAAACTATGGAGTTCAAATAAGTTCAATAAAATGAAATCCCTTTGTAATGCATAAGTTTCCGTGATGAAACCCTAATACTTCAAAGAGATTGTCCGCTTTGTACACGGCGCATCCAGTTTTTGCCGTAACCCTCTCTACTTTCTCGCACATGCTATGTGGGTGAAATGATGATACCATACCAACTTGGAACCTTTTCAGAGTTCATTTCAAATGCTTTTCAATTTCATGGTCTTCTAGCTCAAAATAATCAAGAATGCATGAAAATTAACAAATGTAGTCGTAAAGGGTTGTAAATTGATGATGTGGCTTTGAATGGTGCATTTTGAATACAGAAAACTATGGAGTTCAAATAAGTTCAAAAAATGAAATCCCTTTGTAATGCATTTAGTTTCGTGATGAAACCCCGATACTTCAAAGAGATTGTCCGCTTTTGTACACGAAGTGCATCCAGCTTTTGTCGTGAACCCTGTCTACTTTCTCGCACATGCTATGTGGGTGAAATGATGATACCATGCCAACTTGGAACCTTTTCAGAGTTCATTTCAAATGCTTTTCAATTTCATGGTCTTATAGCTCAAAATAATCAGTAAATGCATGAAAATTAACAAATTTAGTCAGAAAGGGTTGTAAATTGATCACGTGGCTTTGAATGGTGCATTTTTAACACAGAAAAACTATGGAGTTCAAATAAGTTCAAGAAAATGTAATCCCTTTGTAACAGACGAGTTTCCGTATGAAACCCTGATACTTCAAAAGAGATTGTCCGTTTTGTACACGAAGTGCATCCAGTTTTTTCCGTAACCCTCTCTACTTTCTCGCACGTGCTATGTGGGTGAAATGATGATACCATCCCAACTTGGAACCTTTACAGAGTTCATTTCAAATGCTTTTCAATTTCATGCTCTTATAGCTCAAACTAATCAGTAAATGCATGAAAAATAACAAATGTTGTCAGAAAGGGTTCTAAATTGATGATGTGGCTTTAAATGGTGAATTTTGAACACAAAAAAACTATGGAGTTCAAATAAGTTCAAAAAATGAAATCCCTTTTAACAGACGAGTTTCCGTATGAAACCCTGGTACTTCCAAAGAGATTGTCCATTTTGTACACGAAGTGGATCCAGTTTTTGCCGTAACCCTCTCTACTTTCTCGCACATGCTATGTGGGTGAAATGATGATACCATGCCAACTTGGAACCTTTTCGTAGTTCATTTCAAATGCTTTTCAATTTCATGGTCTTATAGCTCAAAATAATCAAGAAATGCATGAATAATAACAAATGTAGTCGAAGGGTTGTAAATTGATGATGTGGCTTTGAATGGTGCATTTTGAACAGAGAAAAACTATGGAGTTCAGATAACTTCAAAAATGAAATCCCTTTGTAATGCATTTTGTTTCCATATGAAACCCCGATACTGGAAGAGATTGTCCGCTTTGTACACGGCGCATCCAGTTTTTGCCGTAACCCTCTCTACCTTCTCGCACATGATATGTGGGTGAAATTATGATACCATGCCAACTTGGTACCTTTTCAGAGTAAATTTCAAATGCTTTTCAAATTTATGGTCTTATAGCTCAAAATAATCAGTAAATGCATGAAAAATAACAAATGTAGTCAGAAAGGGTTGTAAATTGATGATGTGGCTTTGAATGGTGTATTTTGAACACTGAAAAACTATGGAGTGCAAATAAGTTCAAAAAATGAAATCCCTTTGTAACACACGATTTTCCGTATGAAACCCTAATACTTCGAAAGAGATTGTCTGTTTTGTACACGAAGTGCATCCAGTTTTTGCCGTAACCCTCTCTATTTTATCGCACATGCTATGTGGGTGAAATGATGATACCGTGCCAACTTGGAACATTTTCAGAGTTCATTTCAAATGCTTTTTAATTTCATGTTCATATAGCTCAAAATAATCAATAAATGCATGAAAAATAACAAATGAAGTCAGAAAGGGTTGAAAATTGATGATGTGGCTTTGAATGGTTCATTTTGAACACAGAAAAACTATGGAGTTCAAATATGTTCAAAAAGAAATCCCTTTGTAACAGACGAGTTTCAGATGAAACCCCGATACTTCAAAGAGATTCTCCGCTTTGTACACGGTGCATCCAGTTTTTGCCGTAACCCTCTCTACTTTCTTGCACATGAGATGTGGGTGAAATGATGATACCATGCCAACTTGGAACCTTTTCAGACTTCTTTTCAAATGCTTTTCAATTTCATGGTCTTATAGCTCAAAATAATCAGTAGAATGCATGAAAATAACAAATGTACTCGTAAAGGGTTGTAAATCGATGATGTGGCTTTGAATGGTGCATTTTGAACACAGAAAACTATGGAGTTCAAATAAGTTCAAAAAAATGAAGTCCCTTTGTAATGCATTTAGTATGTGTATGAAACCCCGATACTCAAAGATATTGTTTGCTTTTGTACACGGCGCATCCAGCTTTTTGTCAGAACCCTCTCTACTTTCTCGCACATGAGACGTGGGTGAAATGATGATACCATGCTGATAATCCCCAAGCGCAAGGAATCATCCTAGCACTTTCCAAAGGTGGAAATGATAAGTATGGTGTGTCGAACCCACAAGGAGCTAAAGGTAAGATCAATATTCTCTCAAGCCCCATCCGCCATCGACACGAATTTCACGGCAATCAACGCTTGCTTCCAACTAGCAACGAGAAATAATATACGCTAGGGTATGAAGAGGATAACTTTGTATGATATCGGAGAGCTAAAACATAAAAGTAGGTGTTGTTATCATAAAGTGAGAATATAATACTAAATATTATAAATAGCGAGTGTGGAATAATGGTAGATCGGTAAAAGTGGAATTGTCCTAGGCAATTGTTAACAAGACCGGTAGTCACTATTGCAATTTTATATGACGGAGAGGCATAAGCTAACGTAATTTCTCTACTTGGATCATATGCACTTATGATTGGAACTCTAGCAAGCATCAAGAACTACTAAAGATCATTATGGTAAAACCCAACCATAGCATTAAAGCATCAAGTCCTCTTTATTCCCATACGATTGCAACACCCTACAACGGAATCCTCATGCTTATGCCGACACGGAGGGCACCATAGGACAGCACCAAAGTAAAACATACAACTCATACCAATCTAGATCATCAATCAACCCAAAGACAAAAGTTATCTACTCAAAACATCATAGGATGGCAAGACATCATTGGATCATAATATGTGGCATAAAGCACCATGTTCAAGTAGGGATTACAGCGGGTGCGGGAGAGTGGACCGCGAAAAGAGATGAGGATGGTGATGATGATGGTGATGTTGATGAAGACGATCACTGTGGGCGATGATTCCTCCTGATGGCACTCCGGCGCCACCGGAAGAGAGGAAGAGAGGTTCTCCCCCTTGTGCTTCCTCCTCCATGTCCTCCACCTTCTGGTCCTTGGCCTTCATGGTGATGAAGACCCCTCCGGGATACTCCTCCATGGCCACCGGTGATGATGGCCCCCTCCGGCAGGGTGCCGGAGAGGGCCCCGATTGGTTTTTCATGGCTACAGAGGCTTGCGACGCTGGAACTTCTGATCTAATCTCTGTTCTGGAAGTTTTAGGGTACGAGAGTATATATGGGTGCAGGGAGGACGTCGGTGGACTTCCGGGCTGGCCACGAGGTAGGGGGTGCGCCCCAGGGGGGTGGGCGCGCCCCCCACCCTCGTGGGCAGCCCAGGACTCCCCTGGTGAGCTTCTTGTACTCAATGGGCTTCTTCTAGTCCAAAAATAGGTTCCGTGAAGTTTCAGGACTTTTGGACTCCATTTGATATTCCTTTTCTTCGAAACACTGAAATAGGCAGAAACAGCACTCGGCTGGGCCTCCGTCAATAGGTTAGTCCCAAAAATAATATAAAAGTGGAAAATAAAGCCCAATATTGCTCAAACAGTAGATAATATAGCATGGAGCAATCAAAAATTATAGATACGCTGGAGACGTATCAGCAGCCCCAAGCTTAATTCCCTTTCGTCTCGAGTAGGTAAATGATAAAAAGATATTTTTTATGCGGAATGCTAGTAAGTGCTTAAGTTTGATCAATGATAATTCCAATCACTTTTTCTAGCATCAATATGTGTCATAATAGCAGCTTATCTCATAAAAGTTTTCATGATCAAGTAACAATCTATTCACAATGTCAAGCATGGTTCGTAAAATTCATTGAGAACTAACAAACTATAATCTCACCATTGAAGCAATTGCAATTTATCGTAACATCGTAAAGAGTCAAGAATAGAGCTTTTCAGCAAGTCCACATACTCAACTATCATATAGTCTTCTACAATTGCTAACACTCACGCAATACTTGTGGTTATGGAGTTTCAAATGATTAATCGAGAAAGATAGGGGCTTATTGTGTTGCCTCCCAACGTAGTCACCTTTAGGTGATGTCAACAATAATAGCCCATGCTAACTTACATCCAATTGGATATATATATCATGATCTTTCAAACACAAGGAGATTGCCAAAGGATAAAATGAAAAAGGGAATGGTGAGGATCACCTTGACTCAAGCATAAAGTAAAAACATAAAGTAAAAGATAGGCCCTTCGCAGAGGGAAGCAGAGGTTGTCATGCTGCTTAGGGCTGATGCACAAAATCTTAATGCAAAAGAACATCACTTTATATTGCCCCTTGTATGTGGGACCTTTATTATGCAATGGTCGCTTTTATTACTTCCACAACAAGTTCGCATAAAGCTTATTTTCTCTGCACTAATAAGTCATGCATATTTAGAGAGCAATTTTTTATTGCTTGCACCGATGACAACTTACTTGAAGGATCTTACTCAATTCATAGGTAGGTATGGTGGACTCTCATGGCAAAACTGGGTTTACGGGTGTTTGGAAGCACAAGTAGTATCTCTACATGGTGCAAGGGATTTGGCTAGCATGAGGGAGAAAGGCAAGCTCAACATGTTTGGAAGGTCAATGACGATATACTTTAACTGAGATGTCGGAAAACATAAACCATTACGGTGTCTTCCTTGTCCAACGTCAACTCTTTTAGCATGTCATACTTAATGAGTGCTTCACAATCATAAAAGATGTCCAAGATAATATATTTGTATGTGAACCACTCTTTCCTTATTACTTCCTATTAATTGCAACGATGACCAAAACTACGTTTGCCAATTCTCAACAACTTTTATGCCTCATACTTTCTATGTGTGAAGTCATCACTAACCATGATATAAGCAAATGAAAAATATAAAAGTTCAGATTTATGACATTCAATTCATTCCCCCATATACTCATAGGATAAATATGAAGCACATGAGTAAATGACAAACTACTCTAAAAGATATGAGTGAAAGACACTAAGTAGTCAAATAATTAACTAGCCATGGGAGGGTTCCTTTTCTATTCAAAATTTCAGATCCAATGATTTTATTCAAACAGCAAGTAAAAAAATGACATTGCAAGGATAGAACAACTCATGTGAAGAAGCAAAAACTTAGGCTCAACCGATACTAACCGATAGTTGTTGAAGAAGAAAGGTGGGATACCTAACGGGGCATCCCCAAGCTTAGATGCTTGAGACTTCTTGAAATATTATCTTGGGGTGCCTTGGGCATCCCCAAGCTTGAACTTTTGTGTCTCGTTAATTCCTCTCATATCATGGTTTCTCTTTTTATCAAAAGCTTCATTCACAACAAACTCAACAAGAACTCGTGAGATAGGTTAGTATAAACCAATGCAAAACCTTATCATTGCCTACTGTAACAAATCACTAAGATTATTATTCAACATTGCATACTAAATGCCTCTGCATATTTAATACTCCTATCCTCAAATAGAATCATTAAACAAGCAAACATATGCAAACAATGCAAACATAACAGCAATCTGCCAAAACAGTATAGTCTGTGAAGAATGCAAGAGTATCAATACTTACCTAAATCCAAAAATTATGAACTAAAATTCCCACTGTAATAAATTTATCAGAGCTCATTATGCAAAAGGTTTGATCATTGTATCATTCTCTGACTTTTCTAGGGAATTTTTGCAACAGCGGTAAACTTTCTGTTTTCAAACAGCAACATGTATACTAGCAAAATAAGCATGGCAAAGGCTATCCTTGACTTTTTATTGAAACTAAAGATGAAAAATCACTATTCTAAATAGCATCTAGCTAATACTAAAAAATAAAATGACGCTCCAAGTAAAACACATATCATGTGACGAATAAAAATATAGCTCCGAGTAAGGTGTACCGATAATTTTGAAGACGAAAGAGGGAAGGCATCCCCAAGCTTAGGCACTTGAGTATTCCTTGAGTATTACCTTGGGGTGCCTTGGGCAACACCAATCTTAGGGTCTTTCCACTCCTTATTCTCCTCATATCGATATCTCACCCAAAACTTGAAAACTTCAATCACACAAAACTTAGCCAAACTTCGTGAGATAGGTTAGTATGATAAAGAGCAAACCATTCACTTTGGTACTGACAAAGACAAGGTTCATAATTGTTTTCACACAATTCCTACTGTACCATATCATTTCTACAAATTATATTGAGAAATATAAGCCATAGAAACTAGAAAACAAGCAGACTATGCAATGAAAACAGAATCTGTCAGAAACAGAACAGTCTGTAATGATCTGAACAATAACCATACTTATGCTACTCCAAAAATTATGAAATAAATTGGTGGACGTGAGGAATTTGTCTATAAATCTTCTGCAAAAATAACCAACTCAAGAGCACTCTTCTGTAAAAAATGACATCTAATCTCGTGAGCGCAAAATTTCTGTTTTTTACAGCAAGATCACATTAACTTTCACCCGAGTCTTCCCAAAGGTCTTACTTGGCACTTTCTTGAAACAAAAGATACAAAACATGATTAATACAGTAGATTAATCATGTAAACACACAAAAACAGTAAGGGTAAATATTGGGTTGTCTCCCAACAAGCGCTTTTCTTTAATGCCTTTTAGCTAGGCATGATGATTTCAATGATGCTCACATAGAAGATAAGAGTTGGAACATAAAGGGAGCATCATGAAGAATATGACTAGCATATTTAAATCTAACACACTTCCTATGCCTAGGGATTTTGTGAGCACACAACTTATGGGAACAAGAATCAACTAGCATAGGAAGGCAAAACAAGTATAACTTCAAAACTTTAAGCACATAGAGAGGAAACCTAATATTATTGCAACTCCTACAAGCATGTATTCCTCCCTCATAATAATTTTCAGTAGTATCATGGATAGCAACTTTGTTCTCATACTCAATTGAAACCTATTCCGGAATAGTGGAATCATTACTAGCTAAAGTTGACACTCTTCCGAATCCACTTTCATAAATATCACACTAAGATTCAACATCCTCCAAAATAGTGGGATCACTAATTCCTAAAGTTGACACTCTTCCAAACCCACTTTAAATGATAGTATTATTCATATTCCAAAAGGTATCAGTCAAATACAAGGAGCAAACAACAACAGACCAAAATCCAAGCACAAAATGAAGAAGTGAATCACATGAAGCATTCTATAAAACCATACTCAAAAGATTTAAGTGAAGCACAAAGAGCATTCTATAAAGTCATACTTGAAAGATTTAAGTGAAGCACATGGCGCATTCAATAAATCAATGAAGGGCTACCTCATACTAGCATGGTTCAAGAAAAAGAAAAACACAAAGGACACAAATCATGTGAACAAAACAAAAACCGAGGTATACCGATATTTGTTGAAGAAGAAAGATGGGATGCTAACCGGGCATCCCCAAGCTTAGATGCTTGAGTATACTTTGAAATATTTACTTGGGGTTCCTTGGGCATACCCAATCTTGAGCTCTTGCCTCTCTTTACTCTTCTCATATTGATAGCTCCTCGGCCTTCGGACACTTCATCCACACAAAACTTTAACAAAAACTTGTGAGATCCGTTAGTGTAATAAAGCAAATCACTACCTCTAGGTACTGTAATGAACTCATTCTTTATTTGTATTGATGTTAAATCTACTGTATTCCAACAACTCTATGGTTCATACCCTCCGATACTACTCATAGATCATCGAAATAAGCAAACAACACACGCAAAACAGAATCTGTTAAAAACAGAATAGTTTGTAGTAATCTGGAAGTTTGCCAAACTTCTGTAACTCCTAAAATTAGAAAATAAATTTGAAAATTTGAACAAATTTTACAGAAGTAATTTGTAAAAAGTCTCAGACCCATTTGACTTTCCAGTAAAAAATGAAAATTCACGCACTACAGCCAAAGTTTCTGTTTTTGTTTTGGACATAATAAACAAGCAATATAATCATCCTAAAACCAAGGCTTGGCACATTATTTTTATAATACAATGAATATATACAAGAGGATAATTATTTACAGAGAAACTTCCATGAAAAATTCTACATTGTTTCAGAGCATGAGCACAAGTGCTCAAGGTCGACCCTCACTTCTTCAATGCAAAACCTTCCAATCACTTCTCTTTTGAAAAACTTTTAGGCATGAGAGGCAAGTAATAATTTTTTGTATTTTCATTTTTAATTTTTTTGTATGTTTCACCCACAACTAAACAGAAACAAAAGGAAAAACAAAATCTACTTAGTGAAGAAAGCAAACAAGCACACACGAGAATATCAACCCCACGCTATTGCTCCCCTAAGAACGGCGCCAGAAAAGAGCTTGATAATCCCCAAGTGCAGGAATCATCGTAGCACTTTCCAAAGGTGGAAGTGATAACTATGGAGTGTCGAACCCACAAGGAGCTAAAGGTAAGATCAATATTCTCTCAAGCCCTATCTGCCATCGATATACGACTTTCACGGCACCGCACGTTTGCTTCCAACTAGCAACGAGAAATAAATTATGTTGTGGGTATGAAGAGGATAACTTTGTATGATATCGGAGAGCTAAAACATAAAAGTAGGTGTTGTTATCATAAAGTTAGAATAGAATACTAAATATTATAAATAGCGAGTGTGGAATAATGGTGGATCGGTAAAAGCGGAATTGTCCTAGGCAATTGTTAACAAGACCGGTAATCACTATTGCAATTTTATATGAGGGAGAGGCATAAGCTAACATACTTTCTCTACTTGGATCATATGCACTTATGATTGAACTCTAGCAAGCATCCGCAACTACTAAAGATCATTAAGGTAAAACCCAACCATAGCATTAAAGCATCAAGTCCTCTTTATTCCCATACGCAACAATCCCTCTTACTCGGGTTTGTGTTTCACCACTCACCAACCCACTATAAGCTTAATAATGGACGTATTGCAACACCCTACAGCTGAATCCCTCACGCTTGCGCAACACGGAGGGCACCATAGGACAGCACCAAATTAAAACATACAACTCATACCAATCTAGATCATCAATCAACCCAAAGACAAAAGTTATCTACTCGAAACATCATAGGATGGCAACACGTCATTGGATCATAATATGTGGCATAAAGCACCATGTTCAAGTAGGGATTACAGCGGGGTGCGGGAGAGTGGACCGCGTAAAAGAGATGAGGATGGTGATGATGATGGTGATGTTGATGAAGACGATCACCGTGGCGATGATTCCTCCCGATGGCACTCCGCGCCAATTTTAAAAAGAGGAGGAGAGGTTCTCGACACGCCTCCAACGTATCTATAATTTTTGATTGCTCCATGCTACTTTATCTATTGTTTTGGACTATAATGGGCTTTATTTTCCACTTTTATATTACTTTTGGGACTAACCTATTAACCGGAGGCCCAGCCCAGAATTGTTGTTTTTTGCCTTTTTCAGTATTTCGAAGAAACAGAATATCAAACGGAGTCCAAACGGAATGAAACCTTCGGAAACGTGATTTTCTCACCAAACATGATCCAGGAGACTTGGACCCTACGCCAAGGAACCAGAGAGGCGGTCACAAGGGTGCCCCCCCTAGGGCGCGCCCCCTGCCTCGTGGGCCCCTTGAAGCTCCACCGACGTACTCCTTCCTCCTATATATACCTACGCACTTCAAACGACGTAACAGGAGCCAAAACCTAATTCCACCGCTGCAACTTCCTCAGATCCACGAGATCCCATCTTGGGGCCTTTTCCGGAGCTTCACGGAGGGGGCATCCACCATGGAGGGCTTCTACATCAACACCATAGCCTCCGATGAAGTGTGAGTAGTTTACTTGCACCTTCGGTCCATAGCTAGTAGCTAGAGGGCTTCTTCTCTCGTGGAGGATCTATTGATGTAATCTTCTTTTTGTGGTGTGTTTGTTGAGACCGATGAATTGTGGGTTTATGATCCAGCTTATCTATAAATAATATTTGAATCTTCTCTGAATACTTTTATGTATGATTGAGTTATCTTTGCAAGTCTCTTCAAATTTTCCGTTTGGTTTGGCCAACTAGATTGGTAGTTCTTGCAATGGGAGAAGTGCATTGCTTTGGGTTCAATCTTGTGTCCTTACCAAAGGATAGAAAGGGTTGCAAGGCACGATTGTATTGTTGCCATCGAGGATAACAAGATGGGGTATTTATCATATTGCATGAATTTATTCCTCTACATCATGTCATCTTGTTTACGGCGTTACTCTGTTTTAACTTAATACTCTAGATGCATGCTGGATAGCGGCCGATGAGTGGAGTAATAATAGTAGATGCAGAATCGTTTCGGTCTACTTGTCTCGGACGTGATGCCTATATACATGATCATACCAAGATAACCTCATAACTATGCTCAACTCTGTCAATTGCTCAACAGTAATTTGTTCACCCACCGTAGAATATTTATGCTCTTGAGAGAAGCCACTAGTGAAACCTATGGCCCCCGGGTCTATTCTCATCATATCAATCTCCATCACTTTTATACTTTCTTTTGTTTTTACTTTGCTTTTTACTTTTCACTTTGCATCTTTATACCAAAAATACCAAAAATATTATCTCTATCAGATCTCACTCTCGTAAGTGATCGTGAAGGGATTGACAACCCCTAATCGTGTTGGTTGCGAGTAGATATCGTTTTGTGCAGGTACGAGGGACTTGTGCGTGGCCTCCTACTGGATTGATACCTTGGTTCTCAAAAACTGAGGGAAATACTTACGCTATTGTGCTGCATCATCCTCTCCTCTTCGGGGAAAACCAACGCAAGCTCAAGACGTAGTAAGATGGCACCGCTGTCCGGGAGTCTATGCAAAAGTCAACATACCAAGTACCCATCACAATCCCTATCTCTCGTGATTACATTATTTGGCATTTGCCTCTCGCTTTCCTCTCTGTCGGGAGGCTGATCCGCCCACGAACACCTATGGGACCGGCGGACCGAGCCCCTTCGGTTCGGGCGGGGCGGAGGTCGCACGAAGAGCAGATCGAGGCGGCACACGAGCAGTTTACCCAGCTTCGAGCTCTCCGGAGAGATAACACTCCTACTGCTACATGTCCGAAAGTGTATTGAGTTCTTGCTCAGAGCGCTGAGTGCTACAAAGACACACAAGCTGCTAACGAGACCGAGCGTGAGTGTTCTCTTTCAACCCTTCCTCCCTCTCCTACGCTGTGCATGGTCCTCCTTTTATATGCAAAGGGTCTCCACAGGTGGCAACGAGACAAGGGTAAAATGGAAAAGGTGTGGTTGGTACAGCTACTTGTACAAAGGTATCATACCTAACTCCTGGCGGCAGGGGACAAAGGCATTAAATGCCCGCTTCACGCCGCCTAACAAAGGCGTAAAGGGACCGTCAGGCGCCACCGCTTGCCATGATGGCAATCTTGTCAAGACCGCTTGCACATCAATCCGCTGGCCGTCAAGACGGCTTTTCATACGCTACCGGAAAGGTCCTGTGGCGACACGTTAGTAGATGTGCTGGATCGCAGGTACAGAGTGGTGGTCTGCCGCGGCAAGTGCCTTACAGCGGGTTGTTGTCTTGTCGCGTCCGGAAGCTTGTCGCTCACCGGGCCTTCCCGGCAAGCTCCTCTTGCCGGGGCCTTGTCTTCTAGGTGCCTCGGGTGGCCTTCCCGCAAGCTCCTCTTGCCGGGCCTTGTCTCCTAGGGTGCCTTGGTGGCCTTCCGGCAAGCTCCTCTTGCCGGGCCTTCTCTCCTTGGCTTGGATACTTTGTTCTTGAATGGCTCCAAAGGAACCACGGAGGACCTTGGCGGTCACCCGGTAAGCCTTGCCGCCGCTGAGGGTCAGAATCGCTCAGGCACAAGTTCGGGATACTAGGGTACCCCTACTCTAGTACACCGACAGGAGCCCCCGGGCCTGGGCCACACACGGTGCCGAGCGCTGTTCGGCCAGGCCCAAAACAGGGCACGGGCACGCGCGGCCTGGGTCTCATGGATGTTGCTGATATCTGACTGCTGATTTGTGTAGGAGCAGAGCAACCTTACCAGGAGTGCCCTGAAGCCGCTCCTGACATGCCTTCTGGTTCGACTACACCGCCAAGGGAGGATTCCCCGGCAAGGGAGCGTTTTCCGGCAAGGGAGACTTCTCCAGCAAGGGGCAGTTCGCAAGGGACAGCTCTTCGGCAAGGGACAGCACCAGCGATCCTCGTGGCGGAGACCATGACTGCAGCACTCCTAGCACATGTAATCCTCTTGCTTGAAAACTTCCCTTGTGTTCTCCTTCTTCTGGTTTTCTTTTTGAATATTTTCTTGACTTTTCTTCATTTTCCGGTCGCCGATCCATCCGCCACAGAGCCAATGGAGACCGAGGCCGCCGCGAGGAGGACGACGCTGGTAATACCGACGACGCCACGCCATCGGAGAAGAAGTCGGCGCCGACGAGCCCGCCGCGAAGAGGCCGCCAAAGCTGCCGCCGCAGAAGCCGGGCGAGGGGTCCGGCGACGACCGACGGCCCGAGGTCAGCAGGAGCGCCAGGCGCTACGCCGACCGCCGATCCCTCCGCCGCTGCGGCAGTGTCGGGCTCCGAAGAGCCCCAGCCCGGCGCCTATTTGAAGGCCGGCGATGGCGTCTTCATCCTTGTCGCCGGATGCTGATGTGGAAACGCTCAAGACACTTGTCGCACCCATCGTGGACAGGGTGAGCGGGATCAAGAGGGTTGAGGGCGATCGCGTAGATTAGGCCGCCCGCTTTCTCTTTTTCTTGCCGCCATCGTCATGTTATGAGAACAATCTATTAGAGCTGCAACAAGCTATCTTGTAATATAACTCTATTTCGGTAGCAATTGCTATGTTATTTCCTTTACTTGATTCCTTCCTTTGTATGTTTTTTCCCACGCTTTAGGGAACTTATCGGCGCAGCACTGGCCGCGAAAGCGCCGAGTACGGACGCCAAGCCTGCTGGCGTTGCCGCTTCCGTCAAGTAACCTTGTCGCAACTAGTCGTAGCTCACTTAATTTGTTGAGCGGACTCAAACAAAGTAAGGCGCAACTAGCTACTAGTCGCAGCTCACTTAAGTTGTTGAGCGGACTCAAACAAAGTAAGGGCGCAACTAGCTACGAAGTTGGTTCCTCCGCACAGTGTTTTCCATACAAAGTACGGTCGTTCGAGGAAGATAACTTAAAAAATTTAAAACTGATTGCTCAAACTTTAGCAACTTAGCTTTTCTGTCGTTTGCTTCCCGGTAAGGCTAGACTTCCTTGAGCGACGCTTGGTCCACACCAGCTCCTCAATCCAGTTCTTTCCGCACCTGTGCAGCCTGTCGAAAGTTCTGGTCTTGAGCCCGCGCAGCACTTCAGCCTTCACCCTCTCCGCTTGACCGTTACTTCTGATGAGCAATGGGTTTAAGCAGACCTTGGCGCCAAGATCTTGGACGATTACATGAAGGTGCGGCTCGTGAATTGCGTGGTCGTTGTCGGTGATGATCCTGTTAGGGATTCCAAACGGCAAACAATTGACCTAAAGAACTTGATCACGATCGCGTGCTGTCACCTTCCTCATCGCTTCCACTTCCGCCACTTTGTGAACTTGTCGATTGCAACGCATAAGTACTCAAAGCCCCGACAGCTCGGGAAAGGGGCCGAGGATGTCGAGCCCCTGCACCGAAAATGGGCAGGATAAAGGGATCGCCCGGAGAGCTTGAGCTGGCTGGTGTATCTCGCTGAATGGAACCGCACGCTTCACACTTGATTACTTGTGCAGCTTGCATCCTCGAGGGCTGTCGGCCATTAAAGAAACCTTGCCGGAACGCTTTGCAAGCAGTGCTCGCGCCAATGTGGTGACCACATATGCCTCCATGTATCTCTGCCAACAGCTTTTGTCCGCCTTCCCGGTGAATACACTTCAATTTCACACCGTTGAGTCTTCTTCTCGCATAAAGGTGTTGTCGGCAAACCGTACATACTTGATCGCCGGGTTACTCTTTCCGCTTCTTCTTACTCTTCGGAAGTTCTCCGTCTCAAGGAAACGGACAATCTGTTGTGCCCATGCCGGAGCTATGCGGCTCGACAACAAGGACTAAATGCACATCTCTGCCGCGGAACATCTCGCTTCCACGGCGAGAACCTCGCGGCTCAGCCGAGCTTGACGCTCCCGCAAGCTTGCCGGAGCAAAACTTGTTGGGAGCGCTCGCTTCAACGGAACAAACCCTAGGGCTTGCCGGGCAGATCGCTTCCTCAAAGACCCTTGGTGGACACCTTCTTGGTCTCTCGTGGAGCTGCCATCGCCTTCTTACACTTGCCGGTGGAGCTCGATGCTGCGTCCTCGATGGTAGCGCAGCACTCCGAAGAGGTGCGCTTGCCGGAGTGGGCATCAGAGCTCTTGCCGGACTTGGTCTTCTTCTTCGCCCCTACCTGGCGAGCCAAAGATGTCTGGGAGGCTGATCTGGCCCACGAACACCTATGGGACTGGCGGACCGAGCCCCTTCGTTCAAGGGGCGGAGGTCGCATTTAAGAGCAGATCGAGGTGAAGCACACGAGCAGTTTACCCAGCTTCGAGCTCTCCGGAGAGATAACACTCCTACCGCTGCATGTCCGAAAGTGTATTGAGTTCTGCTCAGAGCGCTGAGTGCTACAGACACACAAGCTGCTAACGAGACCGAGCGCCGTTGTTCTTCGGCTTCAACCCTTCCTCCCTCTCCTACGCTATGCATGGGCCTCCTTTTATATGCTAAAGGGTCTCCGGCATGTGGCAACGTAGACAAGGGTAAAATGGAAAAGGAGTGGTTGGTACAGCTACTTGTACAAAGGTATCATACCTAACCCCGACGGCAGGGGACAAAGGCATTAAATGCCCGCTTCACGCCGCCTAACAAAGGCAGAAAGGGACCGTCAGAGCGCCACCACTTGCCATGATGGCAATCTTGTCGCCGCTGGCCACCGTTCACCGCTGGTCAAGACGGCCTCTTGCCACGCTGCTCGGAAAGGTCCTGTGGCTACACGTTAGTGGATGTGCTAGAGCGCAGTACAGAGTGGGAGCCGCTGCAAGTGCCTTGCCGCTGTTGTTGTCTTGTCGCTATCCGGAAGCTTGTCGCCATCTGGCCTTCCCTGCAAGCTCCTCTTGCCGGGCCTTGTCTTCTAGGTGCCTTGGGTGGCCTTCCCTGCAAGCTCCTCTTGTCGCGGCCTTGTCTCCTAGGGTGCCTTGGTGGCCTTCCCAAGCTCCTCTTGCCGGGCCTTGTCTCCTTGGCTTGGATACTTTGTTCTTGAATGGCTCCAAAGGAACCTCGAGGACCTTGGCGGTCACCCGTAAGCCTTGCCGCTGAGGGCTGCAACTGCCTGCTCAAGTTCGGGATACTAGGGTACCCCTACTCTAGTACACCGACACTCTCCCCCACTTCACCCTTGTCGTTTTATTCGCCCTCTCTTTCCCAATCTCCTCCTCCTTTTCCCGTTGCCTTTTCCTCGTCCTTTTGTTTGCTCGTGTGTTGGATTGCTTGTTTGTCGCGATGGCTCAAGATGCTACCAAATTGTGTGACTTCACCAATACCAATAATAATGATTTCCTTAGCACCGATTGCTCCTCTTGCCAATACTGAATCTTGTGAAATCAATACTGCTTTGTTGAATCTTGTTATGAAAGATCAATTCGCCGGCCTTCCTAGTGAAGATGCCGCTACTCATCTGAATAGCTTCGTTGATTTCTGTGATATGCAAAAGAAAAAAGATGTAGATAATGATGTCGTTAAGTTGAGGCTATTTCCTTTTTCGCTTAGAGATCATGCTAAAGCGTGGTTTTCATCTTTGCCTAAAAATAGTATTGATTCTTGGAACAAGTGCAAAGATGCTTTTATCTCTAAGTATTTTCCTCCCGCTAAGATTATCTCTCTTAGGAACGATATTATGAATTTTAAGCAACTTGATAATGAACATGTTGCACAAGCTTGGGAGAGAATGAAATTAATGATACGTAATTGTCCTACTCATGGTTTGAACTTGTGGATGGTTATACAAAAAATTTATGCCGGATTGAATTTTTCTTCTAGAAATCTTTTAGATTCGGCCGCGGGAGGCAATTTTATGGAAATCACTCTAGGGGATGCTACTAAACTCCTAGATAATAATATGGTTAATTATTCTCAATGGCATACTGAAAGATCTACTAATAAAAAAGTGCATGCGATAGAAGAAATTAATGTTTTGAGTGGAAAGATGGATGAACTTATGAAATTATTTGCTACTAAGAGTGTTTCTTCTGATCCTAATGATATGCCTTTGTTTACCTTGATTGATAGTAATAATGAATCTATGGATGTGAATTTTGTTGGTAGGAATAATTTTGGTAACAATGCGTATAGAGGGAATTTTAATCCTAGGCCTTATCCTAGTAATCCTTCTAATAATTATGGAAATTCTTACAACAACTCTTATGGAAATTTTAATAAGATGCCCTCTGAATCTGAGAGTAGTGTTAAAGAGTTTATGAATTCACAAAAGAATTTTAATGCTTTGTTTGAGGAGAAATTGCTTAAAGTTGATGATTTGGCTAGGAACATTGATAGAATTTCTCTTGAGGTTGATTCTTTAAAGCTTAGATCTATTCCTCCTAAGCATGATATCAATGAGTCTCTCAAAGCTATGAGAATTTCCATTGATGAGTGCAAAGAAAGAACCGCTAGGATGCGTATACAAAAGATGCCTTTATTAAAGCGTGTTCTTCTAATTCCTATGAAAATCAAGATGAAGATCTGAAAGTTATTGATGTGTCCCCTATTAAATCTTTGTTTTGCAATATGAATCTTGATGAAACTGAATATGATCTTCCTTTACCTAGAAGGCATTCTAAGAATTGAGTTTTTAGATCTTGATGATGAAATTGATAAAAGTGGGATTGAAAGAAATAAAAATCTAGATATTGCTAAACCCACTATATTGGATCTCAAGGAATTTAATTATGAAAATTGCTCTTTAATTGATTGTATTTCCTTGCTGCAAACCGTGCTAAATTCTCCTCATGCCTATAGTCAAAATAAGGCCTTTACCGAACACATTGTTGATGCCTTGATGCAATCTTATGAAGAAAAACTTGAGTTGAAAGTTTCTATCCCTAGGAAACTCTATGATGAGTGGGAACCTACTATCAAAATTAAAATCAAAGATCATGAGTTTAATGCTTTGTGTGATTTGGGTGCTAGTGTCTCCACTATTCCCAAAACTTTGTGTGATTTGCTATATTTCCATGACTTTGATGATTGCTCTCTAAACTTGCATCTTGCGGATTCCACTATTAAAAAGCCTATGGGAAGAATTAGTGATGTTCTTATTGTTGCAAATAGGAATTATGTGCCCGTAGATTTTATCGCTCTTGATATAGATTGCAATCCTTCATGTCCTATTATTCTTGGTAGACCTTTCCTTAGAACGATTGGTGCAATTATTTATATGAAGGAAGGGAATATTATATTCCAATTTCCATTAAAGAAAGGCATGGAACACTTTATTAAAAAGAAAATAAAATTACCATATAAATCTATCATGAGAGCCACTTATGGATTGCCTACCAAAGATGGCAATACCTAGATCTATCCTTGCTTTTATGCCTAGCTAGGGGCGTTAAACGATAGCGCTTTGTTGGGAGGCAACCCAATTTTATTTTTAGTTTTTGTTTTTGCTTCTGTTTAGGAATAAATAATCCATCTAGCCTCTGTTTAGATGTGGTTTTATCTTTTAATTAGTGTTTGTGCCAAGTTAAACCTATTGGATCTTCTTGGATGATAGTTATTTGATCTTGCTGTAATTTCCAGAAACTTTGCGCTCAGTGCCCGAATTCTTACAAATCACCAGAACGCGATAAAATACTGATTCCAACTGCTGCTGATCAATACACAAGTTTTACAGGTCTTCTAATTTTTGTAGAATGTTTTGAGTTCCAGAAGTTTGCGTTAGTTACAGATTACTACAGACTGTTCTGTTTTTGACAGATTCTGTTTTGCGTGTGTTGTTTGCTTATTTTGATGAATCTATGGCTAGTAAAATAGTTTATAATGCATAGATAAGTTGGAATACATTAGGTTTAACACTAATATAAATAAAGAATGAGTTCATTACAATAACTTAAAGTAGTCTTTTGTTTTCTTTCTCTAACGGAGCTCGCGAGATTTCTATTGAGTTTTGTGTTATGAAGTTTTCAAGTTTTGGGTGAATTCTTTTGATGGATTATGGAACAAGGAGTGGCAAGAGCCTAAGCTTGGGGGTTACCATGGCACCCCAAGATAATCCAAGGACACCAAAAAGTCAAAGCTTGGGGATGCCCTGAAGGCATCCCCTCTTTCGGCCCACTTTCATCGGTAATTTACTTGGAGCTATATTTTTATTCACCACATGATATCTGTTTTGCTTGGAGCGCCTTGTATTATTTATGCCTTTTGCTTGTTAGTTTACCACAATCATCCCTGCTGTACACACCTTTTGAGAGAGCCATACATGAATTGGAATTTGATAGAATACTCTATGTGCTTCACTTATATCTTTTGAGCTTGATAGTTTTGCTCATAGTGCTTCACTTATATCTTTTGAGCGTGATAATATTTTCTCTAGTGCTTCACTTAGATCTTTTAGAGCACGGTGGTGGATTTGTTTTAAAGAAACTTGATCTCTCATGCTTCACTTAGATTATTTTGAGAGTCGTTAATAGCATGGTAATTTGCTTAATGTTAATATACTTGGTATTCAAGATATGTGAAACTTTCTTTTGAGTGCGTTGAATACTAAGATAAGTTTGATGCTTGCTAATTGTTTTGAGATATGAAGATGGTGATATTAGAGTCATGCTAGTTGAGTAGTTGTGAATTTAAAGAATACTTGTGTTGAAGTTTGTGATTCCCGTAGCATGCACGTATGGTGAACCGTTATGTGATGAACTCGGAGCATGATTTATTTATTGATTGTCTTCCTTATGAGTTGCGGTCGGGGACGAGCGATGGTCTTTTCCTACCAATCTATCCCCCTAGGAGCATGCGCGTAATACTTTGCTTTGATAACTTCTAGATTTTTGCAATAAGTATATGAGTTCTTTATGACTAATGTTGAGTCCATGGATAATACGCACTTTTTCCCATCCTTCCACCATTGCTAGCCTCTCTAATACCGCACACCTTTCGGCGGTATCTTACACCCACCATATACCTTCCTCAAAACAACCACCATACCTACCTATCATGGCATTTCCATAGCCATTCCGAGATATATTGCCATGCAAATTTCCACCGTTCCGCTTATTATGACACGCCCATCATCGCTATATTGCTAGCATGATCATGTAGTTGACCTCGTATTTGTGGCAAAGCCACCGCTCATAATTCTTTCATACATGTCACTCATGTTTCATTGCATATCCCGCACACCGCCGGAGGCATTCATATAGAGTCATATTTTGTTCTAAGTATCGAGTTGTGATTGTCGAGTTGTAAGAAAAATAAAAGTGTGATGATCATCATTATTAGAGCATTGTCCCAAGTGAGGAAAGGATGATGGAGACTATGATTCCCCCACAAGTCGGGATGAGACTCCGGACGACAAATAAAAAAAGAGGCCATAATAAAAGAGAAAAGGCCCAAATAAAAAAATGAGAGAAAAAGAGAGAAGGGACAATGTTACTATCCTTTTGCCACACTTGTGCTTCAAAGTAGCACCATGATCTGCATGATAGAGAGTCTCTCATTTTGTCACTTTCATATACTAGTGGGAATTTTTCATTATAGAACTTGGCTTGTATATTCCAACGATGGGCTTCCACAAATGCCCTAGGTCTTCGTGGAGCAAGCGAATTGGATGCACACCCACTTAGTTTCTTTTGTTGAGCTTTTCATATACTTATAGCTCTAGTGCATCCGTTGCATGGCAATCCCTACTCACTCACATTGATATCTATTGATGGGCATCTCCATAGCCCGTTGATACGCCTAGTTGATGTGAGACTATCTTCCCTGTTTTTGTCTTCTCCACAACCACCGCTCTATTCCACATATAGTGCTATATCCATGGCTCACGCTCATGTATTGCGTGAAGATTGAAAAAGTTTTGAAAATGTTAAAGTATGAAACAATTTCTTGGCTTGTCATCGCGGTTGTGCATGATTTAAATACTTTGTGTGGGGAAGATGGAGCATAGCCAGCCTATATGATTTTGTAGGGATAACTTTCTTTGGCCATGTTATTTTGAGAAGACATAATTGCTTAGTTAGTATGCTTTAAGTATTATTATTTTTATGTCAATATGAACTTTTGTCTTGAATCTTTTCGGATCTGAATATTCATACCATGATTAAGAAGATTTACATTGAAATTATGCCAAAGTATCACTCCGCATCAAAAATTCTCTTTTTATCATTTACCTACTCGAGGACGAGCAGGAATTAAGCTTAGATGCCTCGATACATCTCCGACGTATCTATAATTTTTGATTGCTCCATGCTACTTTATCTATTGTTTTGGACTATAATGGGCTTTATTTTCCACTTTTATATTACTTTTGGGACTAACCTATTAACCGGAGGCCAGCCCAGAATTGCTGTTTTTTTTCTTTTTCAGTATTTCGAAGAAACAGAATATCAAACAGAGTCCAAACGGAATGAAACCTTCGGAAATGTGATTTTCTCACCGAACGTGACCCAGGAGACTTGGACCCTACGCCAAGGAACCAGAGAGGCGGTCACGAGGGTGGGGGCGCCCCCCCTCCCTGTATGCCCCTGCCTCGTGGGCCCCTTGAAGCTCCACCGACGCATTCTTCCTCCTATATATACCTACGCACTCTCAAACGATGAGAACAGGAGCGAAAAACCTAATTCCACCGCCAAGAACTTCCTCAGATCCACAAGATCCCATCTTGGGGCCTCGTTCCGAGCTCTACCGAGGGGGCATCCACCACGGAGGGCTTGTACATCAACACCATAGCCTCTCTGATGAAGTGTGAGTAGTTTACTTCAGACCTTCAGGTCCATAGCTAGTAGCTAGATGGCTTCTTCTCTCTTTATGGATCTCAATACAATGTTCTCCCCCTCTCTCGTGGAGATCTATTCGATGTAAAGTTCTTTTGCGGTGTGTTTGTTGAGACCGATGAATTGTGGGTTTATGATCCAACTTATCTATGAATAATATTTGAATCTTCTCTGAATTCTTTTATGTATGATTGAGTTATCTTTGCAAGTCTCTTCGAATTATCCATTTGGTTTGGCCAACTAGATTGGTAGTTCTTGCAATGGGAGTAGTGCATTGCTTTGTGTTCAATCTTATGTGTCCTTACCCAAAGGATGTAAAGGGTTGCAAGGCACGTATTGTATTGTTTCCATCGAGGATAACAAGATGGGGTATTTATCATATTGCATGAATTTATTCCTCTACATCATGTCATCTTGCTTACATGCTACTCGCTTTTAACTTAATACTCTAGATGCATGCTGGATAGCGGTCGGTGAGTGGAGTAATAGTAGTAGATGCAGAATCGCTTCGGTCTACTTGTCTCGGACGTGATGCCTATATACATGATCATACCTAGATAACCTCATAACTATGCTCAATTCTATCAATTGCTCAACAGTAATTTGTTCACAATCGTAGAATACTTATGCTCTTGAGAGAAGCCACTAGTGAAACCTATGGCCCCCGGGTCTATTCTGATCATATCAATCTCCATCACTTTTATACTTGCTTTGTTTTTACTTTGCTTTTTACTTTTCACTTTGCATATTTATACCAAAAATACCAAAAATATTATCTCTACCAGATCTCACTCTCGTAAGTGACTGTGAAGGGATTGACAACCCCTAATCGCGTTGGTTAAGTAGTAGCTATCGCTTTGTGTAGGTACGAGGGACTTGTGCGTGGCCTCCCATCGGATTGATACCTTGGTTCTCAAAAACTGAGGGAAATACTTACGCCATCGTGCTGCATCATCCTCTCCTCTTCGGGAAAACCAACGCAAGCTCACGACGTAGCACTAAGCGATTTCCGCGCCGCTGTCGGGAGTCTACGCAAAAGTCAACATACCAAGTACCCATCACAATCCCTATCTCTCGTGCATTACATTATTTTCCATTTGCCTCTCGCTTTCCTCTCCCCACTTCACCCTTGCCGTTTTATTCGCCATCTCTTTCCCAATCTCCTCCTCCTTTTCCCATTGCCTTTTCCTCGCCCTTTTGTTTGCTCTTGTGTTGGATTGCTTGTTTATCATGATAGCTCAAGATGCTACAAAATTGTGTGACTTCACAAATACCAATAATAATGATTTCCTTCAGACCGATTGCTCCTCTTGCCAATACTCAATCTTGTGAAATCGACATCGCTTTTGTTGAATCTTGTTATGAAAGATCAATTCGCCGCCTTCCTAGTGAAGATGCCGCCACTCATCCTAATGGTGCATTTTGAACACAGAAAAACTATGGAGTTCAAATAAGTTCAACAAAATAAAATCCCTTTGTAACAAACGAGTTTTCGTATGAAACCCTGATACTTCGAAAGAGATTGTCCGTTTTGTACATAAAGTGCATCCAGTTTTTGCCGTAACCCTCTCTACTTTCTCGCACATGAGATGTGGGTGAAATGATGATACCATGCCAACTTGGAACCTTTTCAGAGTTCATTTCAAATGCTTTTTGAATTTCATGGTCTTATAGCTCAAAATAATCAGTAAATGCATGAAAAATAACAAATGTAGTCAGTAAGGGTTGTAAATTGATGATGTGGCTTTCAATGGTGCAGTTTGAACACGTAAAAACTATGCATTTCAAATAAGTTCAAAAAATGAAATCCCTTTGTAATGCATAAGTATCTCAGATGAAACCCTGATACTACGAAAGAGATTGTCCTTTTTGTACGCGAAGTGCATCAAGTTTTTGCCGGAACCCTCTCTACTTTCTCGCACATGAGATGTGGGTGAAATGATAATACCATGCCAACTTGGAACCTTTTCAGAGTTCATTTCAAATGCATTTCAATTTCATGGTCTTATAGCTCAAAAATAATCAGTAAATGCATGAAAAATAACAAATGTAGTCAGAAAGGGTTGTAAATTGATGATGTGGCTTTTAATGGTGCATTTTGAACATTGAAAAACTATGGAGTTCAAATAAGTTAAAAAATGAAATCCCTTTGTAATGCATTTAGTTTCCGTATGAAACCCTGATACTTCGAAAGAGATTGTCCGTTTTGTACACGAAGTGCATCCAGATTTTTCCGCAACCCTCTCTACTTTCTCACACATGCTATGTGGGTGAAATGATGATACCATGCCAACTTGGAACCATTTCAGAGTTCATTTCAAATGCTTTTCAATTTCATGGTCTTATAGCTCTGAATAATCAAGAATGCATGAAAATTAACAAATGTAGTCGAAGGGTTATCAATTGATGATGTGGCTTTGAATGGTGCATTTTGAACACGTAGAAAATGATGGAGTTCAAATAAGTTCAAAAATGAAATCCCTTTGTAAGAGACGAAGTTTCCGTGATGAAACCCCGATACTTCAAAAGAGATTGTCCGCTTTGTACACGGCGCATCCAGTTTTTACCGTAACCCTCTCTACATTATCGCACATGCTATGTGGTGAAATGATGATACCATGCCATCTTGGAACCTTTTCAGAGTTCATTTCAAATGCTTTTCAATTTCATGGTCTTATAGCTCAAAATAATCAAGAATGCATGAAAAATAACAAATGTAGTCGTAAAGGGTTGGAAATTGATGATGTGGCTTTGAATGGTGCATTTTTAACAAAGAAAACTATGGAGTTCAAATAAGTTCAAATAAATGAAATCCCTTTGTAATGCATTTAGTTTCCGATGAAACCCTCGATACTTCGAAGAGATTGTCCGCTTTGTAAACGGCGCATCCAGCTTTTGTCAGAACCCTCTCTACTTTCTCGCACATGCTATGTGGGTGAAATGATGATACCATGCCAACTTGGAACCTTTTCAGAGTTCATTTCAAATGCTTTTCAATTTCATGGTCTTATAGCTCAAAATAATCAGTAAATGCATGAAAAATAAAAAATGTAGTCAAAAAGGGTTGTCAATTGATGATATGGCTTTGAATGGTGCATTTTGAACACGTAAAACTATGGAGTTCAAATAAGTTCAAAAATGAAATCCCTTTGTAATGCATTTAGTTTCAGATGAAACCCCGATACTTCAAAGAGATTGTCCGCTTTATACACGGCGCATCCAGCTTTTGCCGTAACCCTCTCTACTTTCTCGCACATGCTATGGGGGTGAAATGATGATACCATGCCAACTTGGAACCTTTTTAGAGTTCATTTCAAATGCTTTTCAATTTCATGGTCTTATAGCTCTAAATAATCAGTAAAAGCATGAAAAATAACAAATGTAGTCAGAAAGGGTTGTCAATTGATGATGTGGCTTTGAATGGTGCATTTTGAATATAGAAAAACTATGGAGTTCAAATAAGTTCAAAAATGAAATCACTTTGTAATGCATTTAGCTCGTGATGAAACCCTAATACTTCAAAGAGATTGTCCGCTTTGTACACGGCGCATCCAGCTTTTTCCAGATCCCTCTCTACTTTCTCGCACATGCTATGTGGGTGAAATGATGATGCCATGCCAACTTGAACCTTTTCAGAGTTCATTTCAAATGCTTTTCAATTTCATGGTCTTATAGCTCAAAATAATCAAGAATGCATGAAAAATATCAAATGCAATGTAAAGGGTTGTCAATTGATGATGTGGCTTTGAATGGTGCATTTTGAACATAAAAAGTATGGAGTTCAAATAAGTTCAAAAATGAAATCCCATTGTAATGCATTTAGTTTCAAAGATGAAACCCCGATACTTCAAAGCGATTGTCCGCTTTGTACATGAAGTGCATCCAGTTTTGCCCTAACCTCTCTAATTTCTCGCACATGATATGTGGGTGAAATGATGATACCATGCCAACTTGGAACCTTTGAGAGTTCATTTCAAATGCTTTTCAATTTCATGGTCTTATAGCTAAAAATAATCAGTAAATGATTGAAAAATAAAAAATGTTGTCTAAAAGGGTTGTCAATTGATGATATGGCTTTGAATGGTGCATTTTGAACACGTAAAACTATGGAGTTCAAATAAGTTCAAAAATGAAATCCCTTTGTAATGCATTTAGTTTCCGTATGAAACCCCGATACTTCAAAGAGATTGTCCGCTTTATACACGAGCGCATCCAGCTTTTGCCATAACCCTCTCTACTTTCTCGCACATGCTATGGGGGTGAAATGATGATACCATGCCAACTTGGAACCTTTTTAGAGTTCATTTCAAATGCTTTTCAATTTCATGGTCTTATAGCTCAAAATAATCAGTAAATGCATGAAATATAACAAATGTAGTCAGAAAGGGTTGGAAATTGATGATGTGGCTTTGAATGGTGCATTTTTAACAAAGAAAAACTATGGAGTTCAAATAAGTTCAAATAAATGAAATCCTTTGTAATGCATTTGTGCTCGTATGAAACCCTAATACTTCGAAAGAGATTGTCCGTTTTGTACGCGAAGTGCATCCAGTTTTTTCCGTATCCCTCTCTACTTTCTCGCACATGCTATGTGGGTGAAATGATGATGCCATGCCAACTTGGAACCTTTTCAGAGTTCATTTCAAATGCTTTTCAATTTCGTGGTCTTATAGCTCAAAAATAATCAAGAATGCATGAAAAATAAAAATGTAGTCAAAAAGGGTTGTCAATTGATGATGTGGCTTTGAATGGTGCATTTTGAACACGTAAAAACTATGGAGTTCAAATAAGTTCAAAAATGAAATCCCTTTGTAATGCATTTAGTTTCAGATGAAACCCTGATACTTCGAAAGAGATTGTCCGTTTTATACACGAAGTGCATCCAGTTTTTGCCGTAACCCTCTCTACTTTCTCGCACATGCTATGGGGGTGAAATGATGATACCATGCCAACTTGGAACCTTTTTAGAGTTCATTTCAAATGCTTTTCAATTTCATGGTCTTATAGCTCTAAATAATCAAGAAAAGCATGAAAAATAACAAATGTAGTCGAAGGGTTGTCAATTGATGATGTGGCTTTGAATGGTGCATTTTGAATATAGAAAACTATGGAGTTCAAATAAGTTCAAAAAATGAAATCACTTTGTAATGCATTTAGTTTCCGTGATGAAACCCTAATACTTCAAAGAGATTGTCCGCTTTGTACACGGCGCATCCAGTTTTTTCCGTATCCCTCTCTACTTTCTCGCACATGCTATGTGGGTGAAATGATGATGCCATGCCAACTTGGAACCTTTTCAGAGTTCATTTCAAATGCTTTTCAATTTCATGGTCTTATAGCTCAAAATAATCAGTAAATGCATGAAAAATATCAAATGCAGTCAGAAAGGGTTGTCAATTGATGATGTGGCTTTGAATGGTGCATTTTGAACATAAAAAAGTATGGAGTTCAAATAAGTTCAAAAAATGAAATCCCATTGTAATGCATTTAGTTTCAGTATGAAACCCTGATACTTCGAAAGCGATTGTCCGTTTTGTACATGAAGTGCATTCAGTTTTTGCCGTAACCCTTTCTACTTTCTCGCACATGATATGTGGATGAAATGATGATACCATGCCAACTTGGAACCTTTTGAGAGTTCATTTCAAATGCTTTTCAATTTCATGGTCTTATAGCTCAAAATAATCAGTAAATGCATGAAAAATAAAAATGTAGTCAAAAGGGTTGTCAATTGATGATATGGCTTTGAATGGTGCATTTTGAACACGTAAAACTATGGAGTTCAAATAAGTTCAAAAATGAAATCCCTTTGTAATGCAGACGTGTTTCCGTGATGAAACCCCGATACTTCAAAGAGATTGTCCGCTTTATACACGGCGCATCCAGTTTTTGCCGTAACCCTCTCTACTTTCTCGCACATGATATGTGGGTGAAATGATGATACCATGCCAACTTGGAACCTTTTTAGAGTTCATTTCAAATGCTTTTCAATTTCATGGTCTTATAGCTCTAAATAATCAGTAAAAGCATGAAAAATAACAAATGTAGTCGTAAAGGGTTGTCAATTGATGATGTGGCTTTGAATGGTGCATTTTGAATATAGAAAACTATGGAGTTCAAATAAGTTCAAAAATGAAATCCCTTTGTAATGCATTTGTGCTCAGATGAAACCCTAATACTTCGAAAGAGATTTCCCGTTTTGTACACGAAGTGCATCCAGTTTTTGCCGTAACTCTCTCTACTTTCTCGCACATGATATGTGGGTGAAATGATGATTCCATGCCAACTTGGAACATTTTTAAAGTTCATTTCAAATGCTTTTTCAATTTCATGGTCTTATAGCTCAAAATAATCAGTAAATGCATGAAAATTGATGATGTGGCTTTGAATGGTGCATTTTGAACACAGAAAAACTATAGAGTTCAAATAAGTTCAAAAAATAAAATCCCTTTGTAATGCATTTGTTATCATAAAATAAATAAGTTTTGTACACGAATTATCATAAAATAAAATAAACAAGTTATTTCAAACAAAATAATATAAACTTTAATAAAATATATAAGTAGATATAAAATAAAATAAACTTTAATAACATAAATAAAATTTATGAAACTAAAGTATCAAAGTATTTTCTGTTCAAGTCATTATAAGCAACCTCTAGTATTATTGAAACTAAAATTGTATAAAATTGATGCAACTAAAATTATCAACGTATTTTCTGTTCAAAATCATTAAAAGCAAAAAGAATTTTCATAAAGAACTTTTTTGTTACAAACTTTAATAGCAAAAGAATTATCATAAAATAAAATAAATAAGTAATTAGAAACAACATAAAATAAAAAAAATAAGTATTTTGTTGTAAGTAGAAACAAAAAAAAAGCAAAAAAGAAAACAAAAAAACTTGGAAAATATAAAAAAAATTGTCACCTACTGGGCCACCACGGCTTGAATACGACTAGAAACCGATCCATGGGCCAGGATTCAGGTCCGCAGAAGGCCCAGTAAGCCCATCAGACATACTAGTCACAATTAGGCCCGTAAGCCTGCAATGGAGAGGAGCTCGAGAGGGGTGCGGCAGTGGGGCTTATAAACCACTACGCGCCCCTCTCAGCTAGCGAGGTGGGACTAAACATCCCACCGCATCAAGGCCAGCAGATGGCCTTTTAGTCCCGATTGGTGGGAACAACCGACTAGTGTATTGTCTCGTTCATGGCACCAACCGGTACCACGATCACTTTAGTCTCGTTGGTGCCACCAACCGCACCAAAGGCCTTCGCTTCTCGAAGAGATTTTGGTCCCGTTGGTGGCATCAACCGATTAAAGGGTGGCATTGGAACCGTAGGTGCCACGTAACCAGCATTTCAATGCCCCGTATATAATTAGCACTTCAAAAATTTCGCAGTTCGTTTTCCCGCTCGACGCCTCAAAGATCGCTTCCTCATTGTTGCCGCTGCCGCTGCCGCCGCTGCCGCTTCCGCCTGCCGCTCGAGCCTCGCCCTGATCGCTTCGCCGGGCGCTTCGCTTCGCCTCCGACGCTGCCGCCATTGCCCTCGCTTCGACGCCTGCTGCTGCGCCGCCTGCCCTCAACCACATCGCCGCCAAGGCCACAAGAACGGTCCTCGCCTCAAGGCTCGAGCCTCGCTCATGGCTCGCTCACAAGGCCACGCCTCGGCTGTCGCTGCCACTACCATTGCCGCCATCTCCAAATACCAAGTTAATTTTTATTTGATTAATTCTGTTTTTTATTTTTATTAGATTTTTCTACATGTTTTTAGATTTTGATATATGTATGTATGTATTTTTAAATATATGTATTTTTTATGTATGTATGTATGTATTTTTTACATGTTTTTTGTATGTATGTATGTATTTTTTTTCAATTGTCATTAATGATGTTTTAAAGTATACATATATGCAAATTAGATTTTTAGAAAAGTTTTATCTATATATGTCCTCTGATTTAGTAGATTTCAGGTTAGTTTAATTTTTAGAAATTTTTTAAATATCTAGCTAAGAAAGGAAGAAGAAGAAAAGAATGAGAGGAGAAAAGGAAAATAAGAAGAGGAAAAGGAGAAGAAGAGGAGAAATAAAAAAGAAGAGGAAAAAATAAGAAAAAGAAGAGGAGAAGAAGAAAAAGTAGAAATTTTTCTATTTTTTTCTTCTTCTCCTCTATTCCTTTCTTCTTCTCCTTTTTTTCCTTCTTTCTTTTCTTTGATTGCTTCTCTTCTATTCCTTTCTTCTTCTCCTTTTTTTATTTATTCTTTTGTCTTCTTATTTTTTATCGGGTATGTCGTTGTCGCCGAGACCACCCAAATTTCACGGGTTAAAAGAGCGTTGTCGCCGAGACCACCCCAAACCCTTGAAGCGTTGTCCGTGCCACCCAAACCCTTGAAGCGCTGTCGAGGCCACCCCAAACCCTAGAGAAGCAGCGCCGACGCCACTAATATGATTCATTATTGTGATTATATTAGCTAGCTAGTTATAAGTTTTCCACTAATATATCCATCTGTCATGTTTGAATAATAATTGCCATCTTGTAAATATTTGCAGAAACTATGGAGCACCCCCGAGACGAAGAAACAGAAGAGATGTTGGGGAACATAATCGCAAAAGGAAGTGATGTCGTTGCGTCGTTTCTAAACGACACCGATGGTCCGGAAGGACAAAGCTAGTGAAAAGAAGGTTATGATTATGATGGCTCCGGTGACCCAATGCCGGTACAAGAAGTAGACCGTGATGACGGCTCCAGTGACCGAACCGAGTCCGGCCAGGTATATATATTAGTTAAGCCTGTGCTGACTAGCTAATTGAAGCATTCATTGTTTTCATATGTACACATATTAATTAACTCTCGTCTTTCTTATTTTCTCTAGCCCTATGGATAGAGCACAACTTCGGTAAAGAAACGAGGCCCGAAGAAAAAGTTGCGCTCGGATGAAAGGTTTGAGATCACAGCAATCGCGCGCGATGGCAAGCCAATTGAACCCATCCGGACAAGGGATGCATTTCGTGATCAGTGCAGGGTTCTTGTTAGGGACAAGATCCCGATCAGTATCTAGCAATGGTTAAAGCCTAAGAATGAAGACCCTGAGGTGTCTTATGTCTCCGATATGCAGAAAGAAGATCTTTGGACATCGCTTAAGGCAAATTTCACCCTACTGCTAGAGGAGGATCCAGAGAAGCCAGTTAAAGAGAAATTGATCAAGTCTCATGCTCTTAAGAAGATGGCAGAACTATTCAGGAAGAATGAGCTGAAAACAGAGTTTGTTGACGAAGATTTGACACCAGAATTCACCGAAAAGTATGAGAAGATCAGAGATCACTGTCCCGCATTTGTGGCCCACAAGACATCGGAAAATAGTAAGAAGATGTCAGCGAGAAACAAGAAAAATGCTGCGAAGAAGAAGCATCACCATCGCACGGGGTCAGGTGGCTACCTCAAAGCCCGACCTTTGTGGGACAAGGCTGAGAATGACCTGATTGCTGAAGGGGTCGAACCAGAGACATTGAACTGGCCAGACCGTTGCCGGACTTGGTTCTTCGGGGTTGGCGGAACCTTGGACCCTGTAATAGGGAATGCGTTTGGACAGAAGAGCAACTGCGAATACCCATCACGAGGCTTCAGGAGTATATTGAGAAAGCGCAGCAAGGGACGTTCGTCCCAGTCAGAGAGAAGGACGAGCTCACAACGGCCCTCGGGAATCCTGAGCACCCTGGACGGACACGAGGCACGCCAGGCTCCGTCCCGTGGAAGGCTGGGTTTCCGGACGCAGGGGGTTACAAAACCCAGGAGAGGAAGAAGAAAGTGGAGCATAGCCAATCGCAGCGCCATAACGAAAGGGTACAAGGGCTAGAGGAACGAGAAGCGTGTCATAGCAAACGACCTGCCGAAGCTTCCCCGGTTACCCCGCCATCTCAGCCGAGAAGCAAAGATGGCTTCCACAGAGCGTATCAAAGAGCCGGAGCCTGTCTTCACGGCTCCTGCTAGCTACCCCGTGGATGCTATCACGGAGTCTCAACATTGCCACCTTATGATGCGATGGATGACATTGAAAGTCAAGGCAGTTGTTAGCTCTATTTTACCTAATGAACCTGGCACAACCTACCACGGCCAGTCGATTCCAGAAGGATATGCTAGGGTGATGGTGGATCAAATAATGCATAGATTTGAGGACCTTGAGCTTGACCACCCTACGGGTGAAGGGGAGATTCAGCTGGGTTCTTCTCTGAAGACTCCATGCCTATGGCGGAAGGATCTCATCAACCTTCCGAACTGGACGCCTCCGCCTCCTCCTCCTCCTCCGGCGAGTCAGGGCAATCCGCCTCCTCCTCCGCCTCCTCCTCCGGCGAGTGATCAGGGCACTCAGCCTCCTTCTCCGGCGCGTGGCGGCACTCCACCCCCTTCTCCGCTTGCGCCGGCGTGCCCGAGCAGCCAGCCTCCTCCTTCTCCGCCTCGTCAACAAGGGCGGATCAAGAGACCCGCCGCCGCTCCGGCTGCTCCGGCGTCAGAAGTCCTTCTCCTCCGCCTCGTAAGAAAGGAAAGATAGCCGCAGCCTGGCTCCGCCTCCGCGCCTAGCAGCACAGCCAGAGTCGGGAGGCAATACAAATTCGGTCCTTCTCTCAAGACTCCGGAGAAGTTACCATACGAGAGGACCATGGAGGAAAACATGCAGATCGTGCAAGACGAAGTGAATAACTTCTTTGAAGGGGTGAAAGCAAAGAAACATCCACCTCCGGAGGAGAAGATAGACCCGGTAAAAGAAAAGCGTACTCCGGCTGCCCTGAAGAAACCACTAAAGTCTTTGGCGATAGGCAACTATGAGCGCATTATTACAAAGTCATTTATGTAAGCGTCGCGGTTGGGAAGTACTATCAGTGGTCAACGATGAGCTGGGAAAAAAGTTGCCCAGCTCGGCGAACAAGCAAACCAATCGTTTCCCCCGCTCTACGTGTCTAGCGATATCGTCGCTAATGTTCCGGGCGGGATGGTGCCCGGTTATAATAATCTTGAAGATTACCTGCCCGATGATGTACATTATGATTTCTTGGAGGTGACGAACACAAATACGTGTACGGGAAGCCTCTCGTCAAAGATGAAACATCTCTACCAACGATGATGTACAGATTCCATGATTGGTACATGAAAACCTGCAGAGAGTCTGAGGGGATGAATATTTTGACGCTGAGAGTCAGAGAGGAGCATGACCTCATTGGGATTGAACTGTTGAATGTTCCATTTGAGGAGTTCTTCGCGTTTGTCAATCTAAAGGCCCTCGATAAATTAATGATCACTTGCTACTGCATGTAAGTAGTACTACTTCTGTCATTAAATCTCTATATATAGGTCAGCTCTTTCATTGTATGTATTTTTTAATTATCCTCACTATATTATGCAGATTGAAGATCCCTGAATTGAAGAAAAGACAAGTCGGTGATATTGGGTTCACTAACACAAATCTCATAGATGCATATATGGTTAAATTTCAGGCCAGAGATACCGAGGCCAAGCTGCTACAATCGTTTGTATTAAATCAAAACACAGCTATAATACTCTTCCCTGACGAATTCAAATGAGTGTTACTGTCTTGTGCATATTCGGTTTCCCTTATTAGTCGAGGTTATAGTAATGTAATTGATGGGTTATGCATGCGTGCGCAGCTTCCACTATATTCTCCTAGAGATTAAGCTTGAGTAGGGACTGGTAACCGTCTTAGACTCGAGACAAAAAGATCCCAAGGAGTATGCGGACATGACTGAAATTCTAGAGAAGTAAGTTAAATCGATCATTATCGCACCATATCGGCAACTTTTTGTTCATTTCCTGATATCAAGTAATTGTTTTCTTTGTCCGCAGGGTTTGAAAAAATTCACCTCAAAAACTCGAGACTGCCAAGAAGCTGCAATTTAGACACCCAAAAGTAAGTACTATAGTAGCATGTTCCACGATCTCCTAGTGATTCAAGCGCTTAGTTTCATCAATACCATTTAGCATGCTTGCTAATTATCAGTTTGATTGACCTCTATTTCTTGTAAAGTGGTTGTGGCAGGAACAAGGAAATAATTACTGTGGATACTACATTTGCGAGTCCATCCGCCACACAACTGTGAGCGGGGCTACTCTGACAAACAATATGAAGTGCGTAAATAATAATATTCACAATTTTATTTTATTACCATCATTTGTGTTCAGTTTCATTTATTCATATATATGTATTGACCCCCTTCTTCAAATTAGATATTTCGGACGCGGGATGAACTCCTACCACCAGATCGTATGCGAGGAATTCAAGAGGAATTGACGGCATTCTTTCTTGACCACGTGATCGCTAAAGACGGAGAATACCATGTGGACCCTAATCAGCTCGTTTTTAATTAGGGATTAAATTGTAAGAGATACTTATATTGTATATATGTAGCCAGTACGTAGCGTCGGATAGATAAACGAGAACTTGTTGTTCGACCAATCTCTAAGATAAGGAAAGGTGGTCGATATCACTTCTCTCTGTATGCATATGTTCATGACGATCTTCTGTTTTCTTCATTTGCTTACTAGCTAGCGTGTCTAGTCCTCTCTATACGTATAGTACGTAGCGTCGACCAAGCACGGAGATAAGAGAGGACACTAATCTTTATTAATTAGAAAGCTAAAACAATATATGAAACACCTAAATTAACCCCCCAAAACCCCCACCCCCCCCCCCCGCGCTTTAGAAAAAACCCCAGCACCTAAAATGCTGAAGCGTGGATGCCAATTGGTCCCGGTTGGTGCCACCAACCGGGACCAAAGGGCCCCCTGCCTTGGCTCGCCGCACCGGCCACGTGGAGGCCCATCTGTCCTGGTTTATGTAAGAACCGGGACTAAAGGTCTAGGGCATTAGTACCGACACTTTAGTCCCGGTTCAAAAACCGGGACAAATGGTCCTTACAAACCGGGACAATAGGTCATTTTTCTACTAGTGTCTATTATTCAGACATGCATGGCTTGGGACATCCTGACTTGGCGGCTCGGAAGTAAAACGGGGGAAGGAGTGGACGACAACGAACAATTCGCTGGGTGGACCACGGTAAGGTTGACCATCATGTATCACATCCGACGCCCTCGACACGTTTAATACCGCTGATCCCTAATGGATCCCATGTTTTCTCTCCCGTCGCAACTCAGAGGAAGATTTGCTAGTATATCCCTAAGTATTGTCCAATTGCTCAATTATCAGTGCCCTATTTCAAAAACGAAGACGCAATGTTTCCGAAAAACAATGAAGACGCAATATAGATCAATATTTATAATTTTTATCGTTATCATGGCAGAATTGGTAGAGCGTAGGCTATGTTTTCCGGAAACGGCCTCTCGCCTCTTGGCTTGCCGGTGAATGGAGTCATGGAGCAACTCCGGCCCAAGTTGTGGTGTCCGCATGTGTCACTCCTGGTCTCTTGGATAGCCACCATGGCTGCTGTCTTGTGCAATGCCTGCACTCGCTACTAGAGTCACGCACAGCTCTGTCCCTGTGCCACACTCTTTCCGTTTCCAAAGCACAATGCTGATGCTCTTACACAAGCTCATCAAAACAACGATAAAGAAGAAGAAAATCCTCTCGCCCTCGCATGCAAGTAGTTCCCCATGTTGTCCTACGAGTTGCTCTTTGCAGCCCATCCAAAGACCATGCTTTGTCTCTCCTTCCCTTCCACTATGAAAGTGCTGGAATTTAATCTATATTGGGACAGCCTAATAACTATTTCAGAAATTCCTAATAAATTCTAAAGGCCCACTTAGCCCATTTGTGCAAGGCAAGTGATACTACTAAAGTTTAGTCTCACATTGCTAGTTGAGTGGGAATTGGACCTCCTTATAAGGGAGGTTCTTTTCCCGCTTGTATGAGCATGAGAACAAAAGGGACATCCACACGCGCTCCTCCTCCTCCGCCGCCCGCCGCGCCGCGCCGCTGAGCCAATGTCTAAATTTTTGCCACGCACTACGGGTATACGAAAGGTCACAAGGAAGCTGGAAAGTTTTTTTTTTGCGAAAGTGGAGTTCGAATGCGAACGGTGCATCTCTTCGGCTGCTGGCTGTTCGCTTCATCTCCGTCTCTTCGTTTCGCCTCCCGTCGCTACCCTCTCGCCTCCTTCTCTTGCGCCTATAAAACGGAGGTCGCTCCTCCCAGAGAGATGCACCAGAACTTCTCCTTCCTCTCGCCACCGGTTCCAATCTCTGAGCTGCTGCTGTCTTCCTCATCCCGGCTTGCGGCGTGCACCGCGAGTCGGGACAGTAGGCTCCGAAATCGCACCTTTTGAGTCCTATACGGGAGTAGGGTGATAAGGTTTTTGGGAAGCGCTCTGCGCGACTACTGACTTCTTCGTCACGGACGCCCCGGACTCCGACGACTACTTCCCCGACGACGACTACTTCCCCCACGTCGACAACCTCCTCGACGACATGGAGGACACCGACCCCAAGTCCAATGCCTCTACTCCTACTGCTGTCACATACGTGTTTCTCCTCTTTCTATTGGAGATTCTGCTACAGTTCCTTGCTCTAGTATTTGCCCTAGATATGTTACTCTATTTTATATATGCAACTTGCTATACTGTCAGCTCAAGATATGTTTAGTTACGGTTCATATATGAAGATGTTGTTTACCTTCTCTTTGTCAAATCGCATGACTTGTTTTATCATTGCTATACTAGTCATGCTTTATCTAGTATTTCTGTTAATAAAATCATTTCGTAAATTGCTCATATTTCCAACAATCCAAAAACCTTATTATAGGCAATTTACCCCAGTGGTTTTGTTGCTTCCATGAGACCTCCTATGTTTGAGGGTATCCACTATAAGAGGTGGCGCGTGAGAGCAGTCTTATGGTTTCAAACCATGAGCTGTTATGACGCCACTCTTGGCAAACCTGAAGGAGAGCGAGATGCCCAACAGGCACAAGCTTTTCAGAAAATGATACTCTGTTTAAGGCTGCTCTCTTGAGTGTTCTTGGTGAGAACATAGTTGATGCTTATGCGTCAATTGACAATGGAAAAGATATGTGGGACGCACTCGAGGCCAAGTTTGGGGTCTCGGATGCCGGCACTGAGATGTACATCATGGAGCAACTCTATGATTACAGGATGACTGAAGAGCGCTTCGTGGTTGAGCAGGCTCATGAGATACAGTCATTTGCTAAAGAACTTGAGCACTTCAATTGCATATTACCGGACAAGTTTGTTGCCGGGGGTATCATCACTAAGCTTCCTCCTTCATGGAGGAACTTTGCTACCTTACTGAAGCATAAGAGACAGGAGTTCTCCGTTCCGGATCTCATTGGTACTCTTGATGTGGAAGAAAAGGCGAGAGCAAAGGACACACGTGCTCGAGGTATTGAGGGAGGATCTAGTGCCAATGTGGTACGTACAGAACTTCCAGCCCCACAAGTTCAAGAACAAGTGCATGTTTGATGGAAAAGCAAAGTTTGATGGAAAGAACAAGGCTGTGCAACACACGAACTTCAAGAAGAAGAATGGCAAGAAGAAAGGTGCTTGTCATGTGTGTGGAGATCCTGATCATTGGGCTCCTAGTTGCCCTAATCGCTATGACAAGCGCCTATCCTCGGAAAGGCGGCAAGACCGCTTAATGTTGTCATTGGAGACACCGACATGAAGGACGCTGGTATGGTATATTTCCCACTATTCTTTCAAAGATATCATTCTCCGACTCGTTGATTGACACGGGTGCTAATGTGCATGTATGCGGTGATATTTCCATGTTTTCGCCTTTATCGCATCAAGAGGGACTTCAACCGTGCTGATGGGCAACGGTTCAAGTGCTTCGCTCGTGGTGTTGGCACGGTCAATCTGAAGTTTACTTCGGGAAGATCGTATGGTCAAGAACGTGCATTATGTCCCCTAAGGTCAATAAAAATCTTGTTAGCGGATCTCTTCGTAGAGATGGCTACAAGCTTGTCTTTGAGTCGAATAAATTTGTAATATCCAAGTATGGAACCTTTGTTGGTAAAGGCTATGAGTCAGAGGCCTGTTTCATTTATCCTTATCGACGCTTGCAATAAAGTTGTTAATCATATTTACAACAATAGTGAATCAAATGTGTGGCATTCACGCCTTTGTCATGTTAACTTTGGTTGCATGTCGCGACTAGCTTAAGTTGAACTTAATCCCTAGTTTCACCACTGTCAAGGGATCTAAGTGTCAAGTGTGCGTGCAAGCTAAGCAACCTCGTAAGTCTCACGTGATCAAGGAAACGAGAAATCTTGCACCACTAGAACTTATACATTCAGATCTATGTGAAATGAATGGTGTTTTGACAAAAGGTGGAAAGAAATATTTCATGACGTTAATTGACGACTCCACTAGGTACTGCCGTGTGTATCTTCTGAAACCTAAGGATGAGGCTTTGAACTTTTTCAAGATCTATAAAGCTGAAGTGGAAAACCAACTTGATCGGAAAATCAAGAAGCTTAGGTCCGACCGTGGTGGAGAGAATTTTCCAATGAATTTGATGATTTTTGTGCGGAACATGGTATAATCCATGAGAGGACGCCTCCCTACTCACCTCAGTCAAATGGGGTGGCCGAAAGAAAGAACCGCACTCTAAATGATTTGGTTAACGCCATGTTAGACACATCGGGTCTCTCCAAGGCATGGTGGGGGGAGGCGACATTGACAGCATGTCATGTCCTAAACCGAGTTCCCACAAAGAACAAAGAGATAACTCCATTCGAGGAATGCGAGAAGAAAAGGTTAAAACTCTCTTATCTGCGAACATGGGGTTGTTTTGCGAAAGTCAATGTTCCAATTCCAAAGAAGCGGAAGCTTGGACCAAAGACTGTGGATTGTGTTTTCCTGGGATATGCTTTTCATAGCATTGGCTATAGATTCTTGGTTGTAAAATCTGAGGTACCTGACATGCATGTCGGTACGATCATGGAGTCGAATGATGCGACTTTCTTTGAAGATATCTTTCCCATGAAGGATATGGCTACCTCATCATCTAATCAGGAGACGCCTAGTCCATCGAATCAGGAACCACTTACAATTACCGAACATGGCATTTCGATGGAACACTTTGAAGGTCCTGTGGAGGAGAACAATGAAGTTCCTACTAGGAGCAAGAGACAGAGGACTGCAAAGTCCTTTGGTGATGATTTTCTTGTGTATCTCATAGATGACACTCCTAGTTCTATTTCAGAGGCCTATGCATCTAAAGATGCTGACTACTGGAAGGAAGCGGTTCGTAGCAAGATGGATTCCATCTTGGCGAATGAAACTTGGGAGATAACTGATCGTCCTTATGGGTGCAAACCTATATGATGCAAATGGGTATTCAAGAAGAAGCTTAGGCCTGATGGTACTATCGAAAAGTACAAGGCTCGGCTCGTGGCTAAGGGTTATACCCAAAAGGAAGGTGAAGACTTCTTTGATACTTACTCACCTGTGGCTCGACAGACCACTATTCGAGTTCTACTTTCACTAGCTGCCTCACATGGTCTTCTCGCTCATTTGATGGATGTTAAGACTGCTTTCCTAAATGGAGAGTTGGATTAGGAAATTTATATGGAACAACCAGATGGGTTTGTAATAGATGGTCAGGAAGGAAAGTGTGCAAGTTGTTGAAGTCTTTGTATGGACTCAAGCAAGCACCCAAACAGGGCATGAGAAGTTCGAAGAACTTTAACAGCTTGCATGCTTTGTTGTGAACGAAGTCGACAAATGTGTGTACTATCGCCATGGTGGGGGCGAGGGAGTTATGCTTTGCTTGTATGTTGATGACATACTGATTTTCGGAACAAATCTGAATGTTATTAAGGAGGTCAAGGATTTTCTATCTCGCTGTTTTGAGATGAAGGATTTAGGAGTGGCTGATGTCATTCTAAACATCAAGTTGTTGAGAGATGATGATGGTGGGATTACATTGCTTCAATCTCACTATGTGGAAAAGATCTTGAGTCGCTTTGGCTATAGTGACTGCAAGCCCTCTCCAACACCATATGATGCTAGCGTGCTGCTTCGAAAGAATCGAAGAAAATCTAGAGATCAATTGAAGTATTCTCAGATTATTGGCTCGCTTATGTACTTAGCCAGTGCTACAAGAACTGACATCTCTTTTGTTGTTAGCAAACTGAGTCGGATTGTCTCAAAACCAGGAGATGTGCATTGAAAAGCTCTAGAGAGAGTTTTGCGTTATTTGAAAGGCACTTCAAATTATGGAATTCACTACACCGGGCACCCAAAGGTGCTTGAAGGGTATAGTGACTCAAACTGGATCTCAGATGTCGATGAGATAAAGGCCACGAGCGGATATGTATTCACTCATGGATGTGGCGCTGTTTCTTGAAGTCTTGCAAGCAGACCATCTTAACAAGGTCAACAATGGAAGCAGAACTCACAGACTAGATACAGCTACGGTTGAAGCAGATTGGCTTCACCGGGCTCTTGAATGACTTGCCGTTGTTGAGAAACCTGTACCGGTGTCCTTATGAACCGCGACAATCAAACTGTGATCACGTAAAGTGAGCAGCTCAAAGGATAACATGAAGTCAACAAGACACGCTCAGAGAAGGTTAAAGTCTGTCAGAAAATGAAAAACTCCGAGTTATTGTGTTGGATTATATCCAAACGCCTAAAAATCTGGCAGATCCTTTTACTAAGGGTCTATTATGAATGTGATAGATAATGCATCGAGGGAGATGGGTATGAGACCCACAATATGAGTTGTTCACAGTGGTACCTATTCTTTGTGATCGGAGATCCCGTGAATTAAATGTGGAAGACAAGCTGTTGGTCAACTGAGAGGAGAGTATCCCTACTATTCACAATACCACTCCATGAAGATGCAATACTCTCCTAATCTGCATGGAAGGTTGATGTATATCTTAATGTGTTCTAAGTGGCTTATTTAAGCAGAGATGTTATCCTGCAGAATATCTTTTGAAGAACACACCTATATGAGTCTGATTGTCAAACGTCGCAATCTATGAGAGTAGGGTTCTCTCTAGTAAACTCATGAAAGGTCACGGAGTATGACGCATAAACTCCACCCGCGGGGAAGACCCACGGTAGCCACGTATCGGTCAAGGCTTTAGGTGAAGCTAGATTCGCAGAAAACTTGCATTTTAAGGCCCAGACCACTGTTCAAGTTGCTTACTAGTGTAGCATAGAGTTCTAGGTGGAAGTTTAACTTAACAGTCTCCACTGCAGTACCGGTATATAAAACAGTGTTTTGGAACCAAAGGCAAATTTCTGTGTGCCTCTGGGATCTGGCGAGGGATTGCTGGAATTTAGTCTATATTGGGGCAGCCCAATAACTATTTCAGAAATTCCTAATAAATCCTGGAGGCCCACTTAGCCCATTTGTGCAAGACAAGGGATACTACTAAAGTTTAGTCTCACATTGCTAGTTGAGTGGGAATTGGACCTCCTTATAAGGGAGGTTCTTTCCCCACTTGTATGAGCATGAGAACAAAAGGGACATCCACGCGCGCTCCTCCTCTGCCGCCCGCCTCGCCACGCCACGCCTCGTCACGACGCGCCGCGCCGTGCCTTGGGTTGCGGGAATGAGCCGAGCCGATGTCTAAATTTTTGCCACGCACTACGAGTATACAAAAGGTCACACGGAAGCTGAAAAGATTTTTTTGCGAAAGTGGAGTTCGAATGCGAACGGTGCAGCTCTTCGGCTGCTGGCTGTTCGCTTCATCTCCGTCTCTTCGTTTCGCCTCCCGTCGCTGCCCTCTCGCCTCCTTCTCTTGCGCCTATAAAACGGAGGTCGCTCCTCCCAGAGAGATACCAGAACTTCTCCTTCCTCTCGCCACCGGTTCCAATCTCTGAGCTGCTGCTGTCTTCCTCATCCCGGCTTGCGGCGTGCACCGCGAGTCGGGACAGTAGGCCTCCGAAACCGCACCTTTTGAGTCCTGTACGGGAGAAGGGTGATAAGGTTTTTGGGGAGCGCTCTGCGCGACTACTGACTTCTTCGTCACGGACGCCCCAGACTCCGACGACTACTTTCCCGACGTCGACAACCTCCTCGACGACATGGAGGACACCGACCCCAAGTCCAATGCCTCTGCTCCTACTGCTGTCACGTACGTGTTTCTCCTCTTTCTATTGGAGGTTCTGCTACAGTTTCTTGCTCTAGTATTTGCCCTAGATATGTAGACTCTATTTCGTATATGCAACTTGCTATACTGTCTGCTCAAGATATGTTTAGTTACGGTTCATATATGAAGATATTTTTTACCTTCTCTTTGTCAAATCGCATGACTTGTTTTATCACTGCTATACTAGTCATGCTTTATCTAGTATTTCTGTTAATAAAATCATTCCGTAAATTGCTCATATTTCCAACAGAAAGAACAATAGGTGGTACTAGTATCATGTTGTTTCTATGGTCTATGCTATTTCATCCACATTTTATAGCATGGGTTCGGTGGAGGGAGATACACATCGTACCACAGTTTTTAATTATTTTTCTGAAGCTACAATATTTCACTAAATGAAAGCTAATTTATTAGTCCTGGTGGCTATGAGAAGGGAGCCAAGGAGCACGCAGTCCCTCTAGGACCACTTGTGAAGTTTTGGTGCTAGTCGTATGAAGCTTTTTTTTAAGATTAGTCCGTATGGAGCCTTAGCGCAAGTCAGTGCATATTGAGCTTAGGCTGCTGGTGATCTTATGATGTGCACTCGAAAAGAAACACTGTTCAGTAGTGAGCTTAAGTATTGGCAAGAAACAATAATGATTAATTAGACACAAGTGTTCACTGATAAAGAATTTAGTTGCACAATGATGATTAATTAATTAGGCACAGTGTTACGCTGTGGCACGATCTTTCCTTGCACAAGTCTCTTAGGGACATCTTTGGATTGCATTATTTTTGTAGGAATTTGAGAGGATTTGAATCTAAAGGATATTTTTCTATGAGAGTCAAATTCATATGAGCTAAGACCTCACGTACATTTTCCTTTGAGAAGCCCAGTACTGCACTTACACTCTATCTCTCTTCCTTCATCAATCCTCTAAAATTCTTGCGTTTCTTTCCTGTCCGCCATCCGAAGAATTCCAATGATTTTTTACGAGAAAATTCCCACGCTTCGTAATCATGCAGTATTCCATGGCATGCGACATCTCAATTCTACGATTTTCTTATATCCATATTTCAAAATTCATGCAACAGAAAAAAGCCCTAAGATGCATGGATAAAACAATGGCTAACTAGCAGATCACTATAACTCAAAGATAAGACTTGCTTTGTCCCTTCCAAAGTAAGATTTATTTCAAGTTCAGAGCCTAGGTTGTCTGAAGCCTTCTGCCACTCCTGTTTGGCTAATGGTATTCCCCCACACCTCTTGAGTTGTCAGAAACTGAGCAGCCTGGTACTTGGGCCTATGTGTTTCCTCTAAGCCTTCAGTACGTGGCCCGTTTGATCATTACACAGGTGCCTCAGTCTGGCAAAATGCACAAAAATAACCCCGAGACGTAACTATTTCATAAGGTGAACTGTGGGCGAAACAAATTCACACAACTGACCGTTTTGTGTAGCGCCGCGTAGCGCCTCACTGACATGGACTACAAACCTGGCCAGCGTGGCACCCCAGGACCAGGCCGGCTCCACCCCTGGTTGTGCAGCGCCTAGCCGACATGCGCTATAGTCTACACGTCGACTTAGTAACCACAGTAGGCCGGCTCTCCCCCATCCTACCCCCATTCGTTCCAGTAGCAAAAACATAGAGCGGTGGCGGCGGCTCTCTCCTCTCCCCCTCTCAATTCCCTCTCCAAAATTCTTCAGCTCTGACAATTTCGTCCTTGGATTTCTTCCCCAATCCCTCCTAGAAGGTAATCTCCTGCGATCCCCTTCTTTCTATCTAAATAATCATTCACATTTTACAAATTTGTACAAGTTTGGGTGGATTCAAAATTTATATGAAAATTTGAAATAGTGTGGTGTGATATAGGATTTGTATATGATTTGTAATCATTGTGGAACCCTAATGTTGTTGACTTGTATTGTAAATGATTCGTCCATAGAAATTTATATGTATATATGAAAAATAGTCACATATGTTTGATTGTTGATATGAATATATATTAGATGAGTATTTAAATTCTTTTTAGTACCTATGTATGATTGTTGAGTATTAGATGAGTATTTAAATTCCTTTTAGTACCTATTGTAAATCATGCTTCCATAAGAATTTGTATGTATATATGAAATAATGCTTGCATATAAAATAATGCATAGGAACTGTTTTAGTTTGCTCATATTTGGTTAGAAACTGAAACGATACTCACATATGAAATAATGTTCATATATGTTTATTGTTTGAAATTTGTAGGATGGTTTGGCTTCTTGATGATTACTACGACGTTGAACACTGGGCCGATATGATGGCGGAGAAGGAGATGGTAATAATCATACTAGTTGGTATTTTGTAATTTGTGTTTAGTTCAAATAGACATGCCGTAATGCTCCGACTTGCTTGTTTGCAGATGCTTTTACCTCTGAAGATTGGATCTCACGGGGCATCATCGAGTGCCATGTGATACAATGAGCGGTACACACCGTACATCGAGATGAAAGGACTCCTCCCATTCATTCAGCTTATTAGCCGGTCGACACCAAACCCGAACGCTGTGGCAATCACCGCACTTAGGGATTGGCGGAGGTCGGAGATGCAAAATTTCCACCTCTGGACCAGGGAGATGATCATGACACTTCAGGATATTTCCATGATCCTTGCACTTCCTATCGAGGGGAGGCCTCTTTGTATGTGCAACGATTCTGATGGGTGGTGCCAGCAGATGGAGGCCCTTATTGATTCCTCCATGGGGAGGGTCAGATCGCGCCAGTTACTAAGTCAACATGTAGCGGCTTACGAAACGGTGCTACACTAGCGCCTATGTGCTAGGCACTGCACAACCAGGGATGGGTCTCGGCCTGGCCCTGGCGTGCCACGCGCTGGCCACCCATGTAGCACCTATGGCTCGGGCATTACGTAGTGTAGTGTATCGCCTAGGTGTTGGGCCCTACACAAACGGGTAAGCTGGGTGAAAAGGTTCCACCCATGGTTTACATTGTGAATTAGTTGCGTCTAGAGGCCATTTTTGTCCATTTTGCCCCTTAGTCCATCAAGCCATACCGATCAAGGTACGCTGCCGGGCCGATCTAGTCTTCTCCACCGTTGGCTGATCTACCACAAGTGCCGTCGCGTTGGTGATCCCTCCTTCCTCTCATGATGTTGAGTCAGTTTCCTGTTCTATGTTCATCGCTGTCATATAAGAACATGCCAAATCTTTTTTTTAACCATGCAGGAGAACTGCATGCGAAATTTATAGATATACTCCCTCCGTTCTTAAATATTTGTCTTTTTAAAGATTTCAAATGGACTACCACATGCGGATGTATATAGACATATTTAGAGTGTACATTTACTCATTTTGCTCCGTATGTAGTCACTTGTTGAAATTTCTAGAAAGACAAATATTTAGGAACGGAGGGAGTAGAAGATAAAAAAAGGGAGAACCCCTACATAGTCCAGACGACCAAAACAGAACCTGAACAACAAAGAACTCTCAACATCTAACCACAGGTAACTAAGGAACAACATGGAGCCTGGAGGCTGGAACCAGCAACAAAAATGACACAAACAAAAAAAGACAAAGCTCCCATCAGTAACCAACAACCGCTACCAAACTGACAATCAGGATGGTTGTTTGCCCATTTATCTTACAAGAACAACAGCCAAAAGATCGGCAGAAGGAAGAGTAGAGAACATGCCAAATCTGTTCCGGTCCTAGACGATCTACTATTTTGATCCCTCCAATCCTCGCTTTCTGGTTGTGGTCTCACGTAAGACCTAACCTAGGGGACCTCACAGGAGGGGTAGCCATGGTGATGGTGGTGGCCTATGGCAGGGACGGTTGTTGCATGGTGAGCGGGCAACGCTCGTACAGCAGGGTCGCCTCTGGTAGGTCTCATGTGTTTCCGGCCGAGTCGTTGCTCGTTGGGTAGAAGAGTAGGAGGCCAGGCAATGTTGGGCACTTGGCCGATGCCCCGAAGACCTTCTCAACCACGCACATCCTTTAGCCCACCCACTCACTAACACTGCCACATCTTGCCGCCTTGTGGGCCATGACGGTGGGCGACCGAGCTCCACGGCAAAGCTGAGGTTGTGTGGATGCAGTAAGGCCAAGAAGGGTGCCAGCTGTTGTAATTAATCTAGTTGTAGTGTAAACGTCATGTAGAGTCCTAGATAGAGTTGTAAATCGCACTGGTGGTTGTATGAGTCCCGGTCGCGTCGTGTTGCGTGTTGGACGTGGCAACGTCTGTACCCTTTATATACGTACACAAAAATCAGAAAAGGTGCAAGTCTTACGCACCACCAAAATTATTTTCGTACCCGTTGTTTCATTTCGCAAGTTATACCGAAGTTTCCGTTGTGTCTATTCTGTCTTGCTGAGGGCATCTCTAGCCGTTCGGCCGTGCCGGCGCTAGTTCGGCCCCTGGCGGCGATCTAGCTCCCAGTCACGCCCCCACGTGCCGGCCCCAGGATGCGGGAAATTTAAACTTGGTCGTTCCCGCTTTCAAAAGACGCCGCAAATCCGGCAATCGGACGTAGTCTGGCGTTACAAAAAACAGAGTGCCGCCGCCGCAAGTTCGCGGCGCAACGATTCACTCGGGCGGGTCGGCTCCAGCGCGTTGGCGGAGTCGGCGCGGCGCTGGCTCATCGGTGTCGGAGCTGCTTCGGTGCTGGGCTGCGTCGGCGCTGCTTCGCACTGCTGGGCGGCGATGTAGAGGCGTCGTTCGGGCTTGGCGTCCGTGTGGTCGCCGGCGTCGTCGGCGTCGCCGGGCGTTGCCGTCGGCAGCTCGTTCAGGATGAGGCCGCTGCACCAGGTACCACGCCTTTGAGCTTCGTCGTTGCTCTGGAGCATGTCCGCCCCACTCATCAGAAAAGCCATGTCGGTGTTCCTCTTCTTCGCGGCGACGTTCGTCCGGAGCAGGTCGAGCTTGATGGCGTTGTTCTTCATTAGCGACGACCACCGCGCCTCGGTCTTCTCTTCGCGTAGGACGGCCCGGGCCTGGGCGTCGGCGAGGCAATGCTCGACGGACGCCTGCACTGCTGCTGATTGCCGCGTCGGGCGCTTTTTCCCATTCTTTGCCAATTTGTGGCCGTCCGGCCGCCCCTCCGCCGCCGGAGTCGTCGCGTCCGGCTTGTATGTCTCCTTGGCCTTGTCGAGGGCACGTCGGACTTCCGCCCACTTCTCGCACTTGTCAATGCGCTTGTAGACGTGGAGGTGCTTGAAGTCGGCGTCTTGGTTGTCGCCCCGATACATGGCGAACATACGCAGCAGCTGCACGGAGGGACGAACAGTTGGCGGGTGGCGGGCGTAGGGGACGAAGATATGCGGGCGAACGGCGTGCGTACCTGATCCTCAACGCTGGCGCCGCTCTCCGGGCGAGCCGCGGCCTCCTCGACGATTCCGTGCCATTTGTTGCACGCCAACTGGATACGCCCCCAATGGTTCGCCATCGCCTTGGAGCCGCGCTGCATGTAGACGCCTTTGAAGTAGGGGTCGAGGAGCTTCCGCTCGTCGAACTCGGCCTTGATGTGGTCCCAGTACGTCTCCAAGCTCTGGTTCGCGCCGGTGGTCGGGTCGAGGCAGACGACTTTCCATGCTTCGGCGAGGCATTCCTCCTCCTTGGACGTCCACTTGATGTGCGATTCGCCTGACCTAGCCGCCCGCTTCTTCTTCTTCTGGCACCCCTTCGTCGGAACAGGAGCCGGCTCCTCCTCCTCCTCCTCGGGTTCCTGCGCGTCGTCGCCGTAGACGTAGCCGAGCTCGGCCTCCATGTCGCTGCTGAGGTCCACTACCTCGTCCTGGGTGGCGAACCCGGGAGACGCGGCGGCCGCGGTCGATCCTGTCGCGATGATGTCGTCCATGTCGGCTCCCGTGTCGTCGCCGAGGTGCGAGAAGGGTAGCGGTCCACGGTAGAGATGGGGCGTCGGTGTGGACGTGTAGGCGGCGGGCGGCGAGTAGTTGTATGGAGGGTACTGCACGCCGACGAAGGCGGGCGAGGGCGTGCGCGTAGCGGGGTGACCATGAGGGAAGGTCACGTTTGGGTTGAACCCACCGTGCGCGTCGCCGTCGGCGTAGCCGGGCGACGATGAACCCCATGGAGATCCGGCGCCTTGCTGTCCCCAGGGCGCGTACTGGGCGTGGCTGACGACGGGTGGATTCATCCCCGCCTGGTCGACCGATGAGGAAGACGCCGCCGCGCGCGCCGCGTTGTCGCGGGCCTTCTTGGCTATGGCCATGTTCCGCCTGTCGGCGGTGACTGCTTTGCGCCGCTGAACTTCCACCCTTCACTCGGCGTTCGACAGGCCCGGTGGCTTCGATGGCGGCGCCCTCGGCTTCCTCTGCTTCGGCTGGGCCACGGCGCCAGTCGCGGTTGCCGCCGCGCGCGGCATGGCGTACTTCTTCGGCGGCATGGCGTACTTCTTCGCGGCGAGCGGGAGGGGGTTTAAGCGGGAGAAAGGAGAGAATGGCGGAGGAAGGCGGCGGCGGAGAGATGCGAGGAAAAGCGTCAAGAAACGGCGGAAAGGCCCTCGGTCGCCTCCAGGGCGGGCCCACGTGCCTTTTTCGCCAGCCGCTCCCCAAGCGCCCCCAGGCGCTGGTTCGCCTGGTCCGCCGGCACCAGTTTTACCCGAACCGCGAAAAACAAGCTTCACAGGCGCCGACCGGGTCTTTTTTTACCGCCGGCGCGACATAATCACCTGGAGAAAGCCTGTTGGGGGCGCGGCTGGAGATGCCTTGAGATCGATCGATCCATCTAAAGCCAGCCTCGAGTTCACGTGTACGTACGTCTACAGCGAGACTTGCACGTACGACATTAATCGATCAAGCACACTGGCTATGTGCTTCTTAGTGCACGTACATGCTGCTGCAACTCTTGGTAAAATTGATTCAGCGATCAAAAGCCATCAATTGGTATCAAAACATGTCTTTTTTTAGAAAAGGAGGTTGACCCCTGGTCTCTGCATCTGGACGATGCATACGGCCACTTTATTAATTATTCTTACAAGACCTTACAAAAGTAATACAATAGTAAGATTAAAGCCGCCATCTAAGCATCTTTATCCAGCTGATGAAGGGGCGCAGATAGCCTGGGTCTAATACCAAACAGACATCGCAGCCAAACCTAATATCTAAGACCTGAGAACCCATCCAGGACGCCTGCCGGGCATGGGTCTCACCGGTCCGGCGTGCACTCAGATGCCGCCGCCACCAACTGCCACCGCTCCATCTTCAGAACTGTACTGATGCATCAACCTTGCTCTGTCTAGCTATCGTCGACGCCACCACGGCGCCGAACGGCACCTCCTCCCTGCGCGCAAACAGCTGAGCACGTCACGATCGCCACTGATACACCTCAGCGCGATGCTGCCAGGTATCACCAGCCGACACAGCTTGAAGTCCTTGGAAGATCTGTCGTGCGTAGCACCTGCCGACCAGGCATGACAAAGCGTAGCACCTGTCGGTCAGGCATGGAGTTCAAATAAGTTCAAAAAATGAAATCCCTTTCTAACAGATGATTTTCCGTATGAAACCGTGATACTTCGAAAGAGATTGTCCGTTTTGTACACGAAGTGCATCCAATTTTTGCCGTAACCCTCTCTACTTTCTCGCACATGATATGTGGGTGAAATGATGGTACCATGCCAACTTGGGACCTTTTCAGAGTACATTTGAAATGCTTTTCAATTTTATGGTCTTATAGCTCAAAATAATCAGTAAATGCATGAAAAATAACAAATGTAGACAGAAACGGTTGTAAATTGATGATGTGAGTTTGAATGGTGCATTTTGAACACAGAAAAACTATGGAGTTCAAATAAGTTCAAAAAATGAAATCCCTTTGTAACAGACGAGTTTCCGTATGAAACCCTGATACTTCGAAAGAGATTGTCCGTTTTGTACATGAAGTGCATCCAGTTTTTGCCGTAACCCTCTCTACTTTCTGGCACATGCTATGTGGGTGAAATGATGATACCATGCCAACTTGGAACCTTTTCAGAGTTCATTTCAAATGCTTTTCAATTTCACGGTCTTATAGCTCAAAATAATCAGTAAATGCATGAAAAATAACAAATTTAGTCAGAAAGGGTTGTAAATTGATGATGTGAGTTTGAACATAGAAAAACTATGGAGTTCAAATAAGTTCAAAAAAATGAAATCCCTTCGTAACAGACGAGTATCCGTATGAAACCATGATACTTCAAAAGAGATTGTCCGTTTTGTACATGAAGTGCATCCAGTTTTTGCCGTAACCCTCTCTACTTTCTCGCACATGAGATGTGGGTGAAATGATGATACCATGCCAACTTGGGACCTTTTCAGAGTTCATTTCAAATGCATTTCAATTTCATGGTCTTATAGCTCAAAATAATCAGTAAATGCATGAAAAATAACAAATGTAGTCAGAAAGGGTTGTAAATTGATGATGTGAGTTTGAATGATGCATTTTGAACACCGAAAAACTATGGAGTTCAAATAAGTTCAAAAAAATGAAATCCCTTTGTAATGCATTTAGTTTCCGTATGAAACCCTGATACTTCGAAAGAGATTGTCCGTTTTGTACACAAAGTGCATCCGGTTTTTGCCGTAACCCTCTCTACTTTCTCGCACATGCTATGTGGGTGAAATGATGATACCATACCAACTTGGAACCTTTTCAGAATTCATTTCAAATGCTTTTCAATTTCATGGTCTTATAGCTCAAAATAATTAGTAAATGCATGAAAATTAACAAATGTAGTCAGAAAGGGTTGTAAATTGATGACGTGGCTTGGAATGGTTCATTTTGAACACGTAAAAACTATGGAGTTCAAATAAGTTCAAAAAATGAAATCCCTTTGTAATGTATGATTTTCCGTATGAAACCCTGATACTTCGAAAGAGATTGTATGTTTTGTACACGAAGTGCATCCAGTTTTTGCCGTCACCCTCTCTACTTTCTCGCACATGATATGTGGGTGAAATGATGATACCATGCCAACTTGGAACCTTTTCAGAGTAAATTTCAAATGCTTTGTAATTTTATGGTCTTATAGCTCAAAATAATCAGTAAATGCATGAAAAATAACAAATGTAGACAGAAACGGTTGTAAATTGATGATGTGGCTTTGAATGGTGCATTTTGAACACTGAAAAACTATGGAGTTCAAATAAGTTCAAAAAAAAAGAAATCCCTTTGTAACAAACGATTTTCCGTATGAAACCCTGATAGATCGAAAGAGATTGTCTGTTTTGTACACGAAGTGCATCCAGTTTTTGCCGTAACCCTCTCTACTTTCTCGCACATGCTATGTGGGTGGAATGATGATACCATGCCAACTTGGAACCTTTTCAGAGTTCATTTCAAATGCTTTTCAATTTCATGGTCTTATAGCTCAAAATAATCAGTAAATGCATGAAAAATAACAAATGAAGTCAGAAAGGGTTGAAAATTGATGATGTGGCTTTGAATGGTGCATTTTGAACACAGAAAAACTATGGAGTTCAAATAAGATCCAAAACAAATCCCTTTGTAATAGACGAGTTTCCGTATGAAACCCTGATACTTCGAAAGAGATTGTCTGTTTTGTACACGAAGTGCATCCAGTTTTTGTCGTAACCCTCTCTACTTTCTCGCACATGCTATGTGGGTGAAATGATGATACCATGCCAACTTGGAACCTTTTCAGAGTTCATTTCAAATGCTTTTCAATTTCATGGTCTTATAGCTCAAAATAATCGGTAAATGCATGAAAATAACAAATGAAGTCAGAAAGGGTTGAAAATTGATGATGTGGCTTTGAATGGTGCATTTTGAACACAGAAAAACTATGGAGTTCAAATAAGATCCAAAACAAATCCCTTTGTAATAGACGAGTTTCCGTATGAAACACTAATACTTCGAAAGAGATTGTCCGTTTTGTACACGAAGTGCATCCAGTTTTTGTTGTAACCCTCTCTACTTTCTCGCACATGAGATGTGGGTGAAATGATGATACCATGCCAACTTGGAACCTTTTCTGAGTTCATTTCAAATGCTTTTCAATTTCATGGTATTATAGCTCAAAATAATCAGAAAATGCATGAAAAATAACAAATGTAGTCAGAAACGGTTGTAAATAGATGGTGTGGCTTTGAATGGTCCATTTTGAACACAGAAAAACTATGGAGTTCAAATAAGTTCAAAAAGTGAAATACCTTTCTAACAGATGATTTTCCGTATGAAACCCTGATACTTCGAAAGAGATTGTACGTTCTGTACACGAAGTGCATCCAGTTTTTGCCGTCACCCACTCTACTTTCTCGCACGTGATATGTGGGTGACATGATGATACCATGCCAACTTGGAACCTTTTCAGAGTACATTTCAAATGCTTTTCAATTTTATGGTCTTATAGCTCAAAATAATCAGTAAATGCATGAAAAATAACAAATGTAGTCAGAAACGGTTGTAAATTGATGATGTGGCTTTGAATGGTGCATTTTGAACACTGAAAAACTATGGAGTTCAAATAAGTTCAAAAAATGGAATCCCTTTGTAATGCATTTAGTTTCCGTATGAAACCCTGATACTTCGAAAGAGATTGCCTGTTTTGTACACGAAGTGCATCCAGTTTATGCCGTAACCCTCTCTACTTTCCCGCACATGCTATGTGGGTGGAATGATGATACCATGCCAACTTGGAACCTTTTCAGAGTTCATTTCAAAAGCTTTTCAATTTCATGGTCTTATAGCTCAAAATAATCAGTAAATGCATGGAAAAGAACAAATGAAGTCAGAAAGGGTTGAAAATTGATGATGTGGCTTTGAATGGTGCATTTTGAACACAGAAAAACTATGGAGTTCAAGTAAGTTCAAAAACAAATCCCTTTGTAATAGACGAGTTTCCGTATGAAACCCTGATACTTCGAAAGTGATTGTCCGTTTTGTACAAGAAGTGCATCCAGTTTTTGCTGTAACCCTCTCTACTTTCTCGCACATGAGATGTGGGTGAAATGATGATAGCATGCCAACTTGGAACCTTTTCAGAGTTCATTTCGAATGCATTTCAATTTTATGGTCTTATAGCTCAAAATAATCAGTAAATGCATGAAAAATAACAAATGTAGTCAGAAACGGTTGTAAATAGATGGTGTGGCTTTGAATGGTGCATTTTGAACACAGAAAAACTATGGAGTTCAAATAAGTTCAAAAAATTAAATCCGTTTCTAACAGATGATTTTCCGTATGAAACCCTGATACTTCGAAAAAGATGGTCCGTTTTGAACACGAAGTGCATCCAGTTTTTGCCGTAACCCTCTCTACTTTCTTGCACATGCTATGTGGGTGAAATGATGATACCATACCAACTTGGAACCTTTTCAGAGTTCATTTCAAATGCATTTCAATTTCATGGTCTTATCGCTCAAAATAATCAATAAATGCATGAAAATTAACAAATCTAGTCAGAAAGGGTTGTAAATTGATGACGTGGCTTTGAATGGTGCATTTTGAACACAAAAAAACTATGGAGTTAAAATAAGTTCAAAAAAATGAAATCACTTTGTAAAAGACGAGTATCCGTATGAAACACTGATACTTCTAAAGAGATTGTCCGTTTTGTACACGGAGTGCATCCAGTTTTTGCTGTAACCCTCTCTACTTTCTCGCACATGAGATGTGGGTGAAATGATGATAGCATGCCAACTTGGAACCTTTTCAGAGTTCATTTCGAATGCATTTCAATTTCATGGTCTAATAAATGACAAATGTAGTCAGAAAGGGTTGTAAATTGATTATGTGAGTTTGAATGGTGCATTTTGAACACAGAAAAACTATGGAGTTCAAATAAGTTCAAAAAAATGAAATCCCTTTGTAATGCATTTAGTTTCCGTATGAAACCCCGATACTTGAAAGAGATTGTCCGCTTTGTACACGAAGTGCATCCAGTTTTGTTGTAACCTCTCTACTTTCTCGCACATGCTATGTGGGTGAAATGATGATACATGCCAACTTGGAACCTTTTCAGAGTTCATTTCAAATGCTTTTAAATTTCATGGTCTTATAGCTCAAAATAATCAGTAAATGCATGAAAATTAAAAAATGTAGTCTGAGAGGGTTGTAAATTGATGATGTGGCTTTTAATGGTGCATTTTGAACACAGAAAAACTATGGAGTTCAAATAAGTTCAAAAAAATGAAATCGCTTTGTAACAGACGAGTTTCCGTATGAAACCCTGATACTTCGAAAGTGATTGTCCGTTTTGTACACGAAGTGCATTCGGTTTTTCCGTAACCCTCTCTACTTTCTCGCACATGATATGTGGGCGAAATGATGATACCATGCCAACTTGGAACCTTTTCAGAGTAAATTTCAAATGCTTTTCAATTTTATGGTCTTATAGCTCAAAATAATCAGTAAATGCATGAAATATAACAAATGTGGTCAGAAAGGGTTGTAAATTGATGACGTGGCTTTGAATGGTGCATTTTGAACATAGAAAAACTATGGAGTTCAAATAAGTTCAAAAAAATGAAATCCCTTTGTAAAAGACGAGTATCCGTATGAAACCATGATACTTGAAAGAGTTTGTCCGTTTTGTACACGAAGTGCATCCAGTTTTTGCCGTAACCCTCTCTACTTTCTCGCACATGATATGTGGGTGAAATGATGATACCATGCCAACTTGGAACCTTTTCAGAGTACATTTCAAATGCTTTTCAATTTTCGGTCTTATAGCTCAAAATAATCAGTAAATGCATGAAAAATAACAAATGTAGTCAGAAAGGGTTGTAAATTGATGATGTGAGTTTGAATGGTGCATTTCGAACACAGAAAAACTATGGAGTTCAAATAACTTCAAAAAAATGAAATCCCTTTGTAACAGAAGAGTTTCCGTATGAAACTTTGATACTTCGAAAGAGATTGTCCGTTATGTACAAGAAGTGCATCCGGTTTTTGCCGTAACCCTCTCTACTTTCTTGCACATGCTATGTGGGTGAAATGATGATAGCATACCAACTTGGAACCTTTTCAGAATTCATTTCAAATACTTTTCAATTTCATGGTCTTATAGCTCGAAATAATTAGTAAATGCATGAAAATTAACAAATGTAGTCAGAAAGGGTTGTAAATTGATGATGTGGCTTGAAATGGTTCATTTTGAACACAAAAAAACTATGGAGTTCAAATAAGTTCAAAAAAATGAAATCCCTTTGTAACAGATGATTTTCCGTATGAAACCCTGATACTTCGAAAGAGATTGTATGTTTTGTACACGAAGTGCATCCTGTTTTTGCCGTCACCCTCTCTACTTTCTCGCACATGATATGTGGGTGAAATGATGATACCATGCCAACTTGGAACCTTTTCAGAGTACATTTCAAATGCTTTGTAATTTTATGGTCTTATAGCTCAAAATAATCAGTAAATGCATGAAAAATAACAAATGTAGTCAGAAACGGTTGTAAATTGATGATGTGGCTTTGAATGGTGCATTTTGAACACTGAAAAACTATGGAGTTCAAATAAGTTCAAAAAATGAAATCCCTTTGTAATGCATTTAGTTTCCGTATGAAACCCCGATACTTGAAAGAGATTGTCCGTTTTGTACACGGCGCATCCAGTTTTGCAAGAACCCTCTCCACTTTCTCAAGACATGCTATGTGGGTGGAATGGTGATACCATGCCAACTTGGAACCTTTTCAGAGTTCATTTCAAATGCTTTTCAATTTCATGGTCTTATAGCTCAAAATAATCAGTAAATGCATGAAAAATAACAAATGAAGTCAGAAAGGGTTGTAAATTGTTGATGTGGCTTTTACTGGTGCCTTTTGATCACATAAAAACTATGGAGTTCAAATAAGTTCAAAAAAATGAAATCCCTTTGTAACAGACGAGTTTCCGTATGAAACCCTGATACTTCGAAAGAGATTGTCCGTTTTGTACACGAAGTGCATCCAGTTTTTGCTGTAACCCTCTCTACTTTCTCGCACATGAGATGTGGGTGAAATGATGATACCATGCCAACTTGGAACCTTTTCTTAGTTCATTTCAAATGCTTTTCAATTTCATGGTCTTATAGCTCAAAATAATCAGCAAATGCATGAAAATAACAAATGAAGTCAGAAAGGGTTGAAAATTGATGATGTGGCTTTGAATGGTGCATTTTGAACACGGAAAAACTATGGAGTTCAAATAAGTTCCAAAACAAATCCCTTTGTAATAGACGAGTTTCCGTATGAAACACTGATACTTCGAAAGAGATTGTCCGTTTTGTACACGAAGTGCATCCAGTTTTTGCTGTAACCCTCTCTACTTTCTCGCACATGAGATGTGGGTGAAATGATGATACCATGCCAACTTGGAACCTTTTCAGAGTTCATTTCAAATGCTTTTCAATTTCATGGTCTTATAGCTCAAAATAATCAGCAAATGCATGAAAAATAACAAATGTAGTCGAAGGGTTGTAAATTGATGATGTGGCTTTGAATGGTGCATTTTGAACATAGAAAAACTATGGAGTTCAAATAAGTTCAAAAAAATGAAATCCCTTTGTAACAGGCGAGTTTTCGTATGAAACCCTGATACTTCGAAAGAGATTGTCCGTTTTGTACACGAAGTGCATCCAGTTTTTGCCGTAACCCTCTCTACTTTCTCGCACATGAGATGTGGGTGAAATGATGATAGCATGCCAACTTGGAACCTTTTCAGAGTTCATTTCAAATGCATTTCAATTTCATGGTCTTATAGCTCAAAATAATCAGTAAATGCATGAAAAATAACAAATGTAGTCAAAAAGGGTTGTAAATTGATGATGTGAGTTTGAATGGTGCATTTTGAACACAAAAAAACTATGGAGTTCAAATAAGTTCAAAAAAATGAAATCCCTTTCTAATGCACGATTTTCCGTATGAAACCATGATACTTGAAAGAGATTGTCCGCTTTGTACACGGCGCATCCAATTTTTGCCGTAACCCTCTCTACTTTCTCGCACATGATATGTTGGTGAAATGATGATACCATGCCAACTTGGAACCTTTTCGAGTTCATTTCAAATGCTTTTCAATTTTATGGTCTTATAGCTCAAAATAATCAAGAAATGCATGAAAAATAACAAATGTAGATGAAGGGTTGTAAATTGATGATGTGAGTTTGAATGGTGCATTTTGAACACAGAAAAACTATGGAGTTCAAATAAGTTCAAAAATGAAATCCCTTTGTAATGCATTTAGTTTCCGTGATGAAACCCCGATACTTGAAAGAGATTATCCGCTTTGTACATGAAGTGCATCCAGTTTTGCCGTAACCCTCTCTACTTTCTCGCACATGCTATGTGGGTGAAATGATGATACCATGCCAACTTGGAACCTTTTCAGAGTTCATTTCAAATGCTTTTCGATTTCATGGTCTTATAGCTCAAAATAATCAAGAATGCATGAAAAATAACAAATGTAGTCGAAAGGGTTGTAAATTGATGATGTGGCTTTGAATGGTGCATTTTGAACACGAAAAACTATGGAGTTCAAATAAGTTCAAAAATGAAATCCCTTTGTAATGCATTTAGTATCCGTATGAAACCAAGATACTTCGAAAGAGATTGTCCGTTTTGTACACGAAGTGCATCCAGTTTTTGCCGTAACCCTCTCTACTTTCTCGCACATGAGATGTGGGTGAAATGATGATACCATGCCAACTTGGGACCTTTTCAGAGTTCATTTCAAATGCATTTCAATTTCATGGTCTTATAGCTCAAAATAATCAATAAATGCATGAAAAATAACAAATGTAGTCAGAAAGGGTTGTAAATTGATGATGTGAGTTTGAATGGTGCATTTTGAACACGTAAAAACTATGGAGTTCAAATAAGTTCAAAAAATGAAATCCCTTTGTAATGCATTTAGTTTCCGTGATGAAACCCTAATACTTCGAAAGAGATTGTCCGTTTTGTACACGAAGTGCATCCAGTTTTTGCCGTAACCCTCTCTACTTTCTCGCACATGCTATGTGGGTGAAATGATGATACCATACCAACTTGGAACCTTTTCAGAGTTCATTTCAAATGCTTTTCAATTTCATGGTCTTATAGCTCAAAATAATCAGTAAATGCATGAAAATTAACAAATGTAGTCAGAAAGGGTTGTAAATTGATGATGTGGCTTTGAATGGTGCATTTTGAACACAGAAAAACTATGGAGTTCAAATAAGTTCAAAAAATTAAATCCGTTTCTAACAGATGATTTTCCGTATGAAACCCTGATACTTCGAAAAAGATTGTATGTTTTGTACACGGCGCATCCAGTTTTGCCGTCACCCTCTCTACTTTCTCGCACATGATATGTGGGTGAAATGATGATACCATGCCAACTTGGAACCTTTTCAGAGTACATTTCAAATGCTTTGTAATTTTATGGTCTTATAGCTCAAAATAATCATAAATGCATGAAAAATAACAAATGTAGTCAGAAACGGTTCTAAATTGATGATGTGGCTTTGAATGGTGCATTTTGAACACTGAAAAACTATGGAGTTCAAATAAGTTCAAAAAATGAAATCCCTTTGTAACAGACGAGTTTCCGTATGAAACCCTGATACTTCGAAAGAGATTGTCCGCTTTGTACACGAAGTGCATCCAGTTTTTGCCTTAACCCTCTCTACTTTCTCGCACATGCTATGTGGGTGTAATGATTATACCATGCAAACTTGGAACCTTTTAAGAGTTCATTTCAAATGCTTTTCAATTGCATGGTCTTATAGCTCAAAATAATCAAGAAATGCATGAAAAATAACAAATGAAGTCGTAAAGGGTTGTAAATTGATGATGTGGCTTTGAATGGTGCATTTTGAACACGTAAAAACTATGGAGTTCAAATAAGTTCAAAAATGAAATCCCTTTGTAATAGACGAGTTTCCGTATGAAACCCCGATACTTCAAAGAGATTGTCCGCTTTGTACACGAAGTGCATCCAGTTTTGTCGTATCCGTCTCTACTTTCTCGCACATGAGATGTGGGTGAAATGATGATACCATGCCAACTTGGAACCTTTTCAGAGTTCATTTCAAATGCTTTTCAATTTCATGGTCTTATAGCTCAAAATAATCAGTAAATGCATGAAAAATAACAAATGTAGTCGAAGGGTTGTAAATTGATGATGTGGCTTTGAATGGTGCATTTTGAACATAGAAAAACTATGGAGTTCAAATAAGTTCAAAAAATGAAATCCCTTTGTAACAAAGTAGTTTTCAGATGAAACCATGATACTTCGAAAGAGATTGTCCGTTTTGTACATGAAGTGTATCCAGTTTTTGCCGTAACCCTCTCTACTTTCTCACACATGAGATGTGGGTGAAACGATGATACCATGCCAACTTGGAACCTTTTCAGAGTTCATTTCAAATGCATTTCAATTTCATGGTCTTATAGCTCAAAATAATCAATAAATGCATGAAAAATAACAAATGTAGTCAGAAAGGGTTGTAAATTGATGATGTGGCTTTGAATGGTGCATTTTGAACACAAAAAAACTATGGAGTTCAAATAAGTTCAAAAAATGAAATCCCTTTCTAACAGACGATTTTCCGTATGAAACCCTGATACTTCGAAAGAGATTGTCCGTTTCGTACACGAAGTGCATCCAATTTTTGCCGTAACCCTCTCTACTTTCTCGCACATGATATGTGGGTGAAATGATGATACCATACCAACTTCGAACCTTTTCAGAGTTCATTTCAAATGGTTTTCAATTTCATGGTCTTATAGCTCAAAATAATCAGTAAATGCATGAAAATTAACAAATGTAGTCGTAAAGGGTTGTAAATTGATGATGTGAGTTTGAATGGTGCATTTTGAACACAGAAAAACTATGGAGTTCAAATAAGTTCAAAAAATGAAATTCCTTTGTAACAGACGAGTTTCCGTATGAAACCCTGATACTTCGAAACAGATTGTCCGTTTTGTACATGAAGTGCTTCCAGTTTTTGCCGTAACGCTCACTACTTTCTCGCGCATGCTATGTGGGTGAATTGATGATACCATGCCAACTTGGAACCTTTTCAGAGTTCATTTCAAATGCTTTTCAATTTCATGGTCTTATAGCTCAAAATAATCAGTAAATGCATGAAAAATAACAAATGTAGTCGTAAAGGGTTGTAAATTGATGATGTGAGTTTGAATGGTGCATTTTGAACACGTAAAAACTATGGAGTTCAAATAAGTTCAAAAAATGAAATCCCTTTGTAATGCATTTAGTATCCGTATGAAACCATGATACTTCGAAAGAGATTGTCCGTTTTGTACATGATGTGCATCCTGTTTTTGCCGTAACCCTCTCTAGTTTCTCACACATGAGATGTGGGTGAAATGATGATACCATGCCAACTTGGAACCTTTTCCGAGTTCATTTCAAATGCATTTCAATTTAATGGTCTTATAGCTCAAGATAATCAGTAAATGCATGAAAAATAACAAATGTAGTCAGAAAGGGTTGTAAATTGATGATGTGAGTTTGAATGGTGCATTTTGAACACAGAAAAACTATGGAGTTCAAATAAGTTCAAAAATGAAATCCCTTTGTAATGCATTTAGTTTTCGTATGAAACCCTGATACTTCGAAAGAGATTGTCCGTTTTGTACACAAAGTGCATCCAGTTTTTGCCGTAACCCTCTCTACTTTCTCGCACATGCTATGTGGGTGAAATGATGATACCATGCCAACTTGGAACCTTTTCACAGTTCATTTCAAATGCTTTTCAATTTCATGGTCTTATAGCTCAAAATAATCAGTAAATGCATGAAAATTAACAAATGTAGTCAGAAAGGGTTATAAATTGATGATGTGGCTTTGAATGGTGCATTTTGAACACAGAAAAACTATGGAGTTCATATAAGTTCAAAAAATGAAATCCCTTTGTAACAGATGATTTTCCGTATGAAACCCTGATACTTCGAAAGAGATTGTACGTTTTGTACACGAAGTGCATCCAGTTTTTGCCGTCACCCTCTCTACTTTCTCGCACATGATATGTGGGTGAAATGATGATACCATGCCAACTTGGAACCTTTTCAGAGTTCATTTCAAATGCTTTTCAATTTCATGGTCTTATAGCTCAAAATAATCAAGAAATGCATGAAAAATAACAAATGTAGTCGTAAAGGGTTGTAAATTGATGATGTGGCTTTGAATGGTGCATTTTGAACACAGAAAACTATGGAGTTCAAATAAGTTCAAAAAATGAAATCCCTTTGTAATGCATTTAGCTCCGATGAAACCCCGATACTTCAAAGAGATTGTCCGCTTTGTACACGGCGCATCCAGTTTTTGCCGTAACCCTCTCTACTTTCTCGCACATGCTATGTGGGTGAAATGATGATACCATGCCAACTTGGAACCTTTTCAGAGTTCATTTCAAATGCTTTTCAATTTCATGGTCTTATAGCTCAAAATAATCAAGAATGCATGAAAAATAACAAATGAAGTCGAAGGGTTGTAAATTGATGATGTGGCTTTGAATGGTGCATTTTGAACACGTAAAACTATGGAGTTCAAATAAGTTCAAAAACAAATCCCTTTGTAATAGACGAGTTTCGTGATGAAACCCTGATGCTTCGAAAGAGATTGTCCGTTTTGTACACGAAGTGCATCCAGTTTTTGTCATAACCCTCTCTGCTTTCTCGCACAAGAGATGTGCGTGAAATGATGATACCATGCCAACTTGGAACCTTTTCAGAGTTCATTTCAAATGCTTTTCAATTTCATGGTCTTATAGCTCAAAATAATCAGTAAATGCATGAAAAATAACAAATGTAGTCGAAGGGTTGTAAATTGATGATGTGGCTTTGAATGGTGCATTTTGAACACAGAAAAACTATGGAGTTCAAATAAGTTCAAAAAATGAAATCCCTTTGTAAAAGCGAGTTTCCGATGAAACCCCGATACTTCAAAGAGATTGTCCGCTTTGTACACGATGCATCCAGTTTTTTGTAACCCTCTCTACTTTCTCACACATGAGATGTGGGTGAAACGATGATACCATGCCAACTTGGAACCTTTTCAGAGTTCATTTCAAATGCATTTCAATTTCATGGTCTTATAGCTCAAAATAATCAATAAATGCATGAAAAATAACAAATGTAGTCAGAAAGGGTTGTAAATTGATGATGTGAGTTTGAATGGTGCATTTTGAACACAGAAAACTATGGAGTTCAAATAAGTTCAAAAAATGAAATCCCTTTGTAATGCATTTAGTTTCCGTGATGAAACCCCGATACTTCAAAGAGATTGTCCGCTTTGTACACGGTGCATCCAGTTTTTGTCGTAACCTCTCTACTTTCTAGCACATGCTATGTGGGTGAAATGATGATACCATGCCAACTTGGAACCTTTTCAGAGTTCATTTCAAATGCTTTTCAATTTCATGGTCTTATAGCTCAAAATAATCAAGAAATGCATGAAAAATAACAAATGTAGTCGAAAGGGTTGTAAATTGATGATGTGGCTTTGAATGGTGCATTTTGAACACAGAAAAACTATGGAGTTCAAATAAGTTCAAAAAATGAAATCCCTTTGTAATGCAGACGAGTTTCCGTATGAAACCCCGATACTTCAAAGAGATTGTCCGCTTTGTACACGGTGCATCCAGCTTTTTCCGTAACCCTCTCTACTTTCTCGCACATGCTATGTGGGTGAAATGATGATACCATGCCAACTTGGAACCTTTTCAGAGTTCATTTCAAATGCTTTTCAATTTCATGGTCTTATAGCTCAAAATAATCAAGAAATGCATGAAAAATAACAAATGTAGTCGAAGGGTTGTAAATTGATGATGTGGCTTTGAATGGTGCATTTTGAACACGAAAAACTATGGAGTTCAAATAAGTTCAAAAAATGAAATCCCTTTGTAAAAGACGAGTTTCGTGATGAAACCCTGATACATCGAAAGTGATTGTCCGTTTTGTACACGAAGTGCATCCAGCTTTTGCTGTAACCCTCTGTACTTTCTTGCACATGCTAAGTGGGTGAAATGATGATACCATGCCAACTTGGAACCTTTTCAGAGTTCATTTCAAATGCTTTTCAATTTCATGGTCTTATAACTCAAAATAATCAAGAATGCATGAAAAATAACAAATGTAGTCGAAAGGGTTGTAAATTGATGATGTGAGTTTGAATGGTGCATTTTGAACACGTAAAAACTATGGAGTTCAAATAAGTTCAAAAAATGAAATCCCTTTGTAATGCAAGAGTTTCCGTGATGAAACCCCGATACTTCAAAGAGATTGTCCGCTTTGTACACGAAGTGCATCCAGCTTTTGCCAGAACCTCTCTACTTTCTCGCACATGCTATGTGGGTGAAATGATGATACCATGCCAACTTGGAACCTTTTCAGAGTTCATTTCAAATGCTTTTCAATTTCATGGTCTTATAGCTCAAAATAATCAAGAAATGCATGAAAATTAACAAATGTAGTCGAAGGGTTGTAAATTGATGATGTGGCTTTGAATGGTGCATTTTGAACACGTAAAACTATGGAGTTCAAATAAGTTCAAAAAATGAAATCCCTTTGTAATGCATGATTTTCCGTGATGAAACCCCGATACTTCAAAGAGATTGTCCGCTTTGTACACGGTGCATCCAGCTTTTGCCGTAACCCTCTCTACTTTCTCGCACATGCTATGTGGGTGAAATGATGATACCATGCCAACTTGGAACCTTTTCAGAGTTCATTTCAAATGCTTTTCAATTTCATGGTCTTATAGCTCAAAATAATCAAGAAATGCATGAAAAATAACAAATGTAGTCGTAAAGGGTTGTAAATTGATGATGTGGCTTTGAATGGTGCATTTTGAACACGTAAAACTATGGAGTTCAAATAAGTTCAAAAAATGAAATCCCTTTGTAATGCATTTAGCTCCGTGATGAAACCCCGATACTTCAAAGAGATTGTCCGCTTTGTACACGGCGCATCCAGTTTTTGGCATAACCCTCTCTACTTTCTCGCACATGCTATGTGGGTGAAATGATGATACCATGCCAACTTGGAACCTTTTCAGAGTTCATTTCAAATGCTTTTCAATTTCATGGTCTTATAGCTCAAAATAATCAAGAATGCATGAAAAATAACAAATGTAGTCGTAAAGGGTTGTAAATTGATGATGTGGCTTTGAATGGTGCATTTTGAACACGTAAAACTATGGAGTTCAAATAAGTTCAAAAAATGAAATCCCTTTGTAATAGACGAGTTTCCGTATGAAACCTCGATACTTCAAAGAGATTGTCCGCTTTGTACACGGTGCATCCAGTTTTTGTCAGAACCCTCTCTACTTTCTCGCACATGCTATGTGGGTGAAATGATGATACCATGCCAACTTGGAACCTTTTCAGAGTTCATTTCAAATGCTTTTCAATTTCATGGTCTTATAGCTCAAAATAATCAAGAAATGCATGAAAAATAACAAATGTAGTCGTAAAGGGTTGTAAATTGATGATGTGGCTTTGAATGGTGCATTTTGAACACGTAAAAACTATGGAGTTCAAATAAGTTCAAAAAATGAAATCCCTTTGTAATGACATTTTCCGTGATGAAACCCCGATACTTCAAAGAGATTGTCCGCTTTGTACACGGTGCATCCAGTTTTGTCAGAACCTCTCTACTTTCTCGCACATGAGATGTGGGTGAAATGATGATACCATGCCAACTTGGGACCTTTTCAGAGTTCATTTCAAATGCTTTTCAATTTCATGGTCTTATAGCTCAAAATAATCAAGAAATGCATGAAAAATAACAAATGTAGTCGAAGGGTTGTAAATTGATGATGTGGCTTTGAATGGTGCATTTTGAACACAAAAACTATGGAGTTCAAATAAGTTCAAAAATGAAATCCCTTTGTAATGCATTTAGTTTCCGTGATGAAACCCCGATACTTCAAAGAGATTGTCCGCTTTGTACACGGTGCATCCAGTTTTGTCAGAACCCTCTCTACTTTCTCGCACATGCTATGTGGGTGAAATGATGATACCATGCCAACTTGGAACCTTTTCAGAGTTCATTTCAAATGCTTTTCAATTTCATGGTCTTATAGCTCAAAATAATCAAGAAATGCATGAAAAATAACAAATGTAGTCGAAGGGTTGTAAATTGATGATGTGAGTTTGAATGGTGCATTTTGAACACGTAAAAACTATGGAGTTCAAATAAGTTCAAAAAATGAAATCCCTTTGTAATGCATTTAGCTCGTGATGAAACCCCGATACTTCAAAGAGATTGTCCGCTTTGTACACGAAGTGCATCCAGCTTTTGCTGTAACCCTCTGTACTTTCTTGCACATGCTAAGTGGGTGAAATGATGATACCATGCCAACTTGGAACCTTTTCAGAGTTCATTTCAAATGCTTTTCAATTTCATGGTCTTATAACTCAAAATAATCAGTAAATGCATGAAAAATAACAAATGTAGTTCGAAAGGGTTGTAAATTGATGATGTGGCTTTGAATGGTGCATTTTGAACACGTAAAAACTATGGAGTTCAAATAAGTTCAAAAATGAAATCCCTTTGTAACAGATGCATTTTCCGTGATGAAACCCCGATACTTCAAAGAGATTGTCCGCTTTGTACACGGTGCATCCAGCTTTTGCCGTAACCCTCTCTACTTTCTCGCACATGCTATGTGGGTGAAATGATGATACCATGCCAACTTGGAACCTTTTCAGAGTTCATTTCAAATGCTTTTCAATTTCATGGTCTTATAGCTCAAAATAATCAAGAAATGCATGAAAAATAACAAATGTAGTCGAAAGGGTTGTAAATTGATGATGTGGCTTTGAATGGTGCATTTTGAACACGAAAAACTATGGAGTTCAAATAAGTTCAAAAAATGAAATCCCTTTGTAATGCATTTAGTTTCCGTGATGAAACCCCGATACTTCAAAGAGATTGTCCGCTTTGTACACGGTGCATCCAGCTTTTGTCAGAACCCTATCTACTTTCTCGCACATGCTATGTGGGTGAAATGATGATACCATGCCAACTTGGAACCTTTTCAGAGTTCATTTCAAATGCTTTTCAATTTCATGGTCTTATAGCTCAAAATAATCAGTAAATGCATGAAAAATAACAAATGTAGTCAGAAAGGGTTGTAAATTGATGATGTGGCTTTGAATGGTGCATTTTGAACACAGAAAAACTATGGAGTTCAAATAAGTTCAAAAAATGAAATCCCTTTGTAATGCACGAGTATTCGTGATGAAACCCCGATACTTCAAAGAGATTGTCCGCTTTGTACACGGCGCATCCAGCTTTTGCCGTAACCCTCTCTACTTTCGCACATGCTATGTGGGTGAAATGATGATACCATGCCAACTTGGAACCTTTTCAGAGTTCATTTCAAATGCTTTTCAATTTCATGGTCTTATAGCTCAAAATAATCAAAGAATGCATGAAAAATAACAAATGTAGTCGAAGGGTTGTAAATTGATGATGTGAGTTTGAATGGTGCATTTTGAACACGTAAAAACTATGGAGTTCAAATAAGTTCAAAAATGAAATCCCTTTGTAATGCACGATTTTCCGTATGAAACCCTGATACTTCGAAAAAGATGGTCCGTTTTGAACACGAAGTGCATCCAGTTTTTGCCGTAACCCTCTCTACTTTCTTGCACATGCTATGTGGGTGAAATGATGATACCATACCAACTTGGAACCTTTACAGAGTTCATTTCAAATGCTTTTCAATTTGATGGTCTTATAGCTCAAAATAATCAAGAATGCATGAAAAATAACAAATGTAGTCGAAAGGGTTGTAAATTGATGATGTGGCTTTGAATGGTGCATTTTGAACACAGAAAAACTATGGAGTTCAAATAAGTTCAAAAAATGAAATCCCTTTGTAATGCATTGAGTTTCCGTATGAAACCCCGATACTTCAAAGAGATTGTCCGCTTTGTACACGGTGCATCCAGTTTTGTCGTAACCCTCTCTACTTTCTCGCACATGCTATGTGGGTGAAATGATGATACCATGCCAACTTGGAACCTTTTCGAGTTCATTTCAAACGCTTTTAAATTTCACGGTCTTATATCTCAAAATAATCAAGTAAATGCATGAAAAATAACAAATGTAGTCGAAAGGGTTGTAAATTGATGATGTGGCTTTGAATGGTGCATTTTGAACACTAAAAACTATGGAGTTCAAATAAGTTCAAAAAATGAAATCCCTTTGTAATGCACGAGTTTCCGTATGAAACCCCGATACTTCAAAGAGATTGTCCGCTTTGTACACGAGCGCATCCAGTTTTGTTGTAACCCTCTCTACTTTCTCGCACATGCTCTGTGGGTCAAATGATGATACCATGCCAACTTGGAACCTTTTCAGAGTTCATTTCAAATGCTTTTCAATTTCATGGTCTTATAGCTCAAAATAATCAAGAAATGCATGAAAAATAACAAATGTAGTCGAAGGGTTGTAAATTGATGATGTGGCTTTGAATGGTGCATTTTGAACACAGAAAAACTATGGAGTTCAAATAAGTTCAAAAAATGAAATCCCTTTGTAATGACGAGTTTCCGTATGAAACCCCGATACTTCAAAGAGATTGTCCGCTTTGTACACGAAGTGCATCCAGTTTTGTCAGAACCCTCCCTACTTTCTCGCACATGCTATGTGGGTGAAATGATGATACCATGCCAACTTGGAACCTTTTCAGAGTTCATTTCAAATGCTATTCAATTTCATGGTCTTATATCTCAAAATAATCAAAGAATGCATGAAAAATAACAAATGTAGTCGTAAAGGGTTGTAAATTGATGATGTGGTTTGAATGGTGCATTTTGAACACACAAAAACTATGGAGTTCAAATAAGTTCAAAAAATGAAATCCCTTTGTAATGCATTTTCCGTGATGAAACCCCGATACTTCAAAGAGATTGTCCGCTTTGTACACGAAGTGCATCCAGTTTTGCCGTAACCCTCTCTACTTTCTCGCACATGCTATGTGGGTGAAATGATGATACCATGCCAACTTGGAACCTTTTCAGAGTTCATTTCAAATGCTTTTCAATTTCATGGTCTTATAGCTCAAAATAATCAAGAAATGCATGAAAAATAACAAATGTAGTCGAAAGGGTTGTAAATTGATGATGTGGCTTTGAATGGTGCATTTTGAACACGTAAAAACTATGGAGTTCAAATAAGTTCAAAAAATGAAATCCCTTTGTAATGCAGACGAGTTTCCGTGATGAAACCCTGATACTTCGAAAGAGATTGTATGTTTTGTACACGAAGTGCATCCAGTTTTTGCCGTAACCCTCTCTACTTTCTCGCACATGCTATGTGGGTGAAATGATGATACCATGCCAACTTGGAACCTTTTCAGAGTTCATTTCAAATGCTTTTCAATTTCATGGTCTTATAGCTCAAAATAATCAAGAAATGCATGAAAAATAACAAATGTAGTCCGAAAGGGTTGTAAATTGATGATGTGGCTTTGAATGGTGCATTTTGAACACAGAAAAACTATGGAGTTCAAATAAGTTCAAAAAATGAAATCCCTTTGTAATGCATTTAGTTTCCGTATGAAACCCCGATACTTCAAAGAGATTGTCCGCTTTGTACACGAGCGCATCCAGTTTTGCCGTAAACCTCTCTACTTTCTCGCACATGCTATGTGGGTGAAATGATGATACCATGCCAACTTGGAACCATTTCAGAGTTCATTTCAAATGCTTTTCAATTTCATGGTCTTATAGCTCAAAATAATCAGTAAATTCATGAACAATAACAAATGTAGTCAGAAAGGGTTGTAAATTGATGATGTGGCTTTGAATGGTGCATTTTGAACACAGAAAAACTATGGAGTTCAAATAAGTTCAAAAAATTAAATCCGTTTCTAACAGATGATTTTCCGTATGAAACCCCGATACTTGAAAGAGATTGTCCGCTTTGTACACGGCGCATCCAGTTTTTGTCGTAACCCTCTCTACTTTCTCGCACATGCTATGTGGGTGAAATGATGATACCATGCCAACTTGGAACCTTTTCAGAGTTCATTTCAAATGCTTTTCAATTTCATGGTCTTATAGCTCAAAATAATCAGTAAATGCATGAAAAATAACAAATGTAGTCAGAAAGGGTTGTAAATTGATGATGTGGCTTTGAATGGTGCATTTTGAACACAGAAAAACTATGGAGTTCAAATAAGTTCAAAAAATGAAATCCCTTTCTAACAGACGATTTTCCGTATGAAACCCTGATACTTCGAAAGAGATTGTCCGTTTTGTACACGAAGTGCATCCATTTTTTGCTGTAACCCTCTCTACTTTCTCGCACATGCTATGTGGGTGAAATGATGATAACATGCCAACTTGGAACCTTTTCAGAGTTCATTTCAAATGCATTTCAATTTCATGGTCTTATAGCTCAAAATAATCAAGAATGCATGAAAAATAACAAATGTAGTCGAAGGGTTGTAAATTGATGATGTGGCTTTGAATGGTGCATTTTGAACACGTAAAAACTATGGAGTTCAAATAAGTTCAAAAAATGAAATCCCTTTGTAATGCACGAGTTTCCGTATGAAACCCGATACTTCAAAGAGATTGTCCGCTTTGTACACGAAGTGCATCCAGCTTTTGTCAGAACCCTCTCTACTTTCTACATGCTATGTGGGTGAAATGATGATACCATGCCAACTTGGAACCTTTTCAGAGTTCATTTCAAATGCTTTTCAATTTCATGGTCTTATAGCTCAAAATAATCAGAATGCATGAAAAATAACAAATGTAGTCGTAAAGGGTTGTAAATTGATGATGTGAGTTTGAATGGTGCATTTTGATCACAGAAAAACTATGGAGTTAATATAAGTTCAAAAAATGAATTCCCTTTGTAATGACGAGTTTCTTTATGAATCCCTGATTCTTCAAAAGAGATTGTCCGTTTTGTACACGGTGCATCCAGTTTTTGTCAGAACCCTCTCTACTTTCTCGCACATGCTATGTGGGTGAAATGATGATACCATTCCAACTTGGAACCTTTTCAGAGTTCATTTCAAATGCATTTCAATTTCATGGTCTTATAGCTCAAAATAATCAGTTAATGCATGAAAAATAACAAATGTAGTCAGAAAGGGTTGTAAATTGATTATGTGAGTTTGAATGGTGCATTTTGAACACAGAAAAACTATGGAGTCCTAATAAGTTCAAAAAATGAAAGCCCTTTGTAACAGATGAGTTTCCGTATGAAACCCTGATACTTCAAAAGAGATTGTCCGTTTTGTACATGAAGCGCATCCAGTTTTTGCCGTAACCCTCCCTACTTTCTCGCACATGCTATGTGAGTGAAATGATGATACCATGCCAACTTGGAACCTTTTCAGAGTTCATTTCAAATGCTTTTCAATTTCATGGTCTTATAGCTCAAAATAATCAGTAAATGCATGAAAAATAACAAATGTAGTCAGAAAGGGTTGTAAATTGATGATGTGGCTTTGAATGGTGCATTTTGAACACATAAAAACTATGGAGTTCAAATAAGTTCAAAAAATGAAATCCCTTTGTAACAGACGAGTTTCCGTATGAAACCCTGATACTTCGAAAGAGATTGTCCTTTTGTACACAAAGTGCATCCAGTTTTGGCCGTAACCCTCTCTACTTTCTCGCACATGCGATGTGGGTGAAATGATTATACCATGCCAACTTGGAACCTTTTCAGAGTTCATTTCAAATGCTTTTCAATTTCATGGTCTTATAGCTCAAAATAATCAAGAAATGCATGAAAAATAACAAATGTAGTCGAAAGGGTTGTAAATTGATGATGTGGCTTTGAATGGTGCATTTTGAACACGTAAAACTATGGAGTTCAAATAAGTTCAAAAAATGAAATCCCTTTGTAATGCATTTAGTTTCCGTGATGAAACCCCGATACTTCAAAGAGATTGTCCGCTTTGTACACGAAGTGCATCCAGTTTTGTCAGAACCCTCTCTACTTTCTCGCACATGCTATGTGGGTGAAATGATGATACCATGCCAACTTGGAACCTTTTCGAGTTCATTTCAAATGCTTTTCAATTTCATGGTCTTATAGCTCAAAATAATCAAGAAATGCATGAAAAATAACAAATGTAGTCAGAAAGGGTTGTAAATTGATGATGTGGCTTTGAATGGTGCATTTTGAACACAGAAAAACTATGGAGTTCAAATAAGTTCAAAAAATGAAATCCCTCTGTAAAGACGAGTTTCCGTATGAAACCCTGATACTTCGAAAGAGATTGTCCGTTTTGTACACGAAGTGCATCTAGTTTTTGCCGTAACCCTCTCTACTTTCTCGCACATGCTATGTGGGTGAAATGATGATACCATGCCAACTTGGAACCTTTTCAGAGTTCATTTCAAATGCTTTTAAATTTCATGGTCTTATATCTCAAAATAATCAAGTAAATGCATGAAAAATAACAAATGTAGTCGAAGGGTTGTAAATTGATGATGTGAGTTTGAATGGTGCATTTTGAACACAGAAAAACTATGGAGTTCAAATAAGTTCAAAAAATGAAATCCCTTTGTAATGCACGAGTTTCCGTGATGAAACCCCGATACTTGAAAGAGATTGTCCGCTTTTGTACGAAGTGCATCCAGTTTTGTCAGAACCTCTCTACTTTCTCGCACATGCTATGTGGGTGAAATGATGATACCATGCCAACTTGGAACCTTTTCAGAGTTCATTTCAAATGCTTTTCAATTTCATGGTCTTATAGCTCAAAATAATCAAGAATGCATGAAAAATAACAAATGTAGTCGAAAGGGTTGTAAATTGATGATGTGGCTTTGAATGGTGCATTTTGAACACAGAAAAACTATGGAGTTCAAATAAGTTCAAAAATGAAATCCCTTTGTAATGCACGAGTTTCCGTGATGAAACCCCGATACTTGAAAGAGATTGTCCGCTTTGTACACGAAGTGCATCCAGTTTTGTCAGAACCCTCTCTACTTTCTCGCACATGCTATGTGGGTGAAATGATGATACCATGCCAACTTGGAACCTTTTCAGAGTTCATTTCAAATGCTTTTCAATTTCATGGTCTTATAGCTCAAAATAATCAAGAAATGCATGAAAAATAACAAATGTAGTCGAAGGGTTGTAAATTGATGATGTGGCTTTGAATGGTGCATTTTGAACACGTAAAACTATGGAGTTCAAATAAGTTCAAAAATGAAATCCCTTTGTAATAGACGAGTTTCCGTATGAAACCCCGATACTTCAAAGAGATTGTCCGCTTTGTACACGAAGTGCATCCAGCTTTTGCCGTAACCCTCTCTACTTTCTCGCACATGCTATGTGGGTGAAATGATGATACCATGCCAACTTGGAACCTTTTCAGAGTTCATTTCAAATGCTTTTCAATTTCATGGTCTTATAGCTCAAAATAATCAGTAAATGCATGAAAAATAACAAATGTAGTCGAAAGGGTTGTAAATTGATGATGTGGCTTTGAATGGTGCATTTTGAACACAGAAAAACTATGGAGTTCAAATAAGTTCAAAAATGAAATCCCTTTGTAATGACGAGTTTCCGTGATGAAACCCCGATACTTCAAAGAGATTGTCCGCTTTGTACACGAAGTGCATCCAGTTTTGTCGTAACCCTCTCTACTTTCTCGCACATGCTATGTGGGTGAAATGATGATACCATGCCAACTTGGATCCTTTTCAGAGTTCATTTCAAATGCTTTTCAATTTCATGGTCTTATAGCTCAAAATAATCAAGAAATGCATGAAAAATAACAAATGTAGTCATAAAGGGTTGTAAATTGATGATGTGGCTTTGAATGGTGCATTTTGAACACAGAAAAACTATGGAGTTCAAATAAGTTCAAAAATGAAATCCCTTTGTAATGACGAGTTTCCGTATGAAACCCCGATACTTGAAAGAGATTGTCCGCTTTGTACGAAGTGCATCCAGTTTTGACGTAACCCTCTCTACTTTATCGCACATGCTATGTGGGTGAAATGATGATACCATGCCAACTTGGAACCTTTTCAGAGTTCATTTCAAATGCTTTTCAATTTCATGGTCTTATAGCTCAAAATAATCAGTAAATGCATGAAAAATAACAAATATAGTCGAAAGGGTTGTAAATTGATGATGTGGCTTTGAATGGTGCATTTTGAACACAGAAAAACTATGGAGTTCAAATAAGTTCAAAAATGAAATCCCTTTGTAAACAGACGAGTTTCCGTATGAAACCCCGATACTTGAAAGAGATTGTCCGTTTTGTACGAAGTGCATCCAGTTTTGCCGTAACCCTCTCTACTTTCTCGCACATGCTATGTGGGTGAAATGATGATACCATGCCAACTTGGAACCTTTTTCAGAGTTCATTTCAAATGCTTTTCAATTTCATGGTCTTATAGCTCAAAATAATCAGTAAATGCATGAAAAATAACAAATGTAGTCAGAAAGGGTTGTAAATTGATGATGTGGCTTTGAATGGTGCATTTTGAACACAGAAAAACTATGGAGTTCAAATAAGTTCAAAAAATGAAATCCCTTTGTAACAGACGAGTTTCCGTATGAAACCCTGATACTTCGAAAGAGATTGTCCGTTTTGTACGAAGTGCATCCAGTTTTGTCGTAACCCTCTCTACTTTCTCGCACATGCTATGTGGGTGAAATGATGATACCATGCCAACGTGGAACCTTTTCAGAGTTCATTTCAAATGCTTTTCAATTTCATGGTCTTATAGCTCAAAATAATCAAGAAATGCATGAAAAATAACAAATGTAGTCGGAAAGGGTTGTAAATTGATGATGTGGCTTTGAATGGTGCATTTTGAACACAGAAAAACTATGGAGTTCAAATAAGTTCAAAAAATGAAATCCCTTTGTAACAGACGAGTTTCCGTATGAAACCCTGATACTTCGAAAGAGATTGTCCGTTTTGTACACGAAGTGCATCCAGTTTTTGCCGTAACCCTCTCTACTTTCTCGCACATGCTATGTGGGTGAAATGATGATACCATGCCAACTTGGAACCTTTTCAGAGTTCATTTCAAATGCTTTTCAATTTCATGGTCTTATAGCTCAAAATAATCAGTAAATGCATGAAAAATAACAAATGTAGTCGAAGGGTTGTAAATTGATGATGTGGCTTTGAATGGTGCATTTTGAACACAGAAAAACTATGGAGTTCAAATAAGTTCAAAAATGAAATCCCTTTGTAATGCATTTTCGTATGAAACCCCGATACTTGAAAGAGATTGTCCGCTTTGTACACGAAGTGCATCCAGTTTTGTCGTAACCCTCTCTACTTTCTCACATGATATGTGGGTGAAATGATGATACCATGCCAACTTGGAACCTTTTCAGAGTTCATTTCAAATGCTTTTCAATTTCATGGTCTTATAGCTCAAAATAATCAGTAAATGCATGAAAATTAACAAATGTAGTCAAAAAGGGTTGTAAATTGATGATGTGGATTTGAATGGTGCATTTTGAACACAGAAAAACTATGGAGTTCAAATAAGTTCAAAAAATGAAATCCCTTTGTAACAGACGAGTTTCCGTATGAAACCACGATACTTGAAAGAGATTGTCCGCTTTGTACACGAAGTGCATCCAGTTTTGTCGTAACCCTCTCTACTTTCTCGCACATGCTATGTGGGTGAAATGATGATACCATGCCAACTTGGAACCTTTTCAGAGTTCATTTCAAATGCTTTTCAATTTCATGGTCTTATAGCTCAAAATAATCAAGAATGCATGAAAAATAACAAATGTAGTCGAGAAAGGGTTGTAAATTGATGATGTGGCTTTGAATGGTGCATTTTGAACACAGAAAAACTATGGAGTTCAAATAAGTTCAAAAAATGAAATCCCTTTGTAATGCACGAGTTTCCGTATGAAACCCCGATACTTGAAAGAGATTGTCCGCTTTGTACACGAAGTGCATCCAGTTTTGCCGTAAACCTCTCTACTTTCTCGCACAGGCTCTGTGGGTGAAATGATGATACCATGCCAACTTGGAACCTTTTCAGAGTTCATTTCAAATGCTTTTCAATTTCATGGTCTTATAGCTCAAAATAATCAGTAAATGCATGAAAAATAACAAATGTAGTCAGAAAGGGTTGTAAATTGATGATGTGGCTTTGAATGGTGCATTTTGAACACGTAAAACTATGGAGTTCAAATAAGTTCAAAAAAATGAAATCCCTTTGTAACAGACGAGTTTCCGTATGAAACCCTGATACTTCGAAAGAGATTGTACGTTTTGTACACTAAGTGCATCCAGTTTTTGTCGTAACCCTCTCTACTTTCTCGCACATGCTATGTGGGTGAAATGATGATACCATGCCAACTTGGAACCTTTTCAGAGTTCATTTCAAATGCATTTCAATTTCATGGTCTTATAGCTCAAAATAATCGGTAAATGCATGAAAAATAACAAATGTAGTCAGAAAGGGTTGTAAATTGATGCTGTGGATTTGAATGGTGCATTGTGAACACAGAAAAACTATGGAGTTCAAATAAGTTCAAAAAAATGAAATCCCTTTGTAATGCACGAGTTTAGTATGAAACCCTGATACTTCGAAAGAGATTGTCCGTTTTGTACACGAAGTGCATCCAATTTTTGCCGTAACCCTCTCTACTTTCTCGCACATGCTATGTGGGTGAAATGATGATACCATGCCAACTTGGAACCTTTTCAGAGTTCATTTCAAATGCTTTTCAATTTCATGGTCTTATAGCTCAAAATAATCAGTAAATGCATGAAAAATAACAAATGTAGTCGAAGGGTTGTAAATTGATGATGTGGCTTTGAATGGTGCATTTTGAACACAGAAAAACTATGGAGTTCAAATAAGTTCAAAAAATGAAATCCCTTTGTAATGACAGTTTCCGTATGAAACCCCGATACTTGAAAGAGATTGTCCGCTTTGTACACGAAGTGCATCCAGTTTTTGGCCGTAACCCTCTCTACTTTCTCGCACATGCTATGTGGGTGAAATGATGATACCATGCCAACTTGGAACCTTTTCAGAGTTCATTTCAAATGCTTTTCAATTTCATGGTCTTATAGCTCAAAATAATCAGTAAATGCATGAAAAATAACAAATGTAGTCAGAAAGGGTTGTAAATTGATGATGTGGCTTTGAATGGTGCATTTTGAACACACAAAAACTATGGAGTTCAAATAAGTTCAAAAAATGAAATCCCTTTGTAACAGACGAGTTTCCGTATGAAACCCTGATACTTCCAAAGAGATTGTCCGTTTTGTACACGAAGTGCATCCAGTTTTTGCCGTAACCCTCTCTACTTTCTCGCACATGCTATGTGGGTGAAATGATGATACCATGCCAACTTGGAACCTTTTCAGAGTTCATTTCAAATGCTTTTCAATTTCATGGTCTTATAGCTCAAAATAATCAGTAAATGCATGAAAAATAACAAATGTAGTGAGAAAGGGTTGTAAATTGATGATGTGGCTTTGAATGGTGCATTTTGAACACGTAAAACTATGGAGTTCAAATAAGTTCAAAAAATGAAATCCCTTTGTAATGCACGAGTTTCCGTGATGAAACCACGATACTTGAAAGAGATTGTCCGTTTTGTACGAAGTGCATCCAGTTTTGCCGTAACCCTCTCTACTTTCTCGCACATGCTATGTGGGTGAAATGATGATACCATGCCAACTTGGAACCTTTTCAGAGTTCATTTCAAATGCTTTTCAATTTCATGGTCTTATAGCTCAAAATAATCAGTAAATGCATGAAAAATAACAAATGTAGTCAGAAAGGGTTGTAAATTGATGATGTGAGTTTGAATGGTGCATTTTGAACACAGAAAAACTATGGAGTTCAAATAAGTTCAAAAAATGAAATCCCTTTGTAACGGACGAGTTTCCGTATGAAACCACGATACTTGAAAGAGATTGTCCGTTTTGTACGAAGTGCATCCAGATTTTGTCGTAACCCTCTCTACTTTCTCGCACATGCTATGTGGGTGAAATGATGATACCATGCCAACTTGGAACCTTTTCAGAGTTCATTTCAAATGCTTTTCAATTTCATGGTCTTATAGCTCAAAATAATCAGTAAATGCATGAAAAATAACAAATGTAGTCAGAAAGGGTTGTAAATTGATGATGTGGCTTTGAATGGTGCATTTTGAACACAGAAAAACTATGGAGTTCAAATAAGTTCAAAAAATGAAATCCCTTTGTAAAGACGAGTTTCTGTATGAATCCCTGATACTTCGAAAGAGATTGTCCGTTTTGTACACGAAGTGCATCCAGTTTTTGCTGTAACCCTCTCTACCTTCTCGCACATGATATGTGGGTGAAATTATGATACCATGCCAACTTGGAACCTTTTCACAGTTCATTTCAAATGCTTTTCAATTTCATGGTCTTATAGCTCAAAATAATCAGTAAATGCATGAAAATTAACAAATGTAGTCAGAAAGGGTTATAAATTGATGATGTGGCTTTGAATGGTGCATTTTGAACACAGAAAAGCTATGGAGTTCATATAAGTTCAAAAATGAAATCCCTTTGTAAAGACGAGTTTCCGTATGAAACCACGATACTTGAAAGAGATTGTCCGCTTTTGTACACGAAGTGCATCCAGTTTTGTCGTAACCCTCTCTACTTTCTCGCACATGCTATGTGGGTGAAATGATGATACCATGCCAACTTGGAACCTTTTCAGAGTTCATTTCAAATGCTTTTCAATTTCATGGTCTTATAGCTCAAAATAATCGGTAAATGCATGAAAAATAACAAATGTAGTCGAGAAAGGGTTGTAAATTGATGATGTGGCTTTGAATGGTGCATTTTGAACACAGAAAAACTATGGAGTTCAAATAAGTTCAAAAAATGAAATCCCTTCGTAACAGACGAGTTTCCGTATGAAAACCCTGATACTTCAAAAGAGATTGTCTGTTTTCTACACGAAGTGCATCCAGTTTTTGCCATAACCCTCTCTACTTTCTCGCACATGCTATGTGGGTGGAATGTTGATACCATGCCAACTTCGAACCTTTTCAGAGTTCATTTCAAATGCTTTTCATTTTCATGGTCTTATAGCTCAAAATAATCAGTAAATGCATGAAAAATAACAAATGAAGTCATAAAGGGTTGTAAATTGATGATGTGGCTTTGAATGGTGCATTTTCAACACAGAAAAACTATGGAGTTCAAATAAGTTCAAAAAATGAAATCCCTCTGTAAAGACGAGTTTCCGTATGAAACCCTGATACTTCGAAAGAGATTGTCCGTTTTGTACACGAAGTGCATCCAGTTTTTGTCATAACCCTCTCTACTTTCTCGCACATGCTATGTGGGTGAAATGATGATACATGCCAACTTGGAACCTTTTCAGAGTTCATTTCAAATGCTTTTCAGTTTCATGGTCTTATAGCTCAAAATAATCGGTAAATGCATGAAAAATAACAAATGTAGTCGAGAAAGGGTTGTAAATTGATGATGTGGCTTTGAATGGTGCATTTTGAACACAGAAAAACTATGGAGTTCAAATAAGTTCAAAAAATGAAATCCCTTTGTAATGACGAGTTTCCGTATGAAACCCTGATGCTTCGAAAGAGATTGTCCGTTTTGTACACGAAGTGCATCCAGTTTTTGTCATAACCCTCTCTGCTTTCTCGCACAAGAAATGTGCGTGAAATGATGATACCATGCCAACTTGGAACCTTTTCAGTTCACTTCAAATGCTTTTCAATTTCATGGTCTTATAGCTCAAAATAATCAGTAAATGCATGAAAAATAACAAATGTAGTCAGAAAGGGTTGTAAATTGATGATGTGGCTTTGAATGGTGCATTTTCAACACAGAAAAACTATGGAGTTCAAATAAGTTCAAAAAATGAAATCCCTCTGTAAAGACGAGTTTCCGTATGAAACCCTGATACTTCGAAAGAGATTGTCCGTTTTGTACACGAAGTGCATCCAGTTTTTGCCGTAACCCTCTCTACTTTCTCGCACATGCTATGTGGGTGAAATGATGATACCATGCCAACTTGGAACCTTTTCAGAGTTCATTTCAAATGCTTTTCAATTTCATGGTCTTATAGCTCAAAATAATCGATAAATGCATGAAAAATAACAAATGTAGTCGAAAGGGTTGTGAATTAATGATGTGGCTATGAATGGTGCATTTTGAACACAGAAAAACTATGGAGTTCAAATAAGTTCAAAAAAAATTTAAATCCCTTTGTAACAGACGAGTTTCCGTATGAAACCATGATACTTCGAAAGAGATTGTCCGTTTTGTACACGAAGTGCATCCAGTTTTTGCCGTAACCCTCTCTACTTTCTCGCACATGCTATGTTGGTGAAATGATGATACCATGCCAACTTGGAACCTTTTCAGAGTTCATTTCAAATTCATTTCAATTTCATGGTCTTATAGCTCAAAATAATCGGTAAATGCATGAAAAATAACAAATGTAGTCGAGAAAGGGTTGTAAATTGATGATGTGGCTTTGAATGGTGCATTTTGAACACAGAAAAACTATGGAGTTCAAATAAGTTCAAAAAATGAAATCCCTTTGTAATAGACGAGTTTAGAATGAAACCACGATACTTGAAAGAGATTGTCCGTTTTGTACACGAAGTGCATCCAGTTTTTGCCGTAACCTCTCTACTTTCTCGCACATGCTATGTGGGTGAAATGATGATACCATGCCAACTTGGAACCTTTTCAGAGTTCATTTCAAATGCTTTTCAATTTCATGGTCTTATAGCTCAAAATAATCAGTAAATGCATGAAAAATAACAAATGTAGTCAAAAGGGTTGTAAATTGATGATGTGGCTTTGAATGGTGCATTTTGAACACAGAAAAACTATGGAGTTCAAATAAGTTCAAAAATGAAATCCCTTTGTAATGACGAGTTTCCGTATGAAACCACGATACTTGAAAGAGATTGTCCGTTTTGTACACGAAGTGCATCCAGTTTTGCCGTAACCCTCTCTACTTTCTCGCACATGCTATGTGGGTGAAATGATGATACCATGCCAACTTGGAACCTTTTGAGTTCATTTCAAATGCTTTTCAATTTCATGGTCTTATAGCTCAAAATAATCGGTAAATGCATGAAAAATAACAAATGTAGTCGAGAAAGGGTTGTAAATTGATGATGTGTTTTTGAATTGTGCATTTTTAACACAGATAATCTATTGAGTTAATATAAGTTCAAAAAATTAAATCCCTTTGTAACAGACGAGTTTCCGTATGAAACCATGATACTCCGAAAGAGATTGTCCGTTTTGTACACGAAGTGCATCCAGTTTTGCCGTAACCCTCTCTACTTTCGCACATGCTATGTGGCTCAAATGATGATACCATGCCAACTTGGTACCTTTTCAGAGTTCATTTCAAATGCTTTTCAATTTCATAGTCTTATAGCTCAAAATAATCAGTAAATGCATGAAAAATAACAAATGAAAGGGTTGTAAATTGATGATGTGGCTTCGAATGGTGCATTTTGAACACAGAAAAACTATGGAGTTCAAATAAGTTCAAAAAATGAAATCCCTTTGTAACAGACGAGTTTCCGTATGAAACCCTGATACTTCGAAAGAGATTGTCCGTTTTGTACACGAAGTGCATCCAGTTTTTGCCGTAACCCTCTCTACTTTCTTGCACATGCTATGTGGGTGAAATGATGACACCATGCCAACTTGGAACCTTTTCAGAGTTCATTTCAAATGCTTTTCAATTTCATGGTCTTATAGCTCAAAATAATCGGTAAATGCATGAAAAATAACAAATGTAGTCGAGAAAGGGTTGTAAATTGATGATGTAGCTTTCAATGGTGCATTTTGAACACGGAAAAACTATGGAGTTCAAATAAGTTCAAAAAATGAAATCCCTTTGTAACAGACGAGTTTCCGTATGAAACCCTGATACTTCGAAAGAGATTGTCCGTTTTGTACACGAAGTGCATCCAGTTTTGCCGTAACCCTCTCTACTTTCTCGCACATGCTATGTGGGTGAAATGATGATACCATGCCAACTTGGAACCTTTTCAGAGTTCATTTCAAATGCTTTTCAATTTCATGGTCTTATAGCTCAAAATAATCAGTAAATGCATGAAAAATAACAAATGTAGTTAGAAAGGGTTGTAAATTGATGATGTGGCTTTGAATGGTGCATTTTGAACACAGAAAAACTATGGAGTTCAAATAAGTTCAAAAAATGAAATCCCTTTGTAATGAGTTTCCGTATGAAACCCTGATACTTCGAAAGAGATTGTCCGTTTTGTACACGAAGTGCATCCAGTTTTTGCCGTAACCCTCTCTACTTTCTCGCACATGCTATGTGGGTGAAATGATGATACCATGCCAACTTGGAACCTTTTCAGAGTTCATTTCAAATGCTTTTCAATTTCATGGTCTTATAGCTCAAAATAATCAGTAAATGCATGAAAAATAACAAATGTAGTCAGAAAGGGTTGTAAATTGATGACGTGGCTTTGAATGGTGCATTTTGAACACAGAAAAACTATGGAGTTCAAATAAGTTCAAAAAATGAAATCCCTTTGTAATAGACGAGTATCCGTATGAAACCATGATACTTCAAAAGAGATTGTCCGTTTTGTACACGAAGTGCATCTAGTTTTTTCGTAACCCTCTCTACTTTCTCGCACATGCTATGCGGGTGAAATGATGATACCATGCCAACTTGGAACCTTTTGAGAGTTCATTTCAAATGCTTTTCAATTTCATGGTCTTATAACTCAAAATAATCGGTAAATGCATGAAAAATAACAAATGTAGTCGAGAAAGGGTTGTAAATTGATGATGTGGCTTTGAATGGTGCATTTTGAACACAGAAAAACTATGGATTTCAAATTAGTTCAAAAAATGAAATCCCTTTGTATAGACGAGTTTCTGTATGAATCCCTGATACTTCAATAGAGATTGTCCGTTTTGTACATGAAATGCATCCGATTTTTGTCGTAACCCTCTCTACTTTCTCTCGCACATGCTATGTGGGTGAAATGATGATACCATGCCAACTTGGAACCTTTTCAGAGTTCATTTCAAATGCTTTTCAATTTCATGGTCTTATAGCTCAAAATAATCAGTAAATGCATGAAAAATAAAAAATGAAGTCAGAAAGGGTTGTAAATTGATGATGTGGCTTTGAATGGTGCATTTTGAACACAGAAAAACTATGGAGTTCAAATAAGTTCAAAAAATGAAATCCCTTTGTAACAGACGAGTTTCCGTATGAAACCCTGATACTTCGAAAGAGATTGTCCGTTTTGTACACGAAGTGCATCCAGTTTTGTCCGTAACCCTCTCTACTTTCTCGCACATGCTATGTGGGTGAAATGATGATACCATGCCAACTTGGAACCTTTTCAGAGTTCATTTCAAATGCTATTCAATTTCATGGTCTTATATCTCAAAATAATCGATAAATGCATGAAAAATAACAAATGTAGTCGAAAGGGTTGTAAATTGATGATGTGGCTTTGAATGGTGCATTTTGAACACAGAAAAACTATGGAGTTCAAATAAGTTCAAAAAATGAAATCCCTTTCTAACAGACGATTTTCCGTATGAAACCCTGATACTTCGAAAGAGATTGTCCGTTTTGTACGAAGTGCATCCAGTTTTTGCCGTAACCCTCTCTACTTTCTCGCACATGCTATGTGGGTGAAATGATGATACCATGCCAACTTGGAACCTTTTCAGAGTTCATTTCAAATGCATTTCAATTTCATGGTCTTATAGCTCAAAATAATCGGTAAATGCATGAAAAATAACAAATGTAGTCAGAAAGGGTTGTAAATTGATGATGTGGCTTTGAATGGTGCATTTTGAACACAGAAAAACTATGGAGTTCAAATAAGTTCAAAAAATGAAATCCCTTTGTAATGACGAGTTTCCGTATGAAACCACGATACTTGAAAGAGATTGTCCGTTTTGTACGAAGTGCATCCAGTTTTGCCGTAACCCTCTCTACTTTCTCGCACATGCTATGTGGGTGAAATGATGATACCATGCCAACTTGGAACCTTTTCAGAGTTCATTTCAAATGCTTTTCAATTTCATGGTCTTATAGCTCAAAATAATCGGTAAATGCATGAAAAATAACAAATGTAGTCAGAAAGGGTTGTAAATTGATGATGTGGCTTTGAATGGTGCATTTTGAACACATAAAAACTATGGAGTTCAAATAAGTTCAAAAAAATGAAATCCCTTTGTAACAGACGAGTTTCCGTATGAAACCCAGATACTTCAGAAGAGATTGTCCGTTTTGTACACGAAGTGCATCCAGTTTTGCCGTAACCCTCTCTACTTTCTCGCACATGCTATGTGGGTGAAATGATGATACCATACTAACTTGGAACCTTTTCAGAGTTCATTTCAAATGCTTTTCAATTTCATGGTCTTATAGCTCAAAATAATCGGTAAATGCATGAAAAATAACAAATGTAGTCGAGAAAGGGTTGTAAATTGATGATGTGGCTTTGAATGGTGCATTTTGAACACGGAAAAACTATGGAGTTCAAATAAGTTCAAAAAATGAAATCCCTTTGTAACGACGAGTTTCCGTATGAAACCACGATACTTGAAAGAGATTGTCCGTTTTGTACACGAAGTGCATCCAGTTTTGCCGTAACCCTCTCTACTTTCTCGCACATGCTATGTGGGTGAAATGATGATACCATGCCAACTTGGAACCTTTTGAGTTCATTTCAAATGCTTTTCAATTTCATGGTCTTATAGCTCAAAATAATCGGTAAATGCATGAAAAATAACAAATGTAGTCGAGAAAGGGTTGTAAATTGATGATGTGGCTTTGAATGGTGCATTTTGAACACAGAAAAACTATGGAGTTCAAATAAGTTCAAAAAATGAAATCCCTTTGTAACAGACGAGTTTCCGTATGAAACCATGATACTTCGGAAGAGATTGTCCGTTTTGTACACGAAGTGCATCCTGTTTTTAGTAACCCTCTCTACTTTCTTGCACATGCTATGTGGGTGAAATGATGATACCATGCCAACTTGGAACCTTTTGAGTTCATTTCAAATGCTTTTCAATTTCATGGTCTTAAACCTCAAAATAATCCGTAAATTCATGAAAAATAACACATGTAGCCAGAAAGGGTTGTAAATTGATGATGTGGCTTTGAATGGTGCATTTTGAACACAGAAAAACTATGGAGTTCAAATAAGTTCAAAAAATGAAATCCCTTTGTAACAGACGAGTTTCGTATGAAACCCTGATACTTCGAAAGAGATTGTCCGTTTTGTACGAAGTGCATCCAGTTTTGCCGTAACCCTCTCTACTTTCTCGCACATGCTATGTGGGTGAAATGATGATACCATGCCAACTTGGAACCTTTTCAGAGTTCATTTCAAATGCTTTTCAATTTCATGGTCTTATAGCTCAAAATAATCGGTAAATGCATGAAAAATAACAAATGTAGTCGAGAAAGGGTTGGAAATTGATGATGTGGCTTTGAATGGTGCATTTTGAACACAGAAAAACTATGGAGTTCAAATAAGTTCAAAAAATGAAATCCCTTTGTAACAGATGAGTTTCCGTATGAAACCCTGATACTTCGAAAGAGATTGTCCGTTTTGTACACGAAGTGCATCCAGTTTTTTCTGTAACCCTCTCTACTTTCTCGCACATGCTATGTGGGTGAAATGATGATACCATGCCAACTTGGAACCTTTTGAGTTCATTTCAAATGCTTTTCAATTTCATGGTCTTATAGCTCAAAATAATCAATAAATGCATGAAAAATAACAAATGTAGTCGAGAAAGGGTTGTAAATTGATGATGTGGCTTTGAATGGTGCATTTTGAACACAGAAAAACTATGGAGTTCAAATAAGTTCAAAAAATGAAATCCCTTTGTAATGAGCGAGTTTCCGTATGAAACCACGATACTTGAAAGAGATTGTCCGTTTTGTACACGAAGTGCATCCAGTTTTGCCGTAACCCTCTCTACTTTCTCGCACATGCTATGTGGGTGAAATGATGATACCATGCCAACTTGGAACCTTTTCAGAGTTCATTTCAAATGCATTTCAATTTCATGGTCTTATAGCTCAAAATAATCGGTAAATGCATGAAAAATAACAAATGTAGTCAGAAAGGGTTGTAAATTGATGATGTGGCTTTGAATGGTGCATTTTGAACACAGAAAAACTATGGAGTTCAAATAAGTTCAAAAAATGAAATCCCTTTGTAACAGACGAGTTTCCGTATGAAACCCTGATACTTCCAAAGAGATTGTCCGTTTTGTACACGAAGTGCATCTAGTTTTTTCGTAACCCTCTCTACTTTCTCGCACATGCTATGTGGGTGAAATGATGATACCATGCCAACTTGGAACCTTTTCAGAGTTCATTTCAAATGCTTTTCGATTTCATGGTCTTATAGCTCAAAATAATCGGTAAATGCATGAAAAATAACAAATGTAGTCGAGAAAGGGTTGTAAATTGATGATGTGGCTTTGAATGGTGCATTTTGAACACAGAAAAACTATGGAGTTCAAATAAGTTCAAAAAATGAAATCCCTTTGTAATGCATTTAGTTTCCGTATGAAACCTAGATACTTCGAAAGAGATTGTCCGTTTTGTACACGAAGTGCATCCATTTTTTGCCGTAACCCTCTCTACTTTCTCGCACATGCTATGTGGGTGAAATGATGATACCATGCCAACTTGGAACCTTTTCAGAGTTCATTTCAAATGCTTTTCAATTTCATGGTCTTATAGCTCAAAATAATCGGTAAATGCATGAAAAATAACAAATGTAGTCGAGAATGGGTTGTAAATTGATGATGTGGCTTTGAACGGTGCATTTTGAACACAGAAAAACTATGGAGTTCAAATAAGTTCAAAAAATGAAATCCCTTTGTAACAGACGAGTTTCCGTATGAAACCCTGATACTTCGAAAGAGATTGTCCGTTTTGTACACGAAGTGCATCCAGTTTTTGCCGTAACCCTCTCTACTTTCTCGCACATGCTATGTGGGTGAAATGATGATACCATGCCAACTTGGAACCTTTTCAGAGTTCATTTCAAATGCTTTTCAATTTCATGGTCTTATAGCTCAAAATAATCGGTAAATGCATGAAAAATAACAAATGTAGTCGAGAAAGGGTTGTAAATTGATTATGTGGCTTTGAATGGTACATTTTGAACACGGAAAAACTATGTAGTTAAAATAAGTTAAAAAAATGTAATCCCTTTGTAACAGACGAGTTTAGTATGAAACCACGATACTTGAAAGAGATTGTCCGTTTTGTACGAAGTGCATCCAGTTTTGCCGTAACCCTCTCTACTTTCTCGCACATGCTATGTGGGTGAAATGATGATACCATGCCAACTTGGAACCTTTTGAGTTCATTTCAAATGCTTTTCAATTTCATGGTCTTATAGCTCAAAATAATCAGTAAATGCATGAAAAATAACAAATGTAGTCAGAAAGGGTTGTAAATTGATGATGTGGCTTTGAATGGTGCATTTTGGACACAGAAAAACTATGGAGTTCAAATAAGTTAAAAAAATGAAATCCCTTTGTAAAGACGAGTTTCCGTATGAAACCCTGATACTTCGAAAGAGATTGTCCGTTTTGTACACGAAGTGCATCCAGTTTTGTCAGTAACCCTCTCTACTTTCTACACATGCTATGTGGGTGAAATGATGATACCATGCCAACTTGGAACCTTTTGAGTTCATTTCAAATGCTTTTCAATTTCATGGTCTTATAGCTCAAAATAATCGGTAAATGCATGAAAAATAACAAATGTAGTCGAGAAAGGGTTGTAAATTGATGATGTGGCTTTGAATGGTGCATTTTGAACACAGAAAAACTATGGAGTTCAAATAAGTTCAAAAAATGAAATCCCTCTGTAAAGACGAGTTTCCGTATGAAACCACGATACTTGAAGAGATTGTCCGTTTTGTACGAAGTGCATCCAGTTTTGCCGTAACCCTCTCTACTTTCTCGCACATGCTATGTGGGTGAAATGATGATACCATGCCAACTTGGAACCTTTTCAGAGTTCATTTCAAATGCTTTTCAATTTCATGGTCTTATAGCTCAAAATAATCGGTAAATGCATGAAAAATAACAAATGTAGTCGAGAAAGGGTTGTAAATTGATGATGTGGCTTTGAATGGTGCATTTTGAACACAGAAAAACTATGGAGTTCAAATAAGTTCAAAAAATGAAATCCCTTTGTAATGACGAGTTTAGTATGAAACCACGATACTTGAAAGAGATTGTCCGTTTTGTACGAAGTGCATCCAGTTTTTGCCGTAACCCTCTCTACTTTCTCGCACATGCTATGTGGGTGAAATGATGATACTATGCCAACTTGGAACCTTTTCAGAGTTCATTTCAAATGCTTTTCAATTTCATGGTCTTATAACTCAAAATAATCGGTAAATGCATGAAAAATAACAAATGTTGTCGAAAAGGGTTGTAAATTGATGATGTGGCTTTGAATGGTGCATTTTGAACACAGAAAAACTATGGAGTTCAAATAAGTTCAAAAAAATGAAATCCCTTTGTAACAGACGAGTTTCCGTATGAAACCCTGATACTTCGAAAGAGATTGTCCGTTTTGTACACGAAGTGCATCCAATTTTTGCCGTAACCCTCTCTACTTTCTTGCACATGCTATGTGGGTGAAATGATGATACCATGCCAACTTGGAACATTTTCAGTGTTCATTTCAAATGCTTTTCAATTTCATGGTCTTATAGCTCAAAATAATCGATAAATGCATGAAAAATAACAAATGTAGTCGAGAAAGGGTTGAAAATTGATGATGTGGCTTTGAATGGTGCATTTTGAACACAGAAAAACTATGGAGTTCAAATAAGTTCAAAAAATGAAATCCCTTTGTAACAGACGAGTTTCCGTATAAAACCCTGATACTTCGGAAGAGATTGTCCGTTTTGTTCACGAAGTGCATCCAATTTTTGCCGTAACCCTCTCTACTTTCTTGCACATGCTATGTGGGTGAAATGATGATACCATGCCAACTTGGAACCTTTTGAGTTCATTTCAAATGCTTTTCAATTTCATGGTCTTATAGCTCAAAATAATCGGTAAATGCATGAAAAATAACAAATGTAGTCGAGAAAGGGTTGTAAATTGATGATGTGGCTTTGAATGGTGCATTTTGAACACGGAAAAACTATGGAGTTCAAATAAGTTCAAAAAATGAAATCCCTTTGTAATGACGAGTTTCCGTATGAAACCACGATACTTGAAAGAGATTGTCCGTTTTGTACACGAAGTGCATCCAGTTTTGCCGTAACCCTCTCTACTTTCTCGCACATGCTATGTGGGTGAAATGATGATACCATGCCAACTTGGAACCTTTTGAGTTCATTTCAAATGCTTTTCAATTTCATGGTCTTATAGCTCAAAATAATCGATAAATGCATGAAAAATAACAAATGTAGTCGAGAAAGGGTTGTAAATTGATGATGTGGCTTTGAATGGTGCATTTTGAACACGGAAAAACTATGGAGTTCAAATAAGTTCAAAAAATGAAATCCCTTTGTAACAGACGAGTTTCCGTATGAAACCACGATACTTGAAAGAGATTGTCCGTTTTGTACGAAGTGCATCCAGTTTTGCCGTAACCCTCTCTACTTTCTCGCACATGCTATGTGGGTGAAATGATGATACCATGCCAACTTGGAACCTTTTGAGTTCATTTCAAATGCTTTTCAATTTCATGGTCTTATAGCTCAAAATAATCGGTAAATGCATGAAAAATAACAAATGTAGTCGAGAAAGGGTTGTAAATTGATGATGTGGCTTTGAATGGTGCATTTTGAACACAGAAAAACTATGGAGTTCAAATAAGTTCAAAAAATGAAATCCCTTTGTAATGACGAGTTTCCGTATGAAACCCTGATACTTCGAAAGAGATTGTCCGTTTTGTACGAAGTGCATCCAGTTTTTGCCGTAACCCTCTCTACTTTCTCGCACATGCTATGTGGGTGAAATGATGATACCATGCCAACTTGGAACCTTTTCAGAGTTCATTTCAAATGCTTTTCAACTTCATGGTCTTATAGCTCAAAATAATCGGTAAATGCATGAAAAATAACAAATGTAGTCGAGAAAGGGTTGTAAATTGATGATGTGGCTTTGAATGGTGCATTTTGAACACGGAAAAACTATGGAGTTCAAATAAGTTCAAAAAATGAAATCCCTTTGTAATGACGAGTTTCCGTATGAAACCACGATACTTGAAAGAGATTGTCCGTTTTGTACACGAAGTGCATCCAGTTTTGCCGTAACCCTCTCTACTTTCTCGCACATGCTATGTGGGTGAAATGATGATACCATGCCAACTTGGAACCTTTTCACAGTTCATTTCAAATGCTTTTCAATTTCATGGTCTTGTAGCTCAAAATAATCAGTAAATTCATGAAATACAACAAAAGTAGTTAGAAAAGGTTGTAAATTGATGATGTGGCTTTGAATGGTGCATTTTGAACACAGAAAAACTATGGAGTTCAAATAAGTTCAAAAAATGAAATCCCTTTCTAACAGACGATTTTCCGTATGAAACCTGATACTTCGAAAGAGATTGTCCGTTTTGTACACGAAGTGCATCCAGTTTCTGCCGTAACCCTCTCTACTTTCTCGCACATGCTATGTGGGTGAAATGATGATAACATGCCAACTTGGAACCTTTTCAGAGTTCATTTCAAATGCATTTCAATTTCATGGTCTTATAGCTCAAATTAATCAGTAAATGCATGAAAAATAACAAATGTAGTCAGAAAGGGTTGTAAATTGATGATGTGGCTTTGAATGGTGCATTTTGAACACAGAAAAACTATGGAGTTCAAATAAGTTCAAAAAATGAAATCCCTTTGTAACAGACGAGTTTCCGTATGAAACCCTGATACTTCGAAAGAGATTGTCCGTTTTGTAAACGAAGTGCATCCAGTTTTTGCTGTAACCCTCTCTACTTTCTCGCACATGCTATGTGGGTGAAATGATGATACCATGCCAACTTGGAACCTTTTCAGAGTTCATTTCAAATGTTTTTCAATTTCATGGTCTTATAGCTCAAAATAATCAGTAAATGCATGAAAAATAACAAATGTAGTCAGAAAGGGTTGTAAATTGATGATGTGGCTTTGAATGGTGCATTTTGAACACAGAAAAACTATGGAGTTCAAATAAGTTCAAAAAATGAAATCCCTTTCTAACAGACGATTTTCCGTATGAAACCCTGATACTTCGAAAGAGATTGTCCGTTTTGTACATGAAGTGCATCCAGTTTTTGCCGTAACCCTCTCTACTTTCTCGCACATGCTATGTGGGTGAAATGATGATACCATGCCAACTTGGAACCTTTTGAGTTCATTTCAAATGCTTTTCAATTTCATGGTCTTATAGCTCAAAATAATCGGTAAATGCATGAAAAATAACAAATGTAGTCGAAAGGGTTGTAAATTGATGATGTGGCTTTGAATGGTGCATTTTGAACACAGAAAAACTATGGAGTTCAAATAAGTTCAAAAAATGAAATCCCTTTATAGCAGACGAGTTTAGTATGAAACCACGATACTTGAAAGAGATTGTCCGTTTTGTACGAAGTGCATCCAGTTTTGCCGTAACCCTCTCTACTTTCTCACACATGCTATGCGGGTGAAATAATGGTACCATGCCAACTTGGAACCTTTTCACAGTTCATTTCAATTGCTTTTCAAATTCATGGTCTTATAGCGCAAAATAATCAGTAATTCATGAAAAATAACAAATGTAGTCAGAAAGGGTTGTAAATTGATGATGTGGCTTTGAATGGTGCATTTTGAACACAGAAAAACTATGGAGTTCAAATAAGTTCAAAAAAATGAAATCCCTTTGTAATAGACGAGTTTCCGTATGAAACCCTGATACTTCGAAAGAGATTGTCCGTTTTGTACGAAGTGCATCCAATTTTTGCCGTAACCCTCTCTACTTTCTCGCACATGCTATGTGGGTGAAATGATGATACCATGCCAACTTGGAACCTTTTGAGTTCATTTCAAATGCTTTTCAATTTCATGGTCTTATAGCTCAAAATAATCGGTAAATGCATGAAAAATAACAAATGTAGTCGAGAAAGGGTTGTAAATTGATGATGTGGCTTTGAATGGTGCATTTTGAACACAGAAAAACTATGGAGTTCAAATAAGTTCAAAAAATGAAATCCCTTTGTAATGACGAGTTTCCGTATGAAACCACGATACTTGAAAGAGATTGTCCGTTTTGTACGAAGTGCATCCAGTTTTGCCGTAACCCTCTCTACTTTCTCGCACATGCTATGTGGGTGAAATGATGATACCATGCCAACTTGGAACCTTTTCAGAGTTCATTTCAAATGCTTTTCAATTTCATGGTCTTATAGCTCAAAATAATCAGTAAATGCATGAAAAATAACAAATGTTGTCGAAAAGGGTTGTAAATTGATGATGTGGCTTTGAATGGTGCATTTTGAACACAGAAAAACTATGGAGTTCAAATAAGTTCAAAAAAATGAAATCCCTTTGTAACAGACGAGTTTCCGTATGAAACCCTGATACTTCGAAAGAGATTGTCCGTTTTGTACACGAAGTGCATCCAGATTTTGCCGTAACCCTCTCTACTTTCTCGCACATGCTATGTGGGTGAAATGATGATACCATGCCAACTTGGGACCTTTTGAGTTCATTTCAAATGCTTTTCAATTTCATGGTCTTATAGCTCAAAATAATCGATAAATGCATGAAAAATAACAAATGTAGTCGAGAAAGGGTTGTAAATTGATGATGTGGCTTTGAATGGTGCATTTTGAACACAGCAAAACTATGGAGTTCAAATAAGTTCAAAAAATGAAATCCCTTTGTAACAGACGAGTTTAGTATGAAACCACGATACTTCGATAGAGATTGTCGGTTTTGTACACGAAGTGCATCCAGTTTTTGAAGTAACCCTCTCTACTTTCTGGCACATGCGATGTGGGTGAAATGATGATACCATGCCAACTTGGAACCTTTTCAGAGTTCATTTCAAATGCTTTTCAATTTCATGGTCTTATAGCTCTAAATACTCAGTAAATTCATGAACAATAACAAATGTAGTCAGAAAGGGTTGTAAATTGATGATGTGGCTTTGAATGGTGCATTTTGAACACAGAAAAACTATGGAGTTCAAATAAGTTCAAAAAATTAAATCCCTTTCTAAATGATGATTTTCCGTATGAAACCCTGATACTTCGAAAAAGATGGTCCGTTTTGAACACGAAGTGCATCCAGTTTTTGTCGTAACCCTCTCTACTTTCTCGCACATGCTATGTGGGTGAAATGATGATACCATGCCAACTTGGAACCTTTTCAGAGTTCATTTCAAATGCTATTCAATTTCATGGTCTTATAGCTCAAAATAATCAGTAAATGCATGAAAAATAACAAAAGTAGTCAGAAAGGGTTGTAAATTGATGATGTGGCTTTGAATGGTGCATTTTGAACACAGAAAAACTATGGAGTTCAAATAAGTTCAAAAAATGAAATCCCTTTGTAACAGACGAGTTTCCGTATGAAACCCTGATACTTCAAAAGAGATTGTCCGTTTTGTACACGAAGTGCATCCAATTTTTGTTGTAACCCTCTCTACTTTCTCGCACATGCTATGTGGGTGAAATGATGATACCATGCCACCTTGGAACCTTTTCAGAGTTCATTTCAAATGCTTTTCAATTTCATGGTCTTATAGCTCAAAATAATCAGTAAATGCATGAAAAATAACAGATGTAGTCAGAAAGGGTTGTAAATTGATGATGTGGCTTTGAATGGTGCATTTTGAACACAGAAAAACTATGGAGTTCAAATAAGTTCAAAAAAATGAAATCCCTTTGTAACAGACGAGTTTCCGTATGAAACCGTGATACTTCGAAAGAGATTGTCCGTTTTGTACACGAAGTGCATCCAGTTTTGCCGTAACCCTCTCTACTTTGTCGCACATGCTATGTGGGTGAAATGATAATACCATGCCAACTTGGAACCTTTTGAGTTCATTTCAAATGCTTTTCAATTTCATGGTCTTATAGCTCAAAATAATCGGTAAATTCATGAAAAATAACAAATGTAGTCAGAAAGGGTTGTAAAATTGATGATGTGGCTTTGAATGGTGCATTTTGAACACAGAAAAACTATGGAGTTCAAATAAGTTCAAAAAAATGAAATCCCTTTGTAACAGACGAGTATCCGTATGAAACCCTGATACTTCGAAAGAGATTGTCCGTTTTGTACACGAAGTGCATCCAGATTTTGCCGTAACCCTCTCTACTTTCTCGCACATGCTATGTGGGTGAAATGATGATACCATTCCAACTTGGAACCTTTTCAGAGTTCATTTCAAATGCATTTCAATTTCATGGTCTTATAGCTCAAAATAATCAGTAAATGCATGAAAAATAACAAATGTAGTCAGAAAGGGTTGTAAATTGATGATGTGGATTTGAATGGTGCATTGTGAACACAGAAAAACTATGGAGTTCAAATAAGTTCAAAAATGAAATCCCTTTGTAACAGACGAGTTTCCGTATGAAACCCTGATACTTCGAAAGAGATTGTCCGTTTTGTACACGAAGTGCATCCAGTTTTTGCCGTAACCCTCTCTACTTTCTCGCACATGCTATGTGGGTGAAATGATGATACCATGCCAACTTGGAACCTTTTCAGAGTTCATTTCAAATGCTTTTCAATTTCATGGTCTTATAGCTCAAAATAATCAGTAAATGCATGAAAAATAACAAATGTAGTCGGAAAGGGTTGTAAATTGATGCCGTGGCTTTGAATGGTGCATTTTGTACACAGAAAAATTATGGAGTTCAAATAAGTTCAAAAAATTAAATCCCTTTGTAAAAGACGAGTATCCGTATGAAACCCTGATACTTCTAAAGAGATTGTCCGTTTTGTACACGAAGTGCATCCAGTTTTTGCCGTAACCCTCTCTACTTTCTCGCACATGCTATGTGGGTGAAATGATGATACCATGCCAACTTGGAACCTTTTCAGAGTTCATTTCAAATGCTTTTCAATTTCATGGTCTTATAGCTCAAAATAATCGGTAAATGCATGAAAAATAACAAATGTAGTCGAGAAAGGGTTGTAAATTGATGATGTGGCTTTGAATGGTGCATTTTGAACACAGAAAAACTATGGAGTTCAAATAAGTTCAAAAAATGAAATCCCTTTGTAATGACGAGTTTCCGTATGAAACCACGATACTTGAAAGAGATTGTCCGTTTTGTACACGAAGTGCATCCAGTTTTGCCGTAACCCTCTCTACTTTCTACACATGCTATGTGGGTGAAATGATGATACCATGCCAACTTGGAACCTTTTGAGTTCATTTCAAATGCTTTTCAATTTCATGGTCTTATAGCTCAAAATAATCGATAAATGCATGAAAAATAACAAATGTAGTCGAGAAAGGGTTGTAAATTGATGATGTGGCTTTGAATGGTGCATTTTGAACACGGAAAAACTATGGAGTTCAAATAAGTTCAAAAAATGAAATCCCTTTGTAATGACGAGTTTAGTATGAAACCCTGATACTTCGAAAGAGATTGTCCGTTTTGTACGAAGTGCATCCAGTTTTTGCCGTAACCCTCTCTACTTTCTCGCACATGCTATGTGGGTGAAATGATGATACCATGCCAACTTGGAACCTTTTCAGAGTTCATTTCAAATGCTTTTCAATTTCATGGTCTTATAGCTCAAAATAATCTATAAATGCATGAAAAATAACAAATGTAGTCAGAAAGGGTTGTAAATTGATGATGTGGCTTTGAATGGTGCATTTTGAACACAGAAAAACTATGGAGTTCAAATAAGTTCAAAAAATGAAATCCCTTTGTAACAGACGAGTTTCCGTATGAAACCCTGATACTTCGAAAGAGATTGTCCGTTTTGTACACGAAGTGCATCCAGTTTTGTCGTAACCCTCTCTACTTTCTCGCACATGCTATGTGGGTGAAATGATGATACCATGCCAACTTGCAACCTTTTCAGAGTTCATTTCAAATGCTTTTCAATTTCATGGTCTTATAGCTCAAAATAATCGGTAAATTCATGAAAAATAACAAATGTAGTCGAGAAAGGGTTGTAAATTGATGATGTGGCTTTGAATGGTGCATTTTGAACACGGAAAAACTATGGAGTTCAAATAAGTTCAAAAAATGAAATCCCTTTGTAAATGACGAGTTTCCGTATGAAACCACGATACTTGAAAGAGATTGTCCGTTTTGTACACGAAGTGCATCCGATTTTTAGTAACCCTCTCTACTTTCTTGCACATGCTATGTGGGTGAAATGATGATACCATGCCAACTTGGAACCTTTTGAGTTCATTTCAAATGCTTTTCAATTTCATGGTCTTATAGCTCAAAATAATCGGTAAATGCATGAAAAATAACAAATGTAGTCGAGAAAGGGTTGTAAATTGATGATGTGGCTTTGAATGGTGCATTTTGAACACAGAAAAACTATGGAGTTCAAATAAGTTCAAAAAATGAAATCCCTTTGTAATGAGACGAGTTTCCGTATGAAACCCTAATACTTCGAAAGAGATTGTCCGTTTTGTACACGAAGTGCATCCTGTTTTTGCCGTAACCCTCTCTACTTTCTCGCACATGCTATGTGGGTGAAATGATGATACCATGCCTACTTGGAATCTTTTCAGAGTTCATTTCAAATGCTTTTCAACTTCATGGTCTTATAGCTCAAAATAATCAGTAAATTCATGAAATATAACAAATGTAGTCAGAAAGGGTTGTAAATTGATGATGTGGCTTTGAATGGTGCATTTTGAACACAGAAAAACAATGGAGTTCAAATAAGTTCAAAAAAAATGAAATCTCTTTGTAACAGACGAGTTTCGTATGAAACCCTGATACTTCGAAAGAGATTGTCCGTTTTGTACACGAAGTGCATCCAGTTTTTTCCGTAACCCTCTCTCCTTTCTCGCACATTCTATGTGGGTGAAATGATGATACCATGCCAACTTGGAACCTTTTCAGAGTTCATTTCAAATGCTTTTCAATTTCATGGTCTTATAGCTCAAAATAATCGGTAAATGCATGAAAAATAACAAATGTAGTCGAGAAAGGGTTGTAAATTGATGATGTGGCTTTGAATGGTGCATTTTGAACACGAAAAACTATGGAGTTCAAATAAGTTCAAAAAATGAAATCCCTTTGTAATGACGAGTTTCCGTATGAAACCACGATACTTGAAAGAGATTGTCCGTTTTGTACACGAAGTGCATCCAGTTTTGCCGTAACCCTCTCTACTTTCTACACATGCTATGTGGGTGAAATGATGATACCATGCCAACTTGGAACCTTTTGAGTTCATTTCAAATGCTTTTCAATTTCATGGTCTTATAGCTCAAAATAATCGGTAAATGCATGAAAAATAACAAATGTAGTCGAGAAAGGGTTGTAAATTGATGATGTGGCTTTGAATGGTGCATTTTGAACACAGAAAAACTATGGAGTTCAAATAAGTTCAAAAAATGAAATCCCTTTGTAACAGACGAGTTTCCGTATGAAACCACGATACTTGAAAGAGATTGTCCGTTTTGTACGAAGTGCATCCAGTTTTGCCGTAACCCTCTCTACTTTCTCGCACATGCTATGTGGGTGAAATGATGATACCATGCCAACTTGGAACCTTTTCAGAGTTCATTTCAAATGCTTTTCAATTTCATGGTCTTATAGCTCAAAATAATCGGTAAATGCATGAAAAATAACAAATGTAGTCGAGAAAGGGTTGTAAATTGATGATGTGGCTTTGAATGGTGCATTTTGAACACAGAAAAACTATGGAGTTCAAATAAGTTCAAAAAATGAAATCCCTTTGTAATGAGCGAGTTTCCGTATGAAACCACGATACTTGAAAGAGATTGTCCGTTTTGTACACGAAGTGCATCCAGTTTTGTCGTAACCCTCTCTACTTTCTCGCACATGCTATGTGGGTGAAATGATGATACCATGCCAACTTGGAACCTTTTCGAGTTCATTTCAAATGCTTTTCAATTTCATGGTCTTATAGCTCAAAATAATCGGTAAATGCATGAAAAATAACAAATGTAGTCGAGAAAGGGTTGTAAATTGATGATGTGGCTTTGAATGGTGCATTTTGAACACAGAAAAACTATGGAGTTCAAATAAGTTCAAAAAATGAAATCCCTTTATGTAACAGACGAGTTTCCGTATGAAACCACGATACTTGAAAGAGATTGTCCGTTTTGTACGAAGTGCATCCAGTTTTGCCGTAACCCTCTCTACTTTCTACACATGCTATGTGGGTGAAATGATGATACCATGCCAACTTGGAACCTTTTGAGTTCATTTCAAATGCTTTTCAATTTCATGGTCTTATAGCTCAAAATAATCGGTAAATGCATGAAAAATAACAAATGTAGTCGAGAAAGGGTTGTAAATTGATGATGTGGCTTTGAATGGTGCATTTTGAACACAGAAAAACTATGGAGTTCAAATAAGTTCAAAAAATGAAATCCCTTTGTAATGAGCGAGTTTAGTATGAAACCACGATACTTGAAAGAGATTGTCCGTTTTGTACACGAAGTGCATCCAGTTTTGCCGTAACCCTCTCTACTTTCTCGCACATGCTATGTGGGTGAAATGATGATACCATGCCAACTTGGAACCTTTTCAGAGTTCATTTCAAATGCTTTTCAATTTCATGGTCTTATAGCTCAAAATAATCGATAAATGCATGAAAAATAACAAATGTAGTCGAGAAAGGGTTGTAAATTGATGATGTGGCTTTGAATGGTGCATTTTGAACACAGAAAAACTATGGAGTTCAAATAAGTTCAAAAAATGAAATCCCTTTGTAACAGACGAGTTTCCGTATGAAACCTTGACACTTCGAAAGAGATTGTCCGTTTTGTACACGAAGTGCATCCAGTTTTTGCCGTAACCCTCTCTACTTTCTCGCACATGCTATGTGGGTGAAATGATGATACCATACCAACTTGGAACCTTTTCAGAGTTCATTTCAAATGCTTTTCAATATCATGGTCTTATAGCTCAAAATAATCAGAAAATGCATCAATAATAACAAATGTAGTCGAGAAAGGGTTGTAAATTGATGATGTGGCTTTGAATGGTGCATTTTGGACACAGAAAAACTATGGAGTTCAAATAAGTTCAAAAAATGAAATCCCTCTGTAAAGACGAGTTTCCGTATGAAACCCTGATACTTCGAAAGAGATTGTCCGTTTTGTACACGAAGTGCATCCAGTTTTTGCCGTAACCCTCTCTACCTTCTCGCACATGCTATGTGGGTGAAATGATGATACCATGCCAACTTGGAACCTTTTGAGTTCATTTCAAATGCTTTTCAATTTCATGGTCTTATAGCTCAAAATAATCGGTAAATGCATGAAAAATAACAAATGTAGTCGAGAAAGGGTTGTAAATTGATGATGTGGCTTTGAATGGTGCATTTTGAACACAGAAAAACTATGGAGTTCAAATAAGTTCAAAAAATGAAATCCCTTTGTAATGACGAGTTTCCGTATGAAACCACGATACTTGAAGAGATTGTCCGTTTTGTACACGAAGTGCATCCAGTTTTGCCGTAACCCTCTCTACTTTCTCGCACATGCTATGTGGGTGAAATGATGATACCATGCCAACTTGGAACCTTTTCAGAGTTCATTTCAAATGCTTTTCGATTTCATGGTCTTATAGCTCAAAATAATCGGTAAATGCATGAAAAATAACAGATGTAGTCAGAAAGGGTTGTAAATTGATGATGTGGCTTTGAATGGTGCATTTTGAACACAGAAAAACTATGGAGTTCAAATAAGTTCAAAAAAAATTTAAATCCCTTTGTAACAGACGAGTTTCCGTATGAAACCATGATACTTCGAAAGAGATTGTCCGTTTTGTACACGAAGTGCATCCAGTTTTTGCCGTAACCCTCTCTACTTTCTCGCACATGCTATGTGGGTGAAATGATGATACCATGCCAACTTGGAACCTTTTCAGAGTTCATTTCAAATGCTTTTCAATTTCATGGTCTTATAGCTCAAAATAATCCGTAAATTCATGAAAAATAACAAATGAAGTCAGAAAGGGTTGTAAATTGATGATGTGTCTTTGAATGGTGCATTTTGAACACAGAAAAACTATGGAGTTCAAATAAGTTCAAAAAAATGAAATCCCTTTGTAATAGACGAGTATCCGTATGAAACCATGATACTTCGAAAGAGATTGTCCGTTTTGTACACGAAGTGCATCCAGTTTTTGCCGTAACCCTCTCTACTTTCTCGCACATGCTATGTGGGTGAAATGATGATACCATGCCAACTTGGAACCTTTTCAGAGTTCATTTCAAATGCTTTTCAATTTCATGGTCTTATAGCTCAAAATAATCAGTAATTGCACGAAAAATAACAAATGTAGTCAGAAAGGGTTGTAAATTGGTGATGCGGCTTTGAATGGTGCATTTTGAACATAGAAAAACTATGGAGTTCAAATAAGTTCAAAAAATGAAATCCCTTTGTAACAGACGAGTTTCCGTATGAAACCCTGATACTTCAAAAGAGATTGTCCGTTTTGTACACGAAGTGCATCCAGTTTTTGCCGTAACCCTCTCTACTTTCTCGCACATGCTATGTGGGTGAAATGATGATACCATGCCAACTTGGAACCTTTTGAGTTCATTTCAAATGCTTTTCAATTTCATGGTCTTATAGCTCAAAATAATCGGTAAATGCATGAAAAATAACAAATGTAGTCGAGAAAGGGTTGAAAATTGATGATGTAGCTTTCAATGGTGCATTTTGAACACGGAAAAACTATGGAGTTCAAATAAGTTCAGAAAAATGAAATCCCTTTGTAACAGACGAGTTTCCGTATGAAACCCTGATACTTCGAAAGAGATTGTCTGTTTTGTACACGAAGTGCATCCAGTTTTGTCGTAACCCTCTCTACTTTCTACGCACATGCTATGTGGGTGAAATGATGATACCATGCCAACTTGGAACCTTTTCAGAGTTCATTTCAAATGCTTTTCAATTTCATGGTCTTATAGCTCAAAATAATCGATAAATGCATGAAAAACAACAAATGTAGTCAGAAAAGGGTTGAAAATTGATGATGTGGCTTTGAATGGTGCATTTTGAACACAGAAAAACTATGGAGTTCAAATAAGTTCAAAAAATGAAATCCCTTTGTAACAGACGAGTTTCCGTATGAAACCTTGACACTTCGAAAGAGATTGTCCGTTTTGTACACGAAGTGCATCCAGTTTTAGTCGTAACCATCTCAACTGTCTATAAGATGCTATGTGTGTCAAATGATGATACCATGCCAACTTGGAACCTGTTCGGAGTTCATTGAGAATGCTTTTCAATTTCATGGTCTTATAGCTCAAAATAATCAGTAAATGCATGAAAAATAACAAATGTAGTCAGAAAGGATTGTACATTGATGATGTGGCTTTGAATGGTGCATTTTGAACACAGAAAAACTATGGAGTTCAAATAAGTTCAAAAAAATGAAATCCCTTTGTAACAGACGAGTTTCCGTACGAAACCCTGATATTTCGAAAGAGATTGTCCATTTTGTACACGAAGTGCATCCAGTATTTGCCGTAACCCTCTCTACTTTCTCGCACCTGCTATGTGGGTGAAATGATGATACCATGCCAACTTTCAACCTTTTCAGAGTTCATTTCAAATGCTTTTCAATTTCATGGTCTTATAGCTCAAAATAATCGGTAAATGCATGAAAAATAACAAATGTAGTCGAGAAAGGGTTGTAAATTGATGATGTGGCTTTGAATGGTGCATTTTGAACACAGAAAAACTATGGAGTTCAAATAAGTTCAAAAAATGAAATCCCTTTGTAACGAGACGAGTTTCCGTATGAAACCACGATACTTGAAAAGAGATTGTCTGTTTTGTACACGAAGTGCATCTAGATTTTGCCGTAACCCTCTCTACTTTCTCGCACATGCTATGTGGGTTAAATGATGATACCATGCCAAATTGGAACCTTTTCAGAGTTCATTTCAAATGCTTTTCAATTTCATGGTCTTATAGCTCAAAATAATCGATAAATGCATGAAAAATAACAAATGTAGTCGAGAAAGGGTTGTAAATTGATGATGTGGCTTTGAATGGTGCATTTTGAACACGGAAAAACTATGGAGTTCAAATAAGTTCAAAAATGAAATCCCTTTGTAATACGAGTTTCCGTATGAAACCTACGATACTTGAAAAGAGATTGTCCGTTTTGTACACGAAGTGCATCCAGTTTTGCCGTAACCCTCTCTACTTTCTCGCACATGCTATGTGGGTGAAATGATGATACCATGCCAACTTGGAACCTTTTGAGTTCATTTCAAATGCATTTCAATTTCATGGTCTTATAGCTCAAAATAATCAATAAATGCATGAAAAATAACAAATGAAGTCAGAAAGGGTTGAAAATTGATGATGTGGCTTTGAATGGTGCATTTTGAACACAGAAAAACTATGGAGTTCAAATATGTTCAAAAAGAAATCCCTTTGTAACAGACGAGTTTCTGTATGAAACCCGGATACTTCGAAAGAGATTCTCCGTTTTGTACACGAAGTGCATCCAGTTTTTGCCGTAACCCTCTCTACTTTCTTGCACATGAGATGTGGGTGAAATGATGATACCATGCCAACTTGGAACCTTTTCAGAGTTCATTTCAAATGCTTTTCAATTTCATGGTCTTATAGCTCAAAATAATCAGTAAATGCATGAAAAATAACAAATGTACTCAGAAAGGGTTGTAAATCGATGATGTGGCTTTGAATGGTGCATTTTGAACACAGAAAAACTATGGAGTTCAAATAAGTTCAAAAAAATGAAGTCCCTTTGTAACAGACGAGTATGTGTATGAAACCCTGATACTTCGAAAGATATTGTTTGTTTTGTACACGAAGTGCATCCAGTTTTTGCCGTAACCCTCTCTACCTTCTCGCACATGAGATGTGGGTGAAATGATGATACCATGCTGATAATCCCCAAGCGCAAGGAATCATCCTAGCACTTTCCAAAGGTGGAAATGATAAGTATGGTGTGTCGAACCCACAAGGAGCTAAAGGTAAGATCAATATTCTCTCAAGCCCTATCTGCCACTGATACGACTCTACGTGCACCGAACGTTTGCTTCCAACTAGCAACGAGAAATAATATACGTTGTGGGTATGAAGAGGATAACTTTGTATGATATCGGAGAGCTAAAACATAAAAGTAGGTGTTGTTATCATAAAGTGAGAATATAATACTAAATATTATAAATAGCGAGTGTGGAATAATGGTAGATCGGTGTGCGGAATTGTCCTAGGCAATTGTTAACAAGACCGGTAGTCACTATTGCAATTTTATATGACGGAGAGGCATAAGCTAACGTAATTTCTCTACTTGGATCATATGCACTTATGATTGGAACTCTAGCAAGCATCAGCAACTATTAAAGATCATTATGGTAAAACCCAACCATAGCATTAAAGCATCAAGTCCTCTTTATTCCCATACGTATTGCAACACCCTACAACGGGAATCCCTCATGCTTGCGCGACACGGAGGGCACCATAGGACAGCACCAAAGTAAAACATACAACTCATACCAATCTAGATCATCAATCAACCCAAAGACAAAAGTTATCTACTCAAAACATCATAGGATGGCAAGACATCATTGGATCATAATATGTGGCATAAAGCACCATGTTCAAGTAGGGATTACAGCGGGGTGCGGGAGAGTGGACCGCGTAAAAGAGATGAGGATGGTGATGATGATGGTGATGTTGATGAAGGCGATCACTTTGTGGCGATGATTCCCCTCGATGGCACTCCGGCGCCACCGGAAGAGAGGAAGAGGTTCTCCCCTTGTGCTTCCTCCTCCATGTCCTCCACCTTCTGGTCCTTGGCCTTCATGGTGATGAAGACCCCTCAGGATACTCCTCCATGGCCACGGTGATGATGGCCCCCCTCGGCGAGTGCGGAGAGGGCCCCGATTGATTTTCATGGCTACTGAGAGGCTTGCGGCCTGGAACTTCTGATCTAATCTCTGTGCTTGGAAGTTTTAGGAGTGCGAGTATATATGGCTGCAGGGAGGACGTCGGTGGACTGCGGGGGTGGCCGCGCGGTTGGGGGTGCGCCGCCGGGGGGTGGGCGCGCCCCCCACCCTCGTGGGCAGCCCAGGACTCCCCTGGTGAGCTTCTTGTACTCAATGGGCTTCTTCTAGTCCAAAAATAGGTTCCGTGGAGTTTCAGGACTTTTGGACTCCATTTGATATTCCTTTTCTTCGAAACACTGAAATAGGCAAAAAAACAGCAATTCTGGGCTGGGCCTCCGGTCAATAGGTTAGTCCCAAAAATAATATAAAAGTGGAAAATAAAGCCCAATATTGCCCGAAACAGTAGATAATATAGCATGGAGCAATCAAAAATTATAGATACGTTGGAGGCGTGTCGGGCAGCTAAGCTTAATTCACTGCTACGTCCTCGGTAGGTAAATGATAAAAAGATATTTTTATGCGGAATGCTAGTAAGTGCTTAAGTTTGATCAATGATAATTCCAATCACTTTTTCTAGCATCAATATGTGTCATAATAGCAGCTTATCTCATAAAAGTTTTCATGATCAAGTAACAATCTATTCACAATGTCAAGCATGGTTCAGAAAATTCATTGAGAACTAACAAACTATAATCTCAGTCATTGAAGCAATTGCAATTTATCGTAACATCAGAAAGAGTCAAGAATAGAGCTTTTCAGCAAGTCCACATACTCAACTATCATATAGTCTTCTACAATTGCTAACACTCACGCAATACTTGTGGTTATGGAGTTTCAGCCGGAACCTTTGAGAAAGATAGGGGCTTATTGTGTTGCCTCCCAACGTATTCACCTTTAGGTGATGTCAACAATAATAGCCCATGCTAACTTACATGCAATTGGATATATATATCATGATGTTTCAAACACAAGGAGCTTGCCAAAGGATAAAATGAAAAAGGGAATGGTGAGGATCACCTTGACTCAAGCATAAAGTAAAAACATAAAGTAAAAGATAGGCCCTTCGCAGAGGGAAGCAGAGGTTGTCATGCGCGTTTAGGGCTGATGCACAAAATCTTAATGCAAAAGAACATCACTTTATATTGCCCCTTGTATGTGGACCTTTATTATGCAGTCGGTCGCTTTTATTACTTCCACAACAAGTTCGTACAAAGCTTATTTTCTCTGCACTAATAAGTCATGCATATTTAGAGAGCAATTTTTTATTGCTTGCACCGATGACAACTTACTTGAAGGATCTTACTCAATTCATAGGTAGGTATGGTGGACTCTCATGGCAAAACTGGGTTTCTGGTGTTTGGAAGCACAAGTAGTATCTCTACTTGGTGCAAGGGATTTGGCTAGCATGAGGGAGAAAGGCAAGCACAACATGTTTGGAAGGTCAATGACGATATACTTTAACTGAGATGTCGGAAAACATAAACCATTACGGTGTCTTCCTTGTCCAACGTCAACTCTTTTAGCATGTCATACTTAATGAGTGCTTCACAATCATAAAAGATGTCCAAGATAATATATTTGTATGTGAACCACTCTTTCCTTATTACTTCCTATTAATTGCAACGATGACCAAAACTACGTTTGCCAATTCTCAACAACTTTTATGCCTCATACTTTCTATGTGTGAAGTCATCACTAACCATGATATAAGCAAATGAAAAATATAAAAGTTCAGATTTATGACATTCAATTCATTCCCCCATATACTCATAGGATAAATATGAAGCACATGAGTAAATGACAAACTACTCTAAAAGATATGAGTGAAAGACACTGAGTAGTCAAATAATTAACTAGCCATGGGAGGGTTCCTTTTCTATTCAAAATTTCATATCCAATGATTTTATTCAAACAGCAAGTAAAAAAATGACATTGCAAGGATAGAACAACTCATGTGAAGAAGCAAAAACTTAGGCTCAACCGATACTAACCGATAGTTGTTGAAGAAGAAAGGTGGGATACCTAACGGGGCATCCCCAAGCTTAGATGCTTGAGACTTCTTGAAATATTATCTTGGGGTGCCTTGGGCATCCCCAAGCTTGAACTTTTGTGTCTCGTTAATTCCTCTCATATCATGGTTTCTCTTTTTATCAAAAGCTTCATTCACAACAAACTCAACAAGAACTCGTGAGATAGGTTAGTATAAACCAATGCAAAACCTTATCATTGCCTACTGTAACAAATCACTAAGATTATTATTCAACATTGCATACTAAATGCCTCTGCATATTTAATACTCCTATCCTCAAATAGAATCATTAAACAAGCAAACATATGCAAACAATGCAAACATAACAGCAATCTGCCAAAACAGTATAGTCTGTGAAGAATGCAAGAGTATCAATACTTACCTAACTCCAAAAATTATGAACTAAAATTCCCACTGTAATAAATTTATCAGAGCTCATTATGCAAAAGGTTTCATCATTGTATCATTCTCTGACTTTTCTAGGGAATTTTTGCAACAGCGGTAAACTTTCTGTTTTCAAACAGCAACATGTATACTAGCAAAATAAGCATGGCAAAGGCTATCCTTGACTTTTTTATTGAAACTAAAGATGAAAATAATTATTCTAAATAGCATCTAGCTAATACTAAAAAAATAAAATGACGCTCCAAGTAAAACACATATCATGTGACGAATAAAAATATAGCTCCGAGTAAGGTGTACCGATAATTTTGAAGACGAAAGAGGGAAGGCATCCCCAAGCTTAGGCACTTGAGTATTCCTTGAGTATTACCTTGGGGTGCCTTGGGCAACACCAATCTTAGGGTCTTTCCACTCCTTATTCTCCTCATATCGATATCTCACCCAAAACTTGAAAACTTCAATCACACAAAACTTAGCCAAACTTCGTGAGATAGGTTAGTATGATAAAGAGCAAACCATTCACTTTGGTACTGACAAAGACAAGGTTCATAATTGTTTTCACACAATTCCTACTGTACCATATCATTTCTACAAATTATATTGAGAAATATAAGCCATAGAAACTAGAAAACAAGCAGACTATGCAATGAAAACAGAATCTGTCAGAAACAGAACAGTCTGTAATGATCTGAACAATAACCATACTTATGCTACTCCAAAAATTATGAAATAAATTGGTGGACGTGAGGAATTTGTCTATTAATCTTCTGCAAAAATAACCAACTCAAGAGCACTCTTCTGTAAAAAATGACATCTAATCTCGTGAGCGCAAAATTTCTGTTTTTTACAGCAAGATCACATTAACTTTCACCCGAGTCTTCCCAAAGGTCTTACTTGGCACTTTCTTGAAACAAAAGATACAAAACATGATTAATACAGTAGATTAATCATGTAAACACACAAAAACAGTAAGGGTAAATATTGGGTTGTCTCCCAACAAGCGCTTTTCTTTAATGCCTTTTAGCTAGGCATGATGATTTCAATGATGCTCACATAGAAGATAAGAGTTGGAACATAAAGGGAGCATCATGAAGAATATGACTAGCATATTTAAATCTAACACACTTCCTATGCCTAGGGATTTTGTGAGCACACAACTTATGGGAACAAGAATCAACTAGCATAGGAAGGCAAAACAAATATAACTTCAAAACTTTAAGCACATAGAGAGGAAACCTAATATTATTGCAACTCCTACAAGCATGTATTCCTCCCTCATAATAATTTTCAGTAGTATCATGGATAGCAACTTTGTTCTCATACTCAATTGAAACCTATTCCGGAATAGTGGAATCATTACTAGCTAAAGTTGACAATCTTCCGAATCCACTTTCATAAATATCACACTAAGATTCAACATCCTCCAAAATAGTGGGATCACTAATTCCTAAAGTTGACACTCTTCCAAACCCACTTTAAATGATAGTATTATTCATACTCCAAAAGGTATAAGTGAAGTTCATGGAGCATTCTACAACTGACAAATATCCAAGCTCAAAATGTATAAGTGAAGCACATGAAGCATTCTATAAAACCATACTCAAAAGATTTAAGTGAAGCACAAAGATTAATTCTATAAGATCATACTTAAAAGATTTAAGTGAAGCACATGAAGTATTCTATAAATCAATGAAGGGCTATCTCATGCTAGCATGGTTCTTGAAGAAAAGGAAAAACACAAAGGACACAAATCATGTGAACAAAACAAAAACCGAGGTATACCGATATTTGTTGAAGAAGAAAGATGGGATGCCAACCGGGGCATCCCCAAGCTTAGATGCTTGAGTATACTTTGAAATATTTACTTGGGGTTCCTTGGGCATACCCAATCTTGAGCTCTTGCCTCTCTTTATTCTTCTCATATTGATAGCTCCTCGGCCTTCGGACACTTCATCCACACAAAACTTTAACAAAAACTTGTGAGATCCGTTAGTGTAATAAAGCAAATCACTACCTCTAGGTACTGTAATGAACTCATTCTTTATTTGTATTGATGTTAAATCTACTGTATTCCAACAACTCTATGGTTCATACCCTCCGATACTACTCATAGATCATCGAAATAAGCAAACAACACCATAAAACAGAATCTGTTAAAAACAGAATAGTTTGTAGTAATCTGGAAGTTTGCCAAACTTCTGTAACTCCTAAAATTAGAAAATAAATTTGAAAATTTGAACAAATTTTACAGAAGTAATTTGTAAAAATTCTCAGACCCATTTGACTTTCCAGTAAAAAATGAAAATTCACGCACTACAGCCAAAGTTTCTGTTTTTGTTTTGGACATAATAAACAAGCAATATAATCATCCTAAAACCAAGGCTTGGCACATTATTTTTATAATACAATGAATATATACAAGAGGATAATTATTTACAGAGAAACTTCCATGAAAAATTCTACATTGTTTCCGTGAGCATGAGCACAAGTGCTCAAGGTCGACCCTCACTTCTTCAATGCAAAACCTTCCAATCACTTCTCTTTTTGAAAAACTTTTTAGGCATGAGAGGCAAGTAATAATTTTTTGTATTTTCATTTTTTAAATTTTTTGTATGTTTCACCCACAGCTAAACAGAAACAAAAAGGAAAAAAAATCTACTTAGTGAAGAAAGCAAACAAGCACACACGAGAATATCAACCCCACGCTATTGCTCCCCGGCACCGGCGCCAGAAAATCGCTTGATAATCCCCAAGTGTCGGGACTCATCGTAGCACTTTCCCAAGGTGGAAGTGATAACTATGGAGTGTCGAACCCACAAGGAGCTAAAGGTAAGATCAATATTCTCTCAAGCCCTATCTGCCTTGATCGACTCTCGTGCACCGCGTTTAGCTTCAACTAACAGCGAGAAATAAATTATGTTGTGGGTATGAAGAGGATAACTTTGTATGATATCGGAGAGCTAAAACATAAAAGTAGGTGTTGTTATCATAAAGTTAGAATAGAATACTAAATATTATAAATAGCGAGTGTGGAATAATGGTGGATCGGTGTGCGGAATTGTCCTAGGCAATTGTTAACAAGACCGGTAATCACTATTGCAATTTTATATGAGGGAGAGGCATAAGCTAACATACTTTCTCTACTTGGATCATATGCACTTATGATTGGAACTCTAGCAAGCATCCGCAACTACTAAAGATCATTAAGGTAAAACCCAACCATAGCATTAAAGCATCAAGTCCTCTTTATTCCCATACGCAACAATCCCTCTTACTCGGGTTTGTGTTTCAGTCACTCACCAACCCACTATAAGCGAATAATGGACGTATTGCAACACCCTACAGCGGGAATCCCTCACGCTTGCGCAACACGGAGGGCACCATAGGACAGCACCAAATTAAAACATACAACTCATACCAATCTAGATCATCAATCAACCCAAAGACAAAAGTTATCTACTCGAATCATCATAGGATGGCAACACGTCATTGGATCATAATATGTGGCATAAAGCACCATGTTCAAGTAGGGATTACAGCGGGGTGCGGGAGAGTGGACCAGCGTAAAAGAGATGAGGATGGTGATGATGATGGTGATGTTGATGAAAGGCGATCACCGTGGCGATGATTCCCCTCCGATGGCACTCCGGTATGCCGGAAAAGAGGAGAGAGGTTCTACGTCGTCTCCAACGTATCTATAATTTTGATTGCTCCATGCTACTTTATCTATTGTTTTGGACTATAATGGGCTTTATTTTCCACTTTTATATTACTTTTGGGACTAACCTATTAACGGAGGCCCAGCCCAGAATTGTTGTTTTTGCCTTTTTTAGTATTTCAAAAGCAGAATATCAAACTGAGTCCAAGCGGAATGAAACCTTGAGCGTGATTTTCTCACCAAACATGATCCAGGAGACTTGGACCCTCGCCAAGGAACCAGAGGCGGTCACAAGGGTGCCCCCTAGGCGCGCCCCCTGCCTCGTGGGCCTTGAAGCTCCACCGGCGTACTCCTTCCTCCTATATATACCTCATACCCCCAAGCGATCGAGCAGGGCCAAAAACCTAATTCCACCGCTGCAACTTCACTGTATCCACGAGATCCCATCTTGGGGCCTTTTAGGAGCTTGGCGGAGGGGCATCCACCATGGAGGGCTTCTACATCAACACCATAGCCTCTCCGATGAAGTGTGAGTAGTTTACTTCAGACCTTCGGGTCCATAGCTAGTAGCTAGAGGGCTTCTTCTCTCTCGTGGAGGATCTATTGGATGTAATCTTCTTTTTGTGGTGTGTTTGTTGAGACCGATGAATTGTGGGCTTATGATCCAGCTTATCTATAAATAATATTTGAATCTTCTCTGAATACTTTTATGTATGATTGAGTTATCTTTGCAAGTCTCTTCGAATTTTCCGTTTGGTTTGGCCAACTAGATTGGTAGTTCTTGCAATGGGAGAAGTGCATTGCTTTGGGTTCAATCTTGCGGTGTCCTTACCCAGTGATAGAAAGGGTTGCAAGGCACGTATTGTATTGTTGCCATCGAGGATAACAAGATGGGGTATTTATCATATTGCATGAATTTATTCCTCTACATCATGTCATCTTGTTTACGGCGTTACTCTGTTTTAACTTAATACTCTAGATGCATGCTGGATAGCGGTCGATGAGTGGAGTAATAGTAGTAGATGCAGAATCGTTTCGGTCTACTTGTCTCGGACGTGATGCCAAAAAACATTATCATACCAAGATAACCTCATAACTATGCTCAATTAAGTCAATTACAAAACAGTAATTTGATAACCCACCGTAGAATATTTATGCTCTTGAGAGAAGCCACTAGTGAAACCTATGGCCCCGGGTCTATTCTCATCATATCAATCTCCATCACTTTTATACTTTCTTTTGTTTTTACTTTTGCTTTTTACTTTTCACTTTGCATCTTTATACCAAAAATACCAAAAATATTATCTCTATCAGATCTCACTCTAAATAAGTGATCGTGAAGGGATTGACAACCCCTAATCGTGTTGGTTGCGAGTAGATATCGTTTTGTGCAGGTCTGAGGGACTTGTGCGTGGCCTCCTACTGGATTGATACCTTGGTTCTCAAAAACTGAGGGAAATACTTACGCTATTGTGCTGCATCATCCTCTCCTCTTCGGGGAAAACCAACGCAAGCTCAAGACGTAGCAAGATGGCACCGTTGCCGGGGAGTCTATGCAAAAGTCAACATACCAAGTACCCATCACAATCCCTATCTCTCGCATTACATTATTTGGCATTTGCCTCTCGTTTTCCTCTCTGTCGGGGAGGCTGATCTGGCCCACGAACACCTATGGGACCGGCGGACCGAGCCCCTTTCGGTTCGGCGTGGAAGGAGGTCGCCTGAAGAAGCAGATCGGTGAAGCACACGAGCAGTTTACCCAACTTGGAGCTCTCCGGGAGATAACACTCCCTCTTGCTACATGTCTGAGTGTATTGAGTTCTTGCTCGGGGCGCTGAGTGCTCTGATACACACACAAGCTGCTAACGAGACCGAGCGTCAGTGTTCTCTGGCTTCGAACCCTTCCTCCCCTCTCCTACGTTGCGCATGGGCCTCCTTTTATATGCTAAAGGGGTCTCCGACAGGTGGCAACGTAGACAAGGGTAAAAATGGAAAAGGAGTGGTTGGTACAGCTACTTGTACAGTGTATCATACCTAACCACAGCGGCGGGGACAAAGGCATTAAATGCCCGTCTCGTCGCTCTAACGGTCTGAAAAGGGACCGTCGAGCGCCACCGCTTGCCATGATGGCAATCTTGTCGACACCGCTTGCCACAGCGCTCCGGTGGCCGCCTGACCTCTTGCTCTGTGGCGCTGGAAAGGTCGAGGCGACACGTTAGTGGATGTCTTTGGATCGCAGTCTGGTGGTGGTCTGCCGCGGCAAGTGCCTTACAGCGGGTTGTTGTCTTGTCGCGTCCGGAAGCTTGTCGCTCACCGGGCCTTCCCGGCAAGCTCCTCTTGCCGGGGCCTTGTCTTCTAGGTGCCTCGGGTGGCCTTCCCGGCAAGCTCCTCTTGCCGGGGCCTTGTCTCCTAGGTGCCTTGGGTGGCCTTCCGGGCAAGCTCCTCTTGCCGGGGCCTTCTCTCCTTGGCTTGGATACTTTGTTCTTGAATGGCTCCAAAGGAACCACGGAGGACCTTGGCGGTCACCAGTAAGCCTTGCAGCGGAGGGCTGCAACTGCCCGTGCACAAGTTCGGGATACTAGGGTACCCCTACTCTAGTACACCGGCAGAGCCCGGGCTGGGCCACCTGCAGTGGCGGCTGTTCGGCCAGGCCCAAAAGCAGGGGAACAGGCATGCAGCGGCACAGGTCTCATGGATGTTCTTGATATCATTGCTGATTTGTGTAGGAAGCGAGCAACCTTACCGGAGTGCCACAAGCCGCTCCTGACATGCCTTCTGGTTCGACTACACCGCCAAGGGAGGATTCCCCGGCAAGGGAGCGTTTTCCGGCAAGGGAGACTTCTCCAGCAAGGGGCAGTTCGCAAGGGACAGCTCTTCGGCAAGGGACAGCACCAGCGATCCCCTGGTGGCGGAGACCATGACTGCAGACCCTAGCACAGGTAATCCTCTTGCTTGAAAACTTCCCTTGTGTTCTCCTTCTTCTGGTTTTCTTTTTGAATATTTTCTTGACTTTTCTTCATTTTCCGGTCGTCAGATCCATCCGCCACAGAGCCAATGGAGACCGAGGCCGCCGGCGAGGAAGGGCCTTATGTGGCAATCTTGGCAACGCCGCTGCCATCGGAGAAAGAAGCTGGCCAGCGAGCCCTTGGCCGAAGAAGGCCGCCAAAGCTGCCGCCGCGAAGCTGGCGAGGTCAGCGATCGCCTTGGCAGCGGCCTGAGGCGCGGGAGGCGCCAGCGCTTCGCCGACCGCCGATCCCTCCGCCCGCTGCGGCGATGTTGAGCTCGAAGAGCCCCGACCAGCGCCTATTTGAAGGCCGGCGATGGCGTCTTCATCCTTGTCGCCGGATGCTGATGTGGAAACGCTCAAGACACTTGTCGCACCCATCGTGGACAGGGTGAGCGGGATCAAGAGGGTTGAGGGCGATCGCGTAGATTAGGCCGCCCGCTTTCTCTTTTTCTTGCCGCTACTGGTCATGTTATGAGAACAATCTATTAGAGCTGCAACAAGCTATCTTGTAATATAACTCTATTTCGGGTAGCAATTGCTATGTTATTTCCTTTACTTGATTCCTTCCTTTGTATGTTTTTTCCCTACGCTTTTAGGGAACTTATCGGTATGCACACCTGGGCATGGCCAGTAATCTGGGGCGTCGGCAGACTGCTGGCGGTGCCGCTTCCGACAAGTAACCTTATGCAACTAATCGCAGCTCACTTAAGTTGTTGGCGGACTCGAAACAAAGTAAAAGGCGCAACTAGCTACTAGTCGCAGCTCACTTAAGTTGTTGGCGGACTCGAAACAAAGTAAAGGCGCAACTAGCTACGAGTTGGTTCCTCGCGCTGAGTTTTCCATACAAAATGCAGTCGTTCGAGGAAGATAACTTAAAAATTTAAAACTGATTGCTCAAACTTTAGCAACTTAGCTTTTACGTCGTTTGCTTCCGGTAAGGCTAGACTTCCTTGGCGGCGCTTGGTCCACCAGCTCCTCAATCCAGTTCTTTCCGCTTTTGTGCAGCACAGCCGAAAGTTACGGTCTTGAGCCAGCGCAGCACTTGACATTCACCCTCTCCGGCTTGACCGTTACTTCTCGGATGAGCAAGCGAGCGAAAGCGGAACCTTGGCGCCAAGATCTTGGGCGTACTACATGAAGGTGCGGCTCGTGAATTGCGTGTCGTTGTCGGTGATGATCCTGTTAGGGATTCGAAGCAGCAAACAATTGACCTAAAGAACTTGGCTTGTTGTCTTTGTCACCTTCCTCACTGCTTCCACTTCCGGCCACTTTGTGAACTTATCGATTACAGCGTACAAGTACTCAAAGCCCCAAACTTCGGGGAAAGGGGCGAGATGTCGAGCCCCGGACGAAAATGGGCAGGATAAAGGGATCGTCTGGAGAGCTTGAGCTGGCTGGTGTATCTGCTTGGAATGGGCCTTGCGCTTCACACTTGATTACTTGTGCGATTGCATCACGGAGGCTGTCGGCCAAAAGAAACCTTGCCGGGCAACTTTGCGGCAAGTGCTCTGGCGCCAATGTGGTGACCACATATGCCTCCATGTATCTCTGCCAACAGCTTTTGTCCGTCTTCCCGGTGAATACACTTCAATTTCACACCGTTGAGTCTTCTTCTGTACAGTGTGTTGTCGACAAACTGGTACATACTTGACTGCCGGGTTACTCTTTCCGCTTCTTCTTGCTCTTCGGGAAGTTCTCCTGTCTGAAGGAAACGGACAATCTGTTGTGCCCATCTTTGGAGCTTGCGGCTCGACTACAAGGACTAAATGCACATCTGCTGCTGCGGGAACATCTGCTTCCACGGCGAGAACCTGCGGCTCAGCCGGAGCTTGACGTTCCCCGGCAAGCTTGCCGGAGCAAAACTTGTTGGGAGCGTCTGCTTCAACGGAACAAACCCTAGGGCTTGCCGAAGCAGACTGCTCCTCAGCACCCTTGGTGGACACCTTCTTGGTCTCTGGTGGAGCTGCCATCGTCTTCTTACACTTGCCGGTGGAGCTCGATGCTGCGTCCTCGATGGTAGCGCAGCACTCCGAAGAGGTGCGCTTGCCGGAGTGGGCATCAGAGCTCTTGCCGGACTTGGTCTTCTTCTTCGCCCCTACCTGGCGAGCCAAAGATGTCGGGGAGGCTGATCTGGCCCACGAACACCTATGGGACTGGCGGACCGAGCCCCTTTCGGTTCGATTAGGCGGAGGTCGCCTGAAGAAGCGGTCGAGGTGAAGCACCACGAGCAGTTTACCCAGCAGAGCTCTCCGGAGAGATAACACTCCTCTTTTGCTGCATATGCAGGTGTATTGAGTTCTTGCTTTCGGGAGGCTGAGTGCTCTGATACACACAAGCTGCTACTTGAGACCCGGCGTCGGTGTTCTCGGCAGAACCCTTCCTCCCCTCTCCTACGTTGCGCATGGGCCTCCTTTTATATGCTAAAGGGGTCTCCGACAGGTGTAGCGTGAACAAGGTAAAATGGAAAAGGAGTGGTTGGTACAGCTACTTATGCGATGTATCATCCCTAACCACGGCGGCGGGGACAAAGGCATTAAATGCCCGTCTCGTCGCTCTAACGGTCTGCGAAAGGACCGTCGGGGCGCCACCGCTTGCCATGATGGCAATCTTGTCGGCGCCGCTTGCCACGTGCTCCGGCTGGCATACGGCCTCTTGCCAGCGATGCTGGAAAGGTCGAGCGACACGTTAGTGGATGTGCTAGGCGCGGATGCAGTGGTGGTCTGCCGCGGCAAGTGCCTTGCCGCGGTTGTTGTCTTGTCGCGTCCGGAAGCTTGTCGCTCACCGGGCCTTCCCGGCAAGCTCCTCTTGCCGGGGCCTTGTCTTCTAGGTGCCTTGGGTGGCCTTCCCGGCAAGCTCCTCTTGTCGCGGCCTTGTCTCCTAGGTGCCTTGGGTGGCCTTCCCGGCAAGCTCCTCTTGCCGGGGCCTTGTCTCCTTGGCTTGGATACTTTGTTCTTGAATGGCTCCAAAGGAACCTCGGAGGACCTTGGCGGTCACCCGGTAAGCCTTGCCGCGGAGGGCTGCAACTGCCCGTGCACAAGTTCGGGATACTAGGGTACCCCTACTCTAGTACACCGACACTCTCCCCCACTTCACCCTTGTCGTTTTATTCGCCCTCTCTTTCCCAATCTCCTCCTCCTTTTCCCGTTGCCTTTTCCTCGTCCTTTTGTTTGCTTTACGTGTGTTGGATTGCTTGTTTGTCGCGATGGCTCAAGATGCTACCAAATTGTGTGACTTCACCAATACCAATAATAATGATTTCCTTAGCACTCCGATTGCTCCTCTTGCCAATACTGAATCTTGTGAAATCAATACTGCTTTGTTGAATCTTGTTATGAAAGATCAATTCGCCGGCCTTCCCAGTGAAGATGCCGCTACTCATCTGAATAACCGTTGATTTCTGTGATATGCAAAAGAAAAAGATGTAGATAATGATGTCGTTAAGTTGAGGCTATTTCCTTTTTAAGCTTAGAGATCATGCTAAAGCGTGGTTTTCATCTTTGCCTAAAAATAGTATTGATTCTTGGAACAAGTGCAAAGATGCTTTTATCTCTAAGTATTTTCCTCCCGCTAAGATTATCTCTCTTAGGAGCGATATTATGAATTTTAAGCAACTTGATAATGAACATGTTGCACAAGCTTGGGAGAGAATGAAATTAATGATCGTAATTGTCCTACTCATGGTTTGAACTTGTGGATGGTTATACAAAAAATTTATGCGGATTGAATTTTTCTTCTAGAAATCTTTTTAGATTGACATGGAGGCAATTTTATGGAAATCACTCTAGGGATGCTACTAAACTCCTAGATAATAATATGGTTAATTATTCTCAATGGCATCTTGAAAGATCTACTAATAAAAAGTGCATGCGATAGAAGAAATTAATGTTTTGAGTGGAAAGATGGATGAACTTATGAAATTATTTGCTACTAAGAGTGTTTCTTGATCCTAATGATATGCCTTTGTCTACCTTGATTGATAGTAATAATGAATCTATGGATGTGAATTTTGTTGGTAGGAATAATTTTGGTAACAATGCGTATAGAGGAATTTTAATCCTAGGCCTTATCCTAGTAATCCTTCTAATAATTATGGAAATTCTTACAACAACTCTTATGGAAATTTTAATAAGATGCCCTCTGAATCTGAGAGTAGTGTTAAAGAGTTTATGAATTCACAAAAGAATTTTAATGCTTTGTTTGAGGAGAAATTGCTTAAAGTTGATGATTTGGCTAGGAACATTGATAGAATTTCTCTTGAGGTTGATTCTTTAAAGCTTAGATCTATTCCTCCTAAGCATGATATCAATGAGTCTCTCAAAGCTATGAGAATTTCCATTGATGAGTGCAAAGAAAGAACACGCTAGGATCGTGCTACAAAAGATGCCTTTATTAAGCGTGTTCTTCTAATTCCTATGAAAATCAAGATGAAGATCTGAAAGTTATTGATGTGTCCCCTATTAAATCTTTGTTTTGCAATATGAATCTTGATGAAACTGAATATGATCTTCCTTTACCTAGAAGGCATTCTAAGAATTCGGAGTTTTTAGATCTTGATGATGAAATTGATAAAAGTGGGATTGAAAGAAATAAAAATATAGATATTGCTAAACCCACTATATTGGATCTCAAGGAATTTAATTATGAAAATTGCTCTTTAATTGATTGTATTTCCTTGCTGCAAACCGTGCTAAATTCTCCTCATGCCTATAGTCAAAATAAGGCCTTTACCGAACACATTGTTGATGCCTTGATGCAATCTTATGAAGAAAAACTTGAGTTGAAAGTTTCTATCCTAGGAAACTCTATGATGAGTGGGAACCTACTATCAAAATTAAAATCAAAAGATCATGAGTTTAATGCTTTGTGTGATTTGGGTGCTAGTGTCTCCACTATTCCCAAAACTTTGTGTGATTTGCTATATTTCCATGACTTTGATGATTGCTCTCTAAACTTGCATCTTGCAGTTCCACTATTAAAAAGCCTATGGGAAGAATTAGTGATGTTCTTATTGTTGCAAATAGGAATTATGTGCCCGTAGATTTTATATCGCTCTTGATATAGATTGCAATCCTTCATGTCCTATTATTCTTGGTAGACCTTTCCTTAGAGCGATTGGTGCAATTATTTATATGAAGGAAGGAATATTATATTCAATTTCCATTAAAGAAAGGCATTGAACACTTTATTAAAAATAAAATAAAATTACCATATAAATCTATCATGAGAGCCACTTATGGATTGCCTACCAAAGATGGCAATACCTAGATCTATCCTTGCTTTTATGCCTAGCTAGGGGCGTTAAACGATAGCGCTTGTTGGGAGGCAACCCAATTTTATTTTTAGTTTTTTGTTTTTGCTTCTGTTTAGGAATAAATAATCCATCTAGCCTCTGTTTAGATGTGGTTTTATCTTTTAATTAGTGTTTGTGCCAAGTTAAACCTATTGGATCTTCTTGGATGATAGTTATTTGATCTTGCTGTAATTTCCAGAAACTTTGCGCTCAGTGCCCGAATTCTTAAAAATCACCAGAACGCGATAAAATACTGATTCCAACTGCTGCTGATCAATACACAAGTTTTACAGGTCTTCTAATTTTTGTAGAATTTTTTGAGTTCCAGAAGTTTGCGTTAGTTACAAATTACTACAGACTGTTCTGTTTTTGACAGATTCTGTTTTGCGTGTGTTGTTTGCTTATTTTGATGAATCTATGGCTAGTAAAATAGTTTATAATGCATAGATAAGTTGGAATACATTAGGTTTAACACTAATATAAATAAAGAATGAGTTCATTACAATAACTTAAAGTAGTCTTTTGTTTTCTCTCTCTAGCAGACTCATGAGATTTCTATTGAGTTTTGTGTTGTGAAGTTTTCAAGTTTTGGGTGAATTCTTTTGATGGATTATGGAACAAGGAGTGGCAAGAGCCTAAGCTTGGGGGTTACCATGGCTTTTAAGATAATCCAAGGACACCAAAAAGTCAAAGCTTGGGGATGCCCCGGAAGGCATCCCCTCTTTCGTCCACTTTCATCGGTAATTTACTTGGAGCTATATTTTTATTCACCACATGATATCTGTTTTGCTTGGAGCGTCTTGTATTATTTGCGTCTTTGCTTGTTAGTTTACCACAATCATCCCTGCTGTACACACCTTTTGAGAGAGCCATACATGAATTGGAATTTGATAGAATACTCTATGTGCTTCACTTATATCTTTTGAGCTTGATAGTTTTGCTCATAGTGCTTCACTTATATCTTTTGAGCGTGATAATATTTTCTCTAGTGCTTCACTTAGATCTTTTAGAGCACGGTGGTGGATTTGTTTAAAGAAACTTGATCTCTCATGCTTCACTTAGATTATTTTGAGAGTCGTTAATAGCATGGTAATTTGCTTAATGTTAATATACTTGGTATTCAAGATATGTGAAACTTTCTTTTGAGTGCGTTGAATACTAAGATAAGTTTGATGCTTGCTAATTGTTTTGAGATATGAAGATGGTGATATTAGAGTCATGCTAGTTGAGTAGTTGTGAATTTAAAGAATACTTGTGTTGAAGTTTGTGATTCCCGTAGCATGCACGTATGGTGAACCGTTATGTGATGAACTTCGGAGCATGATTTATTTATTGATTGTCTTCCTTATGAGTGGCGGTCGGGGACGGCGATGGTCTTTTCCTACCAATCTATCCCCCTAGGAGCATCTGGCGTAATACTTTGCTTTGATAACTTCTAGATTTTTGCAATAAGTATATGAGTTCTTTATGACTAATGTTGAGTCCATGGATAATCGCACTTTTTCCCATCCTTCCACCATTGCTAGCCTCTCTAATACGCGCACCTTTGGCGGTATCTTACACCCACCATATACCTTCCTCAAAACAACCACCATACCTACCTATCATGGCATTTCCATAGCCATTCCGAGATATATTGCCATGCAAATTTCCACCGTTCCGTTTATTATGACACGCTCCATCATCGTCATATTGCTAGCATGATCATGTAGTTGACCTCGTATTTGTGGCAAAGCCACCGTTCATAATTCTTTCATACATGTCACTCATGTTTCATTGCATATCCCGGTACACCGCCGGAGGCATTCATATAGAGTCATATTTTGTTCTAAGTATCGAGTTGTGATTGTCGAGTTGTAAGAAAAATAAAAGTGTGATGATCATCATTATTAGAGCATTGTCCCAAGTGAGGAAAGGATGATGGAGACTATGATTCCCCCACAAGTCGGGATGAGACTCCGGACGACAAATAAAAAAAGAGGCCATAATAAAAGAGAAAAGGCCCAAATAAAAAAATGAGAGAAAAAGAGAGAAGGGACAATGTTACTATCCTTTTGCCACACTTGTGCTTCAAAGTAGCACCATGATCTGCATGATAGAGAGTCTCTCATTTTGTCACTTTCATATACTAGTGGGAATTTTTCATTATAGAACTTGGCTTGTATATTCCAACGATGGGCTTCCACAAATGCCCTAGGTCTTCGTGAGCAAGCGAATTGGATGCACACCCACTTAGTTTCTTTTGTTGAGCTTTTCATATACTTATAGCTCTAGTGCATCCGTTGCATGGCAATCCCTACTCACTCACATTGATATCTATTGATGGGCATCTCCATAGCCCGTTGATACGCCTAGTTGATGTGAGACTATCTTCCCTGTTTTTGTCTTCTCCACAACCACCGTTCTATTCCACATATAGTGCTATATCCATGGCTCACGCTCATGTATTGCGTGAAGATTGAAAAAGTTTTGAAAATGTTAAAGTATGAAACAATTTCTTGGCTTGTCATCATGGTTGTGCATGATTTAAATACTTTGTGTGGGAAGATGGAGCATAGCCAGCCTATATGATTTTGTAGGGATAACTTTCTTTGGCCATGTTATTTTGAGAAGACATAATTGCTTAGTTAGTATGCTTTAAGTATTATTATTTTTATGTCAATATGAACTTTTGTCTTGAATCTTTTCGGATCTGAATATTCATACCATGATTAAGAAGATTTACATTGAAATTATGCCAAAGTATCCTCCGCATCAAAAATTCTCTTTTTATCATTTACCTACTCGAGGGCGAGCAGGAATTAAGCTTGGGGATGCACGATACGTCTCCAACGTATCTATAATTTTGATTGCTCCATGCTACTTTATCTATTGTTTTGGACTATAATGGGCTTTATTTTCCACTTTTATATTACTTTTGGGACTAACCTATTAGCAGGAGGCCAGCCCAGATTGCTGTTTTTTCTTCTTTTCAGTATTTGAAGAAAGCAGAATATCAAGCGAGTCCAAGCGGAATGAAACCTTGAAATGTGATTTTCTCACGAGCGTGACCCAGGAGACTTGGACCCTCGCCAAGGAACCCGAGAGGCGATCACGAGGTGGGGCGCCCCCCTCCCGAGGCGCGCCCACCTGCCTCGTGGGCCTTGAGCTCCACCGGCGTACTCCTTCCTCCTATATATACCTCGTACCCCCAAGCAGTGAGAACAGGGCGAAAAACCTAATTCCACCGCGCAACTTCACTGTATCCACAAGATCCCATCTTGGGGCACATTAGGAGCTCTCACTTTGAGGGGCATCCACCACGGAGGGCTTGTACATCAACACCATAGCCTCTCGATGAAGTGTGAGTAGTTTACTTCAGACCTTGAGGTCCATAGCTAGTAGCTAGATGGCTTCTTCTCTCTTTATGGATCTCAATACAATGTTCTCCCCTCTCTCGTGGAGATCTATTCGATGTAATCTTCTTTTTGCGGTGTGTTTGTTGAGACCGATGAATTGTGGGTTTATGATCCAACTTATCTATGAATAATATTTGAATCTTCTCTGAATTCTTTTATGTATGATTGAGTTATCTTTGCAAGTCTCTTCGAATTATCCATTTGGTTTGGCCAACTAGATTGGTAGTTCTTGCAATGGGAGTAGTGCATTGCTTTGTGTTCAATCTTGCGGTGTCCTTACCCGATGTGAAAGGGTTGCAAAGGCACGTATTGTATTGTTTCCATCGAGGATAACAAGATGGGGTATTTATCATATTGCATGAATTTATTCCTCTACATCATGTCATCTTGCTTAAGGCGTTACTCTGTTTTAACTTAATACTCTAGATGCATCTTTGGATAGCGGTCGATGAGTGGAGTAATAGTAGTAGATCCAGAATCGTTTCGGTCTACTTGTCTCGGAGGTGATGCCTATATACATGATCATACCTAGATAACCTCATAACTATGCTCAATTCTGTCAATTGCTCAACATAATTTGTTCACCCACCGTAGAATACTTATGCTCTTGAGAGAAGCCACTAGTGAAACATATGGCCCCCGGGTCTATTCTCATCATATCAATCTCCATCACTTTTATACTTGCTTTGTTTTTACTTTGCTTTTTACTTTTCACTTTGCATATTTATACCAAAAATACCAAAAATATTATCTCTACCAGATCTCACTCTCGTAAGTGACTGTGAAGGGATTGACAACCCCTAATCGCGTTGGTTGCGAGTAGCTATCGTTTTGTGTAGGTACGAGGGACTTGTGCGTGGCCTCCTACTGGATTGATACCTTGGTTCTCAAAAACTGAGGGAAATACTTACGCTCTTGTGCTGCATCATCCTCTCCTCTTGGGGAAAACCAGCATAAGCTCACGGCGTATACGAAGGATTTCTGGCGCCCGTTCTTAGGGAGTCTCATAAAGTCAACATACCAAGTACCCATCACAATCCCTATCTCTCGCATTACATTATTTTCCATTTGCCTCTCGTTTTCCTCTCCCCCACTTCACCCTTGCCGTTTTATTCGCCATCTCTTTCCCAATCTCCTCCTCCTTTTCCCATTGCCTTTTCCTCGCCCTTTTGTTTGCTCTTGTGTTGGATTGCTTGTTTATCATGATAGCTCAAGATGCTACAAAATTGTGTGACTTCACAAATACCAATAATAATGATTTCCTTCGCACTCCGATTGCTCCTCTTGCCAATACTGAATCTTGTGAAATCGATACTGCTTTGTTGAATCTTGTTATGAAAGATCAATTCGCCGGCCTTCCTAGTGAAGATGCCGCTACTCATCTGAATGGTGCATTTTGAACACAGAAAAACTATGGAGTTCAAATAAGTTCAACAAAATAAAATCCCTTTGTAACAAACGAGTTTTCGTATGAAACCCTGATACTTCGAAAGAGATTGTCCGTTTTGTACATAAAGTGCATCCGATTTTTGCCGTAACCCTCTCTACTTTCTACTTTATGAGATGTGGGTGAAATGATGATACCATGCCAACTTGGAACCTTTTCAGAGTTCATTTCAAATGCTTTTTGAATTTCATGGTCTTATAGCTCAAAATAATCAGTAAATGCATGAAAAATAACAAATGTAGTCAGAAAGGGTTGTAAATTGATGATGTGGCTTTAAATGGTGCATTTTGAACACAGAAAAACTATGCATTTCAAATAAGTTCAAAAAAATGAAATCCCTTTGTAACAGACAAGTATCTGTATGAAACCCTGATACTACGAAAGAGATTGTCCTTTTTGTACGCGAAGTGCATCAAGTTTTTGCCGGAACCCTCTCTACTTTCTCGCACATGAGATGTGGGTGAAATGATAATACCATGCCAACTTGGAACCTTTTGAGTTCATTTCAAATGCATTTCAATTTCATGGTCTTATAGCTCAAAAATAATCAGTAAATGCATGAAAAATAACAAATGTAGTCAGAAAGGGTTGTAAATTGATGATGTGGCTTTTAATGGTGCATTTTGAACATTGAAAAACTATGGAGTTCAAATAAGTTAAAAAAATGAAATCCCTTTGTAACAGACGAGTTTCCGTATGAAACCCTGATACTTCGAAAGAGATTGTCCGTTTTGTACACGAAGTGCATCCAGACTTTTCATAACCCTCTCTACTTTCTCACACATGCTATGTGGGTGAAATGATGATACCATGCCAACTTGGAACCATTTCAGAGTTCATTTCAAATGCTTTTCAATTTCATGGTCTTATAGCTCTGAATAATCAGTAAATGCATGAAAATTAACAAATGTAGTCAGAAAGGGTTATCAATTGATGATGTGGCTTTGAATGGTGCATTTTGAACACAGAAAAATGATGGAGTTCAAATAAGTTCAAAAAAATGAAATCCCTTTGTAAGAGACGAGTTTCCGTATGAAACCCTGATACTTCAAAAGAGATTGTCCGTTTTGTACACGAAGTGCATCCAGTTTTTACCGTAACCCTCTCTACATTATCGCACATGCTATGTGGTGAAATGATGATACCATGCCATCTTGGAACCTTTTCAGAGTTCATTTCAAATGCTTTTCAATTTCATGGTCTTATAGCTCAAAATAATCAGTAAATGCATGAAAAATAACAAATGTAGTCAGAAAGGGTTGGAAATTGATGATGTGGCTTTGAATGGTGCATTTTTAACAAAGAAAAACTATGGAGTTCAAATAAGTTCAAATAAATGAAATCCCTTTGTAACAGACGAGTTTCCGTATGAAACCCTGATACTTCGAAAGAGATTGTCCGTTTTGTAAACGAAGTGCATCCAGTTTTCTTTGTAACCCTCTCTACTTTCTCGCACATGATATGTGGGTGAAATGATGATACCATGCCAACTTGGAACCTTTTGAGAGTTCATTTCAAATGCTTTTCAATTTCATGGTCTTATAGCTCAAAATAATCAGTAAATGCATGAAAAATAAAAAATGTAGTCAAAAAGGGTTGTCAATTGATGATATGGCTTTGAATGGTGCATTTTGAACACAGAAAAACTATGGAGTTCAAATAAGTTCAAAAAATGAAATCCCTTTGTAACAGACGAGTTTCCGTATGAAACCCTGATACTTCGAAAGAGATTGTCCGTTTTATACACGAAGTGCATCCAGTTTTTGCCGTAACCCTCTCTACTTTCTCGCACATGCTATGGGGGTGAAATGATGATACCCTGCCAACTTGGAACCTTTTTAGAGTTCATTTCAAATGCTTTTCAATTTCATGGTCTTATAGCTCTAAATAATCAGTAAAAGCATGAAAATAACAAATGTAGTCAGAAAGGGTTGTCAATTGATGATGTGGCTTTGAATGGTGCATTTTGAATATAGAAAAACTATGGAGTTCAAATAAGTTCAAAAAATGAAATCACTTTGTAACAGACGAGTTTTCGTATGAAACCCTAATACTTCGAAAGAGATTGTCCGTTTTGTACACGAAGTGCATCCAGTTTTTTCCGTATCCCTCTCTACTTTCTCGCACATGCTATGTGGGTGAAATGATGATGCCATGCCAACTTGGAACCTTTTCAGAGTTCATTTCAAATGCTTTTCAATTTCATGGTCTTATAGCTCAAAATAATCAGTAAATGCATGAAAAATATCAAATGCAGTCAGAAAGGGTTGTCAATTGATGATGTGGCTTTGAATGGTGCATTTTGAACATAAAAAAGTATGGAGTTCAAATAAGTTCAAAAAATGAAATCCCATTATAACGAGCGAGTTTGATGTGAAACCACGATACTTCAGCGATTGTCCGTTTTGTACATGAAGTGCATCCAGTTTTGCCCTAACCCTCTCTAATTTCTACTTTTACATGATATGTGGGTGAAATGATGATACCATGCCAACTTGGAACCTTTTGAGAGTTCATTTCAAATGCTTTTCAATTTCATGGTCTTATAGCTCAAAATAATCGATAAATGCATGAAAAATAAAAATGTAGTCAAAAGGGTTGTCAATTGATGATATGGCTTTGAATGGTGCATTTGAACACAGAAAAACTATGGAGTTCAAATAAGTTCAAAAATGAAATCCCTTTATATGAGACGAGTTTCCGTATGAAACCACGATACTTGAAAAGAGATTGTCCGTTTTATACGAAGTGCATCCAGTTTTTGCCGTAACCCTCTCTACTTTCTACGCACATGATATGTGGGTGAAATGATGATACCATGCCAACTTGGAACCTTTTTAGAGTTCATTTCAAATGCTTTTCAATTTCATGGTCTTATAGCTCTAAATAATCAGTAAAAGCATGAAAAATAACAAATGTAGTCAGAAAGGGTTGTCAATTGATGATGTGGCTTTGAATGGTGCATTTTGAATATAGAAAAACTATGGAGTTCAAATAAGTTCAAAAAATGAAATCACTTTGTAACAGACGAGTTTCCGTATGAAACCCTAATACTTCGAAAGAGATTGTCCGTTTTGTACACGAAGTGCATCCAGTTTTTTCCGTATCCCTCTCTACTTTCTCGCACATGCTATGTGGGTGAAATGATGATGCCATGCCAACTTGGAACCTTTTGAGTTCATTTCAAATGCTTTTCAATTTCATGGTCTTATAGCTCAAAATAATCAGTAAATGCATGAAAAATATCAAATGCAGTCAGAAAGGGTTGTCAATTGATGATGTGGCTTTGAATGGTGCATTTTGAACATAAAAAAGTATGGAGTTCAAATAAGTTCAAAAAATGAAATCCCATTGTAACAGACGAGTTTCAGTATGAAACCCTGATACTTCGAAAGCGATTGTCCGTTTTGTACATGAAGTGCATCCAGTTTTTGCCCTAACCCTCTCTAATTTCTCGCACATGATATGTGGGTGAAATGATGATACCATGCCAACTTGGAACCTTTTGAGAGTTCATTTCAAATGCTTTTCAATTTCATGGTCTTATAGCTCAAAATAATCAGTAAATGCATGAAAAATAACAAATGTAGTCAGAAAGGGTTGTAAATTGATGATGTGGCTTTGAATGGTGCATTTTGAACACAGAAAAACTATGGAGTTCAAATAAGTTCAAAAAAATGAAATCCCTTGGTAACAGACGAGTTCCCGTATGAAACATTGATACTTCGAAAGAGATTGTCCGTTTTATACACGAAGTGCATCCAGTTTTTGCCGTAACCCTTTCTACTTTCTCGCACATGATATGTGGGTGAAATGATGATACCATGCCAACTTGGAACCTTTTCAGACTTCATTTCAAATGCATTTCAATTTCATGGTCTTATAGCTTAAAATAATCAGTAAATGCATGAAAAATAACAAATGAAGTCAGAAAGGGTTGAAAATTGATGATGTGGCTTTGAATGGTGCATTTTGAACACAGAAAAACTATGGAGTTGAACTAAGTTAAAAAAAATGAAATCCCTTTGTAACAGACGAGTTTCCGTATGAAACCCTGATACTTCGAAAGAGATTGTCCGTTTTGTACACGAAGTGCATCCAGTTTTTGCCGTAACTCTCTCTACTTTCTCGCACATGATATGTGGGTGAAATGATGATACCATGCCAACTTGGAACATTTTTAAAGTTCATTTCAAATGCTTTTTCAATTTTAGGGTCTTATAAGGCAAAATAATCAGTAAATGCATGAAAAATAACAAATGAAGTCAGAAAGGGTTTAAAATTGATGATGTGGCTTTGAATGGTGCATATTGAACACAGAAAAACTATGGAGTTCAAATAATTTCAAAAAAAAATGAAATCCCTTGGTAACAGACGAGTTTCCGTATGAAACCCTGATACTTCGAAAGAGATTGTCCGTTTTGTACACGAAGTGCATCCAGTTTTTGCCGTAAGCCTCTCTACTTTCTACTTTATGATATGTGGGTGAAATGATGATACCATGCCAACTTGGAACATTTTTAAAGTTCATTTCAAATGCTTTTTCAATTTCATGGTCTTATAGCTCAAAATAATCAGTAAATGCATGAAAATTGATAATGTGGCTTTGAATGGTGCATTTTGAACACAGAAAAACTATAGAGTTCAAATAAGTTCAAAAAATAAAATCCCTTTGTAACAGACGAGTTATCATAAAATAAATAAGTTTTGTACACGAATTATCATAAAATAAAATAAATAAGTTATTTCAAACAAAATAATATAAACTTTAATAAAAATATATAAGTAGATATAAAATAAAATAAACTTTAATAACATAAATAAAATTTATGAAACTAAAAGTATCAAAAGTATTTTCTGTTCAAGTCATTATAAGAAACCTCTAGTATTATTGAAACAAAAATTATATAAAATTGATGCAACTAAAATTATCAACGTATTTTTTGTTCAAAATCATTAAATGCAAAAAGAATTTTCATAAAGAATTTTTTTGTTACAAACTTTAATAGCAAAAAGAATTATCATAAAATAAAATAAATAAGTAATTAGAAACAACATAAAATAAAAAAAATAAGTATTTTGTTGTAAGTAGAAACAAAAAAAAAAGCAAAAAAGAAAACAAAAAAACTTGGAAAATATAAAAAAAATTGTCACCTACTGGGCCACCACGGCTTGAATACGACTAGAAACCGATCCATGGGCCAGGATTGAGGTCCATGAAGGCCCAGTAAGCCCATCAGACATACTAGTCACAATTAGGCCCGTAAGCCTGCAATGGAGAGGAGCTCGAGAGGGGTGCGGCAGTGGGGCTTATAAACCACTACGCGCCCCTCTCAGCTAGCGAGGTGGGACTAAACATCCCACTGCACCGCGCCAGTGCATGGCCTTTAGTCCCGATTGGTGGCAACAACCGGGACTAAAGGGGTGCATTGGTCCCGGTTCATGGCACCAACCGGTACCAATGACCACCCTTTAGTCCCGGTTGGTGCCACCAACCGGCACCAAAGGCCTCTGCTTCCCTGAAAAGAGACCTTTGGTCCCGGTTGGTGGCATCAACCGGGACTAAAGGGTGGCATTGGAACCGGTAGGTGCCACGAACCAGTACCAATGCCCTGGGTATATAATTAGCACTTCTGAAAAATTTCTGTCAGTTCGTCTTCCCCGCCTGACGCCCCAGCACTGCTCCTCATTGCCGTCGTCGTCGCCGTCGCCGTCGTCGCCTCTTGCCCTTGAGCCCTGCCATGGATCGCCCCTTGCGTCAGGCGCCCTCGCTGCCCCTACTCCGGCGCCCGCGCCGTCCCTGCTTCCGGCCCGTCATTCTTCGCCGCCCTGCCCTCAACCACATAAATCGTATCGCGCCTTGCAGTCCCTACCCAGCCTTGAGCCCTTGCCTGTGACCCGCCCCATGTGTTGGCGCCCTCGCCCGCCAGCCGTCGCCGTCGCCAGCCGCCCCCGCTGTCGCCATCTCCCGCGCCGCCCCTGGTTAATTTTTATTTGATTAATTCTGTTTTTTTTATTTTTATTAGATTTTTCTACATGTTTTTAGATTTTGATATATGTATGTATGTATTTTTAAATATATGTATTTTTTATGTATGTATGTATGTATTTTTTACATGTTTTTTGTATGTATGTATGTATTTTTTTTCAATTGTCATTAATGATGTTTTAAAGTATACATATATGCAAATTAGATTTTTAGAAAAGTTTTATCTATATATGTCCTCTGATTTAGTAGATTTTAGGTTAGTTTAATTTTTAGAATTTTTTTAAATATCTAGCTAAGAAAGGAAGAAGAAGAAAAAGAATGAGAGGAGAAAAAGGAAAATAAGAAGAGGAAAAAGGAGAAGAAGAGGAGAAATAAATAAGAAGAGGAAAAAAGAAGAAAAAGAAGAGGAGAAGAAGAAAAAGTAGAAATTTTTCTATTTTTTTCTTCTTCTCCTCTATTCCTTTCTTCTTCTCCTTTTTTTCCTTCTTTCTTTTCTTTGATTGCTTCTCTTCTATTCCTTTCTTCTTCTCCTTTTTTTATTTATTCTTTTGTCTTCTTATTTTTTATCGGGTATGTCGTTGTCGTCGAGACCACCCAAATTTACGAAGTTAAAAGAGCGTTGTCGTCGAGACCACCCCAAACCCTTGAAGCGTTGTCCAGGCCACCCAAACCCTTGAAGCGTTGCCGAGGCCACCCCAAACCCTAGAGAAGCAGCGTCGACGCCACTAATATGATTCATTATTGTGATTATATTAGCTAGCTAGTTATAAGTTTTCCACTAATATATCCATCTGTCATGTTTGAATAATAATTGCCATCTTGTAAATATTTGCAGAAACTATGGAGCACCCCCGAGACGAAGAAACAGAAGAGATGTTGGGGAACATAATCGCAAAAGGAAGTGATGTCGTTGCGTCGTTTCTAAACGACACCGATGGTCTGGAAGGACAGGCTAGTGAAAAAGAAGGTTATGATTATGATGGCTCCGGTGACCCAATGCCGGTACAAGAAGTAGACCGTGATGACGGCTCCAGTGACCGAACCGAGTCCGGCCAGGTATATATATTAGTTAAGCCTGTGCTGACTAGCTAATTGAAGCATTCATTGTTTTCATATGTACACATATTAATTAACTCTCGTCTTTCTTATTTTCTCTAGCCCTATGGATAGAGCACAACTTCGGTAAAGAAACGAGGCCCGAAGAAAAAGTTGCGCTCGGATGAAAGGTTTGAGATCCACGGCAATCAGCAGCGATGGCAAAGCCAATTGAACCCATCCGGACAAGGGATGCATTTAAGTGATCGGTGCAGGGTTCTTGTTAGGGACAAGATCCCGATCGGTATCTAGCAATGGTTAAAGCCTAAGAATGAAGACCACGAGGTGTCTTATGTCTCCGATATCACGAGAAAAGAAGATCTTTGGACATCGGCAAGGCAAATTTCACCCTACTGCTAGAGGAGGATCCGGAGAAGCCAGTTAAAGAGAAATTGATCAAGTCTCATGCTCTTAAGAAGATGGCGAGAACTATTCAGGAAGAATGAGCTGAAAGCGAGTTTGTTAGCGAAGATTTGACACGAGAATTCACGAAAAGTATGAGAAGATCGAGAGATCACTGTCCGCATTTGTGGCCCACAAGACATCGGAAAATAGTAAGAAGATGTCAGCGAGAAACAAGAAAAATGCTGCGAAGAAGAAGCATCACCATCATGCGAAATTCGGTGGCTACCTCAAAGCCCGACCTTTGTGGGACAAGGCTGAGAATGACCTGATTCTTTGAAGAATTGAACCGAGAGACATTGAACTGGCGGACCGTTGCGGACTTGGTTCTTGAGGTTGGCGGAACCTTGGACCTGTAATAGGGAATGCGTTTGGGCGGAAGAGCAAGCTGCGAATACCCATCCACGAGGCTTGAGGAGTATATTGAGAAAGCGCAGCAAGGGGCGTTCGTCGGTCGGAGAAGAAGGCGAGCTCTAGCGGCCCTCGGGAATCCTGAGCACCACAGGCGGACCACGAGGCACGCCGAGGCTCCGTCCGTGGAAGGCTGGGTTTCGGACGCGAGGGGTTACAAAACCCGGAGAGGAAGAAGAAAGTGGAGCATAGCCAACTGCAGGCGCTGCGAAAGGTACAAGGGCTAGAGGAGCGAGAAGCGGAGTCACAGCAAGCGACTGCGAAGCTTCCCCTGAAGCTACCCCGCCATCTCGGCGGAGAAGCGACATGGCTTCCACAGGCGGAACTCGGCAGCTGGAGCCTGTCTTCACAGCTCCTGCTAGCTACCCCGTGGATGCTATCACGGAGTCTCAACATTGCCACCTTATGATGCGATGGATGACATTGAAAGTCAAGGCAGTTGTTAGCTCTGTTTTACCTAATGAACCTGGCACAACCTACCACGGCCAGTCGATTCCAGAAGGATATGCTAGGGTGATGGTGGATCAAATAACAGACAGATTTGAGGACCTTGAGCTTGACCACCCTACGGGTGAAGGGGAGATTCAGCTGGGTTCTTCTCTGAAGACTCCATGCCTATGGCGGAAGGAGCTCATCAACCTTCCGAACTGGACGCCTCCGCCTCCTCCTCCTCCTCCGGCGAGTCAGGGAAGTCCGCTTCCTCCTCCGCCTTCTCCTCAGGCGAGTTATCAGGGCACTCAGCCTCCTTCTCCGGCACGTGGCGGCACTCCGCCTCCTTCTCCGCCTGCGCCGGCGTGCCCGAGCAGCCAGCCTCCTCCTTCTCCGCCTCGTCAACAAGGGCGGATCAAAGACTCCCGCCGCCCGCTCCGGCTGCTCCGGTAGCGTCGTAGTCCTTCTCCTCCGCCTCGTAAGAAAGGAAAGATAGCCATGACCGCTCAAATGCACTTTCTGGCGTCTAGCAAGCACAACCAGTCGGGAGGCAATACAAATTCGGTCCTTCTCTCAAGACTCCGGAGAAGTTACCATACGAGAGGACCATGGAGGAAAACATGCAGATCGTGCAAGACGAAGTGAATAACTCCTTTGAAGGGGTGAAAGCAAAGAAACATCCACCTCCGGAGGAGAAGATAGACCCGGTAAAAGAAAAGCGTACTCCGGCTGCCCTGAAGAAACCACTAAAGTCTTTGGCGAAAGGCAACTATGAGCGCATTATTACAAAGTCATTTATGTAAGCGTCGCGGTTGGGAAGTACTATCAGTGGTCAACGACGAGCTGGGAAAAAAGTTGCCCAGCTCGGCGAACAAGCAAACCAATCGTTTCCCCCGCTCTACGTGTCTAGCGATATAAATGCGCTAATGTTAAAGGCGGGATGGTGCCCGGTTATAATAATCTTGAAGATTACCTGCCCGATGATGTACATTATGATTTCTTGGAGGTGACGAACACAAATACGTGTACGGGAAGCCTCTCGTCAAAGATGAAACATCTCTACCAACGATGATGTACAGATTCCATGATTGGTACATGAAAACCTGCAGAGAGTCTGAGGGGATGAATATTTTGGCGCTGAGAGTCGAGGAGAGGAGCATGACCTCATTGGGATTGAACTGTTGAATGTTCCATTTGAGGAGTTCTTCGCGTTTGTCAATCTAAAGGCCCTCGATAAATTAATGATCACTTGCTACTGCATGTAAGTAGTACTACTTCTGTCATTAAATCTCTATATATAGGTCAGCTCTTTCATTGTATGTATTTTTTAATTATCCTCACTATATTATGCAGATTGAAGATCCCCGAATTGAAGAAAAGACAAGTCGGTGATATTGGGTTCACTAACACAAATCTCATAGATGCATATATGGTTAAATTTCAGGCCAGAGATACGAGGCCAAGCTGCTACAATCGTTTGTATTAAATCAAAACACAGCTATAATACTCTTCCCTGACGAATTCAAATGAGTGTTACTGTCTTGTGCATATTCGGTTTCCCTTATTAGTCGAAGTTATAGTAATGTAATTGATGGGTTATGCATGCGTGCGCAGCTTCCACTATATTCTCCTAGAGATTAAGCTTGAGTAGGGACTGGTAACCGTCTTAGACTCGAGACAAAAAGATCCCAATGAGTATGCGGACATGACTGAAATTCTAGAGAAGTAAGTTAAATCGATCATTATCGCACCATATCGGCAACTTTTTGTTCATTTCCTGATATCAAGTAATTGTTTTCTTTGTCTGGCAGGGTTTGAAAAAAATTCACCTCAAAAACTCTGAGACTGCCGAAGAAGCTGCAATTTAGACACCCAAAAGTAAGTACTATAGTAGCATGTTCCACGCATCTCCTAGTGATTCAAGCGCTAGTTTCATCAATACCATTTAGCATGCTTGCTAATTATCAGTTTGATTGACCTCTATTTCTTGTAAAGTGGTTGTGGCAGGAACAAGGAAATAATTACTGTGGATACTACATTTGCGAGTCCATCCGCCACACAACTGTGAGCGGGGCTACTCTGACAAACAATATGAAGTGCGTAAATAATAATATTCACAATTTTATTTTATTACCATCATTTGTGTTCAGTTTCATTTATTCATATATATGTATTGACCCCTTCTTCAAATTAGATATTTGGACGCAGGGATGAACTCCTACCACCAGATCGTATCTGAGGAATTCAAGGCAATTGGCGGCATTCTTTCTTGACCACGTGATACGCTAAAGGCGGAGAATACCATGTGGACCCTAATCAGCTCGTTTTTAATTAGGGATTAAATTGTAAGAGATACTTATATTGTATATATGTAGCCAGTACGTAGCGTCGGATAGATAAACGAGAACTTGTTGTTCGACCAATCTCTAAGATAAGGAGAGGTGGTCGATATCACTTCTCTCTGTATGCATATGTTAATGACGATCTTCTTTTTTCTTCATTTTCTTACTAGCTAAGCGTGTCTAGTCCTCTCTATCATTATAGTACGTGGCGTCGACCAAGCACGGAGATAAGTGAGGACACTAATCTTTATTAATTATAAAGCTAAAACAATATATGAAACACCTAAATTAACCCCCCAAAACCCCCAACCCCCCCCCCCCCCCCCTCCCGCTTTAGAAAAAACCCCAGCACCTAAAATGCTGAAGCGTGGATGCCAATTGGTCCCGGTTGGTGCCACCAAAGGGACCAAAAACCTGCCTTGGCTCGCCCGCACCCACGTGGAGGCCCATCTGTCCTGGTTTATGTAAGAACCGGGACTAAAGGTCTAGGGCATTAGTACCGACACTTTAGTCGGTTCAAAAACCGGACAAATGGTCCTACAAACCGGGACAATAGGTCATTTTCTACTAGTGTCTATTATTCAGACATGCATGGCTTGGGACATCCTGACATGGCGGCTCGGAAGTAAAACGGGGGAAGGAGTGGACGACAACGAACAATTCGCTGGGTGGACCACGGTAAGGTTGACCATCATGTATCACATCCGACGCCCTCGACACGTTTAATACTGCTGATCCCTAATGGATCCCATGTTTTCTCTCCCGTCGCAACTCAGAGGAAGATTTGCTAGTATATCCCTAAGTATTGTCCAATTGCTCAATTATCAGTGCCCTATTTCAAAAACGAAGACGCAATGTTTCAGAAAAACAATGAAGACGCAATATAGATCAATATTTATAATTTTTATCGTTATCATGGCAGAATTGGTAGAGCGTAGGCTATGTTTTCCGGAAACGGCCTCTCGCCTCTTGGCTTGCCGGTGAATGGAGTCATGGAGCAACTCCGGCCCAAGTTGTGGTGTCCGCATGTGTCACTCCTGGTCTCTTGGATAGCCACCATGGCTGCTGTCTTGTGCAATGCCTGCACTCGCTACTAGAGTCACGCACAGCTCTGTCCCTGTGCCACACTCTTTTTCCGTTTCCAAAGCACAATGCTGATGCTCTTACACAAGCTCATCAAAACAACGATAAAGAAGAAGAAAATCCTCTCGCCCTCGCATGCAAGTAGTTCCCCATGTTGTCCTACGAGTTGCTCTTTGCAGCCCATCCAAAGACCATGCTTTGTCTCTCCTTCCCTTCCACTATGAAAGTGCTGGAATTTAATCTATATTGGGACAGCCTAATAACTATTTCAGAAATTCCTAATAAATTCTAAAGGCCCACTTAGCCCATTTGTGCAAGGCAAGTGATACTACTAAAGTTTAGTCTCACATTGCTAGTTGAGTGGGAATTGGACCTCCTTATAAGGGAGGTTCTTTTCCCGCTTGTATGAGCATGAGAACAAAAGGGACATCCACAGCTCCTCCTCCTCCGCCGCCCGCCCGCGCCCGCTTCGCTGAGCCAATGTCTAAATTTTTGCCACGCTTTTCTGGTATCTGAAAGGTCACAAGGAAGCTGGAAAGTTTTTTTTTGCGAAAGTGGAGTTGAATCTGAGCGGTGCAGCTCTTCGACTGCTGGCTGTTCGCTTCATCTCCGTCTCTTCGTTTACGCCTCCCGTCTCTACCCTCTCGCCTCCTTCTCTTGCGCCTATAAAACGGAGGTCGCTCCTCCCAGAGAGATGCACCAGAACTTCTCCTTCCTCTCGCCACCGGTTCCAATCTCTGAGCTGCTGTTGTCTTCCTCATCCCGGCTTGCGGCGTGCACCCTTGAAGTCGGGACAGTAAACTCGAAATCGCACCTTTGAGTCCTATCACGGGAGTAGGGTGATAAGGTTTTTGGGAAGCGCTCTGCGCGACCTCTGACTTCTTCGTCACGGGCGCCCGGACTCCGGCGACTACTTCCCGGCAGCGACTACTTCCCCCACGTCGACAACCTCCTCGACGACATGGAGGACACCGACCCCAAGTCCAATGCCTCTACTCCTACTGCTGTCACATACGTGTTTCTCCTCTTTCTATTGGAGGTTCTGCTACAGTTCCTTGCTCTAGTATTTGCCCTAGATATGTTACTCTATTTTATATATGCAACTTGCTATACTGTCAGCTCAAGATATGTTTAGTTACGGTTCATATATGAAGATGTTGTTTACCTTCTCTTTGTCAAATCGCATGACTTGTTTTATCATTGCTATACTAGTCATGCTTTATCTAGTATTTCTGTTAATAAAATCATTTCGTAAATTGCTCATATTTCCAACAATCCAAAAACCTTATTATAGGCAATTTACCCCGAGTGGTTTTGTTGCTTCCATGAGACCTCCTATGTTTGAGGGTATCCACTATAAGAGGTGGCGGCGTGAGAGCAGTCTTATGGTTTCAAACCATGAGCTGTTATGGCGCCACTCTTGGCAAACCTGAAGGAGGCGAGATGCCCAACAGGCACAAGCTTTTCAGAAAATGATACTCTGTTTAAGGCTGCTCTCTTGAGTGTTCTTGGTGAGAACATAGTTGATGCTTATCGTCAATTGACAATGGAAAAAGATATGTGGGGCCTTTTCGAGGCCAAGTTTGGGGTCTCGGATGCGGCCTTTGAGATGTACATCATGGAGCAACTCTATGATTACAGGATGGTGAAGAAGCGCTTCGTGGTTGAGCAGGCTCATGAGATACTGATCATTTGCTAAAGAACTTGAGCACTTCAATTGCATATTACGGACAAGTTTGTTGCGGGGTATCATCACTAAGCTTCCTCCTTCATGGAGGAACTTTGCTACTATCTTGAAGCATAAGAGACAGGAGTTCTCCGTTCCGGATCTCATTGGTACTCTTGATGTGGAAGAAAAGGCGAGAGCAAAGGACACACGTGCTCGAGGTATTGAGGGAGGATCTAGTGCCAATGTAGTGCAAGCAGAACTTCCAGCCCCACAAGTTCAAGAACAAGTGCAAGTTTGATGGAAAAGCAAAGTTTGATGGAAAGAACAAGGCTGTGCAACACCACGAACTTCAAGAAGAAGAATGGCAAGAAGAAAGGTGCTTGTCATGTGTGTGGAGATCCTGATCATTGGGCTCCTAGTTGCCCTAATCGCTATGACAAGCGCCATCCTGGGAAAGGCGGCAAGACCGCTAATGTTGTCATTGGAGACACTGACATGAAGGACGCTGGGTATGGTATATTTCCCACTATTCTTTCAGTATATCATTCTCCTGACTCGTTGATTGACACGGGTGCTAATGTGCATGTATGCGGTGATATTTCCATGTTTTCATCTTATCAGACCGCAGGGATTTCGACCGTGCTGATGGGCAACGGTTCAAGTGCTTCTGTTCGTGGTGTTGGCACGGTCGATCTGAAGTTTACTTCGGGGAAGATCGTCTTGACTGAAGAACGTGCATTATGTCCCCTCCGTCAATAAAAATCTTGTTAGCGGATCTCTTACGTGTAGAGATGGCTACAAGCTTGTCTTTGAGTCGAATAAATTTGTAATATCCAAGTATGGAACCTTTGTTGGTAAAGGCTATGAGTCAGGAGGCCTGTTTCGTTTATCCTTATCAGGCGTTTGCAATAAAGTTGTTAATCATATTTGCAACAATAGTGAATCAAATGTGTGGCATTCACGTCTTTGTCATGTTAACTTTGGTTGCATGTCGCGACTAGCGAAGTTGAACTTAATCCCTAGTTTCACCATGTCAAGGGATCTAAGTGTCAAGTGTGCGTGCAAGCTAAGCAACCTCGTAAGTCTCACGTGACTGCGGAAGCGAAATCTTGCACCACTAGAACTTATACATTCAGATCTATGTGAAATGAATGGTGTTTTGACAAAAGGTGGAAAGAAATATTTCATGACGTTAATTGACGACTCCACTAGGTACTGCCGTGTGTATCTTCTGAAACCTAAGGATGAGGCTTTGAACTTTTTCAAGATCTATAAAGCTGAAGTGGAAAACCAACTTGATCGGAAAGTCAAGAAGCTTAGGTCCGACCGTGGTGGAGAGAATTTTCCAATGAATTTGATGATTTTTGTGCGGAACATGGTATAATCCATGAGAGGACGCCTCCCTACTCACCTCAGTCAAATGGGGTGGCCGAAAGAAAGAACCGTACTCTAACTGATTTGGTTAACGCCATGTTAGACACATCGGGTCTCTCCAAGGCATGGTGGGGGGAGGCGACATTGACAGCATGTCATGTCCTAAACCGAGTTCCCACAAAGAACAAAGAGATAACTCCATTCGAGGAATGCGAGAAGAAAAGGTTAAAACTCTCTTATCTGCGAACATGGGGTTGTTTTGCGAAAGTCAATGTTCCAATTCAAAAGCGGAAGCTTGGACCAAAGGCGTGGATTGTGTTTTCCTGGGATATGCTTTTCATAGCATTGGCTATAGATTCTTGGTTGTAAAATCTGAGGTACGACATGCATGTCGATGCGATCATGGAAGTCGAATGATGCGACTTTCTTTGAAGATATCTTTCCCATGAAGGATATGGCTACCTCATCATCTAATCGGAGACGCCTAGTCCATCGAATCAGGAACCACTTACAATTACCGAACATGGCATTTCGATGGAACACTTTGAAGGTCCTGTGGAGGAGAACAATGAAGTTCCTACTAGGAGCAAGAGACAGAGGACTGCAAAGTCCTTTGGTGATGATTTTCTTGTGTATCTCATAGATGACACTCCTAGTTCTATTTCAGAGGCCTATGCATCTAAAGATGCTGACTACTGGAAGGAAGCGGTTCGTAGCAAGATGGATTCCATCTTGGCGAATGAAACAGGAGATAACTGATCGTCCTTATGGGTGCAAACCTATATGATGCAAATGGGTATTCAAGAAGAAGCTTAGGCCTGATGGTACTATCGAAAAGTACAAGGCTAGGCTCGGCTCGTGGCTAAGGGTTATACCCAAAAGGAAGGTGAAGACTTCTTTGATATTTACTCACAGTGGCTCATTGACCACTATTAGAGTTCTACTTTCACTAGCTGCCTCCACATGGTCTTCTCGTTAAATCGGATGGATGTTAAGACTACTTTCCTAAATGGAGAGTTGGATCAGGAAATTTATATGGAACAACCAGATGGGTTTGTAATAGATGGTCGAGGAAGGAAAGTGTGCAAGTTGTTGAAGTCTTTGTATGGACTCAAGCAAGCACCCAAGCGAGTGGCATGAGAAGTTCGAAGAACTTTAACAGCTGCGAGCTTTGTTGTGAAACGAAGGTGACAAATGTGTGTGTACTATACGCCATGGTGAGGCGAGGGAGTTATGCTTTGCTTGTATGTTGATGACATACTGATTTTGAACAAATCTGAATGTTATTAAGGAGGTCAAGGATTTTCTATCTCGCTGTTTTGAGATGAAGGATTTAGGAGTGGCTGATGTCATTACAACATCAAGTTGTTGAGAGATGATGATGGTGGGATTACATTGCTTCAATCTCACTATGTGGAAAAAGATCTTGAGTCGCTTTGGCTATAGTATTTGCAAGCCCTCTCCAACACCATATGATGCTAGCGTGCTGCTTCGAAAGAATCGAAGAAAATCTAGAGATCAATTGAAGTATTCTCAGATTATTGGCTCGCTTATGTACTTAGCCAGTGCTACAAGAACTGACATCTCTTTTGTTGTTAGCAAACTGAGTCGGATTGTCTCAAAACCAGGAGATGTGCATTGAAAAGCTCTAGAGAGAGTTTTGCGTTATTTGAAAGGCACTTCAAATTATGGAATTCACTACACCGGGCACCCAAAGGTGCTTGAAGGGTATAGTGACTCAAACTGGATCTCAGATGCTGATGAGATAAAGGCCACGAGCGGATATGTATTCACTCATGGATGTGGCGCTGTTTCTTGGAAGTCTTGCAAGCAGACCATCTTAACGAGGTCAACAATGGAAGCAGAACTCACAGCACTAGATATAGCTACGGTTGAAGCAGATTGGCTTCGCCGGCTCTTGAATGACTTGCGGTTGTTGAGAAACCTGTACCGGGTGTCCTTATGAACGCGACAATCAAACTGTGATCACGAAAGTGAGCAGCTCAAAGAGATAACATGAAGTCATCAAGACACGTTCGGAGAAGGTTAAAATGCTGTCGGAAAATGAAAAACTCCGGAGTTATTGTGTTGGATTATATCCAAACGTCTAAAAATCTGGCAGATCCTTTTACTAAGGGTCTATTGCGTAATGTGATAGATAATGCATCGAGGGAGATGGGTATGAGACCCACAATATGAGTTGTTCACAGTGGTACCTATTCTTTGTGATCGGAGATCCCGTGAATTAGATGTGGAAGACAAGTTGTTGGTCAACTGAGAGGAGAGTATCCCTACTATTCACAATACCACTCCATGAAGATGCAATACTCTCCTAATCTGCATGGAAGGTTGATGTATATCTTAATGTGTTCTAAGTGGCTTATTTAAGCGAGAGATGTTATCCTGCAGAATATCTTTTGAAGAACACACCTATATGAGTCTGATTGTCAAGCGTCGCAATCTATGAGAGTAGGGTTCTCTCTAGTAAACTCATGAAAGGTCACGGAGTATGACGCATAAGCTCCACCAGCAGGGAAGACCCACGGTAGCCACGTGTCGGTCAAGGCTTTAGGTGAAGCTAGATTCATGAGAAAACTTGCATTTTAAGGCCAGACCACTGTTCAAGTTGCTTACTAGTGTAGCATAGAGTTCTAGGTGGAAGTTTAACTTAACAGTCTCCACTGCAGTACGGTATATAAAACAGTGTTTTGGAACCAAAGGCAAATTTCTGTGTGCCTCTGGGATCTGGCGAGGGATTGCTGGAATTTAGTCTATATTGGGGCAGCCCAATAACTATTTCAGAAATTCCTAATAAATCCTGGAGGCCCACTTAGCCCATTTGTGCAAGGCAAGGGATACTACTAAAGTTTAGTCTCACATTGCTAGTTGAGTGGGAATTGGACCTCCTTATAAGGGAGGTTCTTTCCCCACTTGTATGAGCATGAGAACAAAAGGGACATCCACGCTCCTCCTCTGCCGCCCGCCTCGCCACGCCACGCCTCGTCACGGCCAGCGCCCGTGCCTTGGGTTCTTGAGGAATGAGCCGAGCCGATGTCTAAATTTTTGCCACGCACTCTGAGTATACAAAAGGTCACCACGGAAGCTGAAAAGATTTTTTTGCGAAAGTGGAGTTGAATCTGAGCGGTGCAGCTCTTGACTGCTGGCTGTTCGCTTCATCTCCGTCTCTTCGTTTACGCCTCCCGTCGCTGCCCTCTCGCCTCCTTCTCTTGCGCCTATAAAACGGAGGTCGCTCCTCCCAGAGAGATACCAGAACTTCTCCTTCCTCTCGCCACCGGTTCCAATCTCTGAGCTGCTGCTGTCTTCCTCATCCCGGCTTGCGGCGTGCACCGTGAGTCGGGACAATAGGCCTCCGAAATCGCACCTTTTGAGTCCTGTACGGGAGAAGGGTGATAAGGTTTTGGGAGGCGCTCTGCTTGCGACCATGACTTCTTCGTCACGGGCGCCCGGACTCCGACGACTACTTCCCCGACGTCGACAACCTCCTCGACGACATGGAGGACACCGACCCCAAGTCCAATGCCTCTGCTCCTACTGTTGTCACGTACGTGTTTCTCCTCTTTCTATTGGAGGTTCTGCTACAGTTTCTTGCTCTAGTATTTGCCCTAGATATGTAGACTCTATTTCGTATATGCAACTTGCTATACTGTCTGCTCAAGATATGTTTAATTCACGGTTCATATATGAAGATGTTTTTTACCTTCTCTTTGTCAAATCGCATGACTTGTTTTATCACTGCTATACTAGTCATGCTTTATCTAGTATTTCTGTTAATAAAATCATTCCGTAAATTGCTCATATTTCCAACAGAAAGAACAATAGGTGGTACTAGTATCATGTTGCTCTATGGTCTATGCTATTTCATCCACATTTTATAGCATGGGTTCGGTGGAGGGAGATACACATCGTACCACAGTTTTTAATTATTTTTCTGAAGCTACAATATTTCACTAAATGAAAGCTAATTTATTAGTCCTGGTGGCTATGAGAAGGGAGCCAAGGAGCACGCAGTCCCTCTAGGACCACTTGTGAAGTTTTGGTGCTAGTCGTATGAAGCTTTTTTAAGATTAGTCCGTATGGAGCCTTAGCGCAAGTCAGTGCATATTGAGCTTAGGCTGCTGGTGATCTTATGATGTGCACTCGAAAAGAAACACTGTTCAGTAGTGAGCTTAAGTATTGGCAAGAAACAATAATGATTAATTAGACACAAGTGTTCACTGATAAAGAATTTAGTTGCACAATGATGATTAATTAATTAGGCACAGTGTTACGCGTGGCACGATCTTTCCTTGCACAAGTCTCTTAGGGACATCTTTGGATTGCATTATTTTTGTAGGAATTTGAGAGGATTTGAATCTAAAGGATATTTTTCTATGAGAGTCAAATTCATATGAGCTAAGACCTCACGTACATTTTCCTTTGAGAAGCCCAGTACTGCACTTACACTCTATCTCTCTTCCTTCATCAATCCTCTAAAATTCTTGCGTTTCTTTCCTGTCCGCCATCCGAAGAATTCCAATGATTTTTCTGAGAAAATTCCCACGCTTAGTAATCATGCAGTATTCCATGGCATGCGACATCTCAATTCTACGATTTTCTTATATCCATATTTCAAAATTCATGCAACAGAAAAAAGCCCTAAGATGCATGGATAAAACAATGGCTAACTAGCAGATCACTATAACTCAAAGATAAGACTTGCTTTGTCCCTTCCAAAGTAAGATTTATTTCAAGTTCAGAGCCTAGGTTGTCTGAAGCCTTCTGCCACTCCTGTTTGGCTAATGGTATTCCCCACACTTCTTGAGTTGTCAGAAACTGAGCAGCCTGGTACTTGGGCCTATGTGTTTCCTCTAAGCCTTCAGTACGTGGCCCGTTTGATCATTACACAGGTGCCTCAGTCTGGCAAAATGCACAAAAATAACCCCGAGACGTAACTATTTCATAAGGTGAACTGTGGGCGAAACAAATTCACACAACTGACCGTTTTGTGTAGCGCCGCGTAGCGCCTCACTGACATGGACTACAAACCTGGCCAGCGTGGCACCCCAGGACCAGGCCGGCTCCACCCCTGGTTGTGCAGCGCCTAGCCGACATGCGCTATAGTCTACACGTCGACTTAGTAACCACAGTAGGCCGGCTCTCCCCCATCCTACCCCCATTCGTTCCAGTAGCAAAAACATAGAGCGGTGGCGGCGGCTCTCTCCTCTCCCCCTCTCAATTCCCTCTCCAAAATTCTTCAGCTCTGACAATTTCGTCCTTGGATTTCTTCCCCAATCCCTCCTAGAAGGTAATCTCCTGCGATCCCTTCTTTCTATCTAAATAATCATTCACATTTTACAAATTTGTACAAGTTTGGGTGGATTCAAAATTTATATGAAAATTTGAAATAGTGTGGTGTGATATAGGATTTGTATATGATTTGTAATCATTGTGGAACCCTAATGTTGTTGACTTGTATTGTAAATGATTCGTCCATAGAAATTTATATGTATATATGAAAAATAGTCACATATGTTTGATTGTTGATATGAATATATATTAGATGAGTATTTAAATTCTTTTTAGTACCTATGTATGATTGTTGAGTATTAGATGAGTATTTAAATTCCTTTTAGTACCTATTGTAAATCATGCTTCCATAAGAATTTGTATGTATATATGAAATAATGCTTGCATATAAAATAATGCATAGGAACTGTTTTAGTTTGCTCATATTTGGTTAGAAACTGAAGCGATACTCACATATGAAATAATGTTCATATATGTTTATTGTTTGAAATTTGTAGGATGGTTTGGCTTCTTGATGATTACTCTGACGTTGAACACTGGGCCGATATGATGGCGGAGAAGGAGATGGTAATAATCATACTAGTTGGTATTTTGTAATTTGTGTTTAGTTCAAATAGACATGCCGTAATGCTCCGACTTGCTTGTTTGCGGATGCTTTTACCTCTGAAGATTGGATCTCACGGGGCATCATCGAGTGCCATGTGATACAATGAGCGGTACACACCGTACATCGAGATGAAAGGACTCCTCCCATTCATTCAGCTTATTAGCCGGTCGACACCAAACCCGAGCAGCTGTGGCAATCACCGCACTTAGGGATTGGCGGAGGTCGGAGATGCAAAATTTCCACCTCTGGACCAGGGAGATGATCATGACACTTCAGGATATTTCCATGATCCTTGCACTTCCCTATCGAGGGAGGCCTCTTTGTATGTGCAGCGATTCTGATGGGTGGTGCCAGCAGATGGAGGCCCTTATTGATTCCTCCATGGGGAGGGTCAGATCGCGCCAGTTACTAAGTCAACATGTAGCGGCTTACGAAACGGTGCTACACTAGCGCCTATGTGCTAGGCACTGCACAACCAGGGATGGGTCTCGGCCTGGCCCTGGCGTGCCACGCGCTGTAGCCACCCATGTAGCACCTATGGCTCGGGCATTACGTGGTGTAGTGTATCGCCTAGGTGTTGGGCCCTACACAAGCAGGTAAGCTGGGTGAAAAGGTTCCACCCATGGTTTACATTGTGAATTAGTTGCGTCTAGAGGCCATTTTTGTCCATTTTGCCCTTAGTCCATCAAGCCATACCGATCAAGGTACGCTGCCGGGCCGATCTAGTCTTCTCCACCGTTGGCTGATCTACCACAAGTGCCGTCGCGTTGGTGATCCCTCCTTCCTCTCATGATGTTGAGTCAGTTTCCTGTTCTATGTTCATCGCTGTCATATAAGAACATGCCAAATCTTTTTTTTAACCATGCAGGAGAACTGCATGCGAAATTTATAGATATACTCCCTCCGTTTCTTAAATATTTGTCTTTTAAAGATTTCAAATGGACTACCACATGCGGATGTATATAGACATATTTAGAGTGTACATTTACTCATTTTGCTCTGTATGTAGTCGGCTTGTTGAAATTTACAGAAAGACAAATATTTAGGAACGGAGGGAGTAGAAGATAAAAAAAGGGAGAACCCCTACATAGTCCAGACGACCAAAACAGAACCTGAACAACAAAGAACTCTCAACATCTAACCACAGGTAACTAAGGAACAACATGGAGCCTGGAGGCTGGAACCAGCAACAAAAATGACACAAACAAAAAAAGACAAAGCTCCCATCAGTAACCAACAACCGCTACCAAACTGACAATCAGGATGGTTGTTTGCCCATTTATCTTACAAGAACAACAGCCAAAAGATCGGCAGAAGGAAGAGTAGAGAACATGCCAAATCTGTTCCGGTCCTAGACGATCTACTATTTTGATCCCTCCAATCCTCGCTTTCTGGTTGTGGTCTCACGTAAGACCTAACCTAGGGGACCTCACAGGAGGGGTAGCCATGGTGATGGTGGTGGCCTATGGCAGGGACGGTTGTTGCATGGTGAGCGGGCAACGCTCGTACAGCAGGGTCGCCTCTGGTAGGTCTCATGTGTTTCCGGCCGAGTCGTTGCTCGTTGGGTAGAAGAGTAGGAGGCCAGGCAATGTTGGGCACTTGGCCGATGCCCCGAAGACCTTCTCAACCACGCACATCCTTTAGCCCACCCACTCACTAACACTGCCACATCTTGCCGCCTTGTGGGCCATGACGGTGGGCGACCGAGCTCCACGGCAAAGCTGAGGTTGTGTGGATGCAGTAAGGCCAAGAAGGGTGCCAGCTGTTGTAATTAATCTAGTTGTAGTGTAAACGTCATGTAGAGTCCTAGATAGAGTTGTAAATCGCACTGGTGGTTGTATGAGTCCCGGTCGCGTCGTGTTGCGTGTTGGACGTGGCAACGTCTGTACCCTTTATATACGTACACAAAAATCAGAAAAGGTGCAAGTCTTACGCACCACCAAAATTATTTTCGTACCCGTTGTTTCATTTCGCAAGTTATACCGAAGTTTCCGTTGTGTCTATTCTGTCTTGCTGAGGGCATCTCTAGCCGTTCGGCCGTCTGCAGTTATTAGTTATTGGCCCCGGCGATCTGCATTTCGTCCCACGCGTCACGTGCGGCCGGGATGCGGGAAATTTAAACTTGGTCGTTCCGCTTTCAAAAGACGCCGCAAATCCGGCAATCGGACGTGATCTGGCGTTACAAAAAGCAGTGCCGCCGCCGCAAGTTCGCGTCGCATACGATTCACTTTCGGCGAAGTCGGCTCCGGCGTTAATGAGTCGGCGTCTGTGAGCTCATCGGTGTCGGAGCTGCTTCGGTGCTGGGCTGCGTCGGCGCGGCTTCGGCACTGCTGGGCGGCGATGTAGAGGCGTCGTTCGGGCTTGGCGTCCGTGTGGTCGTCGGCGTCGTCGGCGTCGTCGGCGTTGCCGTCGGCAGCTCGTTCAGGATGAGGCCGCGCTGCACCAGGTACCACGCCTTGAGCTTCTCGTCGTTGCTCTGGAGCATGTCCGCCCCGCTCATCAAAAAAGCCATGTCGGTGTTCCTCTTCTTCGCGGCGACGTTCGTCCGGAGCAGGTCGAGCTTGATGGCGTTGTTCTTCATTAGCGGCGACCACGCGCCTCGGTCTTCTCTTCGCGTGGGGCGGCCCGGGCCTGGGCGTCGGCGAGCAATGCTCGGCGGACGCCTGCACTCATGGATTGCAGCGTCGGCGCTTTTCCCATTCTTTGCCAATTTGTGGCCGTCCGGCCGCCCCTACAGCAGCGCCCCGGAGTCGTCGCGTCCGGCTTGTATGTCTCTTTGGCCTTGTCGAGGGCACGTCGGACTTCCGCCCACTTCTCGCACTTGTCAATGCACTTGTAGGCGTGGAGGTGCTTGAAGTCGGCGTCTTGGTTGTCGCCCGATACATGGCGAACATCTGCCAGCAGCTGCGGAGGGGCGAACAGTTGGCGGGTGGCGGGCGTGGGGGCGAAGATATGCGAAGCGAGCGGCGTGCGTACCTGATCCTCAACGCTGGCGCCGCTCTCCGGGCGAGCCGCGACCTCCTCGGCGATTCCGTGCCATTTGTTGCACGCCAACTGAATCGCCCCCAATGGTTCGCCATCGCCTTGGAGCCGCGCTGCATGTAGACGCCTTTGAAGTAGGGGTCGAGGAGCTTCCGCTCGTCGAACTCGGCCTTGATGTGGTCCTAGTACGTCTCCAAGCTCTGGTTCGCGCCGGTGGTCGGGTCGAGGCAGACGACTTTCCATGCTTCGGCGAGGCATTCCTCCTCCTTGGACGTCCACTTGATGTGCGATTACTTTGACCTAGCCGCCGCTTCTTCTTCTTCGGCACCCTTCGCCGGAACAGGAGCGGCTCCTCCTCCTCCTCCTCCGGGTTCCTGCGGCGTCGTCGCCGTAAGCGTGTAGCTCGGCCTCCATGTCGCTGCTGAGGTCCACTACCTCGTCTGGGTGGCGAACCGGGAAGCCGCGGCGGCCATGATCGATCTGTCGCGATGATGTCGTCCATGTCGGCTCCGTGTCGTCGGCGTCGCCGAGGTGCGAAAAGGGTAGCGGTCCACGGTAGAGATGGGGCGTCGGTGTGGGCGTGTAGGCGGCGGGCGGCGGTAGTTGTATGGAGGGTACTGCGCCCGATGAAGGCGGGCGGCGTCTGCGTGGCGGGGTGACCATGAGAGAAGGTCACGTTTGGGTTGAACCCACGTGCGGCGTCGCCGTCGGCGTAGCCGGCGACGATGAACCCCATGGAGATCCGGCGCCTTGCTGTCCCGAAGCGCGTCTTGGCGTGGTGACGGCGACGGGTGGATTCATCCCGCTGGTCGACCGATGAGGAAGACGCCGCCCAGCGCGCCAGCGTTGTCGCGGGCCTTGTTGGCTATGGCCATGTTCCGCTGTCGGCGGTGACTGCTAACGCCGCTGAACTTCCACCCTTCACTCGGCGTTCGACAGGCCGGTAACCGATGGCGGCGCCCTCGGCTTCCTCTGCTTCGGCTGGGCCACGGCGCCAGTCGCGGGTGCCGCCGCGCGCGGCATGGCGTACTTCTTCGGCGGCATGCCGTGCTTCTTCGCGGCGAGCGAGCGGGAAAGGGTTTGGCGGGAGAAAGGGAGAGAATGGCGGAGGAAAGGCGAAGCGAAGCGGGAGAGATGCGAGGAAAAGCGCCAAGCGGGCGGAAAAGGCCCTCGGGTCGCCTCCAGGGCGGGCCCACGTGCCTTTTTCGCTTGTGCCGGCTCCCCAAGCGCCCCCCAGAGCGCCGGGTTCGGCCTGGGTCCGCCGGCACCAGTTTTACCCCGAACCGGCGAAAAACAAGCTTCTGAAGGCGCGACTGGGGTCTTTTTTTACCGCCGGCGCGACATAATCACCTGGAGAAAGCCTGTTGGGGGCGCGGCTGAAGATGCCCTGAGATCGATCGATCCATCTAAAGCCAGCCTCGAGTTCACGTGTACGTACGTCTACAGCGAGACTTGCACGTACGACATTAATCGATCAAGCACACTGGCTATGTGCTTCTTAGTGCACGTACATGCTGCTGCAACTCTTGGTAAAATTGATCCAGTGATCAAAAGCCATCAATTGGTATCAAAACATGTCTTTTTTTAGAAAAGGAGGTTGACCCCTGGTCTCTGCATCTGGACGATGCATACGGCCACTTTATTAATTATTCTTACAAGACCTTACAAAAGTAATACAATAGTAAGATTAAAGCCGCCATCTAAGCATCTTTATCCAGCTGATGAAGGGGCGCAGATAGCCTGGGTCTAATACCAAACAGACATCGCAGCCAAACCTAATATCTAAGACCTGAGAACCCATCCAGGACGCCTGCCGGGCATGGGTCTCACCGGTCCGGCGTGCACTCAGATGCCGCCGCCACCAACTACCACCGCTCCATCTTGAGAACTGTCTTGATGCATCAACCTTGCTGCATCTAGCTATAAATCGGCGCCACCACGGCGCCGAACGGCACCTCCTCCCTGCGCGCAAACAGCTGAGCACGTCACGATCGCCACTGATACACCTCAGCGCGATGCTGCCAGGTATCACCAGCCGACACAGCTTGAAGTCCTTGGAAGATCTGTCGTGCGTAGCACCTGCCGACCAGGCATGACAAAGCGTAGCACAGTCGGTCAGGCATGACTTGACATCACCACGAAGCTCCGTGCAAGGCGAAGCCGCTCCACCTCCCTGCCTCGACATCCAGCGCTGCTCGCATAAGCGATGCTCCCAAGAGAGAAGCGACACCGCCTTTATCGCTATCGTCCGATCTGGAACACCGGATCCTAGGGTTTCCCCGGAGCACGCAGTGGAGTCGACAATAGTTACACGATGATGCCTTCATCAAGGTAACGGCGAGAACGCCGCCATCGCCTGCCGCCGGCTCGGTTTTCAGCGGCAACCATGTCTCCCCTACTCGCAGCCGGGACAAGATGATGGATCTTGAGATTCGATCACCAAACCTCTGGCCGGACATCTCGGGAAGAAGATGACCACCACGTCCAGCAGTCTCACCACGTCGGGCATGCGTCGCCGCCGGCACCCCCATGGTGCCTAGAGGCCGACAAGCCCCGACAAATCCCATGCCTCGCCAGCCGCCATGGCCCAGACCCCGGCACCACCAGATCCAGATCGGATCAGGGTCCAGGGCCCCAAGCATAACCGCCGCGGAGGCAGCACCACTGGGCGGTGCCTAGCTCTCAGCCCGCCACCGAAGTCATCGCCGAGCTCCGCGCCCACGCCGCCAAGCCGCCACGGGAACTCAGCGTCGCCGCCGGAAGAGGCCACAGACGCGCCCGAGTTGGAGAGGCCTCAAGCCACAGCTGCACCGCCGCCGAGGCGAGCCGCCGCCACCAGCCACGCCCTCCGCCAGCCGCTAGGCTCCCCGCCCAGCCAAGCGTCGTCCCGCACCGCGCCGTCCCGCGCCGGACGCCAACCGCGAGAAGAGGGGCAAGATCCCCGCCGCCACCAACGCCGGTCGGTCTTTGCCCGGTGGCGCTGTGCGGTGGCGGCGGGCGGAGAGAGATCAACGGGTGGGGGGGGGGACGAGGGGCGGCGGCTAGGGTTTCCCCCGAGGATGCTCGCGGGAGCGACTAGGGGTCGGGGGTCGGGTGCCAGGACCATGAATCATCATCACTCTTGGCGAGCCAACACTCCGGTTGAGATTGATCAAGGTTGAGGATATAGAGCCTGTTCCGCGTGCAATTCACACGCACTAGCACATTTCGGAGGTTGTCAAAGATAGTCATCACTCCGTTCTCGATATCCACCTTGCATACATTCTCGTCAAGTTTTCCAACAAAGATGATATTGTTGCGGAGTCGTGGGATGTAGTATACTCCAGTGAGCATGAGATGTTCTCCTGTGAGTCCCTCAAAGAAAGTCTACAAGTACGCAAAGCCAGATACGCTCGAGTACTCCGGATTGTGTTTACTCGGAGTTGAGGAGCCGGCGAACTTCGTATAGGCGAGCAAAAGTTCAATATGGACACAAGCAATGGATGAGGAGATGAAGGCGATCGAGAGTAATGGCATGTGGCCTTTGTTAACCCGACCACCGAACCATAAGGCCATAGGTTTGAAGTGGGTTTACAAGTTAAAGAATGACTCAAAGGGTGTCATTGTGAAGTACAAGGCAAGAATCGTTGCAAAGGGCTACGTACAACTTCAAGGAGTTGACTATGAGGAGGTGTTGTTCCCACCGGTTGCTTGAATTGAGAGGGTGAGGGTGCTCCTAGCTTTGGCAGCACAAGAGGATTGGAAAGTTCATCATATAGATGTTAAATCCGCTTTCCTCACGATGATCTCACAGAAGAAGTGTACGTGGAACAAACCCTCGGCTACGAGAAAAATGGCGAAGAAGGAAAAGTTTACAAGCTCAAGAAGGAACTTTACGGGATGAAGCAAGCGCCAAGAGCTTGAAACGCAAAGTTAGATCGAAGTTTGGTATCGCCCGGGTTCAAGAGATGTCCCTCGAGCACGCAGTCTATACAAAGAAATCCAAAGGATCAAATCTGCTAGTTGGAGTTTATGTCGACGATCTGATTATCACCAGGGACAACGCGCAAGAAATTGAACATTTCAAGGCACAAGTGAAGAAGAAGTTTAGTATGAGCTATATGGGATTATTCAGCTATTACTTGGGCATCGAAGTGAAGCAAAGTTCCGGGGAGATTTCCCTATGTCAATCAACTTATGCGGTCAAGTTATTGGACAAGTGTGGCATGACAGATTGCTACAAGACACAAGCTCCAATGGAGCAACACCACAAGTTGAGCAAGCGTAGCTCGAATCAGTCGGTGGACACCACAATGTATCGAAGCATTGTGGGTAGACTTTGATATTTGGTGCATACCCGCCCTGACTTGGCTTATTCAGTCGGGATCGTGAGCCGTTTCTTGGAGAATCCCACAACCGAACACATGAGCGCGGTCAAGCAAATCTTCACTATTAATCTTGGTTGCACATACAGAAAAAAAAGGAAGAGAACGATTGGTCCTTCATGGATACTCAGATAGCGACATAGCAGGTGATGTGGATGACAGGAAAAGCACAATGGGCATGATATTCTACCTTGACCCAAATCCTATCAGCTGGAATTCTCAGAAGCAAAAGGTGGTTGCGTTGTCTTCATGCGAGGCAGAATACATAGCGGCAATCACAGCGGCTTGACAAGCAGTGTGGCTGAGAAGACTCCTAGTTGGTCATGCAAAGCACGAGGTGTAGAAGGTGTCATTGAAGATCGGCAACCAAGCTACAATCTCATTGTGCAAAAATCCAGTCCATCACGAGAGGATCAAGCACATAGATACCTGGTTCCACCACATCCAGGAGTGCATTGACAAAGGGATGATCGAGGTTCAGCTAGCGAACAGGAACGACCATCTTGCCAACATTCTAACTAAGTCGCTCGGTCGATAGATGTTCATCGAGATGAGGAAAAAAGTCGGAGTGCAAGCAACAAAGACAAACAACCAGATTAAGAAGATGAATGTAGTAATTAATCTAATTGTTGTCTAAACGCCACGTAGAGTCCTAGACAGAGTTGTAAACCGGACTGGTGGTTGTACGAGGCCGGGTCGCGTCGTGTTGGTTATCGAGTCGGGCAGCGTGTTAGACGTGGCAACGTCTGTACCCTTTATATATGTACGAGAAAATCAAAAAAGGTGCAAGTCTTACGCACCACCACAATCAGTTTTGTTTCTGTTGTTACGGTTCGCAAGTTATACCGGAGTTTCCATCGAGTCATTCTGTCTTGCCGAGATCGATCGATGCATCTAAAGCCAGCCTCGATTTCGCATGTACTACGTCTACGGTGAGACTTGCACGTACGGCAGGAATCGATCAAGCCACCTGCATGTGTGCTTCTTAGTGCAGTATGTGCTGCTGTCGATCAAGCAACCTGCATGTGTGCTTCTTAGTGCACGTATGTGCTGCTGCAGCTCTTGGTAAATTGATCCAACGATCAAAAGCCAACACCAGCCCCCACCGCGAGCTTCACCAGATGGACGAGACGGTCTCCCTCCGGCGCCGTCTGTCTCATGAGCTTTGCCCGCTTTGACCAGTAGCAGCAGGTAAGTGAGAGGTAGGGTGAGGAGCACTTAAGCTTATGTGCTCCCGTGCGACCTCAGCTGTTGGATGTCAAATCTAACAGCTTCTGTAAGATGGTGAACATTTTTGCAAAAAAGCCATCATAGAATCTGAAAAATGCACATAAGTACAGCAGCTACAGCAACTTCTCATACGCCGTTGGATCTGAGATCCGATGGCCCAAAAGCCCGTATCATGGGAGCACCTAAACTCCGGCATCACAGGATACTCTCCCGAGGGGCCTCACGGGTGGGGAGGTTGGACTGCGCCCATGTCGCCTGCCTTGAGTGACACGGAGGGTGTTTGTGATTTTCTTTATCTCAGTATTGCCGATTGTTCCCACTTAGTTGTCACACTGATGCACAGTATCATTGCAGTATGCTAAGCATTAAAGTCCTGATGTCTCATACTCTCAGTCTATTCTCCCTTAGTTTTTTCTTGCATTGATTTTATTAAAGCTAGTATGAAGGGAAGGTGCTGAAACTCGGTGACTTATGGAGATACACGAAGTAGTGGGAGAACACATTCATTGGTGGTTGCATTTATATGGATGATTGCTACACTTGGTCTGGTTGTTAGACATTTATATCAGCATGAGAGATTTCCGCACAAATTTTCTTCCTAAGTATGAGTATCTCAAAGCATGGAAGATCTAATTATCAAATAAGAAGGTCCTTACTCACGGAGATTACTTTTTCAGGGTGAAACCCTACAAATTATGGAGCATGCTAGGTAGCGATGGGAGGTATTGCATCCAAGACGAGGCGACAATGGTACCATTTGGTTGGTATTGTATCAGTTAAATTCTGTGGTAGGTTAAATACAACGTTTTTGTTCCTTAAATGTCCCCTTCTTCTCTCTTTTCTTCAATATATGCACGAGTGTGCATATCATATATTGAAGAAGAAAGCCAAAGAAAGCATCAACAAAGGTTTACAAGGGCTCCACCTTGGCCACACTCCACCTAAGTACACTCCTTCTAATGATGTTAAAATCCCTCCAACTAAGATAGGCAACCTTTCATTCCCGCATATCCTAACCAGATCAGCCAGGAAGTCAGGTTTAAGTTCGGGTTGGGCTGCGCCATATACAACCACTAGAGCCCATCGGAATCCATCCAGTTTGGCCCTCACCCGAAACTTAACTGCGTAATCACCTCGAACCACATTGATCACCTCTAGTGTTTCGCACTTAACCCCCAACAGGATCCCACCAGATCGTCTGCTAGGAGGCAAACAGTGCCAGTCAAAATCAATTCCACTGGACAAAGTTTCGAGGAACTGCGAGGCGAAGTTATCTTTTTCTGTTTCAAGAAGTGCAATAAAATCAAGTTTATGATCAATCGATGCTTCAGCCAGAAACCTTTTCTTAGCCAAGTCTGCAAGACCTCAGCTATTCCAAGAAATTCCTTTCATTAGTCATCATGAATTTTTTTTCTTAAGCTTCGCTCTCGCACTTCTACGAATAGCTGATTTTGAGTAAACCTTCCTCTTCCAGGAACGATTGGGTTTATCAGCTACTTGATGTCTACTACGCAACCTTCTTCTTGTAGACTCGTGTTGGGCCTCCAAGCGCAGAGTTTTGTAGGACAGTAGCAAATTTTCCTCAAGTGGATGACGTAAGGTTTATCAATCTGTGGGATGTGTAGGATGAAGATGGTCTCTCTCAAACAACCCTGCAACCAAATAACAAAGATTCTCTTGTGTCCCCAACACATCCAATACAATGGTAAACTGTATAGGTGCACTAGTTCGGCGAAGAGATGGTGATACAAGTGTAGTATGGATGGTAGATATAGGTTTTTGTAATCTGAAAATATAAAAACAACAAGGTAACTAGTAAGAAAAGTGAGCGAAAATGGTATTGCAATGCTTGAAAACAAGGTCTAGGTTTCATACTTTCACTAGTGCAAGTTCTCTCAACAATGATAATATAATTAGATCGTATGGCAGTCCCTCAACATGCAACAAAGAATCACTCCAAAGTTTCTATCGTAGAGAACATAAGATGAAATTGCTTGTAGGATACGAAACCATCTCAAAGTTATTCTTTCCAATCAATCCATTGAGCTATTCCTATAAATGTGACAAACAACCCTATAGTTCGTAGTAAAATAACACCATATGACACACATCAATCAACCCTAATTAATGTCGCGGGAAACAACGGCCACCTATGGGACCAGGACGGCCCCTTGCTGGTTCGGCAGGGGGGAGTCGCGTTGCATAAAGAGCGGACCAACGTGGGGTAGCGCGGCAAAGATCACACGGGTAGTTTTACCTAGGTTTTGGCCGCCGCGAGGCGTAAAACCCTACTCCTACTTGGTGGATTGATGGTGGAAATGTAGTGGTGGTGCATAGTACACTTGCCCGGCAAGGATTGCCTCAGGGCGGCAACGACTACACGCGTACGGGCGTGCGAGTTATCCAACTTTTTAACCCCTCAAACCGTTGCCATGGGCCTCCTATTATAGGTTAAGGGGTCACCTCAGTGGACAATCAGTCATTAGACATTGATAAGATAGCAAATAGTGCTATCATACCTAATTCTGCAGGCTAATAGGGCGCATCTAATGTGCCGTTTAATGTCATGTTGTTGGTTACCCGGCAAGGCTTGCCGGGCTATCTCGCCAGCTCCATGCCTGCTCGCCTGACACGTCATAGGACGGGTGCCATCTATGGTTCTTCTTTGTAGAAAGGGGCTGCCATGTGGCGAATGGCTGCCACATAGTCACTTTGCAGCTTGACACTGCACTGATCGACGTCGTGAGTCGTGGTGGAGTCGTCGGTGAGGTGATCTGGCCTATGCAAGTCCCGGCAGGCCCTGCCGGGACGCCTTGGTCATCTTCTTCTTGGGGTGGCCTCGCCCCTTGCCGGGCTCGCCTGCCCGGCAAGGGAGGCCTCTCTCTTAATGACATCTTGCTCTTCTAGCTTGGTCTTGGTCCCCTTGATCTGCTGGTTGGTTCTTCGAATCTCTTGGTTTCTTGTACATCTTGGTTTGCTCTTGACTTGTCCGTACACGAGTCAGGGGAAACCATATACCCCTGTATATTTTCCCCGACATAAGCCCCCGGGCCTGAGCCACATGTGTCGCGGGGCACGTTGGCTTAGGCTCCAACCGTGCGCGGACACGTGGCAGGGGAGGGTGATACGTCTCCAACATATCTATAATTTTTTATTGCTCCGTGCTACTTTATCTACTGTTTTAGGCTTTATTGGGCTTTATTTTCCACTTTTATATCATTTTTGGTACTAACCTATTAACCGGAGGCCCAGCCCATATTGCTGTTTTTTTTTTGCCTATTTCAGTATTTTGAAGAAAAGGAATATCAAACGGAGTCCAAATGGAATGAAACCTTCGGGAACGTGATTTTCTCACGAGCGTGATCGAGAGAACTTGGATTGCAAGTCAAGAAGCAACCGTAGCCTCCACGAGATAGGAGGGCGCCCCCCCCCCCCCACCCCCTATAGGGCGCGCCCCCCTGCCTCGTGGGCCCCTCGGGCGGCCACCGACGTACTTCTTCTTCCTGTATATACCTACGTACCACGAAAACATCCAGGGGCACCAAGAAACACAATTTCCACCACCGTAACCTTCTGTATCCGCGAGATCCCATCTTGGAGCCTTCGTCGGCACTTTCTGCTTGGGAGGAATCAAGCATGGAGGGCGTCTACATCAACATCTTTGCCCCTCCGATGAGTTGTGAGTAGTTTACCACAGACCCTACGGGTCCATAGTTATTAGCTAGATGGCTTCTTCTCTCTTTTGGATCTCAATACAATGTTCTCCCCTCTCTTGTGGAGATCTATTCGATGTAATCTATTTTTTGCGGTGTGTTTGTCGAGATCCAGTGAATTGTGGGTTTATGATCAAGTTTATCTATGAATAATATTTGAATCTTCTCTGAATTCTTTTATGTATGATTAAGTTATCTTTGCAAGTCTCTTCTAATTATCAGTTTGGTTTGGCCTACTAGATTGATCTTTCTTGCCATGGGAGAAGTGCTTAGCTTTGGGTTCAATCTTGCGGTGTCCTTACCCAGTGACAGAAAGGGTTGCAAGGCACGTATTGTATTGTTGCCATCAAGGATAACAAGATGGGGTTTATATCATATTGCATGAGTTTATCCCTCTACATCATGTCATCTTGCTTAATGCGTTACTCTGTTCTTATGAACTTAATACTCTAGATGCATGCTGGATAGCGGTCGATGTGTGGAGTAATAGTAGTAGATGCAGGCAGGGGTCTACTTGTTATGGACGTGATGCCTATATACATGATCATGCCTAGATAATCTCATAACTATGCGCTTTTCTATCAATTGCTCGACAGTAATTTGTTCACCCACCGTAATACTTATGCTATCTTGAGAGAAGCCACTAGTGAAACCTATGACCCTCGGGTCTATCTCTTATCATATGTGTTTCCAATCTACTTTTATTTGCATCTTTACTTTTTGCATCTATATTATAAAATACCAAAAATATATTTATCTTAATTATCATACTATCTTTATTAGATCTCACTTTCGCAAGTGGCCGTGAAGGGATTGACAAACCCCTTTATTGCGTTGGTTGCGAGTTCTCAGTTTGTTTGTGTAGGTGCGTGGGACTTTTGAGGAGCCTCCTACTGGATTGATACCTTGGTTCTCAAAACTGAGGGAAATACTTACGCTACACTTTGATGCATCACCCTCTCCTCTTCGAGGAAAACCAACACAAGCTCAAGGCGTAGCAAGAAGGATTTACGGCGCCGTTCTTGGGGAGGTCTTCGCTCAAGTCAAGACATACCAAGTACCCATCACAAACCTATCTCCCTCGCATTTACATTATTTGCCATTTGCCTCTCGTTTTCCTCTCCCCCACTTCACCCTTGCCGTTTTATTCGCCGTCTCTTTCCCAGTCTCCTCTCTCTTCGCTTGCCTTCTTTTGTGTGCTTGTTTGCTTGTTTGACCTTATGGCTGCGCCTAAGGGTCCTGACCACCTTCTCAGAAGGATGGATGAGATTGAATCAAATATTAGAAGCTTCATGAATTTTCAATTTGAACATAATAATTTATTTAGAAAAGAGCTCAAGGAACAAAAAAGTTTTTTGGGGTTTATGAACAAAGAGCTGGATGATATGAATAAAGAATTCTATGGTGTTAACGCTTAAATTACCTGGCTTGAAAATGCTATAGCCAAAATTTCTGACAATCAAGCCACCTTAGTCAATAAGATGGCTGCTAAACCAGAAAAATTACGTGAAAATAATGATGAGGATCTTAAAGTTATTGATGCATCTCCAATTAGATCTATGTTTTGCAATATGAACTTTGATGATTATGGGACTGATGATGAATCAACTTTGCCTAGAAGGCATCCCAAGAATTCGGAATCTTTAGATCTTAATGTTAAATTTGGTAAAAGTGAGATTGGAGAATCCTCAACTTCTAATAATGTTGAACCCACTATCTCGGACTTCAAGGAATTTAATTATGATAATTGCTCTTTAAAGGTTGTATTTCCTTGTTGCAAGCCGTTGTTAATTCTCCTCATGCTTATAGTCAAAATAAAGCTTTTACCAAGAATATTGTTGATGCCTTGATGCAATCTTATGATGAAAAACTTAATTTGGAAGTTTCTATACCTAGAAAACTTAATGATGAGTGGGAACCTACTATAAAAATTAGAATTAAAGATTATGAGTGTTTTGCTTTGTGTGATTTGGGTGCTAGTGTTTCCACGATTCCGAAAACTTTATGTGATATTCTAGGTTTCCATGATCTTGATGATTGTTCTTTAAATTTGCACCTTGCGGATTCCACCATTAAAAGGCCTATGGGAAGGATCAATGATGTTCTTATCATTGCGAATAGAAATTTGGTGCCCGTAGATTTTATCGTTCTTGATATAGATTGCAATCTTTCCTGTCCTATTATTCTTGGTAGACCTTTCCTTAGAACGATTGGTGCGATTATTGATATGAAGGAAGGGAATATTAGATTCCAATTTCCTTTAAAGAAAGGCATGGAACACTTTCCAAGAAAGAAAGTTAAATTACCTTATGAATCTATCATGCGTGCTACTTATGAGTTTAGTGCCAAAGATGGCACTACTTAGATCTATCCTCGCTTTTATGCCTAGCTAGGGGCGTTAAACGATAGCGCTAGTTGAGAGGCAACCCAATTTTATTTTTAGTTTTTTGTTTTTGTTTCTGTTTAGGAATAAATATTCCATATAGCCTCTGTTTAGATGTGGTTTTACGTTTTAATTAGTGTTTGTGCCAAGTTAAACCTATTGGGTCTTTTTGGATGATAGTTATTTGATCTTGCTGTAATTTCTAGAAACTTTGCGCTCAGTGCCCGAATTGTTAAAAAACACTAGAAAGTGATAAAATAGTGATTCAAATTGCTGCTGATCAATAAACAAATTGTCTAGGTCGTCTAATTTTGGTAGATTTTTTGGTGTTCTAGAAGTTTGCGTTAGGCACAGATTACTACAGACTGTTCTATTTTTGACAGATTCTGTCTTTCGTGTGTTGTTTGCTTATTTTGATGAATCTATGGCTAGTAAAATAGTTTATAATCCATAGAGAAGTTGGAATACAGTAGGTTTAACACCAATATAAATAAAGAATGAGTTCATTACAGTACCTTAAAGTAGTCTTTTGTTTTCTTTCTCTAACGGAGCTCACGAGATTTCTATTGAGTTTTGTGTTGTGAAGTTTTCAAGTTTTGGGTAAAGCTTTTATGGACTATGGAATAAAGGGTGGCAAGAGCCTAAGCTTGGGGATGCCCATGGCACCCCAATATATTCAAGAATAGCCAAAAGCCTAAGCTTGGGGATGCCCCGGGAAGGCATCCCCTCTTTTCATCTTCGTTCATTGGTAACTTTACTTGGGGCTATATTTTTATTCACCACATGATAAGTGTTTTGCTTGGAGCGTCGTGTGTTATATTAGTTCTTGCTTTTTAGTTTATCACATTCATCCTTTCTGTACACACCTTTTGAGAGAGCCATACATAAATTGGAATTTGATAGAATACTCTATGTGCTTCACTTATATCTTTTGAGCTTGATAGTTTTGCTCATAGTGCTTCACATATATCTTTTGAGCGTGATAATTTTTGCTCTAGTGCTTCACTTAGATCTTTTAGAGCACGGTGGTATATTTGTTTTAAAGAAACTATTGATCTCTCATGCTTCACTTAGAATATTTTGAGAGTCGTTAATAGCATGGTAATTTGCTTAAATATTAATATACTTGGTATTCAAGATATGTGAAACTTTCTTTTGAGTGTGTTGAATACTAAGAAAAGTTTGATGCTTGATAATTGTTTTGAGATATGAAGATGGTGATATTAGAGTCATGATAGTTGAGTAGTTGTGAATTTAAAGAATACTTGTTTTGAAGTTTGTGATTCCCGTAGCATGCACGTATGGTGAACCGTTATGTGATGAACTCGGAGCATGATTTATTTATTGATTGTCTTCCTTATGAGTGGCGGTCGGGGACGACGATGGTCTTTCCTACCAATCTATCCCCCTAGGAGCATCTGGCGTAATACTTTTCTTTGATTACTTTTATATTTTTGCATTAATTATATGAGTTCTTTATGACTATTGTTGAGTATATGGATTATACACACTTTTTCCCATCCTTCCACCATTGCTAGCCTCTCTAATACCGCGCACCTTTCGGCGGTATCTTACACCCACCATATACCTTCCTCAAAACAACCACCATACCTACCTATCATGGCATTTCCATAGCCATTCCGAGATATATTGCCATGCAAATTTCCACCGTTCCGTTTATTATGACACGCTCCATCATTGTCATATTGCTAGCACGATCATGTAGTTGACATCGTATTTGTGGCAAAGCCACCGTTCATAATTCTTTCATACATGTCACTCTTGATTCATTGCATATCCCGGTGCACCGCTGGAGGCATTCATATAGAGTCATATTTTGTTCTAAGTATCGAGTTGTAATTCTTGAGTTGTAAGTAAAAGTGTGATGATCATCATTATTAGAGCATTGTCCCAGTGAGAAAAGGATGATGGAGACTATGATTCCCCCATAAGTCGGGATGAGACTCCGGACGAAAAAAAAAGAGAAAAAAAAGAGGCCATAAAAAAGAGAAAAGGCCCAAAGAAAAAAAAGGAGAAAAAAAAGAGAGAATAAGAGAGAAGGGGCAATGTTACTATCCTTTTACCACACTTTTGCTTCAAAGTAGTACCAAGATCTTCATGATAGAGAGTCTCTCATTTTGTCGCTTTCATATACTAGTGGGAATTTTTCATTATAGAACTTGGCTTGTATATTCCAATGATTGGCTTCCTCAGATGCCCTAGGTCTTTGTGAGCAAGCGAGTTGGATGCACACCCACTTAGTTTCTTTTGTTGAGCTTTCATATACTTATAGCTCTAGTGCATCTGTTGCATGGCAATCCCTACTCACTCACATTGATATCTATTGATGGGCATCTCCATAGCCCGTTGATACGCCTAGTTGATGTGAGACTATCTTCTCCCTTTTTGTCTTCTCCACAACCACCATTCTATTCCGCATATAGTGCTATATCCATGGCTCATGCTCATGTATTGAAAATGTTAAAGTATGAAACAATTGCTTGGCTTGTCATCGGGGTTGTGCGTGATTTAAATATTTTTTGTGGGGAAGATGGAGCATAGCCAGACTATATGATTTTGTAGGGATAACTTTCTTTGGCCATGTTATTTTGAGAAGACATAATTGCTTAGTTAGTATACTTGAAGTATTATTTTTTTGTCAATATGAATTTTTGTCTTGAATCTTTCGGATCTGAATATTCATACCACAATTAAGAAGATTTACATTGAAATTATGCCAAAGTATCACTCCGCATAAAAAATTCTCTTTTTATCATTTACCTACTCCAGGACGAGCAGGAATTAAGCTTGGGGATGCCTGATACGTCTCCAACGTATCTATAATTTTTGATTGCTCCATGCTACTTTATCTACTGTTTTAGGATTTATTGAGCTTTATTTTCCATTTTTATATCATTTTTGGGACTAACCTATTAACCGGAGGCCCAGCCCATATTGCTATTTTTTTTGCCTATTTCAGTATTTCGAAGAAATGGAATATCAAATGGAGTCCAAACGGAATGAAACCTTCGGGAATGTGATTTTCTCACCGAACGTGATCCACAGAACTTGGAGTGCAAGTCAAGAAGAAACCGGAGCCTCCACGAGATAGGAGGCCCCCCTATAGGGCGCGCCCCCTGTCTCGTGGGCCCCTCGGGCGGCCACCGACGTACTTCTTCTTCCTATATATACCTCGTGCCCGAAAACATCCAGGGGCACCACGAAACACAATTTCCACCACCGTAACCTTCTGTATCCGCGAGATCCCATCTTGGAGCCTTCGTCGGCACTCTGCCGGATGGGGAATCAAGCACGAAGGGCCTCTACATCAACATCTTTGCCCCTACGATGAGTTGTGAGTAGTTTACCACGGACCTATGGGTCCATAGTTATTAGCTAGATCGCTTCTTCTCTATTTTTGGATCTCAATACAATGTTCTCCCTCTCTCTTGTGGAGATCTATTCGATGTAATCTCTTTTTGCGGTGTGTTTGTCGAGATCCGATGAATTGTGGGTTTATGATCAAGTTTATCTATGAATAATATTTGAATCTTCTCTGAATTCTTTTATGTATGATTAAGTTATCTTTGCAAGTCTCTTCGAATTATCAGTTTGGTTTGGCCTACTAGATTGATCTTTCTTGCCATGGGAGAAGTGCTTAGCTTTGGGTTCAATCTTGCGTTGTCCTTACCCAGTGACAGAAAGGGTTGAAGGGCACGTATTGTATTGTTGCCATCGAGGATAACAAGATGGGGTTTATATCATATTGCATGAGTTTATCCCTCTACATCATGTCATCTTTCTTAATGCGTTACTCTGTTCTTATGAACTTAATACTCTAGATGCATCTTTGGATAGCGGTCGATGTGTGGAGTAATAGTAGTAGATGCAGGCAGGAGTCGGTCTACTTGTTATGGATGTGATGCCTATATCCATGATCATGCCTAGATAATCTCATAACTATAAGCTTTTCTATCAATTGCTCGTGATAATTTGTTCACCCACCATAATACTTATGCTATCTTGAGAGAAGCCACTAGTGAAACCTATGGCCCCGGGTCTATCTCTTATCATATTTGTTTCCAATCTACTTTTATTTGCATCTTTACTTTTTGCATCTATATTATAAAATACCAAAATATATTTATCTTATCATACTATCTTTATTAGATCTCACTTTCATGAAGTGGTCGTGAAGGGATTGACAACCCCTTTATTGCGTTGGTTGCGAGTTCTCAGTTTGTTTGTGTAGGTCTGTGGGACTTTTGAGGAGCCTCCTACTGGATTGATACCTTGCTTCTCAAAATTGAGGGAAATACTTACGCTACACTTTGGTGCATCACCCTCTCCTCTTCGAGGAAAACCAACGCAAGCTCAAGACGTAGCAGAGGGTTGTGCGTGTTGTTTTGCCACGACGACTGGTCAACCCAACCTCCACTTCGCCTAATTACTGCACGTCATGGGGTCGTGGGACTGTAGCAGTTAAGGTAAAACGGTAACTTTCTGAAGCGTCGTGCCCCTGTTCCACTTTTCTCCCTTAAGAGCAGGGAAAAAACAGAGCGGCACGATTCATCTGCCTCCTGCTCCGCTTTCTCATCTTCTTCTTCCGCAAGCCAAGTGACAGTTCCTCCTCTCTCCCTTCCGCTGTCGTCCTCCCCATCGATTCCTTCTATGTCGCCGCCGCTGGAATGGGGAAGAAACCCGCGGATAAGAAGAAGCAGACGACCGTTGTGAAGGAGGCCGCCGCTGAGGGAAGCAAGAGAGGGGCGGAGCTGAGAAAGAGGCGGAGCGGAGATGTCATCTTCACCCCGTCAAATTTGAGTGGCCCAGCCCTTCAAGCAAGGTATGGGTATTTGTGGGGGAGGCCCGTTGAGAAAGGGCACAGAGCGCCTGCGGTGTCTGTGGCGAGGAAGGAGGCTCCGCAGGATTCCTATCGATTCTTTTGTGCTTATTTCATCTACGGTCTTTGTCCTCCTTTCTCCGAGTTTTTGAGGCAATCATGAACATCTATGGGTTCCACCTCCTTGATTTCATGCCAAATGCAATGGCGAGCATGGCCATTTTCGCGCATTTGTGCGAGAATTTCGTCGGAGTCTGGCCCAATGTGGATCTGTTTCGGCGTTACTTTGTCCTACGGGTGGAGAGCAGAGTCTACCACTCCAGAATCATTATAGCTGGATGCCACGCGTGGCGAGGAAGATCTGGGATTACCTCCCTGGGTACCAGCACGAGAGTTGGGATGAATGGAGAGGAGATTGGTGTTGGATCCAGGATAAGGAAGCCCCTGAGTTATGCAAAGTCCGGAAGGAATGTGTTGAGCGCGGCAAGGATTGGAGCGCCAAAGGCCTTACTGAGGACAGGCTGCACCCGGCAATCGACAGGATCACCCGTTTGAGGGCTGCCGGGTTAACCATCGAGCATGTGGGGGCAGACTTCCTTCTCCGCGGCATCTCACCGTTGCAAGAAAGGGACAGATCCACGTGGATGTATGGTGATGCGGCAGATAAGATGACATTGCTCCCCTGATTGCCCAACGACCTATCGGTTTATGGTCATGCCTGGTTGTGCGACCAACTGTTCGGTCGCTTCGAGATGTTCAATGTCCCGGCAACTGTCATCCCCCTGAACATCAATTCTACCCGAGACCAGATACTGAAATGGAAGCCAGACTGCAACGCTGAAGGGGTAGCAAGAAATTGGTAGCTACCCACCCTGGATAAGGAGCTCGAATGGTCAAACACCCTGGTGGAGGGGGCCATTAGGACCGAGACCAGGATGTATAAGCCCACCTCCTCTATGGAGGTGGCGCGTATCTTGAGGAGGTCGAGGAGGCCAAGGCGGGCTGCCTTATGGAGATGGCGAAGGCCGGGAAGAGCAAGGGGAATGCAGGGGACGGGAATCCTTCCTAAGGTGGCAGCGAGGCGCAAGCCATGGAAGGGGCTGCCGGGGATAACCTTGCCGGGCTAGATGCCCTAGCCACGGCAGCAAAGGAGCTCTAGGAGGAGGGGGAGGTCGGCAAGGTGGTGGAGACCGAGGAGTGGCTTGCGGCTGGGCCACAAGTCCCCGAGCCAGACCCCGAGCAGCGCACTCGCAGGCGCGCCGCCGCCGATCCAACCGCCAAGAAGGTGAAGAAGATTACCACCAATGCCTCCAAGGATGACGTGGTGTGCCGCCAACCTCCTCGTCTCGCCAAGAGCAAGACCTCTTCTGCTAGGCGAGCTGCGGTTGCGGAGGACGACTCCGACTCCAGCTCGAGTTCGAGTTCTTCACAGAACTCGTCTTCGTCTGATCCCCCGGCTCCGCCCCAGGCGCCGCAGCTGCCAGAGAGCTCTGCCCCTCTGTCCTTGAAGAGGAGAAGGGAACCCTCACCTCCCATGGAGTTCAATTTGGCCTCCATGCTCATTGCAGAAGAGTACGGAGGATTCCTTTTGTGGATACCTTGCGCATATCCAATTATATTTGTTGACTGACCTCTTGCTTTTGTTGTCGCCGGCAGGGAGGTGGAGGAGGAGATGGAAACCCTCGTCCATCGCTCCCGGAGAAAGCTCCGGCGCCTCGGGTCACTGAAGGGCGCAAAGAGCTCGGCCTTGGCGGGGGTCAATGCGGAGGATCACGTGTCGAGCCCCCAGCCCAGCCCTCGGCCCGGGAGCAGAGACTTGGTTCCATCTGCTGGGGGCGATGGGGACGGCCCTCTTGTACCCTTAGGAGGAGGGGAGGCGAGATGACGCAGGGTGAGACCCTCCCAAAGGGGCACGCTTCCCCTGCCGCTCGAGCTGGAGAGACCCCTACGGAATCTTTCGTGGATGAAGCTGCACTAGAGGTTGTCGGGACTGTCATGGTACAGGGTGAAGCTCGGGGCCCGACAACAGTTTTTGCCGGGGAAATGGAGGTTCCTGCCCGGCAGACTTCTCCAGGTACTTCATTTGCTCCTTCTTCGCTTTCTTCTCTCTCTCTCTCTCTCTCTCTCTCTCCCTCTCTCCCTTTGAGGAAGTCCTGGATTAGGGGGTATCCGGACAGCCGGATTATATACTTTGGCGGACTATTGGAGCGTGAAGATACAAGACTCAAGACTTTGTCCCGTGTCCGGATGGGACTCTCCTTTGCATGGAAGACAAGCTTGGCGATCCGGATATTATATTTCCTTCTTTGTAACCGACTCCATGTAAACCCTAGCCCTCTCCGGTGTCTATATAAACCGGAGAGTTTAGTCGTTAGAGACAGAATCATCATCATCATAGGCTAGCTTCTAGGGTTTAGCCTCTACGATCTCGTGGTAGATCAACTCCTGTACTACTCGTATCATCACTATCAATCAAGCAGGAAGTATGGTTTTACCTCCATCGAGAGGGCCCGAACCTGGGTAGAGATTATGTCCCTTGCCTCCTGTTACCATTAGTCTAAGACGCACAGATCGGGACCCCCTACCCAAGATCCACCGGTTTTGACACCGACATTGGTGCTTTCATTGAGAGTTCCTCCATGTCGTCGCTGCAAGGTTTGATGGCTCCTCCAATCATCAACAACAACACGGTCCAGGGTGAGACTTTTCTCCCCGGACAGATCTTCATGTTCGGCGGGTTTGCACTGCGGGCCAATTCGCTTGGCCAACTGGAGCAGATCGTGGCCACTAGGTCAGGTTCGGAAACTTGAACTACCCGGCCGATATCCGCGGAGACTTGATCTTCAACGGATTCAGGCCTGCGCCAGGAGCGCCGGACAGTCACGAAGAGCACGGCCTAGACCTGCTGTCGGACAATGCTCGGGATATCGCCCCTACAGGAGCCCAAGACTAAATCCGGAGCAGATTGCGTCACCTGAGAACGGGTGGATGGACCCCGCCCCAGAGGCCGCACACTCATCGGCGGTAGAGTCGAACACAGACTTCACCCCCAAGGAAGCCTGTGACATCGGATCCCCGGACTCGTATCCGGTTGTAGGTTCTAGTCCGCGCGCCTCCAAGCCTGCCGAATCTGGTTGGGCTCCGGTAATGGAGTTCACCGCTGCGGATATCTTCCAGCACTCGTCCTTTGGTGACATGCTGAACTCTTTAAAGTCCCTCTCTTTGTCAGGAGACTCTCGGCCGAACTATGTTCGGCTCGAGTGGGAAGCAGGCGACGAAGGAATTCGTTGCCCACCCACCACCCACTTCATAGCCACTGTCGACGATGTATCAGACATGCTTGACTTCGACTCTGATGATACCGACGGTATGGACGTCGGCGCAGGAGACGATTTAGAACCAACGAGTATTTGGACTGCCACCTCGTCATATGATATATATATATATATCTATATATAAATATATATATATATATATATATATATATATATATACATGGAGGATACGCCTAAGGAGGACGATGGCGATAATCCGGAAGACAAGACAACCGGGCAAAAGCCAAAACGACAGCGCAGACGCCGCTCCAAGTCCAACAACAGTAAAAATAGCGATAAGAGCACCAGAAAGATCGACACCCCAGTGAACTCCAAGGCAACAACGACCATATGGACCCAGCAATGGAGCAGGATGAGCCAGGTCACGCCAAACACAGCTCGGAGCAGACGCCCATCACAATGATCCCGAACGACAAATTCATCAAACCGCCCCGGGACAAGAGCACAGTCCGAATGACGATGCATTCATCATCCCGGAAACACGCTTGGAACGAGATAACCTCCACAGACGGCTTATGGCCCGCTGCGAGAAGTCTAAAGAAGCGAAGCAACGGCTAAAAGCCGCACGAAGCAACTCAATCGCAGATGGAATAAAGTGCTAGACACTGAAGAAAAGTACGGCGACGATCGCCATACAAAGAGCTATCCAAAAAGTAAGCTACTGCCAGAATTTGACGACGAGGCCGTTGCACCAAAGAACAACATGGCTAGGAGGCCGGACAAACCACTTCATAACCACAACAGAGCATCTACCGACGCCGCACACGATTTACGCGAGCTCCTGGATAAAAAAGTCGGCGCGGCTAGGTCCATCTATGGATCTAAAGGACACACCCCGACGCAGGACTACGGTCACCAAAACGATCATACTGATCGGATACCAGTTCGGAATCAGCACCGGACACAACAACAGCCGACGGCATGCCACGGCCGTCCGGATCTGAGAGGGCTGCTCACCCCTGTGCTTCACCAAAGAAATCTTGGGCCATGAATTTCCACGAGGGTTTTAAACTTGTGAACATAGAGGCATCTGACGGAGCAGCGGACCCGAAGTGCGGATCGAGATTTTATCCTGCATATACACGTGGCTCGTGGGGACGACCTCCACGCCATCAAATACCTTCCCCTCAAGTTGAAGGGGCCAGCTCGACACTGGCTGAAAAGCCTCCCCGAAGATTCAATTGGAAGTTGGGAGGGCCTCGAGTACGCTTTCAGGGCCAATTTTCAAGGGACTTATGTCCGGCCTCCGGATGCGGTCGATTTAAGTCACATAATCCAACAGCCCGGAGAGTCCGCCCGCAAGCTTTGGAACAGATTCCTCACTAAGAAGAATCAAATTGTCGATTGTCCAGATGCCGAAGCCTTAGTGGCCTTCAAACACAGCATCCGGGATGAGTGGCTCGCCAGACACCTCGGCCAAGAAAAGTCGAGGACAATGGCAGCCTTAACAAGCCTTATGACCCGCTTTTGCGCGGGTGAAGATAGTTGGTTGGCCCGTAAAGGCACCAGCGACCCAAGTACATCCGAAATAAGGGATGGCAACGGGAAGCCACGGTGCAATAAAAACAAATGTCAAAACAAAGAAGAGAGCCCGGACAACACAACGGTCAACGCCGGATTCAGGGGCTCTCGACCAGGTCAACAAAAGAAGCCATTTAAAGGCAGCAAAGAGGGACCGTCTGGTCTGAACAAAGTCTTGGATAGACTGTGCCAAATTCATGGTACCCCCGACAAACCTGCAAACCACACTCATAGAGAATGCTGGGTCTTCAAGCAGGCCGACAAATTAAATGCCGAACACAAGGGAAGGGAAACACCAAGTGAAGACGAGGATGAGCCTCGCCAGCCGAACACTTGGGGGACAGAAATTCCCACCAGAGGTAAAAACAGTAAACATGATCCACGCGACTCACACACCCACAAGAAGGCGCGAACGCCCGCTCAGAGACGCATACGCTGTAGAGCTCGTCGCCCCCAAAGTCAACCACTGGTCGGCCTGCCCGATCTCCTTCAATCACAGGGACTACCCCACCAGTATGCGGCACGGAGGATCAGCTTCCTTGGTGCTCGACCCAATAATCGACGGATACCATCTCACTTGCGTCCTCATGGACGATGACAGTGGTCTTAATTTAATATACCAGGACACTGTCCGCAGGATGGGGATAGACCCATCCAGGATCAGCCAAAGTAACACCACCTTTGAAGGGGTGATACCAGTCTTGGAAGCCTACGGAAGGGGATCCGTTGTACTGGAGGTAACATTCGGTTCCCCAGGCTACTCCAGAAGCGAAGAACTACTCTTCACCATCGCTCCCCTCCAAAGGAGCTATCATGCATTGCTCGGGAGAACGGCCTTCGCCCGCTTCAACGCAGTACCGCATTACGCCTACCTTACACTTAAGATGCCCGGTCCACGTGGCATCATCACTGTTAACAGAAACACAGAGCGCTCCTCACGCGCGGAGGAATACGCGACGGCTCTAGCAGCCGCACTCTAAGCGGCCTCCAATACCAGAAAGCATGACTGGTCGTTAAGACCACAGACACGGTTAGACGAGTCCGACAGCCCGGATAAACCTGAGCTAGGGTGACATACATATAATCCCATAAAGGACACCAGGGGCTATGGATATTTAATAAAGCCCCACTGTTGGCTTTACCTCATTAACAGGCCAATGTCTTACACTCTTAATATCCATCGCACGCTTACGTTATACTCTTCTACATGAGTTTTTCTTCCTACAGACACCATTTGTGCGATACCCTTCCAGGACACGGCACAACGGAGACAAAGGTGCAGACGTGCAGCAGGGCCCCGCTCAAAGGTTTCTCTTTAGATTAAGCCCCTGTGTAAACCTTTTTTATTGTCTCTTGTTGTTTACACATCCCATGGGTACTATATCCACAGAGGGTACTGCCGTTATTGGCATTTCGCCTATGAGACTAATGCACGTGCACGGAAATACAGGTTCATAATGAAAGGGCATTCTTCAGCCCATTTTATATCCACGAAGTCCGAATACCTTGGAGTGTTGATGTCACGAAGTTTGGCCTTATATGCATCAACTTGAATCATGTCTTTGGTCAAATGTTGGGTTTGCCCGGCTCCTGGTTTGCCGCCTTACGTTCCATTCTTATCAGTTAAGGCGGCCAAAGGAGAACTACTGTGATTGTGCCCTGGTTATTCCGGATGAGCACCTCAGTAGAGAAAGCCGAAAACTGACTATCATGATACAGTGAGAGACTGTTCAACCACTCGAAGACTTATCGGAATCTTTAGGATTCCTTCACATTAACGAAGGACCGTTTCCCGGTCATATACAAACGCGCCCATATTCGGATGCACGCGAAGGTACCAGGGGCTACATAGTAGCCCCGCCGTCCAACTCCTATGGCTAAGTGAAAGTGTTAAAGCTATATAGTCCGGTTGCCTAGTTCGACGTGCGATCACCTCCTTAATGGACCAAGACGTTGGATCAAGTGTGATTATGCATATTTTCACGAACATCCCTGCATTGTACGCATGGGGGGCTGAAGCCAACGACTGCTAACTTTCAGATTAAATTTATATATAAAACGGCCGCACAGGAGGCACCATAACACTTTAGGGCAAAAAGTACAAAAACAACCTTCATAATTAAATATAGCATTGTTTTTACAATGAAATGATTTGTCACTCGAACATGACATTCTTCAAGCACTGAGCCTCTATTAAGCGAGCACCTTCTGTTACCTGCTCCAAGTAGTGCTCGGCCGGATCCTGGCCTCCCGCCGGATTACAGGTCGCATAGCGATGGTGGCCTCCATATCTGTCCAATATGCTTTAATGCGGGCAAGAGCCATCTGTGCACCCTCTATACACGCCGACCTCCTCATGGCATCGATCCGTGATACGGCACCAAGGAATTGTTGCACTAAACCAAAATAACTGTCCGGCTTAGGCTCCTTCGGCCAAAGATGGTCTATTACAGACCACATTGCAAGACCGGACAGCCTATGAAGCTCAGCCACAGCAGCCATCTTCTCACTCAACGATAATGGGTGCGCGGGAGCATTGAATTGCGACCAGAACAGCTTCTCCACTTCTTTATCACCTTGATCCTCGAAAAACTTGGCCGCATCACCCGTACTCTTAGCCAAGTCTGTTGGGGAACGTTGCAGAAAATTAAAAAATTTCCTACGGTTTCACCAAGATCCATCCATGAGTTCATCTAAGCAATGAGTCAAGGGAGTGAGTTTGCATCTACATACCACTTGTAGATCGAGTGCGGAAGCGTTCAAGGGGATGGTGGTGATGGAGTCGTACTCGCCGTGATTCGGATCACCGATGACCAAGTGCTGAACGGACAGCACCTCCGCGTTCAACACACGTACGGTACGGACAACGTCTCCTCCGTCTTGATCCAGCAAGGAAGAAGGAGAGGTTGAGGAAGATGGCTCCAGCAGCAGCACGACGGCGTGGTGATGGTGGAGTGACAGTTCTCTGACCGGGCTTCGCCAAGCACACGCGGAGGAGGAGAGGTGTTGGAGAGGGGAGGGGCTGCGCCTTGGCTTGGGGTGTGCAGCCCTCCCCTCACCCCTCTATTTATAGGGGGAAGGGAGAGGGGGGCCGGCCCCTCTAGATGCATCTAGAGGCGGCGGCAAGGGAGGGCTTGCCCCCAAGCAAGGCGCCCCTCTGGGGTTCCCCCCCTCAACCCCTAGGCGCAAGGGCCCAAGGGAGGGTGCGCCCAGCCACTGAGGCTGGCCCCTTCCCACAGCCCAAGTGGCCCCCGGGAATGGCCCCTCCAGTGGACCTCCGGAACCCTTCCGGTGACCCCGGTACAATACCGATATGCTCCGAAACTTTTCCGGTGTCCGTTTGACAACTTCCCATATATAAATCTTTACCTCCGGACCCTTCCAGAACTCCTCGTGACGTCAGGGATCTCATCCGGGACTCCGAACAACATTCGGTAATCACATACAAGTATTCCTAATAACCCTAGCGTCACCGAACCTTAAGTGTGTAGACCCTACGGGTTCGGGAGACATGCAGACATGACCGAGACGCTCTCAGGTCAATAACCAACAGCGGGATCTAGATACCCATGTTCGTTCCCACATGCTCCTCGATGATGTCATCGGATGAACCACGATGTCGAGGATTCAATCAACCCTGTATACTATTCCCTTTGTCAATCGGTACGTTACATGCCCGAGACTCGATCGTCGGTATCCCAATACCTCGTTCAGTCTCGTTACCGGCAAGTCACTTTACTCGTACCGTAATGCATGATCCCGTGACCAAACACTTGGTCACTTTGAGCTCATTATGATGATGCATTACCGAGATACCTCTCCGTCATACGGAGTGACAAATCCCAGTCTCGATCCGTGTCAACCCAACAGACACTTTCGGAGATACCTGTAGTGCACCTTTATAGTCACCCGATTCGTTGTGGCGTTTGGTACACCCAAAGCACTCCCTACGGTATCCGGAGTTACACGATCTCATGGTCTAAGGAAGAGATACTTGACATTGAAAAAGCTCTAGCAAAAGCGAACTACACGATCTTGTGCTATGCTTAGGATTGGGTCTTGTCCATCACGTCATTCTCCTAATGGCGTGATCCCGTTATCAACGACATCGATGTCCATAGTCGAGGAAACCATGACTATTTGTTGACCAACGAGCTAGTCAACTAGAGGCTCACTAGGGCGTATTGTGGTCTATGTATTCACACATGTATTATGATTTCGGATAATAGAATTATAGCATGAATAAAAGACAATTATCATGAACAAGGAAATATAATAATAATGCTTTTATTATTGCCTCTAGGGCATATTTCCAACAGTCTCCCACTTGCACTAGAGTCAATAATCTAGTTACATTGTGATGAATCGAACACCCATAGAGTTACGGTGTTGATCATGTTTTGCCCTTGAAGTGGTTTAGTCAGCGGATCTCGACATTCAGATCCGTATGCACTTTACAAATTTCTATATCTCCATCTTGAACATTTTCACGGATGGAGTTGAAGCGGCAACTTGATGTGCCTGGTCTTCTTGTGAAACACAGGCTCCTTGGCAAGGGCAATAGCTCCGGTGTTGTCACAGAAGAGTTTGATCGGCCCCGACGCATTGGGTATGACTCCTAGGTCGGTGATGAACTCCTTCACCCAAATTGCTTCATCGCTGCCTCCGAGGCTGCCATGTACTCCGCTTCACATGTAGATCCATACGGCGCTACGCTTGCATTGCACCAGCTTCTTGTTCCACCATTCAACATATACACGTATCCGGTTTGTGACTTAGAGTCATCCGGATCTGTGTCGAAGCTAAGCGTTGGCGTAACCCTTCTGACGAGCTCTTCGTCACCTCCATAAGCGAAACATGTCCTTTGTCCTTTTCAGGTACTTAAGGATATTCTTGACCGCTGTCCGGTGTTCCTTGCGGGATTACTTTGGTACCTTCCTACCAAACTTACGGCAGGGATGACGCTCATCTCTTCTTTATCTTTTGCCGTGGTGGGCATTGAGCTGAGCTCAATCTTACACCTTGCAGACAGGCAAGAACCCTTTCTTGGACTGATCCATTTTGAACTTCTTCAAAATCTTATCAAGGTATGTGCTTTGTGAAAGACCTATGAGGCGTCTCGATCTATCTCTATAGATCTTGATGCCTAATATATAAGCAGCTTCTCCAAGGTCCTTCATTGAAAACACTTATTCAAGTAGGCCTTGATGCTGTCCAAGAATTCTATATCATTTCCCATCAAAAGTATGTCATCTACATATAATATGAGAAATGATCTGAGCTCCCACTCACTTTCTTGTAAACGCAGGCTTCTCCATAAGTCTGCATAAACTAAACGCTTTGATCATCTCATCAAAGCGAATGTTCTAACTCGAGATGCTTGCACCAGCCCATAAATGGATCGCTGGAGCTTGCATACTTTGTTAGCATTCTTAGGATCGACAAAACCTTCCGGCTGCATCATATACAGCTCTTCCTTAAGATGCCCGTTAAGGAATGCCGTTTTGACGTCCATCTGCCATATCTCATAATCATAGTATGCGGCAATTGCTAACATGATTCGGACGGACTTAAGCTTCCCTACGGGAGAGAAAGTCTCATCGTAGTCAATCCCTTGAACTTGCCGATAACCCTTAGCGACAAGTCGAGCTTTATAGATGGTGACATTACCATCCGCGTCCGTCTTCTTCTTAAAGATCCATTTGTTTTCTATCGCTCGCCGATTATCGGGCAAGTCAGTCAAAGTCCATACTTTGTTTTCATACATGGATTCTATCTCGGATTTCATTGCTTCTAGCCATTTGTTGGAATCTGGGCCCGCCATCGCTTCTTCATAGTTCGAAGGTTCACCGTTGTCTAACAAAATGATTTCCGGAGACAGGGTTGCCGTACCACTGCAGTGCGGAGCGTGTCCTAGTGGACCTCTGATTCAGTAGCAACTTGATCCGAAGTACCTTGATCATCATCATTAATTTCCTCTCCAATTGGTGTAGGCACCACGGGAACATTTTCTGAGCTGCACTACTTTCCTGTTCAAGAGGTAGTACTTCATCGAGTTCTACTTTCCTCCCACTTAATTCTTTCGAGAGAAACTCTTTTTCGAAAGGATCCGTTCTTGGCAACAAAGATCTTGCCCTCGGATCTTAAGTAGAAGGTATACCCAATGGTTTCTTTAGGGTATCCTTTGAAGGCGCATTTTTCGACTTGGGTTCGAGCTTTTCAGGTTGAAGTTTCTTGACATAAGCATCGCATCCCCAAACTTTTAGAAAGCAGCGGCTTAGGTTTCTTCCCAAACCATAATTCATACGATGTCGTCTCAGCGGATTTAGGCGGTGCCCTATTTAAAGTGAATGTAGCTGTCTCTAGGCGTATCCCCAAAATGATAGCGGTAAATCTGTAAGAGACATCATAGATCGCACCATATCCAATAGAGTGCGATTCGACATTCGGACACACCATTACGCTGAGGTGTTCCGTAGCGTGAGTTGTGAAACGATTCCACATTTCCTTAAGTGTGTACCAAATTCATGACTTAAATATTCTCCTCCACGATCTGATCGTAAGAACTTTATTTTTCGGTCACGTTGATTCTCTACCTCATTTTGAAATTCCTTGAACTTTTCAAAGGTCTCGGACTTGTGTTTCATCAAGTAGACATACCCATATCTACTCAAGTCATCTGTGAGAGTGAGAACATACGATATCCTCCGCGAGCCTCAACACTCATTGGACCGCACACATCGGTATGTATGATTTCCAACAAGTTGATTGCTCGCTCCATTGTTCCGGAGAACGGAGTCTTGGTCATCTTGCCCATGAGGCATGGTTCGCATGTGTCAAATGATTCATAATCTAGAGACTCCAAAAGTCCATCAGCATGGAGCTTCTTCATGCGCTTGACACCAGTGTGACCAAGGCGGCAGTGCCACAAGTATGTGGGACTATTGTTATCAACTTTACATCTTTTGGTATTCATGCTATGAATATGTGTAACACTACGCTCGAGATTCATTAAGAATAGACCATTGACCATCGGAGCATGACCATAAAACATATCTCTCATATAAATAGAACAACCATTATTCTCGGATTTAAATGAGTAGCCATCTCACATTAAACGAGATCCACATACAATGTCCATGCTCAAACTTGGCACCAAATAACAATTATTAAGGTTCAAAACTAATCCCGTAGGTAAATGTAGAGGTAGCGTGCCGACGGCGATCACATCGACTCTGGAACCATTCCCGACGCGCGCATCGTCACCTTGTCCTTCGCCATGGATCTCCGTTTATTCCGCAGCTCATACATGAGTTACAAATATGAGTAACGGCACCGGTATCAAATACCCGGGAGTTACTACAAGTCTTGGTAAGGTACACATCAATTACATGTATATCAAATATACCTTTGGTGTTGCCGGCCTTCTTATCCGCTAAGTATTTGGGGCAGTTCCGCTTCGGTGACCCTTCCCTTGCAATAAAAGCACTCGGTCTCGTGCTTGGGTCCATTCTTTGACTTCTTCACGGCAACTTGCTTGCAGGCGCGGCAACATCCTTGCCGTCCTTCTTGAAGTTCTTCTTGCCCTTGCCCTTCTTGAACTTAGTGGTCTTATTGACCATCAACACTTGATGTTCTTTCTTGATCTCAACCTCTGCTGACTTCAACATTGAAAATACTTCAGGAATGGTCTTCACCATCCCCTGCATATTGTAGTTCATCACAAAGCTCTTGTAGCTTGGTGGGAGCGACTGAAGGATTCTGTCAATGACCGCCTCATCAAGGAGGTTAATATTCAGCTGGGTCATGCGGTTGTGCAACCCAGACATTCTGAGTATGTGCTCCTTGAGAACTATTTTCCTCCATCTTACAACTATAGAACTTGTCGAGAGCGTCATATCTCTCGACCGAGGCGTGAGCTTGGAAAACTAGTTTCAGCTCCTCGAACATCTCATATGCTCCGTGATGCTCAAAATGCTTTTGGAGCCCCGGTTCTAAGCTGTATAGCATGCCGCCTTTGAGCGAGGGAGTAATCATCGGTATGAGTCTGCCAAGCATTCATAATGTCTTGGTTCTGCAGGGACGGGGCGTCACCTAGTGGTCCTTCTAGGACATATTGTTTCCTGGCAGCTATGAGGATGATCCTCGGGTTCCGGACCCGATCCGTATAGTTCTTTGCCATCATCTTTCAACTTGGTTTTCTCTAGGAGCAGCGTTGAAGTTCAAGTTGACATGAGCGTTGGCCATTTGATCTACAAGACATATTTGCAAAAGTTTTTAGACTATTGTTCATGATAATAAAGTTCATCTAATCAAATTATTTAATGAACTCCCACTCAGATTAGACATCCCTCTAGTCATCTAAGTGTTACACGATCCGAGTCGACTAGGTCGTGTCCGATCATCACGTGAGACGGACTAGTCATCGTCGGTGAACATTCTCATGTTGATCGTATCTTCCATACGACTCGTGTTCAACCTTTTGGTCTCCGTGTTCCGAGGCCATGTCTGTACATGCTAGGCTCGTCAAGTTAACCCTAAGTGTTTTGCATGTGTAAAACTGTCTTACACCCGTTGTATGTGAATGTAAGGATCTATCACACCCGATCATCACGTGGTGCTTCAAAGCAGCGAACTTTATAGCGGTGCATAGTTAGGGGAGAACACTTCTTGATATTTTTGTAAGGGATCATCTTATTTACTACCGTCGTTCTAAGTAAACAAGATGCATAAACATAATAAACATCACATGCAATTATATAGTAGTGACATGATATGTCCAATATCATATAGCTCCATTAATCTCCATCTTGGGGCTCCATGATCATCTTGTCACCGGCATGATACCATGATATCCATCATCATGATCTCCATCATCGTGTCTTCATGAAGTTGTCACGCCAACGACTACTTCTACTTCTATGGCTAACACGTTTAGCAATAAAGTAAAGTAATTTACATGGTGTTCTTCAATGACACGCAGGTCATACAAAATAAAGACAACTCCTATGGCTCCTGCCGGTTGTCATACTCATCGACATGCAAGTCGTGATTCCTATTACAAGAACATGATCTCATACATCACAATATGTCATTCATCATTCATCACAACTTCTGGCCATATCACATCACATGACAATTGCTGCAAAAACAAATTAGACGTCCTCTAATTGTTGTTGCATCTTTTACGTGGCTGCAATTGGGTTCTAGCAAGAACGTTTTCTTACCTACGAATAACCACAACGTGATCTTGTCAACTTCTATTTACCCTTCATAAGGACCCTTTTCATCGAATCCGCTCCAACTAAAGTGGGAGAGAGACACCCACCAGCCACCTTATGCAACTAGTGCATGTTAGGCGGTGGAACCGGTCTCACGTAAGCGTCACGTGTAAGGTTGGTCCGGGCGCTTCATCCCACAATGCCGCTGAAGCAAGATAAGACTAGTAGCGGCAAGCAAGTTGACAAGATCTACGCCCACAACAAAATTGTGTTCTACTGCGTGCAATAGAGAACTACGCATAGACCTAGCTCATGATGCCACCGTTGGGGAACGTTGCAGAAAATTAAAAATTTTCCTACGGTTTCACCAAGATCCATCTATGAGTTCATCTAAGCAACGAGTCAAGGAGTGAGTTTGCATCTACATACCACTTGTAGATCGAGTGCAGAAGCGTTCAAGGGGATGGTGATGATGGAGTCGTACTGATCCGTGATTCAGATCACCGATGACCAAGTGCTGAGCGGACAGCACCTCCGCGTTCAACACACGTGCAGTGCGGACAACGTCTCCTCCGTCTTGATCCAGCAAGGAGGAAGGAGAGGTTGAGGAAGATGGCTCCAGCAGCAGACCAGGCGTGGTGATGGTGGAGTGTGATTCTCCGGCAGGGCTTCGCCAAGCACACGCGGAGGAGGAGAGGTGTTGGGGAGGGAGGGCTGCGCCTTGGCTTGGGGTGTGCAGCCCTCCCTCACCCCTCTATTTATAGGGGAAGGGAGGGGCGGCCCCTCTAGATGCATCTAGAGGGGGCGGCGGCCAAGGGAGGGCTTGCCCCCAAGCAAGGCGCCCCTCTAGGGTTCCCTCCTCAACCCTAGGCGCAAGGGCCCTAGGGAGGGGGCGCGCCCAGCCCACCAGGGACTGGCCCCTTCCCACGCAGCCCAAGTGGACCTCCGGAACCCTTCCGGTGACCCTGGTACAATACCGATATGCCCCGAAACTTTTCAGGTGTCCGTTTGACAACTTCCCATATATAAATCTTTACCTCCGGACCCTTCCGGAACTCCTCGTGACGTCCGGGATCTCATCCGGGACTCCGAACAACATTCGGTAATCACATACAAGTCTTCCTAATAACCCTAGCGTCACCGAACCTTAAGTGTCTAGACCCTACGGGTTCGGGAGACATCTGAACATGACCGAGACGCTCTCAGGTCAATAACCAACAGCGGGATCTAGATACCCATGTTGGTTCCCACATGCTCCTAGATGATGTCATCGGATGAACCACGATGTCGAGGATTCAATCAACCCCGTATACTATTCCCTTTGTCAATCGGTACGTTACATGCCCGAGACTCGATCGTCGGTATCCCAATACCTCGTTCAGTCTCGTTACCGGCAAGTCACTTTACTCGTACCGTAATGCATGATCCTGTGACCAAACACTTGGTCACTTTGAGCTCATTATGATGATGCATTACCGAGTGGGCCCAGAGATACCTCTCTGTCATACGGAGTGACAAATCCAGTCTCGATCCGTGTCAACCCAATGACACTTTCGGAGATACCTGTAGTGCACCTTTATAGTCACCCGATTCGTTGGACGTTTGTTACACCCAAAGCACTCCTACGGTATCCGGGAGTTACACGATCTCATGGTCTAAGGAAGAGATACTTGACATTGAAAAAGCTCTAGCAAAACGAACTACACGATCTTGTGCTATGCTTAGGATTGGGTCTTGTCCATCACGTCATTCTCCTAATGACGTGATCCCGTTATCAACGACATCGATGTCCATAGTCGAAACCATGACTATCATTGACCAACGAGCTAGTGAACTAGAGGCTCACTAGGGACGTATTGTGGTCTATGTATTCACACATGTATTACGATTTCCGGATAATACAATTATAGCATGAATAAAAGACAATTATCATGAACAAGGAAATATAATAATAATGCTTTTATTATTGCCTCTAGGGCATATTTCCAACAAAGTCCGCATACGCGTCTGCAGGACTCCAGCATCGATCCAGGGGAGCATACTTCGGATCTAAAAACTTCATCCGCAATAAGTAGGGGTTTCCAGCCGCGATTTCTCTGGTCTGTCGAAGCTCCTCCCGTGCATCCCTGCTTCCAGACCGCGTCTCCATGGCTGCATCAAGTGCCTTCTTCAGGTCAGCCAAGTTCACCTGATTCTCCTTCTCAAGGAGTTCATACCGGTTGGCGGCATTTTTCAGCTCCACAGCCATCTCGACTATTTTGTCTTCGCTTCGGCGATGAGCAGCCTGTTCGGCTCTCAACTCTTCGACCGCCTTTAGGGCAGCCGCATTGCTAGCCCGAGCCTGTTCTTTGGCCTGGGCAAGTTCCGCCCTCAGGGCATCCACGGCAGCAGCACCGTCTGCAGTCCAAGCATATCACATTAATATTATGCTCCTCTCAGTTTTTCCTATACAACATGATAAGGAAAGCAGAGCGCATACCTTGTGACTCGTTAAGCCGCTCGTTCACCAGCGTGATATCGGCATCAATAGCTCCAATCTGCCTCCTTAGTTCGGCAACTTCAACGGACCGGTCGGCTGCCAGATCCTTAGACACCTGCGCATATATACAGCGCAATCATTACTTACACAATATTATCCTCCGTTTACCGCCTAGGGCGGGCAACCAGAGTCTTAGAGGCTACTATCCATATGGAGCACACCTAGCGCGTGCGTCACATCCCAAAATTACGTATTTTTTCATTACATACCTCAAAGCCTTTGAGCAGGCTCGTAAAGGCTTCATTCAACCAGCTTGTGGCGGAGGAAATCTTCCCAAGCACCATGCTCATTAATGAACGGTGCTCCTCAGAGAGAACAGCTCGCTCCAGAAGGCCCGTCAGTGTGTTCGCACGGACACCGAACTGTGCCGGACCCTTCTCATCCCCCCCCCCCCCGTGGGAGCCGAATGCTCCGGGCTCAAGGTGGCCGAAGGATTAGCTTCTGGCTTCGGCAGATCCAGACTCCTCCGTGACGACACCTCGGGGTCATCCGCCTCATGAGGCGGAGAGATTGGTGGGGTCTCACTCTCCATCATCTCCGAAAGAAGATCCACCGACGACGAACTCTGTCGAGAAGAGCTTCTAGCCGGACTGCAAAGAATGGATCCGGGTTATTATTCTTGGAAAAGGAAGCAGTACCTTCATATTTACGACTAACTTACAGCTCGGCTGAGGGCTGGCCCGTTGGCGGGCATGACGCGGGGAGGACGTCCTTCGGGGCAGGGCCCCCTGGTGACGCCTTCTACCCCTGTTTGGGTACCTCCGTCTCCAAGTCTTCGGAGGCGGCCCTCTTCTTCCCGCGCGGGGAGGAGGCCTTAGATTCCCCTCCCCGACTATCCTCCTTTGGGGAGGTAACAATTCCCCCGGTTTGGATGCGCATTGTGTGAAGTTCGGCTTCTCTATTCTACCCTTCGTCTTTCCCTGAGGTCATTTTGCTAAGCACCCGGCCAAGCATCTTGGCTATGGTAGGACTAGGCGAGCCTTCGGGAAGTGGCGTCGGACACCTGATTCTCTCCGCCTTGCTGAGCCATTCCTGGCCATGGAGGATTTTCAGAATAATGATTATGATAAATATAAACAAAGTGTTCGGTTTCGGGGTTACTTAATTGGGTATCTGGGCGATTGCAGCTTAGGCCCGCAATGTAAAATTGAGTGTCCTTATTTGAAACATCTGGAAGATGTAATCAAACCTCAGGAAGAAGAGGTCTGCGGGGCATGTGTGGACATACATCTTGCAACTGCTCGGCACATGAACCGTATATAGTGGGTATTCTGGATCATCCGAGGCGAGGAGGCTTCTCTCTGTCGAAAGCACATGGTCATGGAGTCTCCTAAGATCCCCTGCTATGGCAGCTAGTGTATTCGCTGATACCATTGGCTCTCCCGCGACATGGATTAATGGCGCATGCTTCATCGGTACACTGTCAACCTTGGTCGAAGGCTGCTAGAACCAACATTACCAGCTTTATTGGATTTTCTCGTCGTCGGTCTCTTCCTCTGCTTCTTCTTGGTGGGCTCAGGTGCTGGTGGGTCTGTCAGACCCTCCCTGAGCACCACCCCTAATGTTGTCGGGCTCAGCATTGGACGACTCTGGATAATTAGTTGAGCTTGGGTAGAGCCGGCATCTGGAGGCTTGTCCTGCGAGGATTGCATGAAAAAAGACTTCTTGCACGATGTTCCGGCTCTGGTACATGCATCTCGTATTCATATGGTTGACTCATTGTTACTTCGTTGTCAAACGCAGTATTGAGATACTAGAGAGGGTCATCGGCCTCCTCCATGTCATGATCCATATCCTCTTCCATGGGGCAGGTGGCATCATCTGTCGGAACGGTTGGCCCTTGGTACGTCTCCGTCGTATCTATATATTTTGATTGTTCCATGCCAATATTATTCAACTTTTATATACTTTTGGCAACTTTTTATACTATTTTTGGGACTAACATATTGATCCAGTGCCCAGTGTCAGTTCCTATTTGTTGCATGTTTTATGATTCGCAAAACCCCAATATCAAACAGAGTCCAAACGGGATAAAAACAGACAGAGAATTATTTTGGAATATTTGTGATTTTTGGGAGGAAGAATCAACGCGAAACGGTGCCCAAGGTGGCCACGAGAGTGGCCCACGCCACCCCTCCAGGGGGCGCGCCCCCCTATCTCGTGGGCCACCCGTAAGGCGGTTGATGCCCTTCTTTGGCCGCAAGAAAGCTAATTTTTGGAAAACGATCTGGGCGAAGGTTTCAGTCCAATCGGAGTTACGGATCTCCATATATACACCTAAACGGTGAAACACAGCCGAGAATAGAGCGAAGCAGAGATATAGATCCAATCTCGGAGGGGCTCTCGCCCTCCCAAGCCATCTTGAGCCAAGGACCAGAGGGGAAACCCTTCTCCCATCTAGGGAGGAGGTCAAGGAAGAAGAAGAAGAAGGGGCCTTTCTCCCCCACGGCTTCCGATGGCGCGGAGGCGCTCCGGGGCCATCATCATCACCGTGATCTTCACCAACACCACCGTCATCTTCACCAACATCTCAATCACCTTCCCCCCTCTATCTACAGCGGTCCACTCTCCCGCAACCCGTTGTACCCTCTACTTGAACATGGTGCTTTATGCTTCATATTATTATCCAATGATGTGTTGCCATCTTATGATGTCTGAGTAGATTTCCATTGTCCTATCGGTGATTGATGAATTGCTATGATTGGTTTGAGTTGCATGTTTTATTATTGGTGTTGTCCTATTGTACCCTCCGTGTCATGCAAGCGTGAGGGATTCCCGCTGTAGGGTTTGCAATATGTTTATGATTTGCTTATGGTGGGTTGTGTGAGTGACAGAAACACAAACCCGAGTAAGTAGGTTGTTTGCATATGGGATAAAAGGGGACTTGATGCTTTAATGCTATGGTTGGGTTTTACCTTAATGAATCTTTAGTAGTTATGGAGTTCTTGCTAGAGTTCCTATCATAAGTGCATAGAATTCCAAGTAAGGGATGATATGTTAGCTTATGCCTCTCCCTCAAATAGAATTGTAATAGTGATTACCGGTCTAGTAACATAGTCAATTGCTTAGGGGCAATTACACAACTCCTACCACCACTTTTCCACACTCGCTATATTTACTTTATTGCTTCTTTATCTAAACAGCCCCTAGTTTATATTTACGCATTCTTTACTTTCTTGCAAGCCTATCCTTTCACACCTACAAAGTCCTTCTAGTTTCATACTTGTTCTAGGTAAAGTAAACGTTAAGCATGCGTAGAGTTGTATCGATGGTCGATAGAACTTGAGGGAATATTTGTTCTACCTTTAGCTCCTCGTTGGGTTCGACACTCTTACTTATCGAAAACTGTTGCGATCCCCTATACTTGTGGGTTATCAAGACCTTTTTTTGGCGCCGTTGCCGGGGAGTCATAGCGTGGGGTGAATATTCTCGTGTGTGCTTGTTAGCTTTATCACTAAGTAATTTTTGTTTGCTGTTCTTAGTTGTTCTCTATCTTTAGTTATGGATATGGAACACAAAATACCAAAAAAATTAGAGGTACTTGCTACTCATGTAGATGGGGTAACTCCTAAAACCCCCGATTCTCATTATGTGAGAGATATTATGTACTACTTTGATAATGCTGAGAAAACCCCACTCAACTTTATAATGGGAGACACGTTGGATCAACGTGAATACTTTAGAGATTATCGCTCGACACAAAAAGGGAAACTATTATGGGATCAATTTATTATGTTGTGTTGGTATGCCTGGAATCTATGCTTGAAATATGATATTACTTGTTGCTTGTGACGCCCTCGATTCAATCGTACACTAATCATGCATGCAAATGTGTACGATCAAGATCAAGGACTCACAGGAAGATATCACAACACAACTCTAGACACAAATTAAAAAAAATACAAGCTTTATGTTACAAGCCAGGGGCCTCGAGGGCTCGAATACATAAGCTCGAAAACACAAGAGTCAGCGGAAGCAACAATATCTGAGTACAGACATGATTTTAAGCAAGTTTGCCTTAAGAAGACTAGCACAAAAGCAACATCGATCGAAAAGGCAAGGCCTCCTACCTGGGAGCCTCCTAACTACTCCTGGTCGTCGGCGGCCTCCACGTAGTAGTAAGCATCGGCGGTGGCATCTGGCTCCTGGGCACCGACATCTGGTTGCATCAACCGGAAAGAAGAAGAAAGGGGGAAAAGAGGGAGCAAAGCAACCATGAGTACTCATCCAAAGTACTCGCAAGCAAGGATCTACACTACATATGCAACATTATCAAAGGAAGGCTGTATATGTGGCTGGGCTGCAATGCGAGAATAGAGGGAGAGTCTAGTCCTATCGAAGACTAGCATCTTCTGGAAACCACCATCTTGCAGCAACAGGAGGGAGTAGAGTAGCATAAAGTAAAGTAGTAGTAGTGTTATCAACCTCGGCCGGAGATCCTTTCTCGACTCCCTGCGAGAAAGAAATCCCAGAGCCGTACTATCCAGTTATCATCACAATCCATTTCTCATCACCATCCAATTCTCATCACAAGTATCCAGTTCTAGTTGTATCGGTCGGGATACAACTCCAAGTGTCCGTTACCGTAGGACAAGCTATCGATAGATGTTTTCTTCCCTGCAGGGGTGCACCAACTTACCCACCACACTCGATTAACTCCGGCCGGACACACTTTCCTGGGTCATGCCGGCCTCGGCCAAACAATACGCCGCAACCCGACCTAGGCTTGATAGAGAGGCCAAGACACGGACTAAACCAATGCCCCGGTCTTGGGCCATCTCCCGGGAACTCCTGCGTTGCGTTCTTGACGCGGCGGTGAGCAGACCTAGCTACCTCCCTAAAAAGGCAGGAGCTTACCGGTCCAACCGGCCAGCGCGCTCGATTGACGTCTATTAAGCTTCGGCTGATGTATCTGACCTTGAACGCCCATACTATGCCCACGTGATGGTTAGTGCTATCGGGCCAAAGGCCCCTCGGATCAAATATCCAAATCGTAGGGATTAAGGCATACGGTAACAAGCAGAGACTCACGAAAGATGTGACCCCATTGCCCCATCTCGAGGACTTGCGGCAAGGGCTAGGAATGCCCGGCTACACCTCGTAATTATCTCGCGGGCACCCTCCAGGTCAACCCGTCTCCACATCACTCGCAATTAAGCTCGCGCAGGTACCCCTCAGGGTCGACCCGTCTTTCCAAGTAACAGGGGTAAAGTCCAAGTATCCGTGTGTCCAAACATCAAGGGGAAAACCCGAGGAATCACCCCCGATGAATTCCACTAGATGTAATCATCAAGGTGAGCGTAAGAGGAATCATCCCGAGGTTCACACTTGAGGGTTGCTGCAACAGTCGTGTCGGAAGTGGTTAAGGAGGAAATCACCCTCGATGACCACGACCGAATAGCTACACTACTGAGTTAACATCGGAAGTCTTTGAAGAGGTCTCACCCTCGGCACTCGATAGTAACCAGTAGTGTCGAGCAACTAAGGGAAAGTGATGTGCGGTGCGGGGCCTGGTCTTGATCCCGTTGATCGGGTCTTCAATGATGAAGCAGGGGCAACAAGGACAAGGTGGGGGTCACCGATGGATCACTAACCAACCTATACTAAGAAGTTTAGGATAAGCGGTAAGGTACAACAGCGAGATACAAAAGCGGGCTATGCATCGAGAATAGGAGCAGTCAATAACAGTAGCAAAATCTAATGCAAGCATGAGAGAATGGAATGGGCGATATCGGGATGATCAAAGGGGGGGCTTGCCTGGTTGCTCTGGCAAGGAGGGTCGTCGTCGACGTAGTCGATCATAGGGGCAGCATCGGTCTTGGGGTCTACCGGAGAGAAGAGGGGGGAGAAACAGTAAATACACGCAAACATAAGCATATAACAAGACAATAAGCGGTGCTAGAGGTGTTCTAACGCAGCGCTAGGTGATACTAGCGAAGGAGGATAACATCCGGGAAAGTTTTCCCGGTTCCGGACGTCTGTCAGACAGATGAACCGGAGGGAAAAAGGTTCAACGTTTGTTATGCTAGGGACGTGTGATAGACGAACAGAGAGCGTATTCAGATTCGTCTCGTCGTTCTGAGCAACTTTCATGTAGAAAACATTTGCATCCGAGTTACGGTTTATTTTATATTAATTTTCAAAATTTTAAAAGATTTTCTAAAGTTATTAATAAACCTAAAAGGAGTTATTGCATCAGCATGACATCATCACGACATCAGCAGTCAACAGTGCAGATTGGTGAGTCAAATTTACAGGTGGGTCCCGCTGTCATTGGCACAGTTTAATTAAACAGGCTTAATTAGACTAAATTGTTCATTAGGTTAATTAAACAAAGTTAATTAAGTTAATGAATTAATTAACCAATTAATTAATCATTTTTAATACATGTATATATATTTTTAACACAGGGGGTGGGGCCCCTTTGGCGTGTACAGGAGAGGCGGTCTTTGGCGCCCGTGGTGCGATTCTTGAGGCGCCGGGCGTGGGCGCCCGATTGGTGTACGAGGCCCCCAGAGGGGCGCCGGCCACGGTGGCTGGCCGGAGTATGGCGTCGCGACCGGTGCAGCAGAGGCACAAAGTGAAGGGGTCGACATGACGCTGGGCGGGTCAAGCGGGCAGAGGTCGGGGGCTGCAGGCGCCGGCAGCCGGGCGGGCAAGCGCATAGGCGCCAGCTGGCCGATGCAAAGGCTGCGTCTTGGCGTGGTGGCGCTCGGGGCGACGGAGAGAGAGGGGAGATGGAGGGGGCGCTCACGGCCGTTGCAGAGTAGAGGGTCGACGAGGCTCAACGGAGCCGATGAGGAGGCGAGGCGACGCGGAGCGGCCCCGGCGATGGAGAGGCGGGCGGGGTTGAGGAGGCGTCCGACGGGGTCCAGTGATGGCATGAGGTGGCGGCGGCGTGAGTGTTGAGCAGGCTTGACCGGGCCACGAGGGAGGCGAGACGGGCTGCGGGGAGGAGGCCGGGAGGCGGCGCAGCGATTCGGTGGCGGGTCGGCTGGGAGACGCAGTCACCAGGGTCGAAGCGGCGCCCGATCCAGATCGGGTCGTGGGGTGGGGAGAGGCGAGGATCGTGGGGAAGTGGGGGTGTGGTGGTGGATCGGGCTGGGGTTCGAGGAGGCATGGGGGGTTAAGCGAGGAGAGGTGGGCGGCCGGGATGGGCTGGCCGACCGGGCCGAGGATGGTCTAGGCCCGAGGCGATGGGCCTTTTCACACATTTTTTATTTACGGCTTTCTTTTAAAACTTCTGCTTTATTTTATTTTCAAAAGCAAAACAGTTTTATAATTTATAAAACTTACACTTAGCATAAGAGTATAACTTAGGCTACTGCCACATTAAGCCTAACATTATAATACATTAGCTTAGCATTTTTTAACTTAAAAAGCATTTAATTTAAATGTTTTAGCCACTATTTTAACTAGTTTAGGGCACTTAGACATTTTGGAAAAAAGTTAGTTCACTGCCAATATTATCAAAAGAATAATTGCCACATGATGAACATTTTAGATTTCATGTCTGACAAATATGAATTTTTGGACTTTAGATTGGATTTGAATTAGAATTGTGATTTGGATCAAGTGAAGATTAGCAACAGTAACATGATGACATGGCACCATTAACAGGAGATTACTGTAGCATGACACTGGGGGTGTTACATTGCTCTAGGATGGAGGCTCCACACCTCCCCTTTTCATGCAAATTTAATTATAATGAAACCTTAGCTTCTTATGCTAATGGTATATGTGATTACTATGATGTGGAACAAATAGAAGAATTTGTTGCTTTTAAGGCTGCTTATGAAATTGAATCTTTGTTTGAAAAGTATGAAGCTTTAGATGATGATGTTTATAGGCCTGAAATCTTGCTATACTTAGATATTGCTATGAAAATTATGAATACAATTACTATATTAATGCATTTACGAAGAAATTCTCCGCTGTCCAAGAAGAGACTAATATTTTGCAGGAAGCTATGGAAGAAGAAATTGATGAAACTGTGAGCTCATTGGATGAAAAAGATGATGAGGAGAGTGAAGAACAAAAGGAGGAAGAGCGGATTAGCTACCCGTTCCCACCTTCTAATGAGAGTAACATTCCAACTCATACATTATTTAATTCCCCTTCGTGCTTACCGAAGGATGATTGCTATGATGACTATTATGATCCCGTTGATTCTCTTGAAATATCCCTTTTTGATGATGCTTGCTATGCTTGTGGCCAAGATGCCAATATGAATTATGCTTATGGAGATGAACTTGCTATAGTTACTTATGTTAAACATGAAATTGTTGCTATTGCACCCACGCATGATAGTCCTATTATCTTTTTGAGTTCTCCCGACTACACTATATCGGAGAAGTTTGTGCTTAGTAAGGATTATATTGATGGGTTGCCTTTTACCGTTGCACATGATGATTTTGATGAATATAATATGCATGTGCTTGCTGCTCCTACTTGCAATTATTATGAGAGAGGAACTCTATCTCCACCTCTCTATGTTTCCAACACGATGAAATTGCAAGAAACTGCTTATACTATGCATTGGCCTTTACTTGGTGTGCATGAATTGTTCTTTTATGACATGCTGATGCATAGGAAGAGAGTTAGATTTCGCCATTGCTTGATATATGTTACTTTGTGCTCACTACTAAATTACAAATCATTGTTAATTAAAATTGGCTTTGATATACCTTGGGGTTTGGGTGGATTCATTACTTGAGCACTAAATGCCTAGCTTAATGGCTTTAAAGAAAGCGCTGCCAGGGAGACAACCCGGAAGTTTTAGAGAGTCATTTGTTTTTATTGAGTGCTTTCATATAGTTTAAAAACAAAAAAATAAAGAGGGGAACCTAAAAACTTTTCAAAAAGGAAAGTCAAAGTGAGAGAGACAAGCATTGTTGAAGTGGGAGAGCTCCTTGAACTTTGTTCATGCTCATGGAAACTTTGTGAATCTTGATTAGAGAAAATTTTCGTCAAAAATAATTATTCCCTTGTACAATTCCATTGTATTATAAAAATAATGTGCCAAGGTTTGCCTTTAGGATGTTTACAATGCTTGTTGGTTTGTACGGTGCCGGACAGAAACTTTGGCTGTAGTGCGCAAATTTTAATTTTTTACTGGAACGTCAAATGGTTCTGATTCTTTTTGCACTGTCTTTCTGTACAAATTGTTTATTTTTCCTAATTTAGGCAGAATTTTCAAGTATCATAAGTATGGTGGATGTTCAGATTATTACAGACTGTTCTGTTTTAGACAGATTCTGTTTTTGATGCATAGTTTGCTTGTTTTGATGAAACTATCAATTTATATTAGTGGATTAAGCCATGAAAAAGTTATACTACAGTAGACACAATGAAAAAACAAAATATGAATTGGTTTGCTACAGTACTTAGAGTGGTGATTTGCTTTATCATACTAACGGATCTTACCCAGTTTTCTGTTGAAGTTTTGTGTGGATGTAGTGTCTAATCGAGGATTTCTCGATATGAGGAAAAGGAAGAGAGGCAAGAGCTCAAGCTTGGGGATGCCCGAGGCACCCCAAGTAAATATTCAAGGAGACTCAAGCGTCTAAGCTTGCAGATGCCCCGGAAGGCATCCCCTCTTTCTTCAACAAGTATCGGTATGTTTTCGAATTCGTTTCGTTCATGCATTATGTGCAAGTCTTGGAGCGTATTTTGCTTTTAGTTTTCACTTTTATTTTATACACCATGCTGGTATGAGATAGTCCTTGGTTGATTTATAGAATGCTCTTTGCACTTCACTTAAATCTTTTGAGTATGGCTTTATAGAATGCTTCATGTGCTTCACTTATATCATTTGAAGTTTGGATTGCCTGTTTCTCTTTACATAGACAACCGCCATTTGTAGAATGCTCTTTTGCTTCACTTATATTTGTTAGAGCGTGGGCATATCTTTTGTAGAAAGAATTAAAATATCTTGCTTCACTTATATCTATTTAGAGAGATGACAGGAATTGGTCATTCACATGGTTAGTCATAAAATCCTACATAAACTTGTAGATCGCTGAATATGATATGTTTAATTCCTTGCAATAGTTTTGCGATATAAAGGTGGTGATATTAGAGTCGTGCTAGTTGAGTAATTGTGAAATAGAGAAATACTTGTGTTGAGGTTTGCAAGTCCCGTAGCATGCACGTATGGTGAACCGTTATGTAACGAAGTCGGAGCATGAGGTGTTTATAGATTGCCTTCCTTATGAGTGGCGGTCGGGGACGAGCGACGGTCTTTTCCTACCAATCTATCCCCCTAGGAGCATGCGCGTAGTACTTTGTTTCGATGACTAATAGATTTTTGCAATAAGTATGTGAGTTTTTATGACTAATGTTGAGTCCATGGATTATCGCACTCTCACCCTTCCATCATTGCTAGCCTCTTGATTGCGTGCATTGCCCTTTCTCACCTTGAGAGTTGGTGCAAACTTAGCGGTGCATCCAAACCCGTGATACGATCGCTCTATCACACATAAGCCTCATTATATCTTCCTCAAAACAGCCACCATACCTACCTATCATGGCATTTCCATAGCCATTCCGAGATATATTGCCATGCAACTTCCATCATCATCATATTCATGACTTGAGCATTCATTTTCATATTGCTTTGCATGATCGTAAGATAGCTAGCATGATGTTTTCATGGCTTGTCCGTTTTTTGATGTCGTTGCTACGCTAGATCATTGCACATCCCGGTACACCGCCGAAAGCATTCATATAGAGTCATATCTTTGTTCTAGTATCGAGTTGTAATATCGAGTTGTAAGTAAACAAAAGTATGATGACCATCATTATTAGAGCATTGCCCCATCCAAAAAAAAAAGAGACCAAAGAAGCCTAAATAAAAAATGGGGCCAAAGAAGCCCACAAAAAAAGAAAATAAATAAAAAGGGGCAATGTTACCATCTCTTTTTCCACACTTGTGCTTCAAAGTAGCACCATTCTTCATGTAGTGAGTCTCATATCTTGTGCTTCAAAGTAGCACCATGTTCTTCATATAGATTGTCTCCTATGTTGTCACTTTCATATACTAGTGGGAATTTTCATTATAGAACTTGGCTTGTATATTCCAACGATGGGCTTCCTCAAATGCCCTAGGTCTTCATGAGTAAGCAAGTTGGATGCACACCCACTTAGTTTCTTTTGTTGAGCTTTCATACACTTATAGCTCTTAGTGCATCCGTTGCATGGCAATCCCTACTCCTCGCATTGACATCAATTGATGGGCATCTCCATAGCCCGTTGATTAGCCGCGTCGATGTGAGACTTTCTCCTTTTTGTCTTCTCCACATAACCTCCATCATTATATTCTATTCCACCTATAGTGCTATATCCATGGCTCACGCTCATGTATTGCGTGAAAGTTGAAAAGGTTTGAGAAACGTCAAAAGTATGAAAAAATTGCTTGGCTTGTCATCGGGGTTGTGCATGATTTGAATATTTTGTGTGGTGAAGATGGAGCATAGCCAGCCTATGTGATTTTGTAGGGATGAGCTTTCTTTGGCTATGTTATTTCAATAAGACATAATTGCTTGGTTGGTATGCTTGAAGTATTATTGTTTTTATGTCAAATGATAGACTATTGCTTTGAACCACTCGTGTCTTCATATTCATTCCATGATTAGACATATGATCAAGATTATGCTAGGTAGCATTCCACATCAAAAATTATCTTTGTTATCATTTACCTACTCGAGGACGAGCAGGAATTAAGCTTGGGGATGCTGATACGTCTCCGTCGTATCTATAATTTTTTATTGTTCCGTGCCAATATTAATCAACTTTTATATACTTTTGGCAACTTTTTATACTATTTCTTGGGACTAACATATTGATCCAGTGCCCAGTGCCAATTCCTGTTTGTTGCATGTTTTATGATTCGCAGAAACCCAATATCAAACGGAGTCCAAACGGGATAAAAATGGACGAAGAATTATTTTGGAATATTTGTGATTTTTGGGAGGAAGAATCAACGCGAAACAGTGCCCGAGGTGGCCACGAGATGGCCCACGCCACCCCTCCAGGGGGGCGCGCCCCCCTATCTCGTGGGCCACCCGTAAGGCGGTTGATGCCCTTCTTTGGACGCAAGAAAGCTAATTTTTGAAAAACGATCTGGGCGAAGGTTTCAGTCCAATCGGAGTTACGGATCTCCATATATACGAAGCGGTGAAACAGAGCCGAGAACGCAGAAACAGAGAGATAGATCCAATCTCGGAGGGGCTCTCGCCAGTCCCATGCCATGGGAGCCAAGGACCAGAGGAGAAACCCTTTTCCCATCTAGGGAGGAGGTCAAGGAAGAAGAAGAAGAAGAAGGGCGCCTCTCTCCCCCTTGCTTCCGGTGGCGTCGGAGCGCTGCCGGGGGCCATCATCATCACCGCGATCTTCACCAACACCACTGTCATCTTCACCAACATCTCCATCACCTTCCCCCCTCTATCTACATCGTTCCACTCTCCCGCAACCCGCTGTACCCTCTACTTGAACATGGTGATTTATGCTTCATATTATTATCCAATGATGTGTTGCCATCTTATGATGTCTGAGTAGATTTCCATTGTCCTATCGGTGATTGATGAATTGCTATGATTGGTTTGAGTTGCATGTTTTATTATTGGTGTTGTCCTATTGTGCCCTCCGTGTCACGCAAGCGTGAGGGATTCCCGCTGTAGGGTTTGCAATATGTTTATGATTTGCTTATGGTGGGTTGTGTGAGTGACAGAAACACAAACCCGAGTAAGTAGGTTGTTTGCATATGGGATAAAAGGGGACTTGATGCTTTAATGCTATGGTTGGGTTTTACCTTAATGAATCTTTAGTAGTTGCGGATGCTTGCTAGAGTTCCAATCATAAGTGCATAGAATTCCAAGTAAGGGATGATATGTTAGCTTATGCCTCTCCCTCAAATAGAATTTTAATAGTGATTACCGGTCTAGTAACATAGTCAATTGCTTAGGGGCAATTCGACAACTCCTACCACCACTTTTCCACACTCGCTATATTTACTTTATTGCTTCTTTATCTAAACAGCCCCTAGTTTATATTTACGCGTTCTTTACTTTCTTGCAAGCCTATCCTTTCACACCTACAAAGTCCTTCTAGTTTCATACTTGTTCTAGGTAAAGTAAACGTTAAGCATGCGTAGAGTTGTATCGGTGGTCGATAGAACTTGAGGGAATATTTTTTCTACCTTTAGCTCCTCGTTGGGTTCGACACTCTTACTTATCGAAAACTGTTGCGATCCCCTATACTTGTGGGTTATCAGCCCTCCTTCCTCATGTCTCTCGATCTCAGCAAGCAGCACAGATGATGGTTGTACTTGTGTAGGTGGTGTTGTGGTCATACCTTCCTGAGGTCCCATTGGTGTGCTCCCGGCCACCTCGACACGAAGAAGATTTTTCGGCCACAGGATCGGCCAATTTTTGCATTGGCCAAGCTGCGTGGGGGTCTCGTCATCCTCTCCATCGGTTTGTATCGAATGAGGGAAACCCTCGTAGCGCGCTTTCACACTCGCCACGGAGACCCTTAAGGCGTTATCAGGCATTTGTCGGTGGTGAAACAATCGATCCTTAGGCTTCACTATAGTACCCTTCCCCACATCCACCAACCCGCCCTTCATGTGGTAAAGGAGGGTGCACGGAGTGGAGTCGGCCTACAAAGACATATACGTCCGGCGTCAGAGATCCAAAAAGAACGGAAACTGAAGATTAATTAATTAGTTGAGTTGATGAAGTTGCGACGCGTATTTACCGTGAGGGCGTCGAGCTCAGCCAATGTCGATGGCCCGACATTCAAGCCAGAGACGGAGCTAGGGCTACTATGAGAGCTGGGTGCAGGAGCAGGTGCTGGAGGAGGTGCGGGTGCGGTTTCCATACTAGGTACGGGTATGGGTGCGGTGTTCATTGAGTTGCTCCCGGTGAAGCTGGGCATGGGAAAATCACTTGGTGGTGCGTTTGGATTTTGTTGCACCCATGTGACCACTGTTGGAATCAAGCTTGTAAAGGCAGCCACCATATCATCTCTATAGGCAGCGATTATCTCAGCTTTGGTCTCAGCTTTTGCTTTCTCCATCGCCCGCGCCACCTTCTCATCGATAGTCACTTGACTGAACCTCTTTCTCTGTCTTTTGGCCTCGGGGTCCTCGTTATAATAGTACTTCCACGTGGCGCCATCCCCGGCGCCGTGCACACGTCCATATTGCGGCCGATGGCCGGGCGGGTGTCCCATCATTATGTTCATGGCCTAGTTGAAAGGGGTGTCCCACTTGTACTTCGCCGATGACTGAATCGACTGAGTCGACGAGTCGCTTTCGGCCACAAGCTTGTGTTGCTCTCTAAAAAATGGACCATGAATCATATACGAATGCGACTAGAATGTAGTAGACTTCATTGATTAGAAGCTAATATGTAAGGAGGTAAAAGGATAATTACCAATAATCTCATAAGCTTCAAAAGAAACTGAAGTTCAATAATTCTAGAGTGTAATTCTACTGTTTTCACTGTAACTACTATACAAAATTCTAAGTTTACAGTCGAACTTAGTCTACTGCAAATTGTCAATAGCAGTCAAATCATCACACACACACACACTGAATTTACTAAATCATGCATGATTCAGTTAACTGAATTTACTATCGATAGCTGTCAATTGCATGATTCAGTTAACTGAATTTACCGAATCAGTTTACTGAAGTTTGCACAGTTATCAAAACTGAAATGTTCAGTTAGCTGAAAATTTCAAAATTTTCTGTAACTGAACAGTGTGCTCTAATTGATTTCCAAAGAGATCATATTTGTATTCTAGTTTGCTTTGAATTCTGTTAGTGAACAATTTACTGTATTTGTTTTCTAGTTTGCCTTCTTGCTACGTCTTGAGCTTGCGTTGGGTTTCCCCGAAGAGGAGAGGATGATGCAGCAGAGTTGCGTAAGTATTTCCCTCAGTTTTGAGAACCAAGGTATCAATCCAGTAGGAGGCCACGCGCGAGTCCCTCATACCTACACAAAGCAAATAACTCCTCGCAACCAACGCGAATAGGGGTTGTCAATCCCTTCACGGTCACCTACGAGAGTGAGATCTGATAGAGATGATAGATAATATTTTTGGTATTTTTGGTATAAAGATGCAAAGTAAAAAAGGAAAGCAATAATAAAGCGTAGGAAGATTAATATGATGAGAATAGACCCGGGGGCCATAGATTTCACTAGTGGCTTCTCCCAAGAGCATAAGTATTTTACGGTGGGTGAACGAATTACTATTGAGCAATTGACAGAATTGAGCATAGTTATGAGAATATCTAGGTATGATCATGTATATAGGCATCACGTCCAAAACAAGTAGACCGACTCCTTCCTGCATCTACTACTATTACTCCACTCATCGACCGCTATCCAGCATGCATCTAGAGTATTAAGTTAACGAAAACAGAGTAACGCCTTAAGCAAGATGACATGATGTAGAGGAATAAATTCATGCAATATGATAAATACCCCATCTTGTTATCCTCGATGGAAACAATACAATACGTGCCTTGCTGCCCTTACTGTCACTGGGAAAGGACACCGCAAGATTGAACCCAAAGCTAAGCACTTGTCCCATTGAAAGCACTACCAATCTAGTTGGCGAAATCAAATGGATAATTCGAAGAGACTTGCAAAGATAACCAATCATACATAAAAGAATTCAGAGAAGATTCAAATATTGCTCATAGATAATCTTGATCATAAACCCACAATTCATCGGTCTCAACAAACACACCGCAAAAGAAGATTACATCGAATAGATCTCCATGAGAGAGGGGAGAACATTGTATTGAGATCCAAAAAGAGAGAAAAAGCCATCTAGCTACTAACTATGGACCGAAGGTCTGCAGTAAACTACTCACACTTCATCGGAGAGGCTATGATGATGATGTAGAAGCCCTCCATGGTGGATTCCCCTTCCGGCGGAGCTCCGGAACTGGCCCCAAGATGGGATCTCGTGGATACAGAAAGTTGCAGCGGTGGAATTAGGTTTTTGGCTCCATATCTGATCTAATGGGGGTACGTAGGTATATATAGGAGGAAGGAGTACGTCGGTGGAGCTTCGGGGGGCCCACGAGGCAGGGGGGCGCGCCCTCCACCCTCGTGGCCGCCTCCCTCCTTTCTTGACCGAGGGTCCAAGTCTCCTGGATCTTATCTGATGAGAAAATAACGTTCCCGAAGATTTCATTCCGTTTGGACTCCGTTTGATATTCCGTTTCTTCGAAACACTGAAATAGGCAAAAAACAGCAATTCTGGGCTGGGCCTCCGGTTAATAGGTTAGTCCCAAAAGTAATATAAAAGTGGAAAATAAAGCTTAATATAGTCCAAAACAATAGATAATATAGCATGGAGCAATCAAAAAGTATAGATACATTGGAGACGTATCAGGCATCCCCAAGCTTAATTCCTGCTCGTCCTCGAGTAGGTAAATGATAAAAAGAGAATTTTGATGCACAGTGCTACTTGGCGTAATTTCAATGTAATTCTTCTTAATTGTGGTATGAATATTCAGATCCGAAAGATTCAAGACAAAGGTTTAATATCGACATAAAAAATAATAATACTTCAAGCATACTAAAAAAGAAATTATGTCTTCTCAAAATAACATGGCCAAAGAAAGTTATCCCTGCAAAATCATATAGTCTGGCTATGCTCTATCTTCACCACACAAAGTATTTAAATCATGCACAACCCCGATGACAAGCCAAGCAATTGTTTCATACTTTTGACATTCTCAAAACTTTTTCAATCTTCACGCAATACATGAGCGTGAGCCATGGATATAGCATTATATGTGGAATAGAATGGTGGTTGTGGAGAAGACAAAAAGAGGGAAGATAGTCTCACATCAACTAGGCGTATCAAAGGGCTATGGAGATGCCCATCAATAGATATCAATGTGAATGAGTAGGGATTGCCATGCGACGGATGCACTAGAGCTATAAGTATATGAAAGCTCAACAAATGAAACTAAGTGGGTGTGCATCTAACTCGCTTGCTCACGAAGACCTAGGGCAATTTGAGGAAGCCCATCATTCGAATATACAAGCCAAGTTCTATAATGAAAAATCCCACTAGTATATGAAAGTGACAAAACAAGAGACTCTCTATTATGAAGATCATGGTGCTACTTTGAAGCACAAGTGTGGTAAAAGGATAGTAACATTGTCCCTTCTCTCTTTTTCTCTCATTTATTTATTTGGGCCTTTTCTCTTTTTTGGCCTCTTTCCTTTTCTTTTCTTTTTATTTTTCGTCCGGAGTCTCATTCCGACTTATGGGGGAATCATAGTCTCCATCATCCTTTCCTCACTTGGGACAATGCTCTAAAAATGATGATCATCACACTTTTATTTTTCTTACAACTCGATACTTAGAACAAAATATGACTCTATATGAATGCCTCTAGCGGTGTACCATGATATGCAATGATTCATAAGAGACATGTATGAAAGAATTATGAATGGTGGCTTTGCCATAAATACGATGTCAACTAAATGATCATGCTAAGAAATATGACAATGATGGAGCGTGTCATAATAAACGGAACGGTGGAAAGTTACATGGCAATATATCTCGGAATGGCTATGGAAATGCCATGATAGGTAGGTATGGTGGCTGTTTTGAAGAAGGTTTATGGTGGGTGTATGAAACCGGCGAAAAGTTTGTGGTATTAGAGAGGCTAGCAATGATGGAAGGATGATAAAAATGCGTATAATCCATGGTCTCAACATTAGTCATAAAGAAGTCATATACTTATTGCAAAATCTACAAGTTATCAAACCAAAGTATTACGCGCATGCTCCTAGGGGGATAGATTGGTAGGAAAAGACCATCGCTCGTCCCCGACCGCCACTCATAAGGAAGACAATCAATAAATAAATCATGCTCCGACTTCATCACATAAAGGTTCACCATATGTGCATGCTACGGGAATCACAAACTTTAACACAAGTATTTCTCAAATTCACAACTACTCAACTAGCATGACTCTAATATTACTACCTCCATATCTCAAAACAATTATCAAGCATCGAACTTTTCTTAGTATTTAACACACTCAAAAGAAAGTCTTACACATCTTGAATACCAAGCATATTATTATTTTTAAGCAAATTACCATGTTATTTAAGACTCAAAATAATCTAAGTGAATCTTGAGAGATCAAAGGTTTCTATAAAACAAATCCACCACCGTGCTCTAAAAGATATAAGTGAAGCACTATAGCAAAACAATAAAGCTCAAAAGATATAAGTGAAGCACATAGAGCAAAACTATAAAGCTCAAAAGATATAAGTGAAGCACATAGAGTATTCTAACAAATTCCAATTCATTTATGGATCTCTCAAAAGGTGTGTACATCAAGGATGATTGTGGCAAACTAACAAGCAAACACGCAAATAATACAAGACGCTCCAAGCAAAACACATATCATGTAGTGAATAAAAATATAGCTCCAAGTAAATTTACCGACGGAAGTGGACGAAAGAGGGGATGCCTTCCGGGGCATCCCCAAGCTTTGACTTTTTGGTGTCCTTGGATTATCTTGGGGGTGCCATGGGCATCCCCAAGCTTAGGCTCTTGCCACTCCTTGTTCCATAATCCATCAAAAGATTTCACCCAAAACTTGAAAACTTCACAACACAAAACTCAAAAGAAATCTCGTAAGCTCCGTTAGCGAAAGAAAAACAAAAGACCACTTCAAGGTACTGTAATGAACTCATTATTTATTTGTTTTTGTGTTAAACCTACTGCATTCCAACTTCTATATGGATTATAAACTATTTTACTAGCCATAGATTCATCAAAATAAGCAAACAACACACGAAAAACAGAATCTGTCAAAAACAGAACAGTCTGTAGTAATCTGTAACTAACGCTAACTTATGGAACTCCAAAAATTCAGCCAAAATAGGAAGACCTAGGAAATTTTTTTATTGATTAGCAGCAATTGGAATCACTATTTTATCACGTTCTGGTGATTTTTAACAATTATTTTCGTGAACAGAAAGTTTCTGGAAATTACAGCAAGATCAAATAACTATTATCCAAGAAGATCCTATAGGTTTAACTTGGCACAAACACTAATTAAAACATAAAACCACATCTAAACAGAAGGTAGATGTATTATTTATTCCTAAACAGGAACAAAAACAAAAAATAAAAATAAAATTGGGTTGCCTCCCAACAAGCGCTATCGTTTAACGCCCCTAGCTAGGCATAAAAGCAAGGATAGATCTAGGTATTGCCATCTTTAGTGGGCAATCCATAGGTGGCTCTCATAATAGATTCATATGGTAATTTTATCTTCTTCCTAGGGAAGTGTTCCATTCCTTTCTTTAATGGGAATTGGAATCTAATATTCCCTTCCTTCATATCAATAATTGCACCAATCGTTCTAAGGAAAGGTCTACCAAGAATAATAGGACATGAAGGATTGCAATCTATATCAAGAACGATAAAGTCTACGGGCACATAATTCCTATTTTCAACAATAAGAACATCATTAATTCTTTCCATAGGTTTCTTAATAGTGGAGTCCGCAAGGTGCAAGTTTAGAGAGCAATCATCAAAATCACGGAAATCTAGCAAATCACACAAAGTTTTGGGAATATCGGAAACACTAGCACCCAAATCACATAAAGCATAAAATTCATGATCCTTAATATTAATTTTAATAGTTGGTTCCCACTCATCATAAAGTTTTCTAGGGATGGAGACTTCCAACTCAAGTTTTTCCTCATAAGATTGCATCAAGGCATCAACGATATGTTTGGTAAACGCTTTATTTTGACTATAAGCATGCGGAGAATTTAGCACGGATTGTAACAAGGAAATACAATCAATTAAAGAGCAACTTTCATAATTAAATTCCTTGAAATCCAAAATAGTGGGTTCAGCAACATCTAAGGTTTTACTTTCAATCCCACTTTTATCAAATTTAGCATCATAATCTAAAAGCTCCGAATTTTTAGAATGCCTTCTAGGTAAAGGTGTCTCATATTCAATCTCATAATTATCAAGATTAATATTAGAAAACAAGGATTTGATAGTGGACACATCAATAACTTTTAGATCTTCATCTTGATTTTCATGGTAATTGGAAGAACACGCTTTAATAAAGGCATCTTTCATAGCACGCATCCTAGCGGTTCTTTCCTTGCACTCATCAATGGAAATTCTCATGGCTTTGAGAGACTCATTGATATAATGCTTAGGAGGAATAGATCTAAGCTTTAAAGAATCAACATCAAGAGAAATTCTATCAACGTTCCTAGCCAATTCATCAACCTTAAGCAATTTATCTTCAAGCAAAGCATTAAAATTCTTTTGAGAATTCATAAAATCTTTAACACTAGTCTCAAATTCAGAGGGCATCTTATTAAAATTTCCATAAGAATTGTTGTAGGAATTTCCATAATTATTAGAGGAATTACTAGGATAAGGCCTAGGATTGAAGTTTCCTCTATACGCATTGTTACCAAAATTGTTCCTACCAACAAAATTCACATCCATAGATTAATTATTATTCTCAATCAAAGTGGACAAAGGCATATCATTAGGATCAGAAGAAATACTATTATTAGCAAATAATTTCATAAGTTCATCCATCTTTCCACTCAAAACATTAATTTCTTCTATCGCGTGCACTTTTTTTATTAGTAGATCTTTCAGTACGCCATTGGGAATAATTAAACATAATATTATCTAGGAGTTTAGTAGCATCTCCTAAAGTGATTTCCATAAAAGTGCCTCCCGCGGCCGAATCTAAAGGTTTCCAGAAGAAAAATTCAATCCGGCATAAAAATTCTGTATAATCATCCACAAATTTAAACCATGAGTAGGGCAATTACGTATCATTAATTTCATCCTTTCCCAAGCTTGTGCAACATGTTCATGATCAAGTTGCTTAAAATTCATAATGTCATTTCTAAGGGAGATGATTTTAGCAGGAGGAAAATACTTAGAGATAAAAGCATCTTTGCACTTGTTCCAAGAATCAATACTATTTTTAGGCGAAGACGAAAACCAAGCTTTAGCACGATCTCTAAGCGAAATAGGAAATAGATTCAATTTAACAACATCATTGCCAACATCTTTCTTCTTTTGCATATCACATAAATCCACGAAGATATTTAGATGAGTAGCGACATCTTCACTAGGAAGGTCGACGAATTGATCTTTCATAATGAGATTCAATAAAGCAGCATCGATTTCACAAGATTCAGTATTGGCAAGAGGAGCAATCGGAGTGCTAAGGAAATCATTATTGTTGGTATTGGTAAAGTCACACAATTTGGTATTATCTTGAGCCATAGTGACAAGCAAGCAATCCAACACACGAGCAAACAAGCAAAGGAGAAAAAGGCAAAAGGAAAAGAGAGGGCGAATAAAACGGCAAGGGTGAAGTGGGGGAGAGGAAAACGAGAGGCAAATGGCAAATAATGTAATGTGAGATATAAGGGATTGTGATGGGTACTTGGTATGTTGACTTTTGCGTAGACTCCCCGGCAACGCCGCCAGAAATCCTTCTTGCTACGTCTTGAGCTTGCGTTGGTTTTCCCCGAAGAGGAGAGGATGATGCAGCAGAGTAGCGTAAGTATTTCCCTCAATTTTGAGAACCAAGGTATCAATCCAGTAGGAGGCCACGCACGAGTCCCTCGTACCTACACAAAGCAAATAACTCCTCGCAACCAACGCGAATAGGGGTTGTCAATCCCTTCACGGTCACTTACGAGAGTGAGATCTGATAGAGATGATAGCTAATATTTTTGGTATTTTTGGTATAAAGATGCAAAGTAAATTAAAAGGCAAAGTAAAAAAGGAAAGCAATAATAAAGCGTAGGAAGATTAATATGATGAGAACAGACCCTGGGGCCATAGATTTCACTAGTGGCTCCTCTCAAGAGCATAAGTATTTTACGGTGGGTGTACGAATTACTGTTGAGCAATTGACAGAATTGAGCATAGTTATGAGAATATCTAGGTATGATCATGTATATAGGCATCACGTCCAAAACAAGTAGACCGACTCCTGCCTGCATCTACTACTATTACTCCACTCATCGACCGCTATCCAGCATGCATCTAGAGTATTAAGTTAACGAAAACAGAGTAACGCCTTAAGCAAGATGACATGATGTAGAGGAATAAATTCATGCAATATGATAAATACCCCATCTTGTTATCCTCGATGGAAACAATACGATACGTGCCTTGCTTCCCTTACTGTCACTGGGAAAGGACACCGCAAGATTGAACCCAAAGCTAAGCACTTCTCCCATTGCAAGCACTACCAGTCTATTTGGCAAAATCAAATGGATAATTCGAAGAGACTTGCAAAGATAACCAATCAAATATAAAAGAATTCAGAGAAGATTCAAATATTGCTCATAGATAATCTTGATCATAAACCCACAATTCATTGGTCTCAACAAACACACCGCAAAAAGAAGATTACATTGAATAGATCTCCATGAGAGAGGGGGAGAACATTGTATTGAGATCCAAAAAGAGAGAAGAAGCCATCTAGCTACTAACTATGGACCCGAAGGTCTGAAGTAAACTACTCACACTTCATCGGAGAGGCTATGATGATGATGTAGAAGCCCTCCATGGTGGATTCCCCTTCCGGCGGAGCTCTGGAACAGGCCCCAAGATGGGATCTCGTGGATACAGAAAGTTGCGGCGGTGGAATTATGTTTTTGCCTCAGTATCTGATCTGTTGAAGTGCGTAGGTATATATAGGAGGAAGGAGTACGTGGGTGGAGCTTCGGGGGGCCCACGAGGCAGGGGGCGCACCCTAGGGGGGCGCACCCTCCACCCTCGTGGTCGCCTCCCTCCTTTCTTGACCGAGGGTCCAAGCCTCCTGGATGTTATCTGATGAGAAAATAATGTTCCCGAAGATTTCATTCCGTTTGGACTCCGTTTGATATCCCGTTTCTTCGAAACACTGAAATAGGCAAAAACAGCAATTCTGGGCTGGGCCTCCGGTTAACAGGTTAGTCTCAAAAGTAATATCAAAGTGGAAAATAAAGCCCAATATAGTCCAAAACAATATATAATATAGCATGGAGCAATCAAAAATTATAGATACACTGGACACGTATCACTTCTCCATCTAAAATGAGATCATATTTCAAATTCAAGTAATAACAGCAGACATCAAAAAAATAGCAGCGGCACACAAGTACTCCATGTTTCCAATAACCAGTAGCAGCAGCTATTGGTCAAGTATATGCAAACCAACATAACCAACTTACTGTGAGAAACAAAGATCACTGGTGCTCAGGTTACATCCAGGGTATTGCCCTAGGGCGCAGCAGCAGGCGGTCAGGGTCGGGGCCTATGAAAGGAAGGAAGAGGCGGGGCGTCTGGGAGCGGGAGGGTCGAGGGTCGGGGTCGGTGGCCGGCGTCGGGGTCGAGGTCGGTGGCTGGCGTCGGGGTCGGGGTTGAGGTTGAGTCCGACGACGGCGGCGGCATGGGTGGTGCGGCGTTGGTAGCGGCGCGGGTGGGGCGGCGTCGGCGGCGACGTGGGTGGTCTTGGCGTCGGCCTGGTGATGGCGTGGTGAGTCTGGCGTCGGCGGTGGAGTGAGCTGAGAAAGGGGATCGGATCGAGCGAGAATGAGAGAGTGAGGAAAGAGATGGGTGAAGTGGCTCTGTATACGCAACTTAGCTATAGCGCGTCTTGGCAAAACAAGCTATAACTAAGTTAGCTATAGCGCTTTCCACGCCAAAACGCGCTACTGCTAACTTTTTACTTTTCTTTTTTTTATTTTTCTTTTTCTTAGTTATAGCACTACCCTAGCAAAAACGCGCTATTGCTAACTTTTTCTTTTTCTTTTTTTCTTTTTCTTTTTCTTAGCTATAGCGCTGCACTAGCCAAAACGCGCTACTGCTAACTTTTTATTTTTTTTCTTTTTTCTTTTTATTTTTATTTTTATTTTTCTTTTTCATATTCCACAAACTTCCTTCCTTTTTATTTTATTTTTATTTCTCTTTTCACTTTTATTATTCTTTTTCTTTTTATTTTTTATTTTTATTTTCATTTTATTTTTCTTTTCCTTTTTATTTTTCATATTCCACAAACTTCCTTCCTTTTTCTTTTTATTTTTCTTTCATTTTATTTTCCACAACTTATTAGTTCTTTTTTCTTTTTCTTTCATTTCATTTTGCAAAACTTCCTTTCTTTTTCTTTTTCTTTCATTTGCACTTTTTTTCTTATCTTTCTTTTGCACTTTCCTTCCTTTAATTTGGTCTGTCGTTGGAGCAATACCACTGTTTCCCTCCGGATAATAATTAGTATAATATATATTACATCATTTGACCGTAAACGCCGGTATACAAAATAGACACACACAAAATTTGTTAGTTTGTCAGCTTGGGCGACGATGATGCTTTACACTGATCTTCTTCCCTCTTTTGTTCGTTGTCGAATAATTGAGCCCATGGTCGTGACTTTTCCTTCTCCAGGGATTACGATCTTTCGTAGGTAATGTAGTCTTCATTCTTCTTTTGACGTATGTTTCATCTTCATCAGCATCATCTTCCCTCATCGGATCACCGTACTGGTCGTAGGCTTCCTCGTTGGCGACTCCATCCATTACGGCGATGCTCCTTTTGCTTCTCCTCACGACAACACGGCTGCGATTGATCGGATCAATTATGAAGAAACATTACATCACGAGTTAGCGTGTACCCATGGCTCATTTTTGGCGATGGCGTTGACGGTACCGCTATCGGAGTCGGGTATACACATGGTAGTGAAATGTCGGTTTTCTTTCTGTACATTCTTAGCCCATCTGACACGGAACATCGTCGCGCTATGCAATCCAGAGTAGTTAAGCTCCCATATCTCTTGAACCCTTCCGTAATATATTTCAGTTACATTCCCGGTCATGGGTTCCATCGTCACCCCTGAGTTTTGGTCATCACTGTTTATATCTTTCTCCTCCGTGTAGAACGTGTATCCGTTGATATCGTATGCTTGATAAGTTGCGAGGTTGGTTGAGGGGCCATGTGCTAAGGCGTATATGAGCGTTCCGTTCGGACAACCCTCTTCCGGGGGATTAGCCAGAATTTGCTCTTTGAACCAACGCAAGAAAGTGGAGTTGTGCTCTCTAATAACTTCAGTGTCCGTCCTGTGCACCCCACGATCACGGTACTTCTTTGCGATGGTCTCTTTGTGCAGTGTCACGAAATCTTCTAGCACATCTAGGTGTTGTCGCACTATTAAGTTCGCCCTGTCAAGGTCGTTTTGTCCGCCCGAGCGTAACACATTCACATCCCTATGACCGTTGGTGTGACCTTCGGCTTTGAGCCTTTCACAGTGCTTGTTGATGGGCAAACCAACAACAGGGTCTCCGGTGCCTACTAGATAACTCTCACAGAAAGAGATGCACTCTTTGGTCAGATATCCCTGGGCTATGCTTTCCATCCGGACGGGTGATACGTCTCCATCGTATCTACTTTTCCAAACACTTTTGCCCTTGTTTTGGACTCTAACTTGCATGATTTGAATGGAACTAACCCGGACTAACGTTGTTTTCAGCAGACTTTCCATGGTGTTATTTATGTGCAGAAACAGAAGTTCTCGGAATGACCTGAAACTCCATGGAACATCTATTTGGAAAATAAGAAAAATACCAGAAGAAAAATCTACGTCAGGGGGCCCACACCCTGCCCACAAGGGTGGGGGGTGCGCCTGCCCCCTAGGGCACGCCCCCTACCTCGTGGGCCCCCTGACGCTCCACTGACCTCAACTCCAACTCCATATATTTAATTTCGGGGAGAAAAAAAATCAAAGAGAAGGATTCATCGCGTTTTACGATACGGAGCGGCCGCCAAGCCCTAAAACCTCTCGGGAGGGCTGATCCGGAGTCTGTTCGGGGCTCCGGAGAGGGGATTCGTCGCCATCGTCATCATCAACCATCCTCCATCACCAATTTCATGATGCTCACTGCCGTGCGTGATTAATTCCATCGTAGGCTTGCTGGACGGTGATGGGTTGGATGAGATCTATCATGTAATCGAGTTAGTTTTGTTAGGGTTTGATCCCTAGTATCCACTATGTTACGAGATTGATGTTGCTATGACTTTGCTATGCTTAATGCTTGTCACTAGGGCCCGAGTGCCATGATTTCAGATCTGAACCTATTATGTTTTCATGAATATATGTGAGCTCTTGATCCTATCTTGCAAGTCTATAGTCATCTACTATGTGTTATGAACCGGCAACCCCGAAGTGACAATAATCGGGACCACTCCCGGTGATGACCGTAGTTTGAGGAGTTCATGTATTCATTATGTGCTAATGCTTTTTTCCAGTACTCTACTAAAAGGAGGCCTTAATATCCCTTAGTTTCCATTAGGACCCCGCTGCCACGGGAGGGTAGGACAAAAGATGTCATGCAAGTTCTTTTCCATAAGCACGTATGACTATATTCGGAATACATGCCTACATTACATTGATGAATTGGAGCTAGTTACATGTCACCCTATGTTATGACTATTACATGATGAACCACATCCGGCATAATTCTCCATCACCGATCCAATGCCTATGAGCTTTTCACATATTGTTCTTCGCTTATTTACTTTTCCATTGCTACTGTTACAATCACTACAAAACACAAAAAATATTACTTTTGTTACTGTTACCTTTGTTACCGTTACCACTACTATCATATTACTTTGCTACTAAACACTTTGCTGCAGATACTAAGTTATCCAGGTATGGTTGAATTGACAACTCAACTGCTAATACTTGAGAATATTCTTTGGCTCCCTTTGTGTCGAATCAATAAATTTGGGTTGAATACTCTATCTTCGAAAACTTTTGCGATCCCCTATACTTGTGGGTTATCAACGGGACATGTTAAAAACCAATCCTTTGATGACCACATTCATCCTCTCGAACGGCATCATGTTGTGCAGGAATGTCGGCCCTAGGTCGATGATGTCGTCCACGATGTGGACACATAGATGCACCATGACATCAAAGAACGTGGGAGGGAAGTACTTCTCTAGCTCATTCAGTATGACAACGATCTCTTCCTGTAGCCTATGGAGTTGCTTCACACTGATCGACTTTCGAGAGATAGCATAAACAAGTGGCATAGGTCGATGGCGTCTCACGCACATGTGTGTCCATAATCCCTCTAAGTGCAACCGGGAGTAACTGCGTCATCATCACATGACAGTCGTGAGACTTCATCCCACTGAACCTTTTTTTCTTATGTTCAGATAGCTGCTTATCTTCCCACAGTATCCGGAACTAACTTTGATTCCGGCAAGGCACTTGAACAATTGATCGACCTCCTTCGGATCTAAGGTGAAGCAAGAGGGGGGGGCAATATTGTTCTTCCTTCTTGTTTACTTTTTCCCCTATCTTCCATCTCCGTCTTCGTCTCGGTCTCCTCTGACGACCTTTTACCGGGCATTTGGAGATCTTTCCTGATATTCAAAAATTCCAATTCTTTTCTCGCCTTCGGCCCATCCTTGGTCCTCTCCGGCATATTCGTCAATGTTCCAAGCAAACTCTCAAGGATATTTTTTGTGATATGCATTTGATCAAGGCTATGAGGCGTGTCGAGTATGGGCCAGTATTCCAAGTCCCAGAAAACAGATCTCTTCTTCCATACCTTCAGCAGGGGCTCCGGCGCCCTTTTCTTCGTCTTTCCCTGCGAGGGGCACTCTTCCCAGTTCTTCAATAACTCATATATTTCTGCACCGCTATGCTTACGTGGAGGACCTCGATGCTCAGCCTTACCATTGAATAGATATCCACGCTTTCTCCATAGGTCATCCTTCTCGAGCCATCTTCGATGCCCCATGTACACGATTTTTGAAGACCCGCCATCTTTCGATAGCTGTAGAGAAGTTGTATCATCCATGCACCTCGTGCATCCACAATATCCATGGCACACCTGGCCGGAGAGATAGGCGTAACCGAGATAGTCCTGCACCGTCGAGATCAGCGCGGCTCTCATGTAGAAATACTCTCCTTTGCTTGCATCCCATGTCTTGGCCTGCATTGTCCATAAGGTCTGTAGCTCCTCTTTCAGTAACCCGAGATACAAATTTATATCATTTCCCGGTTGTCTCGGCCCTTGAATAAGCATAGCCATATGTATGTATTTTTCCTTCATGCACAACTAGTGGGGAGGTTGTACATCCATACAAACACAGGCCATGTGCTATGATTGGTGTTCTGGTTGCCAAATGGATTCATGCCATCACTACTAGCGCCAAGCACGATGTTCCTTGGATCATTTGCGAAAAAATCAAATTCAGCATTTAATGCTCTCCACTGGCTAGCATCTGCGAGGTGTCTCAGCTTCGGCTCATCTCCGTCATCTGGCGTCACCCTCTCCGCGTGCCAGTGCATAATCTTTGCTTCCTTAGGATCTACGAAATACCGTTGTAGACGCGGAGTGATCGGAAAGTACCATACAACTTTCTGTGGAGCTTTCTTTCTAGCCTTTTTATATCATGAAGCATTGCACTTTGGACAGATGGTTTTTTCCGCGTGCTCGTTCCGATATATGATGCAATCATTGATGCATGTGTGATATCTAATGTGTGGCAGATCAAGAGGGCACACGATTTTCTTTGCCTCATCGACACTAGTAGGACACAGGCTTCCCGCGGGAAGAACCTTCTTTAGATACTTCAGAAGCTCATCCAGGCTTGTATCTTTCCATTTGTTTTTTGCCTTCGTCTTTAGAAGTTCTAGTGTGAAACTCAAGCGGTTCACCTCGGCAGTGCAACCATCATACAAAGGAGTCATCGAGTCTACCTCCAGTTGCGCCAGTTTGGCCTCCTCTCTAGAAGCAGCTCTATCGCTAGTCGTCTTCTTGCGAAGCAGGTCTCGAACATGCGGGTCCCGCATGGCTGAACTTAGTAGCGCCGAAGACGGCGGCGTGTCCGCGTCATCTCCTCTTTGAACTGCCTCTTCGCCATCGACATTTCCGAGGCCGTCTTCCTCTTCGGGCACATAATCAGTCATCTCTTCTTCTGGTGGCCCCATGTCGTTATTTCCTGCCCCGTCGACATCCTCATCATCGTCATCATCACTTATCCACCGGGTATGGCCATGCATGAAACCATGCATGAGCAGGTGCGCCTTGAATGTGTCACCCTCAAAGGGGTCGAGCCTGACTATTCCTTTGCAATTTCGACACGGACATAAAACATCCTTCAGTCTTTTTTCATACATGTCGTCCACAGCAGATTGCCAGTATCTTTCCACCATCCTTCCATTGACCTTCATGATCACCTGCGCGCGGAGCAAATATTATAACCACGTATATATGCATGCATGGATCAAATTCATACAAAACTTCGGCATGACCTTCCCTAAACATAGGACATATTGAGTTTGCCCGCAATTCGCCGAAACGGAATTGAATCGACATTTCGGCAAAACATAGGCAACTCATGTCACTCACATGCCACACACAATTCGGTATATTCATATCGCACATAGTTTCGGTCCTAATCGCAAACACACATATTTCCATTCTTGCACAACTCTTTTTTTGCTCACCTATTTGTCGAGAGGGATATCGAGCACCTTCTTATAATTAGCTAGTAGCTCTAGATAGTGAGGTACCTACACAAGTATAGCTCCAACTAGCTAGGGAGAGACAGGGAGAGAGAGAGAGATATGAGAGGGAGGAGGGACAGGGCCGGCCCTGAGATTTCGGGGCCCGGGGCGAACTTAAAATTGGGGGCCCCTAATATACGAGCCATTGTAATATACGTGTGCACATATATATTTGTCTAAACACACACACACACACATATATATATATATATATATATAATCAGTAACACTTAAATCCACAATCTGTATGCGTATAAAAAAAATACATAATACCTTAAAATTTTCTTCTAACATTCCTCGATGCAAAGTCGCTTATGATGGGGTCGATGTCAATCTCATCCAATAATTTCTTCTCGATGCATAATGTAGCCAAACCACTTAACCTCTCTTGAGTCATTGTTGACCTCAAATAATTCTTCAACAATTTCAGCTTTGAAAAGCTTCTCTCGGCCGATGCAACCGTCACAGGCAAAGTAAATAAGATGCGATAAGCAATGGAGATATTCGGATAACAATCAACTTCTCTAACATGCCCAAAAATCTCCATGGCAGACATTACGCCATTTGGCAAAGTGAATCTCATAATCTTCAATTCAGAAATAAGATCATATACCTCTACATTAGGTGAACTATCAAGAGAGAATGTTTCTGCAAATTTTGTGCAACACTCTTCAAGTTCATTATCAATTAATGACTTCAGGGTGCCCGAGCTCAATAAAAATCCAAAGATATCTTTGAACACCATTAGTTCTTTAAATCTATCCTTCAAACAAGTGACCGCCATATCAACCAAAACAAAAAAATTAACACGAAAAGCCTTCTCAGCTTCTAGAATTTCTTCTTGACAATCACTTTCACCAAACTGTCTCTTCCTCTTACCAGAACGCTTCATTGGAAACACGGGATCAATTCCCATTTCAGTCGCAATACCTTTGGCGATGGTCACACTTGAAGAGAACCCATCATCTCTGTACTTCTCAAAATATTCTGTTATACCTTTTATTTGCTTCAAAGCAGAGTCAATACACATGGTTGACGATTGCAGCATCTTGCTAACTTTATTTACAGCAAACAGAATATCATGCCAGATAATCATACCAACTAGAAACTCAAAGCGACCAAGTGCATCAAATAAATTTTTTGCGTCGCTTTTATCCTTAGGTTCAGTGTCAGAAGCATCACGTAACTCAGAAAAAGCTGACCTTAACTCAATGGCTTAATATCTTATTGTTGTAACACTTTTGATTCGACTCTCCCAGCGAGCGTTGGACAATGATTTCACAGTCAAACTAGGAACATGTTTAAGCAAAACATTCCACCTTTTCGTAGAACCAGCAAATTATATATATATATATATATATATATATATATATATATATATATATGTGTGTGTGTGTGTGTGTGTGTGTGTGTGTGCTGAACAATTCCAAAAAATGAAACAGCTTTCTCACATGTTTTTGCCATATCACAGAGAGTGAGATTGAGACTATGACAAGCACATGGCATGTATAATGCTCTTGGATTCACATCAAGTAACCTAGTTAGAACCATTGTCATATCCTTGACCCCTTATATCATTAATATTTAAGCCAAAAGTCTCCATAGATTCAAGCAGTACTTTAAAAATCCCTAAGCCAGAAGTGTCATCCGCCTTCAAGAACCCCAGAAAGTACTCCTCAATTTTTATTTTCCCATCCGACAAATTAACACAACGAACTAAAATGTCATTTGTTCTTGATGACTGACATCAGGGGTACAATCTAGGATAACAGAGAAATACTTGGCCTCTTTAACAACCTTTATGATAGAACATGTGATGTCAGCAGCCAAAAGAGATATCAACTCGTTCTGAATTTTATGACTGAGATAATGGTAATGAATTTCTTTGTTCTGGATACATCTAAGGTGGTCTTGCATTACTAAATCAAATTCTGCAATCATCTCAACACAAGCTAAGATATTACCATTATCATCCTTGTAAAGTTGCTCACTGTTTCCGCGAAAAGCCAAGTTGCGTTTACCAAGATATTTCACAATGGCTATTATTCTTAACAAAACTTGCCTGACACGTTCTTTCTCCTTTGTTATTTGATGCTGCAAGTCCTTGTCAATAGTTTCCTCTTTCCGTAGTCTAATCCTTAATTCATTCCACTTGTTCATGTTATTAATATGATCAACACTATTTTCATGTTCTTTAAGCTTCTCACTAATGTGCCTCCAATGATCTAATCCATCATGTGCTAAGGAACTCTGAGCTAGACTTGAAGATCTTACAACAAAAGCAAAAAACTTTGTCAACACCTTCTGAATAAACTAGCCATTTTCTATCATGTTTCTCTCCATTGCTTAATTTCCTATGATAGGGAGCATAGGAAAAATGCCTTCCTGCATCATCTACACGGTATTCCATTTTATCCTCTTCCTCTCTCATTAGCCCTTTCTCAACTAATACATCTCTTGCTTTATTGTCAAGATTATCCCAATTTCTTGGATCATAAATTTCAGGAGTATAGACTGGTTCATCAACACTAGGATATTGTTCTTGTGCATCCGATGAATTACCTACATTCTCGGAGCCACTTACATTGCTGTCGTCGATGTTGGTTTTGACATTTTCTTCTTGCTAATCGGATTCTGAATTCACATTAGTTTGTTGCTCTTCCTCTATGGCAACTATCGCCAACTCATCACCTGGGTTTATCGAAGTAGTGGAAGTACTCTTGTAATATAAGCGCAGATGCCCACGTTGTGAGTGTACCAATTTATCTACGGCCTTCTTCTTTTTCCTTTTTTTACTACCCGATGCATATGTCCTGTTTCTCGGAGGCATGCTAACACACAATCCTGAAAAAGTAATTTTTGCATCAATTATTGAACAGTACCACATACGCATCAAGGAAACGGCCAAACGCAAATATAATATACCTGGTTCAGCGTCAGTCCGTGTGCTATTTGCAGCGCCTAGACTCGGAGAGCAATGAGCAATTGACCAAGCGTGAGGGCCCCCTGAATTGGAATCAGCCGTGAACTGGATTAGGAAGGAGATTAGGAGAAGAGAATTAGAAATTAGCAAGAGCCAGATGGCAGTGGGCAGACCTGCAGTACGGCGTGTCGCGGTGTCGCCGTGTCGGCGAGGGCGGGCGGCGGCCTAGGGCTGGGAGCCTGCGTGATGAGATGGGTCGACACGGCCGAGTATCCTGCCGCATATTGTTGTCTTTTTTCACATGGAGGACGAAGGAAATCAATCGCTAATCAAGCCGCGCATGTCGCTAATCCTGCCGTTGTTGCTCGTATATCTTGCGAGCATGTACGTGTGCGTGAAAGCCCCGGGCGGCCCTGAGGAGGGAGGGCATTAATGGAGGGGGTGGTGGAGGGGCAAAGAAGAGAAGAGGAGAAGGGGCAAAAGAAAGGAAGAGGAAGGAGGGAGGGCATTAATGAAGGGGTTGGTGGAGGGACAAAGAAGAGAAGGGGAGGAGGGGCAAAAACAAGGAAGAGAAAGGAGGGAGGGCATTACTGGAGAGAGGAGGAGGGGCAAAGAAGAGGGGAAGCATTGAAGAACAAGCAAGTGCAAGAGAGAGGGGGAGAAAGAAAGGGGGGAGGAAGAAGAGGGGGAAAAGGTGACAATATTTTGGCTGGTGACCATAGCAGTAGCGCGGGGCACCAAAGCGCGCTACTGCTATGTAGCGCGGGACAATTATCTACTGGTAAGTAAAACTAGCTATAGCGCTTGTCCAAAACACAAGCTACTGGTAGAAGATTACACATAGAAGAAGCAGCAGTAGTGCTTCTTGGTGGACAGGCGCTACTGCTATTTCCTTAACGGTAGTGCTTGTTAGAGTACCAACGCTGCTACTATTTTTTGTCCGGGGTGTGTGGTGTGGCTAACTTACCAGTAGCGTGCCCGCTGGAGACCCACGCTACTACCAAGCTGTACCAGTAGCGCGCTTTATAACAGACGCTAGGGGTACTTATCAGTAGCGTGGGGACCTTAGCACACGCTACTGGTAAACTTCTATGTATAAGCCTTTTCCTAGTAGTGAGGGGCGCCCATCAGCGGCGGCCGAGAAGGGGAGGGTGGGGTTGGGGTGGCGGTGACGTAGGTTTAGGGTTGCTCCCGGGTCTCTACGGGGAGCGACATGGGAATGATGAATGTTGTGGATCCTATATGGCACACTGAAGATCCTGCCGAAGCGATCAATGACCTACAACAACAAAACATTAAAACCAACCATGTCGTTGGCAACACCCGTTCCTGGACTGAACTGTGTCTCCACAACAAAACATTAAAATCAACCATGTCGTTGGCATCCAAATAAAGAAGATGGATCCCGGGATTTCACCCTGGGACAAAAAGTTCAGGCAGTTGATGAACAATAATGCCTTCAATAAAGGAAGGACAAGTAAGATCGCCATTAACAAGTATAACTAGAGAATGACAGAGCTACACTCTTCATCCCATAGCTTGAGACCCGATACTTGAAGATCACCAAAATCAAAATCACCCGTCTGCGTGGCGCCTAAGAAGAAGTACAATGCACCGATGATGATGGGCACGTGTGCACCATAGACCCAAAATCTGGAATCTCCTGTCCTATTCATTCTTTCTACACAATTCTTTCGCTTCGGTAGACCCCCCCCCCAGACTAGCCATAGTGGGAGTAACTTCAGCAGTAACTTCAAGTTCAACTTAGCAAATTTGTCTATGTGGCAATGAGTTAATGAAGAGAAAGGTAGTTCTAGTAACTTAGCTAGTTACTGTAACATCACACATATCAAAGCAAGATGAGTCTATAGCATAATAAATAAAGTGTTGCATGTTACCACACATATGTTACTTCCCACTATGGAGGTAGTAACATAGAGTAGTAACATGCCCATGTTACTACTCTATGTTACTACCCAATGTGGCCAGTCTCAAACCGTACAATGCTCCCACGCACTAGTATTCTGTGTTGTATTACGTTCCCTAGTTGAATATTGAACAGTGGCGGCCTGCTTTGTCTGTTGTCATTAATGATTGACAACTGCTCTCGTCTTGTACGGTCTCACTTGCTGCTCGTTTTTGATGGACCGGCGTACAGTAGCACATGGACCGGACGACAGGTTTATGTTGGTGGGCTCGTGTCGTACCTTGTAAGACACCTCCTACCCATTTTTTAACTTTCAAACATTTGAACCACCACGGATAAAAAAACATTTTAAACAACCACCACCTGTATGATTGACTGGTGTCACTGCATGCTTCACTATGCCAACACGCTACAGAGTTCAGTTGGCCACACGGTCAGTGTTTCAATTATACTAACTCCTCATGTTTGCACACAACGATTTGGCCAGATGGCCTCACAGCTTAACTACCAAGTACAAATGTACAGAATACATTATTCGAGAAATAACAAATGTTACACGAAACTGCTACCCGGTGTTGCGAGCGGCACCACCTCCGCCTCTCCTGTTCTTTCTGTGACAAGCGACGCCGCAGATGCTGCATTTGGATTCCTTCCTCGGCATTTTAGGCCCGTCGCCCCTCTATGGACAAGTTGTATGCTTGTGCCTTTGAACCTTGCAAATAATGCCGAATCTGCTCCTCTTGCTCATGCCCTCATATGGGGCTCTATCCCTAGCATTTGTCGGCATGACAAGGTCACTCTTCTTTAATGGTGTTTCCAAACTAGTCCTTTCCGCTCGCTTCTTCGGTTGGGGTAGCAGCGGGCCTCAGGTGAGGTGGTATCCAGGTTTTGGAGGCCGGGGCGGCGGCCCTGGTGGCTCCGCGGTGCTCTCGGGCAGAGCCCGTGGATCGGTGCTGCCCGGTGGCCATGGCCATGTGGGTGGCGTGGTCGCCGTGGGTGTGGCGTTCGGTGGCGGTGAATGTTGGCCGGGGTGAAAACCTGCTTTATCCTCGGACGGACCAGCGACGGCGTAGCTCGTTCCCTTTTTGAAGGCGTCGTCGCGCTCTTATCGGCATTGTGTTGCTCCAGGGGAAACTCCGATCGTCAGGTCAGACGGTGGCGGTGCGTTGTGTCGTAACCTTCTTGAAGGCGCCGCCTTGGAGCACACGGTTCGTAATATGCGGCTTCATCTCTTCGTGATGGCTTGTTCACGGTGGAGGACCCTGATTGCTCTGTAGTGCTAGGGGTGGTGTCGCTGCGCTCAGCGCCTATGTATCCCGCCTTGGGTGTGTGCATGTGTTATGATGGGATGTTTGTACTTGGGCTGTGGTTGATCATTGCTTTATATATAAAGTGGGGCGAAAACCTTTTTGAAAAACCAGCCATTGGATTGGCCTTCCCCGAATTAACAACTTCCGGCTCGACATCAACACTTGCACGGACAGAGTACCGGCTTTTTATTCTGAACATGATCTTCAAGGCCTAGGCCATCTCTAGCCTTGCCAAATGGCGCCATCACTAGCATCGCTTGATTGAACTTTGTATGACAGCCATTGTAGCATCTCCCCACAATTCGGAGTCATGACATGATTGTGCTTCATCCGGTGCTCAGCTTTATACCCGCCGTTATCTGATGTCCTAAGCAACCTAACCATAGCTGGGCACTCACATAGACAAGACCTTGTATTCTCTTGCAGAGGCCTTCCCTGGTTCACAATGTTATCGAAGCCTCAGTTTTTTTAGAAAGACACAAATGAAATTCGATCATAAGCAACGATCCCCTAGCTCTACTTACCAAGCACCACACACAATCTCCTGGGTGGTCTTCATTTTGTCAGGTCCCGTATCTGATCCCAAAACTGTGCTCCCATGAATACAGATTCTAAGTCATAAGGTCAACTCCACCGCGCGCCCCCATCTTGTCCGTGCGCGTCTGTTTGAGGTAAAATGGACGGACCAGACAGCCCAGCGCGCGGGCGCAAACGGACTTTTGTCCGTTTTGTGTCCGTTTTTGACCCATCCCCGGCCCAAGTTTACGCCGCATTTGGGGTGAAACGGACGGCACGCGGACGCGCGGGCCGTCTGCGCGTGTCCTCCCCTGGCCCGCCCGTCGGTGGCACATGGGCGCCTTTTTCTATCCGCCCCCTCCCTCCCACCGGCCGCACGCCCTCCATTCTTCTCCACTCTTCCCCACTCTTCCATGGCCGCCGCCGTTGCCATTGTAGCTGTGCAGCTCGGACGCGCGCTCACCCAGCCCATTCCCCTCGGCGCCCCCGAGCTACCCAACCACGGCCACCTTGCGCACCCGCCGGCCGGATTTGGGGCGGATCCGGTCAGTCTAGAGCTCGCCCGGCTGTGGGAGGCCGCGTCGCGCCATGGACTGCCCGGGCACCGGGCCGGAAGGCCCTGGCAGGGTCGCAAGGCCACATGCAGGCAGTGGCTCCTCTTCTAGCCGCTCGGATCTACACCGTTGATGGTCCGCCGGCAGATACACGAATGGCGGTCGGCCGGGCTCGGTGCTAGCCCAAAAGCTCGTCGGCGCACCGTTGCCGCTCATTAAGTGCGACCACTGCCCAAAGAAGGTCGTGCGCCGCGTGTCTACAACGCCGGAACATCCCGGATGGGTGTTCATCAAGTGCTTAAACGATGGGGTATGTGCTCTTTTTAGCTTCGGTTTGTGCTCTAGATTTGACTAGTTGTGCTAACTTCAAATTTTGTTATGTAGAATGGATGCGAGTTTTGGTATTGGGAAGAAGAGTACATCGATATATTGGTAAAGCGCAATTCAGTAGATGTTCGTGCATTTTTAGCTAGCATAGAGGCTGTAGATGAGACAAATGCATTTGTTGCTAGATTAGAGGCTAGACACGAGACTATGTGCGAGGAAGCAACCTCTACTTCTTTAGGCTCGAAGAAGAAGAAAGAAACACGCAAGATGAAGGCGGCTCCTTCGCAGATCAACAATGATGCATCGAGAAGGCGCTAATCCAACTTACAGGAGCAGTTATGAATGTTGGATATCTTCTAAAATGTATTCTTGTGGTTCTTGTTTTCTTTAGTCTTGCTTTTCTAGTCAAAATTTGATGATGTATTTCCATATACCAAAGATAAATGATGAAAAAAATTAAGCGCTTGAAAAAAAAAGTACACGGACAGGATGCGGCCGGGATGTCTCCACGCGTTAGGCGCACGGCCACCGCATCCCAGAAACAGCCCGGATACGATCCCGTTGCCCTATCCAAACGGATAAAATCCGGGCAAAGCGGACGTCCGTTTGGGGTCGCGCGTTGGAGTTGGCCTAAGCTTCCGTCAACGAGTCGAACGTGGTGCCCAGTTCGGGCTTCACAACTGCGTCCCCGTCTCGCTCTGCAAATCCACATATGGTCTTCTCTAGGGCACCCATTCTCCCAGGGCACGTTGTCCGTTCTATATGATTTGCTCCCACACGAACCCTGCAACAAAATCGGACACCGCACGCAACAACCCCGTGCCACCCCCACCCCCACCCCAAAAACCACCAGCAAGATACGGAGTAGTTAGTAATTTATATTACCAGATTAGTGAACAATTTCCTCTCTTTTTTGCGCTCAAGCACTTGCCAGAATGTGATATACTAAAGGCGACTACTAGGCGCCGGTCATGACAATTTCGGCCGGTCATACGCACCCGTCTGATGCAGTTTCATTTACCGTTGGATCGGGGCCTTTTTTTTCTTTCTCGTCTCGCACATCATGCCAAAAGAAAAGGAATCTCCGGTGCACCCGCCCCGCTCACGCAGCCCACCATGGCCGCGCGTGCCGCTGATTCAAAGCACCGTTGGCTCGCCGTCCCCACAGCACTGGTCCTCGCTGGATCTGGCAGGACACCATCGCTGCACCGAGACGTCGCCATGTAGCAAAACAATTAACCGGTTGTCGCAAAAAATAACACTGATGCAGCAAAATTGTGATGTCGGTTCCAGCAAAATCAGCCTCCAGTTGAAGCCTTTCAGTGAAAGTTCATCGCTGTCGGCGTTTGTAGATGGGGTAGTAGCTAACAAAAACATCAGTTCCAACAAAAAAAATTGCTGGTTCCAGCAAAAGATGTATCCAGCAAAAAAAAAAGAGATGGTAGCAAAACTCAAATACACGAGTAGCAAAAAACAAAGACAATCGTATCAAATTTGGAGTGGTTCAAAGGTAAAAAGGATGCATCCAGCAAAAAATAGTCGAAAGACGGGGTAGTAGCAAAAACGGAGACCGTGGTAGCACAAATCAAAGACTCTGGTAACAAAAAAAGTGGAGTGGTTCTAGTAGAAAGATGCATCCAGCAAAAAAATCAAAGATGGGTGCCAAAAATCAAAAAAGGACGGTGGTAGCAAAAAACAAAACGATAGTAGCAAAAATTTGAAATGGTTGTAGCAAAAAAACACTTCCAAAAATATGGATCCTAGCAAAAGATGTTGTTGATTCCAGCAATAACAAAAAGCGGTTGTAGCAAAAAAAATTACCAATTGCAGCACCCGCCGAGGCCGATTCCAGCATCTCGTTTGCTCATGCAAGACGTAACCGCTGGCCCATCACCCGGATGAGGACGGCGCACGCCGAAGCAGCGCGGGGGCAGGTGGAAGCGGCCGCTCGCTAGAATAGAGCGGGGCAAGTGAGGGCCTTACGCTCGTCCGAGCAGCACAAGGTGCGATCTGCAGCTACCGGAGCAGTGGAATTGGTTGCGCTAGAGATCAACGGAGGAGCAGGATTAGGTGAAGAATGGATATTAGAGAGGGGATCCACGCTACTGTTATTTTGGGGAGAAAAGAGTGAACAGGGAAGGACGCGTTCATGAAAAGTGAAATGAGTGGTGGAGCTCCGGGGTGAAGAGATAAGGCACGGCATAGGCGGTGGATGGGGCCCACGACGCGTGGAGGAGAAAAGAAGGAGTAGCTGCGCGAGAGAGCGGTGTGACCGGCCGAAGCTTCGGCCGGCACACCGATTTTAAACGTTTCCTATACTAAAATTTAAGATTCCTCTCCAGCCTGCAACCCACATCCGGTTCATTGCTGTCGTAATTTGCCCCAGCATAAATACAGTCACTTGTTTTTTTGTTCACAGGAATGGCACATCATCTACTCGTGGCTGAACATGATTTTTTTTTCATCAGCATACAGCTTAAATCAGTACAGACATGCGCCCCCCTCCAATGGATTGTTTTTTTCTCCTGGGGTGTCCTGCACAAAAAACTGTAGAATATTTTTCGCATGGACTCATGTCCAGACTACAGAGATCTTCTACCCAGATTCTTTTCTAATATGCACCTCTTAATTTTTTGTACTACCCTAAAATACATGCACACTCATCAAACTAGCAGCAACAACTGCCCTCGACCTCGCTTCATCTTGGGGGCGCCTCGCGGCGAGGCTACCGACTGGAAGATCGGCAAGCTGCAACATCGATCCAGGGTAATGTCCATGGTTCGAACTAGAGACCTCCCGTTAGACTATACAACAAGTTAACCAACAGACCACGTTAGTAATTGTGACATTTATTGGTATGACCGCTATCTTAGTTATAATACGCAGTGGGTTCCCATTCTTTTTGGCCGAGTTTTAATCTGTTTTTTTATTTTCTACTTTTTTCCATTTTCTTTTCTTTTTAAAAATCGTGAACTTTTATTAAATTTATGAAATATTTTCCAAATCTGTGAACTTGTTTCGAATCCTTATTAAAAAAAATCTGTGAACCCTTTTTCAAAACATGTGATTTTTTTTTTCAAAATTGATGAACCTTTTTTCACGTACGATGAGTTTTTCTAAATCTACTTCCTCCGTTCCTAAATATAAGTCTTTGTAGAGATTCCACTAGATGGACTATATACGGAGCAAAATGAATGAATCTACACTTAAAATACATTTATATACATCCGCATGTAGTTTATAGTGAAATCTCTACAAAGACTTATATTTAGGAACGGAGGGAGTAGCTGGCAAGCTGAGGTTCCAAAAATCGGGAACATTGTTTTCATCTTTCTTTGGTAAACTTTTTTTTAAATGTACAAAAAAATTCAAATACATGAACAATTTTCTAAAAATTGATGTGCTTTTTAAAATCTGCGAACGTTTAGGCCGGCCTAATAGGCACCTGACAGGAGCAATGTTGTCGCCTTATTGGGCCAAAGCCTAAGCATTCTTTTCTTTTATATCTTTTTTCTTCTCTTTTCATGTTAATTTTTTTCTTTTTGAACTTTATTATTGTTTTAAAACTTGGTTACCTTTTTAGATAGTAATTTTAAATATATTTTTACGTCAAACCTGGCATATATGCCTATCATGGGCAGGCCCACCTGGTAGCAAAAGTTAAGACCATTTCACAAATGGCAAAAAAAATTCAACGGAGGGTGTTCGGGTGGCCACAAGGTTTCGCTTGAGAGGACCCTGTATCCCGACATCCTTGAAATGGCCTAAATTTCCATGGCCTTGTATGATCAATTCAAGGCATGCCAAGTTATTTTGGTTTTCGACAAATTTTTGCATTTTCTAAATTTTTCTCGGTCAAAAAGAGCGATAAATGGCAGGACGTGTCGCAAACTTGCATACGGCATCGGAAGCCGTTCAAACCTAACATGGATGCCAACCATTGGCATGCCCACATACTTATGAAAGTTGGGGTCATTTCAAGAATGTCCAAACATAGACAATGTTTAATGGATGGTGTTCGGTTAGGCTAGAAGGCTCCGCCTCAGAGCACGTTGTTTCCCGACATCCTTTAAATGATCCTAATTTTTTCCATGAACTTGTACGACAAATTCAAGGAATCATGTCAAGTTTTTTTAGTTTCGCAAACTTTGCCTTTTTTGGAGTTTTCTTGGTCAAAAAAGTCTGATGAATGGTCACACATGTCGTAACTTGCATACGGTGCCAGAAATCGTTCAAATTTGGCATGGATGGCTACCATGGGCATATTCCCACCTCCTTGAAGAAGTTGGTAACATTTCAAGAATGTCCAAAACTAGACCATGCTCAATGGAGGGTGTTTACATTGGCCAGAAGCATTTGTTTGAGAGCACATCGTTTCTCGACATCATTCAAATGGCCCCAAAAAATTTCCACCATCTTCTATGACTAATTCAAGGCACCACGCAATGTTGTTTTGGTTTTCAACAAATTTTGCATTTTCTAGAGTTTTCTCACACAAAAAAGGTAGATAAATGGCCGGACATGTCGCAACTTGCATACGGTGTCAGAAATCATTCAAACTTAGCATGGATGACAACCATGTGCATGCACACCTTCTTGAAAAAGTTGGTTTGTTTTAACAATGTCCAAAACTAGCCCATGTTCAATGAAGGGTGTTGTGGTTGCCCACAAGGCTCCGTTTGTGAGCACGTTGTATCTTGACATCCTTCGAATGGGCCTGAATTTTTTTTTTTACCATCTGCTATGACCAATTCAAGGCACAATCCCAAGTTGTTTTGGTTTTTGACTTTTTATTGCATCTTATGGAGTTTTCTAAGTCAAAAATGCAGATAAATGACCGGACGTATCGTAACTTGCATATGGTGTCGGAAATCATTTAAACCAAGCATGGATGTCTACCACGGGCATGCCAACCTACTTGCAAAAGCTAAGGTCATTTTAAGAATGTCCAAAATTAGATCATGTTCAACGGAGGTGTCTCATAAAGCTAGAAGAGCCTGTTTTAAAGCATGTTGTCTTTCCACATCTGTCAATTGACCCCAAGTTTTTTTCACCAACTTAAGTGACCAATTCAAGGCATTATGCCAAGTTGTTTGGATTCTTGACAAATTTTGTATTTTCTAGAGTTTTCTCGGTGAAAAGGGTCTGATATCTTGCCGGACGTATGGCAACGTGCAAACAGTGTTAGAAGTCGTTTAAAACCTGGCTCAGATGCCTCATATGTTCGTGCCAGGCTGCTGCCAGAAGTTGGAGTCATTTATCCATGGTCCAAAAGAATACCAGTTAAGAGGAGTGTGCTAGACTAGGCCAGACGGATGGATCTCTAAGCATGTAGTTTTTCCTAATTTGAATGCTTTAGTTTTGTTGTTTTCTCATTATCAATTAACATGAATATTTTCTCATATAGTAACCACTTCTTGAAATTTTGTCAATAATTTTGAAGTTTTAAATTGTGTATAAAATTTTTATAAAATTGATTTTTTTTCAAAATTGTTAACAAATTCCCAATAATTTATATTGAAGACAAATTGCATACTACGTACTTTTTTTAAAATTTATCAACTTTTTAAAAAGCAATCATATTTTAAATTTGGGAACAAAAATATAAAAAATGGGAACATACATACATGATAGAATGGCTGTTCGGAGACACATACACATATACTAGACTACATGCATGAATCTATCACGAAGAAATCAACAGAAATGACATGCGCGCACACACGTGTACAAGTATAGCTTGCACAAATCGATTTGAGATTTGCACATGTATCCACGTGGTACTTGCTACGTTCCTCCACACAAAATAAATATACACGCACAGAACCCTTGAACAATTTGAGTAGTACAAAGATTTAAAAAAAAACTTGAGTAGTACAAAGTACTACAGGGAGCAAATAATAGTAAAGTTTGTGATTTACAGTTGCAGCAGCGGTGGCGTAGACCAGTGGCTAGCTTCCCTGAACTGGAGGATGACGTTATGAGTTCGACCCCTCATGCTAGTTTTCTTAAATTTTCCAGCATTTTTACCTCGCGCGCGCTCAATTGGCAAGTGGCCTCTCGCCTGGTGGGCCGGCCCAGTTATGCACCGTATCCGTGCTCGGTAATTACTAAAAAAACTCAAAGATGATGTACTTTTAAAATGACCATCATATCCTTTATTATGAAAGAATATGGAATAATCTCAACCGTTAATGTGTTTAAGAGGGGTCTATCAAAGCAGAAGTGAATTCTTACATGGACATCATCATGCAAGGAAAAACCATGTCCGTCCAAATAGTGCAGCCAAGCAAAGCCTATAGTCACCATTAGTATTTGAAGTACTTGTGGATGCGACCGGTCAACACCCATTACAGAGAAGCAGTTTCCTGCCTCTCGCTGGCACTGCCGCCGGTCAATCTCGTCTCCTATAGTCCTTGTATCATTGAGGTGCGGATGATCCCGACCTTTACCGACGGGAGGGCTCCGTTTTAAGGTGTTTTTTTTTTAAGTTTTGTTAGGGTTTGTGCCATGCTCAAGAAGATGAAGCAGATGCGGCATCTTGAAAATGGAATAAGATCCTTCTCACCCGTCTTGAAGATCAAGCAGATGTATCTTGAAGTTGATAAATATATTAGAAATTTTCTCATAAAAAAATCCTATAATCACCAACCACCACCGATGAGGGTGCCCCATTTTCGGCCGCCCAACACCAACCTCGACGGATATCTTGGTTCCCTGAGTGACCAAGTGCGAACACATTACCGAGCAAACCCAGACCGATAGCGTGAGGCACCATGAAACCGGATTAAACCCATGCATCAAACAAAGTTTAATCTCTAGATCTACCATCAAAGGCACCCTTGGGTCGGTGTCAAGCACTCCAACGCTTTAAATCCATGTGAGCAACACAACGAACCTACAAGGTTGCAAGCCTGCAACCAATCTGATCTACAACGTGACATGACTACGCCGCGACTATTGCAGGTTGCCGAACCGGGAGGACAGTCATGTGAAGACACAGTTCGAAAAAGGAACTCGACTAGACACAGAAATCCAAAACGAGAGATGCACCCCGCACTATTTTAACGCTGACTGCCACGTCGCCAAGCCAGCCCAAAGATTCATTGATCTGTGCGATCCTGCTCGCCCCGAGGCCCCAACACCACCGCCTCAACCATCGATGCACACGATGAAGGAGGAGGTCTCCCACCGCGCCATCTGCCACACGGGATTTGCCCGCCAGAGCAACAACTGCCGACAGGCAAGGGAGAGCCAGAGCTGATGGGAAGGTTGGTTGGGCTCCGCCCCTACTACTCACCAGCAGCCATCGTGACGGAAGGGGAGTTCTAGATTTTCCCTATCAAAGTGTTGCCTAGACTATGCAAACTGTGTTGTCACCCTTGGAAAGCAGAGAATAGTTTACTGCTGCGACACACTGTTCTAAACTATATTTGCGACATACTAAGCATTATATTCCCGATGCCTCCTACTCTCAAGCTAGTCTCCCTTAGTTTTTTCTTGAATTGATTATGCTAAAGGCTGGCACGAAAGGAATGTGCTGAAACTTGACTTCTGAAGACTCATGAAGTAGGGAGAGAACACACTTTTTTTTTGCGGAAAGGGAGAGAACACACTTCACCGGTGGTCACATTTATATCGATGATTAGCTACACATGATGCGGTTGCTACAGATATTCATATCGGCACAAGAAATTTCTGCACATAATTTCTTCATAAATATGGAAGTCTCAAAGCCCAGAAGATCTTATCATCAAATAAGGAAGATCCTTGCTCACATAGATTTATTTTGGGGGTGAAACTGGTTACAAATTACAGGGCATGCCAGGTCATGGGAAGTGTGATTGCCTCAAAGACAAGGCGGCATCCTTTACCACTTCGTTGGTATTGTATTAGTTGAATTCTATGTAGGTTAAACATAATGACGCTGCTAAGATCCGAACGTTCAGACCATTGCAACATATTCGAACGCATGCATGCAGATACTAAGGGCCCGTTCGGATCCTCTCCATGAGCCAGCTTCCTACAATTCCTACGTGAATCGATCCCGAATGCTCCAGCTTCGAGGAGCCAGCTCCGCGGAGACGAGGATCCACCCGTGCAATTTTTGCGGAGACGAGAAGCGGCGGTTGGCCAGCTTCGCTAAAACGAGAAGCGGGAGTTCGATGTAATTATAGGGAATGCCACCGCTAAGTTGCATACGGTTCGGCGAGCCTCCCGATTTCTTTTCTTCCGAGCTCTCGTAGGAACCAGCCAGTAGATGTGGGTGCATCAGGGTCATCCACATCCTTCACTTCGAATTGGGCCTGCAGCCCATGTCACCATCTGTGTTTCCTAATAGCCCATGTACACACCTTTCACTCTAAATAGCCCTATAGCCCAGCGCCAGCGCATGAGAAGCTGGCTAGAGCCTCCCGAACGCACGTAGCTCCTCACAGAAGCTGGACGCTGGCGCACGAAGCTGGAATCGTGGATTTCCTGAACCCGGAGAGCTTCGGAACGGGGCCTAACTTCACCATTTCTCCCTGTGTGTCAACCAAATATTAGAAGCTCCTAATTACATACATGCAAGAAAAAAAACAAAATTGATGATGTCAGCAGATTCTTTTTCGCAGATCCTTTTTCAAACTAAAAATTCGAAATGTTTTGTATCTCAAACCGTCTGTCGGATTGAAAAATTATGTTCACATAAAAGATTCGTCGTGACGAGACCTTCGAAATTAGGTCTCATGTCGATATGTTTGGATGACTTTTTTTCAGGTCAAAAGTTAACATGCATGTACTACGTAAGTTATCACGTCTCCGACACATAAGTTATCAAGCTGTTTTCAAAACAAAAAATCAGGCATGAAAAATACTCTTTGAACCTTTCTTCCCACGTGCACATGCATGCATGCATTAGATGACAAAACACTCATGTCATCCTAGATACTCCCTATTTTAAAACATTAAAATGTTTCATAACTCAAACCATGGCTCTAATTGAAAAAATATTTTCACATAAAAGATTCGTCGTGGCGAGATCTTCAAAACTAGATCCCATGTTGATATATTCCAATGACTTTTTTCGGGTAAAAAGTTACCACAGATATGCTACGCAAGTTAACATGCCAGTTTAGCATAAATTATCATGTTGTTTACCCAGAAATTATCTGGGCATTCAAAATTTGTTCCTTCGGCCTTCTCCTTGCAGGCACATTCACGCATGCCTTAAAGGACGAGAAATGCTAATGTCACAGAAGATTCTACCGAAATTCAAAAAATCTGAAATATTTTGTAAGGCAAACCGTCACTTCGATACAAAAATTTTTTACATAAAAAATTCATTGCGACGATACCTTTGAGATCTCATGTTGATATGTTTCGACAATGTTTTTCGGCCAAAAAGTTGACAAACCTGGGCTAACTAAGTTATCAGCTCACTTGTGTGTATATTATCATGCTATTCACACATGAGTTACCGAAGAGTGTTTTTCAAACAAGTCCCTCCCACCCTCCCAGTCAAAAGTTATCATACATGGACTAAGTAAGTTATCAACTCAGTTGTGCATATATTATCATGTTATTTACACATGAGTTACCGGGTCAAAATTATCACCGTGCTTGTACATAAGTTATCATGTTTGCGGTGCATAAATTACCATGTAATTCACACAAAAAGTACCGGGGACATGTTTCTTCAACTTTATTTTTTCGGGTCAAAATTTATCAACTGTTGCACATAAGTTATCAGGTCTACGGTGTGAAAATTACCATGCTACTCACACAGAATTATCGGAGGTGTATTACAACAACCCCTACCCCTAGCAAAGTTAGCACATTGTTTGTACATAAGTTATCAGGTGTGAGATGCGTAAATTATCATGCTCTTGACAAGAACCGACTTGAGGTGCCACCGTCTCTCGTGCCCTACTTTCCTCATTGGAGCCTGCAACCCGGACGATGTCGTTGAACGTGAGATCGATGATGGATCCATTCTAGCAGGAGCCAATGTCACAACGACGCGATTGCGGCGCCCGCGCTGGTGCACCATACGGGGCATCGGAGAATGTGACTCCATCTCGCCAACGTCCACCGCCGCGAGGGCTGTCACTGCCTCCCACGCTCGCTGTCTCGCACGGCAGGCACGCCACGCCATGTTTGCATTGGAGGACGCCCATTGTATGTCCTCCAGCTCGGCGCGCCAACAGAAGGGCCGCGCATCCGCCACCGCATTTCGGACCCCAGACAGACCATACCGCCTTAGGTGAGGCAGTGATGGCACCACTACCGGCGGATCCATGCACCATTTGTGCGGACTCAATAGATTCCCGACGGAAGCGGTCCGAGTGCTGCCGTCTGGCAGCCTCCTCCCGGGAGCGGCGGAGCGCAAACCATATGGTCATCTCCTCCTCGGGGCTGCGTGGGATGAGCCCATGGTCGACGGATCTGGATGTGTAGGACTCGCATCTGCTGCCCACCATGTCAGAGAAGGCCGGAGATTGTCGGACGGAGCTTGGATGTCATAGTGGAGTGGAGGGGAGTGGCTAGGATCTGGTCCGAGAGAGGATCAGAAGTAATATATGTGGGATCGGTTGGGCCAGGTCCGACGTGACAGACGCACATGGTCGCACCCTGGCCTGTCCATATCAGCCTCATATTTGGACTGGATATGAGGATACCAGTCCATCTAGTCGTTTAAGGCCGGTTTGAGGTGTTCATTCAAATCACGTTTTTGTGACACTGATCGAGCCGTCTTCCTGAATGTTTGAGACGGGTTTGCGGCGCCCGACTGTAGATGCTCTTATCTAGCACGGACGCAACAGCAATACAGCAAAAGCATCACGCAGAAGCGGCAAGCGAGCAGCCAATGACGAAGCTGACAGGCCCAAGTATGGGGCGCGTTTGAAGGAACATGCATGTGCATGCTTGACTGTTTGCGATATGCATGCATGGGCAGTGAAAGCGACATGCATGTTTGGACGTGAAAGCGACGTCCATATGATTGAACATATAAACCCTGCTAGGCTACCCGCCTAGCGAGGGCAACTGCGCGCGCTAGCGATCGAGGGCCGAACGATCTTTCTACTAGCGCTTGTTTTTGGCCGCTGGCAGTCAGTCAACCGTTGGTTTTTTCTACGTTTGTGGCTGCTTCCCAAGCGGATGGCGGGTGGACCTGTTTACCTGCTGCATCTAAAGACCGATGTGGGTTTGCCTCGTTTCGGTGGGCGAAAAGATGGAAACAAAGCCATGGAAATATCTCCCTCGTCAGCCCTCTTTCTCAGGGGAAAAGATCTCTCTCTCCCTCGTCTCTTCCCATCCCCCTCCTCTTCCCTATGCCGCCGACACCACTTCCCCCACCCTCTCGGACGCCTCGTCTCTTCCAACTCCGCCTCCATCACCTCCTCCCCTGCCTCCGCACCCGACCACGCGCTGTGGACGAGGAGGCAACAGCTCGGGAGGCAGGCAAGAGGAAAACGGGAGGGATCAAGAGAAAACGGGAGGGATCCCCTCCCGAGCCCCGCGCCTCCCCTCTTTCCCACTGCGCCACCAGCCCCTTTCCCTCCCATCGCCGCTGCTACAGCTCCTCCCTGAACCCGCGGCGCGCCTTCTTCTCCGACCGTTGTTGCCCGCACTGCTACTGTTGCGGCCTGCTACTGCTCCCCCTCCTCCAGCTCCTCGCCCCAGCGGCGCTTCCTCCCCTCCTCTCAGGCAAGGCGTCTTGGGGTGTGGAGGCGGCGGGGCAGCAGCCAGTCGTTGCCCTGCAGCGGCAGCAGCAGGTCGGCTTCCCCGTTGTGGCGGCGACGCGTCTAGAGAAACCGGTTGCCCTTCTCCTGGATGAGCGTCGGAGCCGAACAGCCGGAACTGACCATTGAGGAGCTGGGGCAGCCGTGCCACATAGGAGGTCGAGGTGGACCAGGAGAAGCTGCACGAGGCTCCATCGCCTCCTTCTCAAGTAGGTGCACACACTCTTCTCCTTTTTCTGATTTTGCCTCCTTCCAGTGCCCTACTGTTAGAGCTTCTATATTTGTTTGTGCAGATTTGGTTTCTCTATGCCTACATGGTGTTTGATGAAAATCCAAGAAGGACGGGGAGGATTGATCTATGTAAGCCATCTGATTTAATTCTTCAAATAATTAGTTCCGGTCAATCATAACAAGACGAGTAGCTTTGCTTATGTTCTCTTTGATCCTTTCTGAAGGCGGATAAGAGAAGAAAACTAAAACATGTTCACTAGAGTGGCCTGGGGTGGCCCGCGAGCTACGAGGATGGGGCGACGAGACTGGATTGGCAGCCGACAGCGAGAGAGGAAGGGTGGTTGTTCCTGCGATGAGGTGGTGATGATTGCCATAGTGGAATTTTGTAGGCAAAATCCAAGATGTCTCCTCTTGTGTGATTTGTGTGATGAATTTATGTGGTAGATAGATAGATTTCTTTTTGAAAGTCCGACATGCCTACAACTGTTGGGAAATGAACTTGTTAGCTCTGTTTAATTTAATGGCATATTAAACCTGATGCAGCTTGTAGCTGGTGATGTTTCTTTAGTAACTATAAATGTTTACTTCGATGCCATGCTATTCATCTGAATTATTTGAGAGCTGCAAATGATGTTTTCATCTTGCAACACTATTGAAAAGGGAGCGCCTTGTGTGTTTTAGGTACGACAGCGACGAGCTTTGAGGGCCCCCGGTTTGGTGGCAGCATGAGCCTCGTGGAGTGTTTTTGTTTCCCCACTTAGACTACTGTTTTGATTCTGAAGTATGGAGATGAATGTGACTTACCATGGAGGAAGTGGGTACAATATCCATTTGAAAGATGCAACAGGCCCAAAATAAGTTTCCGGTAAGCTTTCATATTTCCCTGTTTCATCCCTCTCTCTAACTATGACTACGCAAGCATTGGTTAATTACACCCCTCTAAATCGGGTGTTCCTGTCGTTTTTCTCATGTGGTATGCTCTTGTCCTCTCCTTGACCACCACTCATATTTAGGTGCAAGTGGAGCTGCAAGCCAGATTGGTTGATACAGCAATGGAGTGATTTGTATCCTGCAAAGTTCCTCTTTTGGTTCACTGACACGGTCAACCTATGTGCACGTAGATGATGTTTTGTTTCCCTCCCCAGAATCTCTGTTCTGTATTGGTGTTGATGTTTTCTTCACTTGCAGGTGCAAAAACAGTCCGAGATAGAGCTCAGGCCGAGGATTCTCCCTCGCTCGAGGATTCCAGTAACTATGAGTTCTAGGCGAAGATGTACGTTTCCTACAGACATCTTCAGTTTGACGAGAGGTACTTTACAACTTACAAGTATTGCAGCTTATTCGGTTGAAATTTTCAGAAAACAACCGGGGAGGCTACAAATTATCAGCTTGCCCCTGTCTTCGCAGTATAAATAAAAACTACATTCTGTCATCTTCAGTTCGCTGAGCCTGTCTATTTTTTTTCTTTGTTTTTTCTTAGGAGTAGAGTATGACCTGCTTTTGTTTATTATAATGTAAATCGGAGGGCTACCTCTTTTTCAATAAAACAGAACTACTGTTGAAGCGAAGAGGGTAACAGACAGCTGGGGTTTAGTTCTATATGATTCATTACTTCACTGCATGGTCTCGGTCATGAACCCGCAGTGTGTCTACCAGAAAACCATATAGAAGCAACTAAGTTGCTTGATTTTCATCTTTAGCTTTTAATTTTAGACATGACTAAACTGAAGGAATTGTGGACGAGCAATTAATTATGTATTTGGACATGTCAAGAAATGTGCAAAGTATATGTTTATTACTTTTTTCCCTTTCCCCATTCCCTACTTTTTGATAACATTCAAAATATGTGCAATTGCTCATTGATGATTTCCTTTTAGGTGGATAGATGATGTTGTTTTGTGTTAGTTATATTTTCCACGAGTAATCCAAGATATTTCTGAATTTATGTTGTCATTTTGCAGCTTTGCCATTCAGCTTGAAAAAGTATGTTCCGTTCTGTCTAGGACAGAGAACCATGATTATCACCACTGTTGGAGGAAAAAGCTAGAGCAATTGTGTTTCTACTTTCATGCATTATGGTTTTCTATTCTTGGAAGGATAGAGTAAGTTTCCCTTTTATACAAAAGCACTATTCAGGATCTCAATAAGCTCAGGATTCTCAGGCCATGGTCTTTGCTCTTTCAGGTTTACATATTTCGTATGCCTAAATAGTGAAGGTACTTTATTTTCATTTAACTGTTTCTATGCTATTCTCTCATTGTCTGTGTTGTCTAAGAAATTCTTCGATTTGGAAAGTTGCCATCTCTCATTTTTTTCGTTTTACCGCTTTCTTGTGCTATAGTTTGTTAGGCAAATTTAGCTTTCAATTCAACAATTTGCTTGCTTTCTCAAGCATGTACTACTGTTGAAGTTCAGTATATCAAGTAATAATAGTGTGTTAAAATGAATAATACACATTGAGCTATATATATTTGCTGCAATTTGGGGCTGCTGTTGTAATGTGGTATATATCCTCCCTTGTATTACGTAAGGTTGAAGTGACAGTTTAATATTCTTCCACTCAACAGCACCAAGTACGTGTTTGCAGCCTTTCTGTGCTACATGTGAGTTCAGTTTACTGCTAACTGCAGTTGTTTATAGATTAGTGTATTTTGCTGTAGGTTAAATGGAGTTAGTAAGACCTTATTTGATGCTGATCATAAGATACTAACGGGCTCCATGTAATCCCAAGTGCATTGCACAACAGATTGTCATTTTGCAAGATCTTCTAGAGGTACTTCATTTTTGCTGATGAAAATGACTACTGACAAAGTTTTAATATGATAATTTTGCTGATTTGATACATTATCTTTCAAGTTAATTCAGAGATTTGATGATACGGTTTAGAGTACCAGCGGTGTTATGTTCCACAGTCCACACTCTTTCCTTGAAGCAATTTTAGAAATATTTGAAACTATGAGCGACCAATTTTCAATTATATGGAATGGATTCCTGAAGAAAATCTAATTATTGATGTTTTTTTATGGTGGTACTATGTTGATGGTTTGATTAATGATAAATGCTTGATGCAATGACCGAAATGTTTTTTTTTTCTGTTGTGTCCCCTCACGTGATGAAATATTTATTGTGGGGCGACTTAATTGATTATTGTTCTCTTTATCCCTTGAAAAGTGCTATGTAACAATACAAATTTGCTTTCGTTCGCAGAACTATATGTCCTATGCTCCTCTTGATGACATATATGAGGACTCGCAACCTGAGCCTGGAAGACAACCGTTGAGGCGGTGGTCATGGGACAACGATAGTCGATAGCTACTATCAGAACATAAACGTATGGCCCTCCTTGTTGCCATGAAGGATTATCGTCTATTGGATTTGCAGAACCAGTCAATGACAAGATGATGGCAGTAGCAATGGAGGGTCGTGGTTTCTGAATGCTGAGACTTCCAGTTTTTAGGATGGTAAACTCCAAATTTGGAAATGATTTTTTCAAATGTATTCATGCAGTTTGATATCATTTTAGATTTTCTTCCCTTGAAACTTCTGCCATGTAAAGCATGGTTGCCTTCGATTTACCATTGTGCTATGAACATAATGTATTGGTGTCCACTTCTCACGAACCATGCTGACACTTAGCTTCTGTTTTCTGATGTACATGGGTTATTTAGTATGAACAAATATGGCAACATTCATTAGTCGTACTGTTTCTTGAGGTGATGCCTCTACTACAGGTATGACATTATCGTTGGACCTTCAACTATATTTATATTATGTATATGCTTATAGAGAGTACTTGTTTCTGTACTATATACTAAATGAAAATAATTGCCTTTTATGCTAAAACATGACATGGCTAATTAGTAATTGCACTACATTTCTGATAACTTTTACTTTTTTAAGGCATGACAATGTTTTTCAACCTTGATTAGGTACGTACATAAAGTACTACCCTTTAACGATTTGAAAAGGCATGTCCTGTGATACAACTCGCGTTGCTAACTGTGCTACAAAGTGTCTAAACCTTGCATTTTATATCAGGATGGTAAAATTTCAACAATACATTATCGTTCAAACTAAACTGAACTTGATAGAGTTTCACCGGATGCAAAACCACCGTCGGAATTTAGCTAATTGCTCACGAAGTAGGTGGTTACTCTACACTGCAGAGTACTGTAAAATAGGAAAATACTAATAAATGTTGTAGTTGTATATTGACTATAAGTGAACCAGTTCTAATTGCTAATTAAAATACAGATGAAGGAAAACTTGCGTGATCATACTGCAATTAATTTAACGTACCTTAGATTTGAAAGATTGCTTGTTTTCCCCCTTCTATTGCCAAGTTCATGGTTTCGTCGTTGTCATACTGTTCACAAAGAATTTTCTCTCCGAGGTTCCTTAACCCAACAGTTGAATGCCCCCCAGTCAAATTTGGGAATGGATGCTTTAATGTAGAAGCCCATCTAATGAAAGGAAATGAGGACAGGGCAACCATAGCTTACTTGGCAGAAACCTGTTCCAGGTTCGTATAAGCTGAATACTGACGCAAGTTTCTTTGATGATGGAACAGGTCCAGTTGCTGCAGTGCTTAGAAACTCTCGAGGGGAAGCTATTGCAGGAGCTTCCGAGCTAATTGACCATGTTCTTAATGCCCAAACTGCTGAAACTTTGGCGCTATTGCGAGGTTTGAAGCTTCTTTCAGAGATTGGGTGCACCAAGGTGACAGTCGAATCAGATTGTCTAGAACTGATTGAAGCATGTACTGGAAAAAAGAGATTTTGGGTCCCAATGCAACAATACTTGCGGACTGTTTTCATATTGTTCATGAAATTCCTGGAATTTGTTTCAAGCATTCTCCAAGGGAAGCTAATGGATTGGCACATTTTCTGGCTTGGTACTCTTATGATGTTAACTCAAGTTTTGTTTGGGCAGATGTTGCTCCCAGTTTTTTACTTTCTCATGTACTCAGCGATGTAACACTGTCACAATCTAAATCAAGGGCCATGAGGCTTTCCTTCAAAAAAAAACTTGTCATATTTTTTCTACATTGCAGGCATATGTTTCCGTCTTCAACACCGTGAAAGACAGCTTTACCACTGTCTCTGAGTAGCGAGTATGGATGATCATCTAGGCAATTTACCTCCACTATGGTTATATATTGCATGCCACTTCGAATTTCACTATATATATTCCGTACCATCCTTTCGACTAGCAAGGTCTAAGTTTATGTAATCTGGACAATTAATATTGTGCCTATGTAATTTCATTTTTGCTGTCAAGTTGTACTATGTAAACTATGGGGTGACAATATACATTTGCATTTAAATATGAAAAGCCTTGATATGCAAATAAATTTTGCATTGCATGTTTGCCGTTTGATATGCAAATAAATTCTTTAGACCACTCTAACTTGCATGGTACCAATACTTAGTTTAATAATGTTGCAGCAAATTCCATTTGGTTTCACAGAGGATAGGCTCATTGGATCTGTTGATGCTACTGTGTTTCGACTTGAGATCAGATACTTCTGTTTCAGCTTAAAGGTCGACAAGTGCCACCGCCACTCCCTATGTTGTTTCTATTCTAACACGATCTACTTGAGGTGAGGTCGCCCCATTATTTACAATGCGCTCAATCATCTACTACCGTTGCCATGGTGTTCTTGCTACATATGCGCTGATAGTCTTCCTGCATTTTTTTTGGCTTGCAGACCAGGAGACAAACGTCTTTCACTCCTATGGGGCCCAGCTCCTAATGATTGATGTTGTACAATGTGTCTAATTCCAGTTCAAACGTCTTTCACTTGATTGGCTTGACCTCTTATTTTATCTTGCATATTTTTAGATGATATTAGTAGTCACTCGAGCATCAATTTTTTCTATGTTCACTACAAGTTTTTTTTCCTTCAAAATTCATCTTCCTTTGTGCTAAATTTCCTTTCTTATTGAACTATCACTCCAATTTTAAGTTGCCTGTTTTGCATAAAGGTTGGATATATGGTGACATGGTAAAGCCGATTTGGGAAAGCGGGTGTAGAGTGTGCATAAGTTAAGAAAACAATTTATAATCTGTGATGTGATCATTGCATTTTAGTTTAGTATATGTGATCACCTCAAGTAGGGAAGTACTGAATGCACCTCTCTGGCAAGTGCATGTATCAGGGTACCATTTTTTACTCAACCGATTTAACACAGGGCATGAGACTGCCATACACAGATTTATTGCATTGTGTGAGGGGAAGGAGAAATGTGGAAGCTCATATTTTAAAGTGATGGCCGAGCTGATAATGCAGCCATTATTTGGGCAAGTATTAAGACAGGAATTGCGTGCAATTTAATGACTATATATGGTTGGTGAATCACTGTCCTTATACTAGATCATGGTAATGTAGGTGACTAATATTAGTAAAGTTTAAATTGATTACCCCTGGGACGAAGATCTCCATCTCCTTATAGTGGGCGTGGTGGTTCAGTAGTGGGGGCCTGGGGCAGCTCTCTTCCACCATGTATGTTGAATGCATTTCATCTGAAGCACATAAGCGGCATCTTCCTCCACGGTGCGCCCTCCACAACAAATGAAGCCCATAAGCGGCATCCCTATAAAAACCAGCGCCTAATCTAATGACATCATTGCTCGAGAAACACCCCCAGCCCACGACAACAAACAACAAATCTAATATCAGAGGAAACAATACAAACCAGATCGCACACAGGGCGGAGCGGCAAGCCTAGCAGACGGATGACCAGAACAGCATCGGCCGCAGAGCGGAGCAGAATGCCTAGCAGACGGATGACCAGAACAGCAGTGGCGCATATCGCGTGGATGGCAAAGCAGCGCCCAAGCAGCAGCCGCGGAAGTAGCACCGAGAGCCGGAACAACAGGACGGCGGGGATCCTCCAACTAGAGCAAGGAACCGAGGCGTACCCAACATCCCCAAATGGTCAATCTCCACTGCTAGAGCTGCGTCGAGTAGAAGACAGGCTCACAAGGAAACCCATACACACACGACACACGGCTTGGACTAGCGGCCAGCTGGAGACTAAAGCTTGCTGAGAGGACGCGCGTGCACCGTGCATGCATCGATGTGTCTTTTGGGTCATGGCAGGCACAAGGCGAGGCGACAAGCACACTGCAGCGCTGCGTGCCTACGGATGGTCACGGGCGAACGTGCCTTTTTCTAGACATAGTTGTAGTGATTTTTTTAGTGGGATCGTAGTATGGTTGGTAATATTCTTATGTTTTTAGTCTGTATATAAAATTTGGTCAAAGTTAATTTTTTTTACTTTGACTAAGTTTATCAAAAAAATATTAAAATTCACAATATAAAATAAATATTATTAGATGCATCATGAAATTAATTTTAGTACCTTATAGCTTTAGTATTATAGATATTGATATTTTTCTGACAAAGTTAGTCAAACTTTATAAAGGTTGACTTTGGCCAAATGTTATATGCAGACAAAAAAAAGGAGAGTGTACATCCAACAATACAATGTAAGGAGTTGCATGTTATTTAGAGTTATCCTAATAGCCGACATGTACAACAGTAAATTTTATTAATAGTTGGTCCACCATACATCCTCACAAAGTGTCTTGGGACTTGTGCTGCAGCTGGCTACTACTACCTCCGTCCTGTTTATATGTCCCCTTAGACTGAAAAATATGCTTGAATTGTAATGTGGGTCCAAAGAAATATGTGTGAATGGAATAAGAACTGTATATAATTATTGATACAACATCTTTGAGTATATAAATTAAATGACACCAATATCTGAAAGTTACTTGTGTCTGCTTTCCCTCTTGAAATTAACATTTTGTTTTGAATTTTCGGTACTTTAATAAGGTCACTCATCAAGGAAGTATCTTCTCGGTACTTGCATGATGAAGGAAAAAATTGGTTTCCTAACTGCTTTGGAAAGTACAAATGTACAAGTATGTGACATAATAATGCCTGGAAATTGGCAAATGGCTGCATCATTTGAGCTATTTTGGCGTCTCTGCCATCCGATTGTTGTTCAGTTTTTCTTTTGAAATGAGGCTATCTAGAGTACCTCAAGTTGTGGTTTAGGAAGACAATTGTTGGTTATAGTGAATGACTTCGTCGAACTATTTGTTCATTTGGCTATCTTAATGCAGTCCCATGTGCATACATTTTGCAGGCATCAGCGAAGATTTGGGAGGCAGAGAGGGATTGCTCAAGTGGAAACAGAGCAAGAACCACAAGGAGCTCAAGATATGTGCCCGAATAATATTAATGTACACTCTTTCAATACATGGCTTACTCTTGGCCTTTACGCCATTGGCGCAGCTGGTCATCTAGTTAACAGAAAGTGTGCAAGCGCGTGCAACCTTGATAAAAGGGTCGGCGCGGTGCAAACCCCGACCAGTTGGATTTTAGCTTTCTCGTAAACATAATGCTTTTTTAACCATCAAATAGATAGAAAAAGAAGAGGAAGAACCCTACAAAGTCAGAGTACACACAACCTCCACTATCGAATAACACATGCACACACACAAAGAAAATAACACCCTCAAAGAGCTACCTACAGCTTCAGATTTGCCGCTGATTGTGGAAGCCGACTGCGCCGAACTGTTACAAATGGTGCAATCCAAGGAGGTGGATCGGTCAAGGTATGCTTATCGTGTTAGTGAGATCAGACGGCTTCTGGCTCACGAAAGGAACATTAGTCTAGCTAAAATTAATAGGCACGCGAATGTGGCGAGTCACACTAGTAGAAAAACACCTATTAGTCCCGGTTCGTAAGACCTTTAGTCCCCGTTCATGAACCGGGACTAATGGGTCGTTACAAATACCTCCACCCATTAGTCCCGGTTCAAACACGAACCGGGACAGATGTCTCTCCGTGGCGGTCCGCCGAGCCCAGTCAGGGGGGCCTTTGGTCCCGGTTGGTGGCACCAACCGGGACCAAAAGTCCATTTTTTTAAAAAAGTGGCTGCTTTAGGGGTTTTGGGGGTTATTTTTAGGTTGTTATTAGCTAGCTAATAGAGAGAAGTGTCCTCTCTTATATCTTCGTCCTTGATTTATCAACGCTGCTGCTATGTTCATTTCACCCGCTGATATAACATGCTCATGCATGCTCGCATCATACATCCAGGGGCGGATTTATAGGGTGGCCAGGGTGGGCCGCGGCCCACCCTGGGATTTCTGATCTGATGATATACCTATGTCTCTAACTGAGCCAGAGAGAAAAAAACAGCCCACTAACGCAATCCATGAGGAAAAGGAACGCAGCCACGGTCTGTCCACATCGAGAACCTCGTCCTCCTCGCACAGCCGCCTCGCCGTCCGTTCTCCTGTCCGACCCCGACACCCAGCACCTCGTCTTTCCTCGCGACCTCGCCGGTAGCCGGCCGGATCCCAGAGCCCAGCCGCCCAGGAGGCTCGCGCCTCCTTCCCGGCTTCCCGCCCGGCCCCTACCCTACAAGTCCTGTTGCGGCGCAGCTGACCCCTGCCGCCAGGCCGCCTGCTGCAAAGCCCGGCGAACTGTACCGGTTAGTCATCTTCTGGTCAGCGCGGCAACAAGTAGCAACTGATTTCGTACCTTAAAATACCCTAATTTCTGATTTAGGGTTTTCATTTTTACCCCAATTTTCTGCAAATGAAGACATACATAATTTTGCACATCATTTATGCCTCAATTAGCTTTATTGATAAAAAGTAGCTTTTATTACAGAATGTAATATGCAGGCTTCTTTATGCAAACTGAGATTTAATTGAGAATTTTAGTGTGTTTGTATTTGTAAGACCATATTGATATTTTCTTTGCGATATTGGTAATTTGTTAGAACGTCACATGTCATGTTCTTATAAAAAAATTGGGGCGGACCACCCTGTCGTCAAATGATAGCTCCGCCACTGCATACATCATCATATATAATAACAAGTCCTACTAATCATGCATCATCATACAACTTCTACTCGTTATTAATAATAAGTCATACGATCATCATCCTCATAGTCATCAAACCCAACCCTACATACACTAGTAGATAAAGGATCTTTTGTCCCGGTTGGTAAGGCCCTTTAGTCCCGGTTGGTAAGGAAATTTTACGATTCTTTTTTTGATTTTTTTTTAAATTTTTTTTTGAGTTTTTTTATTTTCAAATTTCTGAATTATTTTAACCTCTAATCTCTAATCACCACCCCTCATCACTGCTCAATTTATCCTCTAATCTCTAATCACCCCTCATCATTTCAAATCATCTAACTTCCCGAACGGTCACCCATCCTCCCACTCCATCAGCCTGAGCACGCTTAACTTAAGGGTTCTATTCTCCCTCGTTTCCAAGTCTGCACTTGTTGTTTTCCTGACAATAGTAAGATGTCAATCCTATTAACCTTCAGGAATTTTAAAGTGACACATTTCACTGTTTGAGTTTGAAACTATTGTTTTAAAAAACAATAATTATTTAGTAACACTAATATTTCTTGAATAATTAGTTTGACCACAGTTTGACCACAGTTTGACCATTGTTTGACCAGATTTGACCAAAATTCAAAATAACTGAAATAATTATTTAGTAACACTAATATTGTAGAATAATTAGTTTGACCATTGTTTGACCATAGTTTGAATTTTTTTTGATTTTTTCCACTCTATATCTAAAAAGGCCCGTAACTTTTTTTCTGTTAGGTTTTTGAGGATTTTGAAAATGTTTAACGGGGTTCCCCCAGTTAAATTTGGATGTAACTTTTCGAGTAGATGATTGTTCATATAAAAACTTTTTCATCCGAGTTACTATGCAAAAGTTATGCCCATTTTTACAAATTCTCGAGAGATTTTACAAATAAAATCGAAATTCATATTTGCAAATTTTCCCAACAACTAGACCACATATCACATGGGAAACTTATTTTCTTTTATTTTTTTTGACATTTTCATCATTTTCTTTTATTTTTTAAACTGAAAAGGCAATCGGGGGTAGAGTTTGAAAATGGGACCTTTAGTACGGTTCGTGCCATGAACCGGTACTAATGCCTCAAACCCCATTAGTACCGGTTGGTGGCACGAATCGGGACTAAAGGTCTAACCCTTTGGTTCCGGTTGGTTTCACGAACCGGGACTAATGGGCATCGCACCCTTTAGTCCCGGTTCGTGCCACCAACCGGGATTAAATGGTCCAAACGAACCGGGACAAATGGCCCACGTGGCCCCTGGGCGCACGAACCGGGACTAATGCCCCCATTAGTCCCGATTCTAGACTGAACCGGGACTAATGGGCTAACCCGGGGTGGACCAAAGCCCTCTTTTCTACTAGTGATAATTGTTCTTAGCACATGATCATCAGTATCAGGTAGGACCTAAACACCCTTAAGGTAAAATATCATAAAACAATACAGACCCTGACTCTCCATTATGAAGAATGGAGATCATCCTGTCTCCAATTCTTGCGCTTCACTTCCTTTTGCTTCCAAGAAGCTCCTTACGATTGTCCATACATTTTTTCCATTCTTTGATTGTCATTTCTCCACTTCTTTTAGAAATCCGATATGGACAGTTGAGATTCGTAGGATGACCTGGATATATGTTCAAAACATGAAGGCTGCCATTCTCATACATCAAATGAGGCACACAATCCTCTGGGATTCTCTGTTGAAAAACATAGTAATAACTTCGTAGTTAGCAATGATGTACTAGTTTTAGAAGTATGCACAAAGATGCACGGATGTCATAATAGTAAAAATCTTACCAGGGTATCTCCATGGTAGTTACCGTAGTTCAACACGTGCACTAGTGGCACGTATTGACCATAATGTTGAGGAGTTCGATTGTAGACATTGTAATTCTCAAAATCAGTACAAAATGCGATCAGATGATTTTTCTCCTTATAAGTTAATTCGGAGCCATCGGTGTAGTGGGTTTTCTCTACCATCTTCCGCACATTCTTTGAACAATCAAAATAAGCTGTCAACTATTTTGAAATAAACAATATAAATTACTTAATAACTATGTTAAGCTCACATGGGGGAAGAATTGGAGGTGTATCCACAAGGACCCAAACCGAAGGTCTCTCTTGCTCGATTGTAGGATCACCAAGATCCATGGTGACAAGCATACCCTCATCAAGACCATACATCTTGCAAAGTGCTTCCCAATTTTGCAACCAAAATGGGTTACACTCTGAGCATTGTACAACTTTACTTGAAAATCCACACCATGATGGGTACTTAGGATAATTTTTTTGGTTTGAAACTTTCCTGGTCTTCAAAACCCATCCTCTCCAAGACATAGCGTCTTGCAAAGCATGGGATAAGCTAGTCGAATTGGAAAAGATGAAAAATATTGTCATGATTAAAATAGTTGAAGTCATGATTAATTACAGAAAAAAAACTATTGTCGTCGTTGCGTATCGTATGAACATCGAAGGTCTCGTCGAGCTTAATGCTGAAGCGCCGATCTTCGTCCAGCTCAATGAACCTGTCGCAGATACCTCGGTCGTCGTGGCACCAGTCGCACTCCCTCCGAGTACGACATTTCCGGCCTATGTTCATAATTCAAATGAAGGAGAACTTATCCAATATGAGCATTCAATAAGCAAAACCAAATCATAAAATAAGCAAAACCAAATCATAAAATAAAGTAGTATTCAGCATGCATTCAATAATTATAAGCAAAAGTACATCATCTCTTGGTGTTCGTACATCGTCGAATATTATCACTAATATAGCATCACTAATACAACTAGAACCGTGGCGCCCGGACGGGTATCGACGCCGCGGTGGACACCCAAAGATAAGGAACCATCACAGGATCATAGCTCCAGTGAGATCGCTGAAGAACCTGCCAGGTATTGTCGAACCTTCCCTCCAATGCAACCATGTAGCGGCGGACGTGCTCGTCCTCCTCGCTGACACGGTGACGTACCACCTCCGCCATGTAGGAGGCACTTTTTTTTACTTATTTATTTTATGCAGCTGTTTTTTTAGTCCCACCTCGCCAAGCGAGAGGCACTCACAGCTGTTTATAAGCCCTGAGTGCAGAGACGATGAAAAAGAGGCTCAATGCTCACCTGCACGTTGGTTCGCTTCAAGCCTTGAGGAATAGGGTAGACTGCACGGAGCTATGTGCGGTGCAGTTTACACTATTCGAGCGGCTTGAAGCGAATTAACTAGCATTGCGCCTCTTTTTATTTTTAATGACTTATTACCACACAGAAATAAATAGAAAAAAAAATATAGCAGAAAAGAAAAAACTATATAAAAACTACTCAGAAATAAATAGGCGGCGAACTGCACTGTGCGGCCGAACTATCATGAAGGACTTGGTTGTCCGGCTGTGGCCAGTGAGCCAATTCCGGCGATTACTTGGGCTCATGAAGCGGATTGTGGGCGTCATCCTCAGCTTGATCTTTGATAGCGATCGGTCTGCATAGAGGGTGCGCAGATGGCATTTGCCCATGCAAAAGTGCATTGGGGAAGCTTGACGCGGAGAAGCTGATGACTAAGGGGCCGCCAGAGGGTAAAGAGCACCGCAAGCCCGAACTATATTATGAAGGTGTACTGAAGGGAGCCCTCCTTGCGGCGGATAAGTGTGCCAAAGACATTATATTTCCTTGAGGGCATTCGTGCGGAATAAATCTTTAAGGATTTTACAACCTCTCGAACAGCTGACCAGCTCTCATTGTATCATGACAGTCGGTTTTCGGCTTTCTCTACTGAGGTGCTCGTCCGGCAGATCTGGGACACAATCGCAGTAGTTCTCCTGCGCTACCTTAGCCGATATAACGGAACGTAAGGTACCAAAACAAGGGAGCCGGGCAAACCCAACCAATGACCCAAGACATGATTCGGAGCTGATGCATATAGTGCTATAAGTTCGGGGTGCCGAGCGACCGAGAAGGTGGTCGGACTTTATTGCCGTACTGTGAAGCCCCTGATCGGACCCTGGTAAACCCAGCCGTTATATCGTTGGGTAGCGCCGACTCCTCAGTTGGTGTCCGGATAGTTGGCTGTCATATCGAAATTTTGATAGGCATGCGCGACTCGCTACTCCGGCAGCTGTATGATATCCGCCCTGAGGGCGGAGTTCGGCCTTGCCCATTGGTGTGATTGCATCACATGGTGTTGGCCTGAGTGATTTACCACGTGGTATCTAGTCAACGTGGTTCGTCCCATTAGCATACGGTAAATTACCGCATGGTGGGAAGGTGCCGAAAAAACTATATAAAAAACTACTCAGAAATAAATAGAAGAAAAAATAGTTGTGATTAACTTTACTAAAATCTTTTTTATTTTTAATGACTTATTACAACTCAGAAATAAATAGAAAGAAAATATATATAGCAGAAAAGAAAAAACTATATAAAAAACTACTCAGAAATAAATAGAAGAAAAAATAGTTGTGATTAACTTTACTAAAAAATGAGCATAAATGCTTATTATTAATGACTTATTACAACTCAGAAATAAAAAGAAAAAATAAATATAGCAGAAAAGAAAAAAACTATATAAAAAACTACTCAGAAATAAATAGAAAAAATAGTTGTGATTAACTTTACTAAAAATGAGCATAGATGCTTATTTTTAGTGACTTATTACAATTCAGAAATAAATAGAAGAAAAAATAGTTGTGATTAACTTTACTAAAAATGAGCATATATGCTTATTTTTAATGACTTATTACAACTCAGAAATAAAAAGAAAAAAATAAATATAGCAGAAAAGAAAAAACTATATAAAAACTACTCAGAAATGAGCATAGATGCGCTTATAGAGAAAATTCAACCTAAATTCATAATAAATTTCTACTAACTTCAGAGAAATTCAGTATGAATTTAGGTTAAATTCCTAATATAAGGGCATCTATTTTCATTTTGAGAGGAGCTCAACATGGCGAGAGGGAGGGGCTTATAAACCGTCTGATTCCCTTCGTTGGCGAGGTGGGACTAAACTACTGGGCCTTAGCGAGGACCAACCCTTTAGTCCCGGTTGGTGGCATGAACCGACTAATGGGCAGCCTTTGGTCCCGGTTCAAGCCACCAACCGGGACGAATGGTGGTGGGCCAGGAGCGGGGGCCATTGGTCCCGGTTCGTCCCACCAACCGGGACCAATAGGTCCAGACGAACCGGGACCAATGGTCCACGTGGCCCGGCCGGCCCCCGGGGCTCACGAACTGGGTACAATGCCCCCATTGGTCCCGGTTCTGGATTGAACCGGGACTAATGGGCTGTACCGGCCTGGACCATTGACCCCTTTTCTACTAGTGTCATACCCTTGCGTCTATAGGTCACTCGCAACAATGTACTGCCTGCTGGCTTCGTAACTCCCCTATGGAGAGAGCTAGCATAGTTGACTCGGATTGTAATCACGATGCTTGATCAATGAAAGTTCCATTCCCGCAAGAAAAGAGCTACCTATAGCTTTAGAGTGCAAACGAGCTTCAGACACAAACAAACACGACGGCATCCTGAAAGACGGCACCAACATCGAGGTTGGTGTTTAGGTTAGTCATAGTGGGAAGTAACTTAGAGTAGTAACATGCATATGTTATTAGTCATTGTTATTACCTTCATAATGGGTAGTAACATAAGTTTAGTGTCATACAAGCATTCATTTATTAGGTTGTAGACACATTTTGCATTGGGGTGCGTTATGTTACAGTAACATACTACTCCCTCCGTCTAGGTGTGTAAGTCATCTTACGTTGCGCACCGTGACCAAGGTGGAGGGGAAACGAGAGAACTTAATGTGATTTTGCTAATTAATAACAATGCATGCAATGAACTAACCAATGCATGTCTTGTTTGGTAGTCTCAAATCATTTAAAGCATGCATGGCCCACATCTCTTATTGGTTGATATGTCACGAAACAAGAAACAAGATGAGAGTTAATGTATCGTGCCTAAGTGTTTTGGGATTATTTGGTTTTCGTAAGATGACTTACACACCTAGACGGAGGGAGTATGTTACCACAAATACCTCTCTCTTCATTAACTCTTAGCCACATAAGCACATTTATCTTGGGATGTGTTATGTTACTAGCTAAGTTACTCCCACTATGGCTAGCCTTATCCACGCTGTAGTTGTTCTGCTGCTTGAGTTGTTGTCAAACAGATTAGTGTGAACGTCAAGGCGCGTGATCGCTGTCGAGAAAAGCTTTCCACAAAATTGCTAAAGTAGTAGTGCGTGCATGACTTAAAAAAGTTCCTTGTGAAATCCCAGAACACAGAATCAGAACCTTGTGAAAACCCAGAACACAAAAGCTCACACTGGTTGTTTTTTTTGCGGGGGCACACTGGTTGTTTTTGTTCAATACACAAAGATTTGACAAAGTAATCATAATGTGCAGATGAAATTGGCAACACTACGATTCATTTAGAATCTGAAGAGTATATGTACATGCACAAAACATGCTGCGCTGCGGGTTACTCCTACAGAATTATTACCCTGTGATGTGAAGAGAGTCTTGATTTGGTACCAACACGTAACCTTTCAATGCACTAGCAAGATACACCACATATTATTTGCTTCCTAAGAATATTCTGTCTCTCACAATGTTCCATTTGTCACCTATTATGCTTTTTTGGCTTTCTAAGAATACTCTGTCACAATGTTCCCGCAAAAAAACAACCTATTACTCTTGTATGATTTGTATGTGTCTCTTCACAGAGGATGTCACTTTAGTCACCACACAAATAGTATGATTTTTTTAAAAAAAAAGGAGGATGTACCCCTGGCCTCTACATCTGGGCGATGCATGCGGTCACTTTATTAATTATTCACAAAACTTTACAAAATAGTACATCAGTAAGCCTGGAGCCACCATATTAGCAACACCTGTTGCTATGATATTACCAAAGAACGCTACCTCTCTTAGCTTCAGAAGTTTTTCAAGGCCAGAGATCCTGTGCTCAGGTTCCTGCATGAATGATCAATGGCTCAACTTTCAAAAAGAAAGTTAAGAGAGATAGAGTTCACTAGTAGAAAAGGGGGCAATGGCCCAGGCCGGTTCAGGCCATTAGTCCCGGTTCAATCCAGAACCGGGACCAATGGAGATATTTGCCCCGGTTCGTGAGCCCAGGGGGCCGGCCAGGCCACGTGGGCCATTGGTCCCGATTCGTCCGAACCTTTTGGACCCTCTACCCTACCGCGGGCGTCGATGCCCACGTCACTTGTGGGACATAGATGTAGTGTTCAACGCCGACCCCCTCCCGATAGCTTCAACACGTGGGGGGGGGGGGTCGATATTACCCCCTCCTTGAAGCGTTCTCGAGGCCACCCCCTAACCCTTGAAGCGTTGTCGAGGCCACCCGAAACTCTAGAGAATCAGCGTCGAGGCCACTAATTAATATGATTCCTTATTGTGATTAGCTAACTAGTTCTACGTTTGCCACTAATATATCCATATCTGTCATGTTTGAATAATAATTGACATGTTGTAAATATTTGTAGAAACTATGGACACCCCGCCCCGAGACGAAGCACAAGAAGCATTGTTGAGGGACATAATCGCAGAAGGAAGTGATGCCCTCAGGTCGTTGATGTATCTCAACGATACCGATGGTGTTGAGGATATAACTACTAAGTATAAACCGGCCAGGAGGGCCCGGTTCACCTTAGACTGTGCTGAAGCCCATGAAGGTCCAGAAGATGGCGTTCTACTAGTGAAGTTTGGAAGCCCACGGCCCAAAGGCGGATTAGGGCCCGTAATGGCAAACCGCCATGACTATGTAAACTTGTAATGAAAGTTAGAAAAGGGAGAGACCGAGCCGGACACTTTGTATAGGTTGGCTCGGGACTTTGTAAACTGGCCGGGCGTCAACCTGTGTATATAAAGGGACGGCCCGGCGGCGGTTCAGGACAGAGAACAACAACTCGAGGCCTAGGCGAAGCTTATTTGCTCCCTAGTCATCGAAACCACATCAATCCCATCAAAACTAGACGTAGGCTTTTACCTTCATCGAAGGGGCCGAACTAGTATAAACTTTTGTGTCTTTGCGTCCGCTTTAACCCCTTCAAGCTAACCCGTAGCGATGGCTCCACGACTAAGTCCTTTCACGAGGACATCTGCCGTGACAAAACCACGACAGTTGGCGCCCACCGTGGGGCTATCGCACGATGGTTTGATGATCTTGGAGAGCAAGCTCGAAGGACTCGAAGGCTATGCTGTGGGCCGGATGACCAAGAGTCGTCGTGGCAAGCTCTACATCGATGACGCAGGATGGGGCCCCGAGGCCGGCTCAATCGAGTACGGGTACCGGGTCCCCTTTGGTGGCATACGCGTTTTCATCGGCAAGATTGGTGAGCCAGGGCCTGATCCGGACATCTGCACCGACCTCATCGAGACGGCTCAGCGTATGAGAACTGCCAGTTAAACCGGCCGTGAAGCGCGCCTTCGTGGGAGTCATCCACGGAGGAGACCATGAGGACGGATCGGGATATGGTAGCGAGACCGCCGTCTATTCCGGTGACGAGTCCTCGACCAGAGAAACCGAATCGTTGTGCCAATTGCAAGACGACCAGATGAGGGGCTGTTCCGATGGCGACAGTATTCCTGACCCCTCCGATCAGCCCAACCGGGTTGGAATATTCATGGCCGGTACACAAGCGGCGCTTCACTCTTCGACCGCGGCGGCGATGCTCTCTGGACCATCAGCGGCGGCAGCCACCGGGGCAGGAGGCCCTGTGCACCTGCCGGCTCAAGTTTTATCTGACCTGTTCGACGCACTAGTTGTGCTTATGGCGGAGGCCAATCCGGCGGATCAAGATGCCCACAACGCAGAAGTTGCGAAGGTGAGAGAGCAGATCGCGCAGGCCAAAGCTGACCTGGCAGCTGAGAACGACAGGATGGTCGCAGAGCGGGCCGCTTTGGACGCCCAGGCCTATAGGCTCATGCTTGACCAGAACGCATCATATGAGGTCTTGAAGCGGAAGTACAGGTCACGCCTGCCATCAGTTTTCGACGCTAAAAATCTCTTTCACACCCCGGAGGCTGGAACCAGTAATCCGCCGTGGCACCGGGACCAGGGGCGCCGGTCCAACCCCGCCTGATGGAACCCCCTCGGCAGAACTGTGTGGTACCTCCACCGGTCCAGACACCTCCGGGCCATTATTCTAATCCTATGGACAATCTTGTCGCGGCCGCTTCACGATTAGAGGCTATCCCAATCGAAGGAGACTCTCCGCAGGCGATAGAAACACGTCGTGTTAAGGAGCTTCTTCGGACCGCTTTGATCCAGCAGGAGGCATACTCATACAGCCGTGATCAAATTCATTCCACACATCGTCCAAGACGGAGCTACAGTAGGCGTATGGATGAGCCGGCCGTATCGAGCAACGCCCGGCGCCGTGAAGCGGCCCATGGCAATAGCCCGGCAGGCGGTATTCGCGATGCTCAGGAAGTGGTGGACCGGGCCCGCACGGCGAAGGGAGGCCGAGTTAGCAGCCCGTAACGAGGCGTCGGCTACCACGCCGGTTCGCCCCACCACCTCAGTCGAGCCAGGGGTCGCTTCTAGTTTGGGGGTGCCCTGTTTAATTCCCGCTTTACGCAATGTGCGCTTGCCCAAAGATTTCAAGGGTCCGCGCAAGGTGCCAAATTACACTGCCGATTTATCTCCAGAAGCATGGATAGAGAGCTATGAGATGGCCATGGAGATGCTGGATGTGGATGAGACCGCATGTGCAAAGTACTTCACCATGATGCTTGAAGGCACGGCCCGTACTTGTTTGAAGAGCTTGCCGCCCAATTCTATCAGTTCATGGGCCCAGTTGCGGACCCGGTTTATCCAGAATTTCAAATATACGTGTAAGCAGCCCATGTCCATAGTGGACTTGGCGGCTTGTGTCCAGGAGGAAGGAGAATCAACAAACCATTGGGCCGGGACGAAGGAGATGCCGGCCAACCACCTTTGGAAGGACTGTTACATTATGCAGGAGTTCAAAAACTCTAATGCTTTCCGTTATGATCATGGGTCCGGTGATGGCCCAGGATCCGGTTTCCATGGGCCGGGTCACGATGGAGGAGCTTCCAGTCCAGGCTTCAGTGGAAATCAGGGCGGACATAACAATCAGAATAGTCAGAATAACCAAGGTGGTTACAACCACCAGCAGCAGCAGCAGTCGGGTTATCAAAGCCATCCAAAACAGTTGAACAATGGGCAGTATCACGTTTTCACAACTAGCTTGGATAAGCGGGACCGGAAACTTCACAAGCGAGCGGTGAATTCTGTTGAACCGGCTGTACCACGTTATTTACGCTGGTCGGAACAGCCAATCGTGTGGAGCAGGGAGGATCACCCTCTTCGGGTTGACAATCCGGGCCAGCTGGCATTGGTGGTAGCCCCTCAGGTGGGAGGTTATAAGTTCACCAAAGTGCTCATGGATGGAGGGAGCAGTATTAACATCCTGTACTATGAGACATTCCGCCGCATGGGGCTAACAGATAAAAATCTCAAACCGTCTAATACGGTGTTCCATGGTGTGGTGCCTGGCAAGTCAGCATACCCTGTCGGCAAGATAGCTCTGGAAGTGGCTTTTGGGGACGTTCATGATTCCCGATCAGAGACACTAACATTTGAGGTGGTGAAAATCCGGAGCCCATATCACGCCCTATTTGGGCGGCCGGCTTATGCCAAGTTCATGGCACGGCCTTGTTATATCTATTTGCAGCTCAAGATGCCGGGTCACAAGGGGACAATAACGGTTCATGGGAGCCGCAAGATCGCTTTGGAATGTGAGGAAGGTGATGCGGCCTATGCAGAGTCGGTTTGCGCTACGGAGGAGTTGAAATATTACAAGGACAATGTTGATCCGGCAGACATGACCCCTTTGAAGAAGCCGACTACAGAACATGATCCGGGCCTGAAATTCAAATCGGCAGCTGAGACTAATGTTGTTGACTTCGTGCCTGGCGATTCGTCCAAGCAGTTCAGCATCAGTGCCAACTTGGATCCGAAATAGGAAAGCGCGCTCATCGAGTTCATCCGTGAGAATCGGGACATTTTTGCATGGAAGCCTTCTGACATGCCAGGTGTACCGAGGCAACTCGTTGAGCACACTCTTAATGTTGATCCCAAGTACAAACCGGTGAAGCAGTTTCTCCGCCGGTTTAAGGAAGAAAGGCGCAAGGCCATTGGAGAGGAGGTGGCTAGGCTCTTAGCAGCTAGTTTTATCAATGAAGTCTTCCATCCAGAGTGGCTTGCTAATCCGGTGCTGGTTGTTAAGAAAAACGGCACTTGGCGCATGTGTGTGGATTACACAGATCTTAAGAAGGCTTGTCCAGCAGATCCTTTTGCCCTCCCCCGCATTGACCAGATTATTGATGCCACTGCGGGTTGTGAGCGTTTGAGCTTTTTGGATGCATATTCTGGGTATCATCGGATCAAGATGGCGATTAAGGACCAGGAGAAAACAGCGTTTATCACTCCCTTTGGAGCCTTCTGCTATGTATCTATGCGTTTTGGGCTCAAGAGCGCCCAAGCAACTTATCAATGCTGTGTACAGAATTGCCTGCATAAACAGATCGGCCGTAATGTGCAGGACTATGTTGATGATATTGTGGTCAAGTCAAGGGAGAAGGAGACACTGATTGACGATTTGAAGGAAACCTTTGACAACCTGCGGGTTTACAAGATGATGCTCAACCCGGCCAAATGTGTCTTTGGTGTTCCGGCGAGCAAGTTATTGGGTTTTCGTGTCCAATGTGGGAATTGAAGCTAATCCGGAGAAGATTACGGCTATTACCTCCCCGACTAAACCGAAGTGTATTAACGATGTCCAGCTTTTGGCAGGCCGGATTGCCGCTACCGAGCCGGTTTATCACCGCCTCGGAGAGAAGGCCATCCCTTTGTACCGAATGCTTTGAAAAAGACAGATCGGTTTATGCGAGTCCAGCCGCCGATGAAGCGTTGGAGGACTTAAAGCGGCAGTTAGCCAATCCGCCCGTTCTTGTAGATCCAATCGACAAAGAACTGTTATTACTATACGTAGCGGCTAATGCTCGCGCAGTCAGCGTGGCTATTGTGGTAGAACGCAAAGAGGCAGGCAAGGAATATCCGGTTCAGTGGCCGGTTTACTATATTAGCGAGGTGCTTATTGAATCCAAGCAACGGTACCCGCATTGGCAAAAGCTAGTGTACGGAATTTTTATGGCGAGCCGGAAGCTTAAGCAATACTTCCAGGGCCATCCGATCACAGTGGTCAGCTTTGCTCCTTTGGGCGATATAATTCAGAACAGGGAAGCGACTGGCCAGATTGCTAAGTGGGCTATAGAGCTTGGGCATACGGGTTAAAGTATGTGCCTCGAACGGCGATCAAATCTCAAGCGCTTGTGGATTTCATCAATGATTGGACGGAGTTACTGAGCACTGAAGAAGCGGATCACACCTATTGGACGATTCATTTTGATGGATCCAGGCAATTGGAGGGCTCGGGGGCTGGAGTCGTATTAACTTCCCCGCGAGGTGACAAATTCCGTTATGTTCTCCGCTTGATATTCCCTTGTACTAACAATGCAGCTGAGTATGAAGCTTTACTCCGTGGTCTTCGGATGGCGAAGGAGATGAATCTCAGCCGGGTTAAGTGCTTCGGTGACTCGGACCTGGTGGCTCAACAGTGTCCGCACTTGAGATTCCAAGGATCCCCTCATGGCAGCCCTATCGACATGAGGTGGACATTGTTGCAGGTCACTTTAAGGGTTATCAGGTGGATCATGTGGACAGACGGAAGAATGAAGCGGCGGACGCTTTAAGCCGGCTGGGCTCTCAGCGTAAACCGGTCCCGCCTAATGTCTTTTTAGATGTTTTGCATAACCCGTCCGTCAAGCTCCCTGGTGAAGCGGATTTGGCTATTCCTGATCCGGGGGCGCAGTTGGTGGCAGCCCTGCATGTTATACCAGATTGGATAGTTCCTTATCTTGCGTACATGAACCAGGGCGAGTTGCCAGAGGATGAGACTCTGGCCAGGTAGATAGTCCGGCGATCCAAGTCCATGACCACTGTCAATGGCGAATTGCATCATTGCAAAGGTGTCGCGCTGCTCCAACACCGTGTGTCCCCCGAGGAAGGTTGCGAAATTTTACGCGAAATCCACGAAGGGATTGTGGTCACCACGCCGGTTCAAAGTCTCGTGGCTAAGGCGTTTAAATCACGGGTTCTACTGGTTGTGACTCATGCTGATCTGGAGGACCTAGTTAGGCGATGTGATGGCTGTCGAGAAATTTTCACGGCGTGCTCATGTGCCGCTCAAGAATTGAGGATGATTCCAATTACTTGGCCGTTTGCGACTTGGGGGCTGGATATGGTCGGACCTTTCAAAAGGTCCAAGGACAAAAAGACCCACCTCTTGGTGGCGGTTGACAAGTTCACCAAGTGGGTTGAAGCGGAGCCCGTTAGCAAGTGTGATGCAGCTACAGCGGTTAAGTTCATTAAAAAGGTGATTTTTCGGTTTGGCTTTCCACACAGTATCATTACTGACAATGGTACCAACTTGTCCAAGGGCGCTATGAAGGAGTTCTGTGAGCGTGAGCACATCCGGCTTGACGTATCGTCAGTGGCTCACCCCCAGTCCAATGGACAAGCAGAACGGACTAATCAAGAGATCTTGCGAGACATCAAACCCCGACTTATGGTTCCTTTGCAGAGAACACCGGGTTGTTGGGTAGAAGAGCTACCGTCTGTGTTATGGAGTATCAATACTATGCCAAACAGATCCACAGGATACACACCGTTCTTCATGGTCTATGGAGCGGAGGCGGTTCTCCCTAGCGATATCCGTCATGACTCACCTCGTGTGGCGGCTTATGTTGAAGCGGACAACGAGACGGCACGACAAGATGCTTTGGACCTATTGGATGAAGAACGTGACATAGCAGCTGCCCGCTCGGCGATTTACCAACAGGATCTTCGTCGTTATCACAGTCGCCGAGTCAGAACCAGAACTTTTCAAGAAGGAGATTTGGTGCTTCGACTCATCCAAGACCAGACTGATATGCACAAGTTATCCCCACCTTGGAAAGGACCTTTTGTGGTCAGCAAGAATCTGCACAACGGGTCGTACTATCTGATCGATATTCGAGAGCATAAAGACTCACGCACGTCAAAGGAGGAGACCAACAGGCCGTGGAACATAGCTCATCTTCGGCCTTATTATACCTGAGCCATCGGCTCTACTCATGTACATATTATGACAGTGTATATATTATGAATAAAGTAATAAACCGGAGCCTCAGCTAAAGCGGGGTATCTGTTCTGTTACATCATGCGTGGTTACATGGAGTTGTTCTGTCTTAAAGCGGCCTCCGGTTTACCCCTTGAGTTTGCTTTTCAAAAGCTTTATGATATCACTTGGGGGCTTGGTCGTGTCTGAACCAATGCAACACCTTTTGATAGGCGAAAGCCACCAGATCACTTGGGGACATGGTCAAGTCTGAACCAGTCACGCCTCTTGATTGGCCTAATGCCATAGAGTCACTTGGGGGCTTGGTCGAACCCGAACCATTGCCACGCCACTTGATCGGCATAATGCCACGGTTTCAGTTGGGGACCTGGCTGACTTGAACCATGGCTACACCTTATTGGGAGCTTGGTCGTGTCCAACCATGGTAACACCATCTGATCGGCTCAGTAAAGCCTCTTTTTGCAAACGGTTTTATCATTGCCTTTGCTTCCATATTTTTTCATAACTGTTATTTGATTTTTGTTGCGTTTTTTAAACCGAGAACATTTTTAAACCGGTTCAACTTGTCAATTGACGGAATTCGGTCCATTTTTAATCCGGAGATAATTTTTCCGGTTTGACTTTTTCTGTTAACATCCCATTATGGAGTAACAGGGGGCTTGTCATGACCCGGCACAGTTTACATGGTAAACCGGCATTATAAACACAGGAGCTGTATTCTCCTTTGACGGTAATGGTTTATACAACCTCCGCTTCAAGATTGGCTAAGCCAACTTCATGCCCAGCGATGGCAGGTATTTTGTATCACAAATTTTGATCATATACCTCAATATTTCGTTGCATATATAAATGAACGTCACAAGCCGGCTGGCGGCACAAACCGCCGTGGCAGTTTAAGATTTTCGCTGCAGGTAATAGTTTATCATTGGCAAATCAAAAGGAGGCATAAGTTGGAAAACGTATGCACGAAGGCATATAAACGCCAAAGGTGGCAGCTAGTTTTATTACAAGGCATTCAGAGGCCCAAAATTTGGAGTTACTTCATAACGGGCAGTTTCTGGCGTATCAACCGACTTGACGGATTAAGCTTCATTGCCGGGTTGACGTGAAGTAGATGGGTAAATGCGGCGTCGGTTCAACTTCTTCCTCCTCACCATCCAATGGCCGGAAGTCATTGGTGGTCCAATCAATCCGGGTTAAAGCACGAAGACAGCCTCTTCACTTATAAGCTCAGCCGGATCAACGCTGTATGCGTAAGTGTGCTTACGGGTTGGTGGAACAAGGTTCTGCACTTCTGGAATAACAGCTTCAACCCGTCTGTTGTTCGCGTCGTAGAAGGAGCGGTCAACCGTCAGGTTGGCCTCTTCTGCCAGTTCACTCGCCAGAGGATGCATCTCCCTTGTTACCCGTTTGAGAGCATCATTATCAAATACTTCGCCATTTTCTTGAGCACTAGGGAAGCCTTTGGCTATGTCAGCCGGATCAAGGTCAGCTATCCATGCTTTGGCGCGAGTTAGTGCCAATAAGGTGCCAGCCCGGGCAGCGGACTGGTATCATAGATAGCCGGTCCAGTGTGTCCTTGATCAGTGTCGGAGCTGCATTATCATAAGAAGTGGCGCAAATAACTCGCTGGGTGCCGGTATACAGCTGTTCAATTAGCGTATACGCGGCCTTGAGTTTCTTCCGCATGTCAGAGCCCAGATGAGCAATGCGCCTACCTATACCGGTTTAAGAAAGTTCAGGTTAAACCGGAGGAAATTTCAAAACGGAATATTCATCACAAGCTTGGTGAAACGTTGCTTACCAAATATTGCAGAGGTCATGGCATTGATTTGGCGCTTTAATCCAGTGAGCTCTTTAAATCGCCGGTTTAAGAGCTGCTTCAAAGATCTTCCGCCCGTTTTAGCAAGCCCACCTTTTCAGTATCCCAGCTGGCCCGCTCAGACTTAAACCACTCCTTGAGCTGCTCCATGGTATTCAAGGCGGTTTTCAGCTCATCCTTGGCCTTGGAGGTTTCTGCTTGTTGAGATTTCAGATTTTCTTGAAGATCATTGATTTGTGAGACTTGTTGGCGTATCTCACTCTGCAACAAAAAGGGAGCATGTTAATATCTTCATTAGAAGTCCCAAGCGCATAACCAGTCATACACTTGGCACTTGGGGGCTAATGCGGATCATTTTTTATACTGATTATTGAAGTCCCATGGATTAATAAAAGTGTTAATCATGGCACTTGGGGGCTAATGCGTGTTTGATCAGAAATATATAAGACAAAGTAATATGGACTATGCAAAGTCCCGGTTTGACTTTCTAGGGACAAACCGGCCCTTGGGGGCTACTATGCAATGAAGGTACAAGAGAAAGGCACAACTATTTACCTCATAGCGCTCCTTCATAAGATTTACTAAACCGGCTTCATAATCACGGCTTGTGTAGAGCCGGTTCAGGAAGCCAGAGTGAAGGTCTTGGGCAGAGAGATTGTTATAAGCTGACAGATCAGTTTTCTCCTTCCCTTTGCTCATGGCAGTAAATTCTTCCTTGGCAGTGTGCTTTGATAGAGCAACCGGATTGCCGGGGGCGGTATATGCGGTGCCCGTAATTCACGACATCATCATCTTTGGTCGGACTGGCGGATTAGCATTTTCAACAGGGCTTGGCGCTTTCATACCCGGGCTTGGCGGATCAGCAGTTGAGTCCCGTTGTTCTATTGTAGGACTCAGAGGAGCAGGAGGATGTGAAGTCTCAACTTGGACATCCGGTTCAACCTCTGGTGCATTAGCATTGGCATCTTGATTTTTTCCAGCAGAGTTGTCCTTAGCAACTTTGGGATTTTCACCATAATGCTCCGGAGTCTTCTCCGGATCAACATCCACAGTAGGGACGACAGTCTTGGCCTTTTTACTAAATCGAGCCTTGGTACTACAACATCAAAGGTTAGAATATGGTAAACCGACAAATACGTGGAGCAAATTAATGAATAATATACTTACCCAGCAGCAACTTTGAGAGGAGGCAACTGAGTGGTTGAGGAACCGCCAGACGAGTTGGAAGAAGCCTGGTAATTCGGGTCAGACGGATTGAGAGGGCATCGGAAGAAACCTTTCAAAGGATAACGCTTTTCAGGAGAACAAGTCACCACTGGACGACGTTTCCGGGTTGGCGTGTCAGCTAAACCGGACGACGTAATTTGTTGACCGCTATGCCGGGTCGTGCGGCGTTCTTCAGTTCTTTGTGTCCTCAAAGAAAATTTTGGATCCAAATGAGCATAGGAGTGAGATTGTTTCACTTTCCGGATCAGTCTTGGCGAATTCTTTTAACCGTACAAGATCAGAATCAGAAGAAAGAAGGATTACCTCAACAGGTTCTGCATGGCTAGCCTCAGCGTCATCCTGGGAATTGTAATTGTCAATAAAATGAATGAAAAAATAACCAAGTGAGTTAAGCTCTACCTCAGCATCTGATTCTTCATCTTCTGGCGGTTCAGAAGACTCGGTGGTTTTCCTCTTGCCAGTTTTCTTGGTGGTCTTGGTTTTTGCACGAGGAACCCGGGCCGGTTTAGTTCGCTTCCAGAAGGGGATGTTAGCCTGAAAATTGATACAGAGGGATTAATACAATCAATATGGAATCAAAATCAGTTGGGTAATGAGAGGAACTTTACCGCAGGCGGTTTGTTGGAGATGCAGAACGGAGTCAACCCGGTTTGGCTGCATGCAGAGATCGGTTCATCGAGCATTCTCTTCACTGTTTCGGTAACTTCAAGCTCAGTTATTGATAGTCCGTGATGTCGTAGAGGATCTTTGACGTCACCAGTATATTCGTGCATCAATCCGGGGCGGCGGCTTAATGGCAAGATGCCCCAAGAAACCCAGCAGCGGACAAGGTCAATACCGCTTAAACCGTTGGCCATCGTGAGCCGGAGCTTGGTAATTTGAGGTGCGAAATTCTTCCGTTCTGCGGCGGTTAAGCGCGAAGGCAATAGGTGGCTGTTGCTAAGCCGGTGAGGGCGATAACCCGGCAAGGGATTTTCTCCGTTAGGAGCAGTGTTTCGACAATAGAACCAGGTTTGATTCCAATCTTTAGGATGACTATGATGTTTGGCGTGAGGGAAGTCTACTTCCTTCCTTTTTTGGATTGAAATGCCACCCAGTTCTGTGTTAGGACCGTCCGAGAATTCTGTACGGCGGTTCAAATGAAAGAAATCGCGAAATAACTCCACGGTTGGTTCTTCTTGAAGGTAGACTTCGCAGAATACTTGAAAGTTGCATATATTGGACACGGAGTTCGGACCAAGATCTTGTGGATGGAGTTGGAAGCTTGCGAGGACGTCCCGGAATTTTTTTGATCCGGGCGGGCTGAATCCCCGGTCTAGGTGTTGCATAAAAACAATCACTTCTCCTTCTTGAGGTTCAGGTGGACATTCCGATTCCGGAACTCGCCAGTGGAGAACATTTTTTGAGGCTAAAACGCCACTGGTGACGTAGCCATTGAGTTGTGTTTCCGTGATCCGGGACGGAACCCAATTGCAAGCAGTAAATTGTTTCGCCATTCCAGAAGGGGGGAGCTGAAAGAAAATCAAACAGGTGCTAGTTTACTGTCCACGGTTTGTAAGTGAAAAATTCAGTGTTAAACCGGTGAAAATACAATGCAAGGTCAAGTTGGCGGTTTAAGAGAGGGCTAATGACATATGGCGGATTGGCATCAAGGATTAAACCGCCCATAGGCGTAAAGGCCCAGATTCAAAATTTCTGCTAAGTGTTGATGTAAACAGGTTTCACACAATGTTCAAATCTATTTGGATCTACCGCACATCTATAAAGCAGTTTTTACTACGTTCTTTAAAAGGCGTTCAAGTAAAACAGAGAAGGATGCATACTCTACCAGAAGAAAAGGAAGGGCTGCTAGTATTAAAAACAGATGCGGAAAGACTACCGCAGGAGATCTATATCGTTTTTGGATCAAAACTACCGCGGCAGAAGGTAGGATGAAGAGGAAAATGGAGAGCTGTGCGGATGAGCTTGTAAAACCTAATGCAGATCTAAGGACGAGGAATAGAAGAAGCTTACCGCTGCAGATTACGACAGATGGGGGCGATGAGCCTCTGATCTAACTCAGGTTGATGCAGCGGCCTTGGTTGGTGCAGTTCTCGAAGGTCGCGGACGGCGGCGGAGCTTCAGAGCTGGGGCGTCGCGAGGAAGAAGAAGATGCGAAGGGGAAGAGAAAAGGAGCCCTCGGGCTTTATTTATAAGGGAAGGAGTAAATGGCGGTAGCGAGAATCAAAGGCGTCGAAGCGTCCGAGTGGGCGCGCTGTCGCCTCGATTTTCGAGATAATCATTAAAGTGAAGAGAATCTTTTAATCCTTTTATACAAAGATGATGTCATGACGGACCGTTGCAGGGCTCTGAGGATGACGTCACGGCGGTTTACAAAATTCACAGGAGAAGTCAATATGGCGGTTTATGAAAATACAAGAGGATGTTTACAAGATATTTTTGAAGTGTTGAAGATTGACATGAATAAATTCAAATCAATCCGGGGCCTAATGTTGAGGATATAACTACTAAGTATAAACCGGCCAGAGGGCCAGTTCACCTTAGACTGTCTTTGAAGCCCATGAAGGTCCGTAAGATGGCGTTCTACTAGTGAAGTTTGGAAGCCCACGGCCCAAAGGCGGATTAGGGCCCGTAATGGCAAACCGCCATGACTATGTAAACTTGTAATGAAAGTTAGAAAAGGGAGAGACCGAGCGGACACTTTGTATAGGTCGGCTCGGGACTCGTAAACCGCCGAAAGCGTCAACTGTGTATATAAAGGGACGACCCGTGGCGGTTCAGACAGAGAACAACAACTAGACGTAGGCGAAGCTTATTTGCTCCCTAGTCATCGAAACCACATCAATCCCATCACAACTAGACGTAGGCTTTTACCTTCATCGAAGGGGCCGAACTAGTATAAACTTTTGTGTCTTTGCATCCGCTTTAACCCCTTCAAGCTAACCCGTAGCGATGGCTCCACGACTAAGTCCTTTCACGAGGACATCTGCCGTGACAAAACCATGACAGATGGTCTAGAAGGAGAGGGTGAAGAAGCAGCTGGCTATGATTATGATGGCTCCGATGACCCAATGCCGGTGGAAAAAGGAGAGGGTGAAGAAGTAGACCGTGAGGACTGCTCCGGTGATCACCGAACTAAGTCAGGCCAGGTATATATATTAGTTAAGCCTGTGCTGACTAGCTAATTGATGCATTCATTGTTTTGGTATGTACACATTGAAAGAACATGCGGTGCCCCCATGTTTGGTTTTGGTAATTGATGACAATCTCTATGGACTAATGGTTGTCTTGAGTTATATTTGAAGGATCTGTCCATAGGCTTGTCTTGAATTCCATGTGTTGGTTTCAAGGAGTTTATGAGTTGACCAAGGTGCTATTAAGGTATATTACCGCATGGTGGGAAGGTGCCGAAAAAACTATATAAAAAACTACTCAGAAATAAATAGAAGAAAAAATAGTTGTGATTAACTTTACTAAAATCTTTTTTATTTTTAATGACTTATTACAACTCAGAAATAAATAGAAAGAAAATATATATAGCAGAAAAGAAAAACTATATAAAAACTACTCAGAAATAAATAGAAGAAAAAATAGTTGTGATTAACTTTACTAAAAAATGAGCATAAATGCTTATTTTTAATGACTTGTTACAACTCAGAAATAAAAAGAAAAAAAATAAATATAGCAGAAAAGAAAAAAAACTATATAAAAAACTATTCAGAAATAAATAGAAAAAAAATAGTTGTGATTAACTTTACTAAAAAATGAGCATAGATGCTTATTTTTAGTGACTTATTACAATTCAGAAATAAATAGAAGAAAAAATAGTTGTGATTAACTTTACTAAAAATGAGCATATATGCTTATATTTAATGACTTATTACAACTCAGAAATAAAAAGAAAAAATAAATATAGCAGAAAAGAAAAAACTATATAAAAACTACTCGAAATGAGCATAGATGCGCTTATAGAAAATTCAACCTAAATTCATAATAAATTTCTACTAACTTCAGAGAAATTCAAGATGAATTTAGGTTAAATTCTCTGTATAAGGGCATCTATTTTCATTTTGAGAGGAGCTCAACAGGGCAGAGAGGGAGGGGCTTATAAACCGGTCTGATTCCCCTTCGGTTGGCGAGGTGGGACTAAACTCGGGCCGCAACGAGGACCAACCCTTTAGTCCCGGTTGGTGGCATGAACCGGGACTAATGGGCAGCCTTTGGTCCCGGTTCAAGCCACCAACCGGGACCAATGGTGGTGGGCAGAGCGAGGCCATTGGTCCCGGTTCGTCCCACCAACCGGGACCAATAGGTCCAGACGAACCGGGACCAATGGCCCACGTGGCCCGGCCGGCCCCCGGGGCTCACGAACTGGGTACAATGCCCCCATTGGTCCCGGTTCTGGATTGAACCGGGACTAATGGGCTGGACCGCCTGGACCATTGACCCCTTTTCTACTAGTGTCATACCCTTGCGTCTATAGGTCACTCGCAACAATGTAATCGCTCACTGGCTTCAGAACTCCCCTAGGGAGAGAGCTAGCATAGTTGACTCGGATTGTAATCACGATGCTTGATCAATGAAAGTTCCATTCCCGCAAGAAAAGAGCTACCTATAGCTTTAGAGTGCAAACGAGCTTCAGACACAAACAAACACGACGGCATCCTCGAAGACGGCACCAACATCGAGGTTGGTGTTTAGGTTAGTCATAGTGGGAAGTAACTTAGAGTAGTAACATGCATATGTTATTAGTCATTGTTATTACCTTCATAATGGGTAGTAACATAAGTTTAGTGTCATACAAGCATTCATTTATTAGGTTGTAGACACATTTTGCATTGGGGTGCGTTATGTTACAGTAACATACTACTCCCTCCGTCTAGGTGTGTAAGTCATCTTACGTTATGCACCGTGACCAAGGTGGAGGGGAAACGAGAGAACTTAATGTGATTTTGCTAATTAATAACAATGCATGCAATGAACTAACCAATGCATGTCTTGTTTGGTAGTCTCAAATCATTTAAAGCATGCATGGCCCACATCTCTTATTGGTTGATATGTCACGAAACAAGAAACAAGATGAGAGTTAATGTATCGTGCCTAAGTGTTTTGGGATTATTTGGTTTTCGTAAGATGACTTACACACCTAGACGGAGGGAGTATGTTACCACAAATACCTCTCTCTTCATTAACTCTTAGCCACATAAGCACATTTATCTTGGGATGTGTTATGTTACTAGCTAAGTTACTCCCACTATGGCTAGCCTTATCCACGCTGTAGTTGTTCTGCTGCTTGAGTTGTTGTCAAACAGATTAGTGTGAACGTCAAGGCGCGTGATCGCTGTCGAGAAAAGCTTTCCACAAAATTGCTAAAGTAGTAGTGCGTGCATGACTTAAAAAAGTTCCTTGTGAAATCCCAGAACACAGAATCAGAACCTTGTGAAAACCCAGAACACAAAAGCTCACACTGGTTGTTTTTTTTGCGGGGGCACACTGGTTGTTTTTGTTCAATACACAAAGATTTGACAAAGTAATCATAATGTGCAGATGAAATTGGCAACACTACGATTCATTTAGAATCTGAAGAGTATATGTACATGCACAAAACATGCTGCGCTGCGGGTTACTCCTACAGAATTATTACCCTGTGATGTGAAGAGAGTCTTGATTTGGTACCAACACGTAACCTTTCAATGCACTAGCAAGATACACCACATATTATTTGCTTCCTAAGAATATTCTGTCTCTCACAATGTTCCATTTGTCACCTATTATGCTTTTTTGGCTTTCTAAGAATACTCTGTCACAATGTTCCCGCAAAAAAACAACCTATTACTCTTGTATGATTTGTATGTGTCTCTTCACAGAGGATGTCTCCACACAAATAGTATGATTTTTTTTAAAAAAAAAGGAGGATGTACCCCTGGCCTCTACATCTGGGCGATGCATGCGGTCACTTTATTAATTATTCACAAAACTTTACAAAATAGTACATCAGTAAGCCTGGAGCCACCATATTAGCAACACCTGTTGCTATGATATTACCAAAGAACGCTACCTCTCTTAGCTTCAGAAGTTTTTCAAGGCCAGAGATCCTGTGCTCAGGTTCCTGCATGAATGATCAATGGCTCAACTTTCAAAAAGAAAGTTAAGAGAGATAGAGTTCACTAGTAGAAAAGGGGGCAATGGCCCAGGCCGGTTCAGGCCATTAGTCCCGGTTCAATCCAGAACCGGGACCAATGGAGATATTTGCCCCGGTTCGTGAGCCCAGGGGGCCGGCCAGGCCACGTGGGCCATTGGTCCCGATTCGTCCGAACCTTTTGGACCCTCTACCCTACCGCGGGCGTCGATGCCCACGTCACTTGTGGGACATAGATGTAGTGTTCAACGCCGACCCCCTCCCGATAGCTTCAACACGTGGGGGGGGGGTCGATATTACCCCCTCCTTGAAGCGTTCTCGAGGCCACCCCCTAACCCTTGAAGCGTTGTCGAGGCCACCCGAAACTCTAGAGAATCAGCGTCGAGGCCACTAATTAATATGATTCCTTATTGTGATTAGCTAACTAGTTCTACGTTTGCCACTAATATATCCATATCTGTCATGTTTGAATAATAATTGACATGTTGTAAATATTTGTAGAAACTATGGACACCCCGCCCCGAGACGAAGCACAAGAAGCGTTGTTGAGGGACATAATCGCAGAAGGAAGTGATGCCCTCAGGTCGTTGATGTATCTCAACGATACCGATGGTGTTGAGGATATAACTACTAAGTATAAACCGCCGGGAGGGCCAGTTCACCTTAGACTGTGCTGAAGCCCATGAAGGTCCAGAAGATGGCGTTCTACTAGTGAAGTTTGGAAGCCCACGGCCCAAAGGCGGATTAGGGCCCGTAATGGCAAACCGCCATGACTATGTAAACTTGTAATGAAAGTTAGAAAAGGGAGAGACCGAGCCGGACACTTTGTATAGGTCGGCTCGGGACTTTGTAAACTGGCCGGGCGTCAACCTGTGTATATAAAGGGACGGCCCGGCGGCGGTTCAGGACAGAGAACAACAACTCGAGGCCTAGGCGAAGCTTATTTGCTCCTAGTCATCGAAACCACATCAATCCCATCAAAACTAGACGTAGGCTTTTACCTTCATCGAAGGGGCCGAACTAGTATAAACTTTTGTGTCTTTGCGTCCGCTTTAACCCCTTCAAGCTAACCCGTAGCGATGGCTCCACGACTAAGTCCTTTCACGAGGACATCTGCCGTGACAAAACCATGACAGATGGTCTGGAAGGAGAGGGTGAAGAAGCAACTGGCTATGATTATGATGGCTCCGATGACCCAATGCCGGTGGAAAAAGGAGAGGGTGAAGAAGTAGACCGTGAGGACTGCTCCGGTGATCACCGAACTAAGTCGGGCCGGTATATATATTAGTTAAGCCTGTGCTGACTAGCTAATTGATGCATTCATTGTTTTGGTATGTACACATTGAAAGAACATGCGGTGCCCCCATGTTTGGTTTTGGTAATTGATGACAATCTCTATGGACTAATGGTTGTCTTGAGTTATATTTGAAGGATCTGTCCATAGGCTTGTCTTGAATTCCATGTGTTGGTTTCAAGGAGTTTATGAGTTGACCAAGGTGCTATTAAGGTATTATCCAAAGATTTGTCATGTGAGTGTTGAGCTTATTGCAAGCATGTCTTGAAGAAGAAGATTGTGTGATCATTCATGTTTACCTTCAAGACATCATCCAAACGAAGAGAGTTGGAAAAGATTCAAGGTTTATCAAGACTAAGTCAAGAGTGAATCAAGTTGATCAACACACAAAGCATAGAAGATGTACCAAGAGGGATCAAGCGATCCGATGGTATGGTAAGCATGGTCAATTACGCTTTGTGTACTAACCAATGGTCTTCGTGAGAGTTCTTTGTGGGGTTAGGTTGCGGTGTGCAAGTTCAAGTAGGATCATCACGAAGAGATCATATGCTTGAAGCTTGCCGTCCATTGTGGCGACAATGGACTTGTGAAAATGTGCAGAAGAGTGGCTCACCCATAGTGGAGTATGGGGGAGCAATCTCTAGTCTTCATCGAGCCAAAGCAATCAAGAAAGGTGGTCCATCTTGAGGAGGAGAAGATCGTCATCATCTAGCTCAAGTGGATCATGTGCAAGGCAAAGGTTTGCCCTTGATAGGTTTTCTATTTTACTGGTCTCACGGTAGTTGTGGGAGACCGGGTTATAGGATTGATTGCCTTACTATCAAGGGGGGCTCTCGATGAGTTGCTTGATCGTATCGTTCGTAGAGAGCTCAAACCATTGCATCCTTGCATCATATTTTTGGTTCTTGTTTGGTTCTTCTCCTTGTGAGATTTGGAGCTTATGGTCATTTTTATGACAAGCTCGAGTTCATCGAAAACGGAGTTCTCATGCATCCCCTATGATGTTTTCGATGTTGGAGGGTATGCCGGTTCTTCTCGGTTGGAGGTTTCACTCCTTTGTTTGCTAAGCATACCTCCCCTGCCTCGGTTGGAGGTTTCACTCCTTTGTTTGCTAACCCTCGCTGTTTTGATGCTACTCGTCTTGCTCTATCCAACAAGCTTGAGTTTGCTCAATTCGGAGCTCATATGAAGAAGTTATGGCAGTTCTGGTTTTCCTTGGGGTATTCTTTGTTTTCGTGGTTGAGGCATAAGGTTGGCCCCAGCGGTAGTACCGCGACCACAGCGGTAGTACCGCCGAAGCTCCCCAGCGGTAGTACCGCTCTCAGAGCGGTAGTACCGCTCTCCGAACGGTAGTACCGCTTGGGATTTTCGGCCGTAGTACCGCTGTGTGTCTGGGCTACTTCCGCCTCGATTCTCGAAGGAAGTTTTTCGTGTCGGGTTTTGCGGCACTAAGGGAGGTAGTAGGAGCGGTAGTACCGCCCTAAGCGGTAGTACCGCTCTTCCCTAGCGGTAATCTTGCCACAGGGTCAGGGCCCTTCTTGTGGCAGTACTGCATTGGGTTGAGCGGTAGTACCGCCTGGAGCGGTAGTACCGCCCTCCCCTAGCGGTAGTACCGCTCTGTGCGGGGATGTTCAGTGGGGTAACGGTTGGATTTTCCCCCTCCTATAAAAGAGGGTCTTCTTCCCCATTGAACCTTATCCTTTGAGCTCGTGTTCTTCCCCCATTGTTGACCTTCTCCGAGCTTGCTAACTCTCAATCCCTCCATGGATTCTTGCTAGTTTTTGAGGGAAAAGAGAGAGGAGATCTAGATCCACATTTCCACCAATCACTTTCTCCTCTATGTGAGGGGAACCCCTTGGATCTAGATCTTGGAGTTCTTGGTGTTCTCCTTCTTGTTCTTCCTCTCATTTTCTTCCCTAGCATTAGTTGCTTGGTGGGATTTGAGAGAGAAGGACTTGGGCACTCCGTGTGCCCTTGCCATTGCATTTGGTGCATCGGTTTGAGTTCTCCACGGTGATACATGGAAGTTACAAGTTGAGAAGCTTATTACTCTTGGGTGCTTGGTGCCCTTGAGCTTGTTCCTCTTGGGTGCTTGGGCGCCCTAGACGGTTGGTGGTGTTCGAAGCTCAATCATTGTGGTGTAAAGCTCCGGCAAGCGTCGGGGTCTCCAATTAGGTTGTGGAGATCGCCCCGAGAAATTTGACGGGTACCGTGACCGCCCCAAGGGTTGCCAAAGTGTACGGGTTCGGTGACCGCCCCAAGGGTTGCCATTTGTACGGGTTCGGTGACCGCCCTCAAGGGTCCCTTAGTGGAATCACGGCATCTTGCATTGTGCGAGGGCGTGAGGAGATTACTGGTGGCCCTAGTGGCTTCTTTGGGAGCATTGTGCCTCCACACTGCTCCAAACGGAGATTAGCATCCGCAAGGGTGTGAACTTGGGGATACATCGCGTCTCCGCGTGCCTCGGTTATCTCTTTCCGAGCCCCTTTACTTATGCACTTTACTTTGTGATAGCCATATTGTTCTTTGTCATATATCTTGCTATCACATAGTTGCTTATCTTGCTTAGCATAAGTTGTTGGTGCACATAGGTGAGCCTAGTTGTTGTAGGTTTTGTGCTTGACAAATTAACCGCTAGGTTTATTCCGCATTTGTTCAAGCCTCAACCGTAATTATTTTAAAGCGCCTATTCACCCCCCCCCCTCTAGGCGACATCCACGATCTTTCACACATATTAATTAACTCTCGTCGTTCTTCCTTTTTCTAGCCCTCCGGATCGAGCACAACTTCGGTAAAGAGACGAGGCCCGAGGAAAAAGTTGAGCTCGGATGAAAGGTTTGAGATCATAGAAATCGCGCGCGACGGCCAACCGATTGAACCCATCCGGACAAAGAAGGCATTTGTTGCTCAGTGCGGGGTTCTGGTTAGGGACAAGATCCCGATCAGCATCCAGCAATGGTATAAGCCTAAGAACGAAGACCCTGAGGTGTCTTATGTCAATGATCTGCAGAAAAATGATCTTTGGACTGAGCTGAAGTCAAATTTCACCCTACCGCCAGAGGATGATCCGGAGAAGCCAGTTATAGAGCCATTAATCAAGTCTTTTGCTCTTAAGAAGATGGCATACCTATTCAGGAATTGGAAGAAAGACCTGAATAAGTTTGTCGATAAAAAAGAGACACCAGAATTCAAGGGAAAATATGAGAAGATCAGACCGCATTTGTGGCCCACAGGACATCGGAAAAGAGTAAAAAGATGTCGGCGACAAACAAGCAAAATGTTGCGAAGAAGAAGCTTCACCATCGCACGGGGTCAGGTGGCTACCTCATAGCCCGGCCTAAGTGGGCCAAGGTTGAGAAAGATCTGCTTGATAAAGGGATCGAACCAGAGACAATGAACTGGCCAGACCGTTGCCGGACTTGGTTCTTCGGGGCTGGCGGAACCTTGTACCCTGTATCGTGGAAGTGCATTTGGACGGACGATCAATTGGACATACCAGTCAAGAGGCTAAAGCAATATATCGAAGCGGCGCAACAAGGGAAGTTCGTTCGAGACAGGAGAAGGACGAGCTCACAATGGCCCTCGGCAATCCTGAGCACCACAGGACGGACCACGAGGCACGCCAGCTCCGTTTCGTGGAAGGCTGGATTTCGGACGCAGGGTTACAAAACCCATGAGAGGAGGAAGAAACTGGAACAGAGCCAAATGCAGCGCTGCACGAAAGGGTAATGGGGCTAGAGGAACGAGAAGCGGCAGATCGCAGCAAGCGACCGCCGAAGCTTCCCGGCTACCCGCCATCTCGGCGGAGAAGCGGCGTGGCTTCCACCGAGCTGCTTCAAATTAAGCATGCCTGTGACGGCTCTCGCCAGCTATCTCGTGGATGCTATCACGGAGTCTCAAAATTGCCACCTTATGGCGCAATGGAGCAATTTGAAGGTCAAGGCGGCTGTTGGCTCTGTTTATCCTACTAAACCCGACTCAACTTTTCACCGCCGCCGATTCGGAAGGATATGCTAAGGTGATGGTGGATGAAATAACGGAGGGATTTGAGGACCTCCGGCTTGACCACCCTACCGGTGAAGGGGAGTATCGGCTGGGTTCTCGCTGAAGACTCCATGCCTATGGCGGAAGGATCTCATCAACCTTTCAAACTGGACGCCTCCGCCTCCTCCTCCTCCTCCGGCGAGTCAGGGCACTCCGCCTCCTCCACCGCCTCCTTCTCCGACGCGTGGCGGCACTCCGCCTCCTTCTCCGCCTGCACCGGCGCGCCCGAGTAGCTAGCCTCCTCCTTCTCCGCCTCGTCAGCAAGGGCGGAAGAGACCCGCCGCCGCTCCGGCTGCTTCGGCGCGTCGTAGTCCTTCTCCTCCGCCTCGTAAGCAAGGAAAGAAGACATCCGATCCGTCTGCTCTGCGGCGTCTAGCAAGACAGCCAAAGGCGGGAGGAGATCTGATTCGGTCCTTCTCTGAAGAATCCGGAGAAGTTACCGTCTGAGAGGACCGAGGAGGAAAACGTGAAGATCGCGCAGACCGAAGTGCATGACTGGTTTGAAGGGTTGAAAGCAAAGAGACATCCACCTCCGGAGGAGAAGGTAGATCCAGTGAAAGCGAAGCGCACTCTGGCTGCCCTGACAAAACCACCCAAGTCTCCGCCGAAAGGCAACTATGAGCGCATTATTGGAAAGGTATTTGCCGAAGAGGAGAGGTCGGGAACTACTAAAAGTGATCAAAGAATGAAAGAACGACGAGCTAGGAAACAAATTGCCCAGCTTGGCGAACAAGCGAAGCAATCGTGCCCCCCGCTCAAGGTGCCTGCTAGTGACATCGTCGATCCGAGGATGGTGCCCGGTTATGGCAATCCTGAAGATTACCTGCCCGACGATGTACATTATGATTTCTTGGAGGTGCAGATACAAAGATCTGATGCACGGAAGCCTCTCGTCAAAGATGAAAGCTCTCTATCAACAATGATGCGAAGATTGCATGATTGGTACATGAAAACCTGCGAGAGTCCGAGGGGAGGAGTACTTTGTATCGAGAGTTAAAAGGAGCATGACCTCGTTGGAATTGAACTGTTGCCTATTCCATTTGAGGAGTTCTATCAGTTTTTCAATCAATTGGCCCTCGATAAAGCAACGGTCACCTGCTACTGTCTGTAAGTAGTACTACTTCTGTCATTAAGACTCTCTATATAACTCAGCTCTTTCATTGCATGTATTTATAATTATCCTCACTATATTATGCAGATTGAAGATCGCTGAATTGAAGAAAAGACAAGTGGGTTCCATTGGGTTCATTAACACATATCTCATAGTTGCAACTGAGGTTGAATTTCATGCCGAAAATACCGAGGCCAACTTGCTACAATCGTTGGTAATAAATGAACACAAGGATATAATACTCTTTCCTTACAACTTCAAGTGAGTGTTACTGTCTTGTGGCATATTCGGTTTCCCTTATTAGTCCAGGTTATAGTAATGTAATATTGATGAGTTATGCATGCGTGCGCAGTTACCACTATATTCTCCTAGAGATTAAGCTTGAACAGGGAGTAGTAACTGTCTTATACTCGAGACGAAAAGATCACAAGAAGTATGCGGACATGACTGAAATGCTCGAGAAGTAAGTTAAATCGATCATTATCCACCATATCAGCAACTTTGTTCATTTCTGATATCAAGTAATTGTTTTCTTTGTATGGTAGGGTTTGGAGAAAATTCACCAAAAAGCTCCGGGACTGCCGAAGAAGCTGCAATTTAGACACCCGAAAGTAAGTACTGTAGTAGCATATTCCACGCATCTCCTAGTGATTCAAGCGCTAGTTTCATCAATACCATTTAACATGCTTGCTAGTTATCAGTTTGATTGACCTCTATTTCTTGTAAAGTGGTTGTGGTAGGAACAAGGGAATGATTTCTGTGGATACTACATTTGCGAGTCCATCCTCCACACGACCTGTGAGCGGGGCTACTCTGACAAACAATCTTCTGTTCCCTCTGTATGCATATATGTTCATGACGATCTTCTGTTTCCTTCGTTTGCTTACTAGCTAGCTAGCGTGTCTAGCTAGTCCTCTCTATCCGTATGTATAGTACGTGGCGTCGACCAAGCACGGACAAAAGAGAGGCACTTCTCTCTATTAATTAGCTAGCTAACACAATATATGAAACACCTAAATTAATCCCCAAAACCCCCAAACCCCCCCCGCTTCCCCCTTTAAAAAATTAAAAACCCCAGCCACAGAAATGTTCTCCAGGTTGTCACTCTCCGCGCCCCGCCTAAGAAGAAGTCCAATGCCCCGATGATGGGCACGTGTGCACCATAGACCCAAAATCTGGAATTTCCTGTCCTACTCAATGTCTGACAAAAAAACAATTCTTACATGGACATCGTCATGTAGGAAAAATTGTGACCGTCCAAACTGTGCAGCCAAGCAAACCTATAATCACCAACCACCACCAATGACGATGCCCCATTTCCGCACGACCAACACCAACCTTGATGTACATCTTGGTTCCTGAGTTACTGAGTGCGAACGGATTACGAAGCTGACCCAGATCGACCGCGTGAGGTAATGTGAAACAGGATTAAACCCATGCATCAAACATTGTTTAATCTCTAGAGATCTACCATCAAAGGCACATTTGTGTCGGTGTCGAGCAATCTAATGATTTACATCAACGTGGGAAACACAACACACCTACATTGCTGCAACCAATCTGATCTACAACATGGCTCGATGACCTGCCTGCGCTGCGACCAGAGCATGTTGCTGAACCAACAAGGACAGTCACACGGAGATGCAGTTCTAAAAAAAGAGTTCGACTACACACAGAAACCCAAAGCCGGCGCCATCTGCCACACGGGATTTGCCCGCCAGCGACCACTGCCGGCAGGCAAGGGAGAGCAAGACTAGCTAAGGACGTTGGGCTCCACCGTTATCGCCCGCCTAGAGCGACTGTGATGCAAGGGGACTTCTAGATTTTCCCTATCATAGTGTTGCCTAGACTATGTAAACTCTCTTGTCACCCTTGGAAGGCAGAGAGTAGTTTACTGCTGCGACACAGTGCTGTAAACTATATTTGCGACATACTAAGCATTATATTCCTGATGTCACCTACTCTCAAACTAGCCTCCCTTGGTTTTTTCCTGCATTGATTTTGCTAAAAGCTGAAGGGCAGGTGCTGAAACTCGGTGCCTTATGAAGACTAATGAAGTAGGGAGAGAACACACTTCACCGGTGGTCGCATATATATGGATGATTAGCTACATGTGATGCGGTTGTTAAGAGACATTTATATCGTCATGAGGAATTGCTGCACAGAATGTCTTCATAAATATGGACATGTCAAAGCCCAGAAGATCTTATCATCAAATAAGTAGGATCCTTTTTTTTTACGGCTAAATAAGTAGGATCCTTGCCCGCAGAGAGTTTATTTTGGGTGAAACTGGCTACAAATTACAGAGCACCGCATAGATTTCTTTGACTGTCATCTATTCAAGTTGACCATGAACCTTTTCTACAAAAAGCCTTGGAGATGGAACAACCTGTAAGAAAATAATTCAATTATGAATGGTACATAATAAATATGATCATGCAAAAATATAGTTCTGGTTTCTATGGGTTGCACTACACATAATACGACCACATTAAGCACGTGAGATGCAATCTAGGAGTGAATTCACTAGTAAGTTAAATGAATAAACTGACTCTTGTGGTTGAGTTCAGTTGAAAGATCCATAGCAGTAAATAGAACATTTATATCTAAAATATTCATACATTTATCCTGCAGAGAGGCCAACGCAAGATTGGGGCGTCGGAATTTCCTAACGAATGCTCCTTGCGTCAAATTGTCGCTCCTTCACACAGAGGCAAGCGACCTAGTGATCAAGATGGGCCAGCCCAACTACGAGATATGGTGCGCTACAGTGTCCGGTTTTGAGAACCATCTGAAATGTTTCCTCACCAGTTTTGGGAACCTTCTGGATGGTTCCTCACCGGTTTTTCACTAGGTTTTCTTCTGTTTCCTTTTTCTTTTATCTGTTTTTTTTTCAGTTTCTTTATTTCATTTTCAATTCCTTTTTTCTTCCTTTTTTATTTTCTTTTTCTTCTTCAGAATTTCAAATTCTTTTCTAAAATTCGAAAAATGTTCAGAATTTCAAAAAATATTATTTGTTAGTAATTTTTGTTCACAAATCCAAAAAATATTCGCATATTACAAAAAATGTTCACTTTCCAAAAAATATCATGTTTTTAAATTTTGTTTGGGAGTTTCCAAAAATCTTCCCATTTCAATTTTTTTCATGTTTTCAAATTTTGTTGCGCGTTTCTATGAATGTTTTCATTTAAAGAATTTTTCAAAATTTTCAAAAATATGTTCATGTTTCAAAAAAATTCGGGAGTTTTAAAAATTGTTTGCAAATTTAAAAATTGTTCATGTTTTCAAGTTTTGATCGGGAGTTTCAAAAAATGTTCCCACTGTTCAGAAATGTTCGCGTATCCAAAATTGTTTTGGAATTTGAAAAATGTTCTGGTTTTCCAAAACAAACACTCACCTTTTCTATTTTTGGGGGATTTTTCAAAACGTTCCCATTTCCAAAAGTTGTTTGCATTTTTTGAAATATTTGAGTTTTTTCATTTTTCATTCAAATTTTCTAAAAGTGTTCGTTGTTTCATATGGCCTTCACTTTTTTTTCTCAAAATAACGTTTTGCGTACAATTTTTTTGAAAGTTCGAATAGATGCTCGGTTTGATTCTTAATACTTTGCGCTGCATTATAAAGCAGGTGGCTTTTTAGCTCAACTGACTAGCTGTACTTGTTTGAAGCGCGTGGTTTCCGGTTTGAACGCGCAGGTGGCTTAGCGCAGTCATTTTTTCGAGCGCTGTATTCTCCGTTCATCGCTAGCTGTGTGTTCTCTCGACATTCTGCGAGCACTGTGGATCCCATTTTTTTTCGAGCGGTGCATTGTCAGATCCTATTTTTTTAGCGCCGTATTTTCGGTTCGTCACTAGCCTGTGCGTTTGCTCACATTCTGCCACACAGAGCGGCAGATAGGATCTCCTTGGGGCGTCGGCCTCGCATCGGCGCTAGGCTGAGCCGGCTTTCGTAATTTGGGGGCATGGTGCTAAAAACAACATGGGGCCCAAGAATTTGGAAATTACTTAGGGCATCTTGAACGCGGACCCTCAAACTGTCTGCATCCGTTCGGACTGCGCTGTTCAGATGTGTTTTGTCATCTAACATGGTTGTGTATATGTCCGCGTGCCGGTACAAACGTCCTTCTTCCACAAACTGAAAGCAAACCGAGAGGGAGGACATTGCGAGTGTCCGGACCGCTGCCACTCATGCGCCCGACAATGCTAACCCACCCAAAACCCTCTCCTTGGCCGGCGCCCTTCCGACCCGAACAATTCGGCGCCGCACTAATGCCACCCAGAGCGAACATGACCTCTCACTGGAGCAGGCATTGAAATTGTGTGCCGGCTGAGACGCCGCCCGTTGCACGCGTCTTCACTCCACATTGAAATGATGTCAGCTCATCCGCCTACCTCCATTAAACCAGCGGGTGTGCTGGGAAACCTACTCCGACACCACGAGCGCCACACATCCATTCGTATGTCGGCTGGAATTAAACACCATGTATGTTCCGTTCTCTATTTAAACGCGGCTAGAATTAAACACCCTGTATGTTCCGCTCTCTATTTAAACGCGGCTAGGCACCAGGCAGCAGCTGCACCACACCTCCACTCTCACCTCCTCTTTGCAGCACCCACGCCATGGACTTCAGCTCCATAGCCCTATGGGCGGCCTCTGCAGCAAACAGAAGAAGGAACTCTCTGGCATGGTAGACGGTTGGGTGTCCCAGCGAGCCAGCCATACTGGCTGGCTTGACGGCAAGCTCTCCGGAGCAGGAGCAGACACCACTGCCATCGCTAGGCCGTCCTCACCCGTCCAAGCTGGCCAACGCCGCCGCACACCAAATCGTCCACGAGAGATGATGGCAATGCATCCATCAGTCGGATAAAGAAGCCATGTTCATGGAGGAATTTGGCTGGGGCACCGAGGATGACGCCGCCAACTCCGCATCGGCCAAGCACTGCCGACGAAGGCGACATTGTCCACGGCTGCATCCAACAACGAGGAAAAGTAAACCATGGGAGGCCGCCGCCGCTTGGGTTGCTGGAAGACCACCGCCGCCGCCTCGCCGGGTTACAGCCGGTCACTTGCCCACTTCGCGGCGGCGTAGGCCGTGACGACGGTCTTCTCCTGCCCAGGAACCAACCACTCATCCGTCTTCGCAGTGGTGGTGGCTATCCTTTCCCTACCACTGAAGCATTTAGCTCCAAGGCTCACGGTGGTCCGATGGGCTTGCAGCCGGATATAGAGAAGACATGTCGTGGGAAACGGGGTCCGTCGCGGCCGGCGATAGAGTAGGTTAAAATAGAATAGCATAGCCCCCCATAGAATGCTATAGTTTAGTCGAAATATGTGTGAAATGTAAATGTTTTCGTCGGCTTTACATAAAAATCATTCAATTTGCATGAATTTCATCCGGTTTGTTGAAATCCATTTTGAAATGTATAGGACTAAGGTTGGATAGCCGGCTCCCGCATCAGTGTCCGCGGACTGGTCCCTGTGAGTCGCGGACGGATGCGGTGTCCGGTTTGGGGTCAGCGTTGGAGATGCCTTTATAATACAACTCAAACAATTCTTACCTAATGATATAGCTTTAAATTTATGTTATTTCCTACTCCCTAGTACAAAGTTAGTACGAAGTTAAGTGGGACGGAGGGAGTACAATATTTAGAAATATATCAAATATCGATGTTTAAAGACTAAATGTATGGCCAAAGCAATAAACTGGCCTCATATGTTCCACCCAAAAGTGCCATATGTCTAGTGTTTCTTGAAATGGAGTTCTCAATTGTATCTTCATAATTAATCTTCTTCAAGACATCATTTTCATGTGTATTCGAACTACATGAATGATAGGCTTTTCTAGATAGTAGAACATAAAAAGATCAAACCTTGATTTTTGAATGAGAAAAATCTTGAAATCCTTGGATCTGTGACAACTTCCACAACTAGGCAACTATCTTCACTCAAACAATTTAACTATGGGGCAAAGATTAAAAAAATAAAATTTCGTAAACTAATGCACATGTACAGAGAATGTGAAAACAACAAAAGCAAAATTTACCATGATGAACTGATGAGAGAATTATAATTATTCAATGATGCGTATACACGCTAGCATAATTATTCAATATAAATCTAAATTACTAAGTAAAAAGGACTTGCAATTTGTACCCAAAAAAAGGAGCGCTAGGGCTAGGCCACATACTGCTTCAGTGCTTATGGAGCTGCTCGGCGGTGTCGGACGGCACTGCGTGCACGCGCCATGCAGTTCTCTTGCGATCATGCCTGCTGCCATAACTTGCAAATCTGCTCACCTAGCTGATTGTTGATTCATCGAGCGTTCTGTTTTTTTTCAAAAAGGGGTTTTACCCCAGCCTCTGCATCAGAAAGATGCATACGGCTCATATTATTAAAAATAATCCAGTAACAAAGTCTCCAAGTCTCAAAGAAAGAAATAAAACAAAACGCTCATAAAAGCCAGATCGAAAGCCACAACCGGCTGGCAAATAAAATAGGAGCACTACATGCCTATCCTATTACATGACCGCCATCCAAACCGGTTGAAAATAACCCGAGCTACCATCTCCCATCGGGTAGACACAGTAGCCAAACGCCCCTGGCCTCCGTCGGAGTGAGTAGCGACCACATACGGATCAAAGCTGTTGCCCTGAAGATAACCTGCAAAAAGTGAATGTCCGTTGATCTGTTAAAAACCAAATCATTTCTGCAGTTCCAGACTTCCCATAATAAGGCACAAACTCCAACACAAATGTGCCTCGCTAAATCTGAGTCAACCCCATCAAGCCACGTTCCAAATAACATGTTGATGGATGTGGGCGGATTAATATTAAAAGCAATATGAATCAAACGCCAAAGAATCTTAGCCAGCGGACAATCTAGAAAGAGGTGTTTGATAGTTTCGTTGTGGTCACAAAAACTACACCTAGCAGAACCCATCCAATTGCGTTTTGCCAGGTTATCCTTTGTCAAAATGACTTGTTTATGCACGAACCACATAAACACTTTGATTCGCAAAGGTACCTTTACTTTCCAAACGTGCTTCGATGAGGGAATGGCACTAGAGTTTGTGACATCCAGATACATTGATTTGACCGAGAACACGCCGTCCTTAGTCAGTTTCCAATACAACCGATCTGGCTGCTGAGACAGCTGGACATCCATCAGCCGTCTTACAAGATGAAGCCAGACCTCCCAACGATTGCCAACTAGCGTCCTCCGAAAACTAATATTGAGGGGAGTGGATTGTAAAACGTTTGCAACGTAAGCTTCTCGACGTTGAACAACGTTGTACAGAGTAGGATATTGAAGTGCAAGGGGCGTCTCCCCAAGCCACGTATCCTCCCAGAACCTCGTATTAGCTCCATTTCCGACTAAGAACCTTGTCCTGTTGAAAAAGAATGGCTTGACTCTCACCAACCCTTTCCAAAAAGGTGAGTCAGTCGGTCTCACTGTCACCTGTGCCAAGGTTTTAGAGTGAAGATACTTATTTCGCAAAATCCGAGCCCAAGTAGCCTCCGTCTCGGACGACAGTTTGAATAGCCACTTGCTGAGGAGACATCTGTTCTTGACTTCCAAATTTCAATGCCTAGACCCCCTTGGTCCTTCGGCCTACAGATGATGTACCATTTTGCAACCCTACACTTTCGTCTAAGCTCATCATTCTGCCAAAAGAATCGAGATCGATAAAAGTCTAACCTCTTCCTGACCCCCACCGGGACCTCAAAAAAGGATAGGAGAAACATAGGCATACTGGTTAGGACCGAATTAATCAAAATTAATCGCCCTCCATATGACATGAGCTTCCCTTTCCAGCAGCTCAGTTTCTTTTCAAAACGATCCTCGATGCACTTCCACTCCTTGTTAGTCAGCTTACGATGATGGATGGGTATACCTAAGTACGTGAACGGTAACAAACCCAATTCACATCCGAACAATTGCTTATACGCTTCCTGGTCATCATTAGCTCTTCCAAAACAGAACAATTCGCTCTTGTGGAAGTTAATTTTGAGCCCGGACAATTGTTCAAATAAACATAACACAAGCTTCATGTTTCTCGCTTTCGCCAAGTCATGCTCCATAAAGATGATAGTATCATCAGCATACTGTAGAATGGATAAACCGCCATCAACTAAGTGTGGAACCAGGCCACCTACCTGCCCCGCATCCTTAGCCCGTCCTATTAAAATAGTTAGTATATCAACCACTATGTTGAATAGAATCGGTGACATGGGATCTCCTTGCCTTAACCTTTTGTGTGTCTGGAAATAGTGACCTATATCATCATTCACTTTAATCCCTACACTCCCTTTTTGCGTAAAGGAATCAATCTGGTTTCTCCAGGCCGTGTCAAATCCTTTCATACGCAAAGCTTGTTGAAGGAAAGGCCATTTAACTTTATCGTATGCTTTTCCAAAATCCACTTTAAAAACCACACCATCTAGTTTTTTTGAGTGAATCTCATGGAGCGTTTCATGCAAGACGACCACCCCTTCAAGGATATTTCTATCTGGCATGAAAGCAGTCTGGGACGGTTGCACAACCCAATGCATAATCTGCGTAAGTCTGTCGTCCCAACCTTGGTGAAGATTTTGAAACCGACATTAAGCGAGACATATAGGCCTGAACTGCTCAATGCGAATAGCCTCTGTCTTCTTAGGAAGAAGAGTTATCGTTCAAAATTCAGCTTGAACAAATGAAGTGACCATTGAAAAACTCATGAAACATCGACATCAGGTCTCCCTTAATGAAGTGCCAGCACTTTTTGTAAAACTCCGCCGGAAACCCATCCGGTCCTGGCGCCTTATTGTTTTCCATTTGTGCAATGGCCTCAAACACCTCTTCCTCCGTAAAGCGAGCAGTCAAAACCGCATTCTCGTCCGTCTCAAGTTGAGGAGCATCCTCAACCCTTGACTCATCCAAAGACACAAAATTGTCTTCCGGAGGTCCAAACAACTGCTTATAATAGTTGGTAATGTAAACTTTCAGGTTTTCCTGAACAACTATCGTCCCTTCATCTTGTTCTAATTGGAAAATTCTCTTCTTACGATGCTTTCCATTAGCAATCATATGAAAGAATTGGGTGTTATCCTCGCCTTGGATGATTTTACGAACCTTAGCTCTCAACGCCCATTTCAATTCCTCCTCGCGGAGAAGCTCTTTCAGCCGCAACTCGGCCTCCATTTTAGTCTCCAGCTCACTGGTATCTAAGATAGAGGTTTTAGCTTTTAACTCAAGGTTGTGAATAAGCAGGAGGAGTCTTTCCTTCTCCGCCTTATAAATCCCATGCATATGCTTGGCCCATCCACGAAGGAACCTTCGAAGATGACGAATTTTGCACTGCCACCGCTCAATGGGTGACCTTCCACCCGAGTCTTTAGCCCACTCTCTAGCTAACAACCCGAGGAAGCCCTCTCTTTCAAACCATGCAAGTTCAAACGAGAAAATATTCTTGTTACCCACATGAGTTTGAGCCCCCGAGTCGACCAGTAGCGGTGTGTGATCCGAGATACCTCGTGTCAACGCCTGCACCGTTACCAGGGGAAACTTCTGTTCCCAATCGACACTAGCTAAAACACGGTCAAGCTTCTCAAAAGTTGGAACCGGTAACGAGTTAGCCCAAGTGAATTTCCTACCCGAGAGCTCTATCTCTCTGAGATCCAAGCTTTCAATGATAGTATTGAACATAAATGACTATCTACCGTCAAATTGTCATTATTCTTTTCCTCCTTTCTTCGAATAATGTTGAAATCACCACCCACTAAGATGGGTAGTTGCTCGTTACTGCATACACGGACCATATCGGCCAAGAAATCTGGCTTGAGTTCTGGTTGCGCGGCTCCATTGACCGCCACCAAAGCCCAATCAAATCCATCGGCTTTAGTTCTGACCCGAAACTTTACCGCAAACTCGCCCAAAACAACACTCCGAACCTCCAAAGTTTCATAGTTAACCCCAAGTAGAACCCCACCGGATCTTCCTCGAGGAGGGAGGCAATGCCAGTCAAAATCTACCCCCCAGATAAAGTGCTAAGAAATTGTGGAGTGAAATTGCCTCGTCCAGTCTCCGACAAAGCAATAAAATCTAAATGATGTTCAAGAGAAGCATCCACTAGAAACCTTCTTTTAGCCAAGTCTTTAAGACCTCTTCTATTCCAGAAAATGCCTCTCATATTTCGTCATGAAATATTTTAGAGGTACGGATCCTAGCACTTCTACGCACATCTGACACTGGATAAACCTTCCGTTTCCAGGTCCGTTTAGGTTTAGCGCAAACAACAGAAGGGTCACCACACTCGGGCTCTGCCGCCATCACCAAAGCCTCATCATCATGGTTAGAGGTTTCAGGATAGGCATACTCCTCCTCCTCCGTCTCCGGTAATGTAGGGTCAAGATCGGCACACAAACCATCAAGAGCCCTAACCCCAAGTGCATCAATCTCCGACTCATTCATAGGCTTAACGACAGCTATGTTACGAATCATTTCTAACGCTCGTTCAACTTCCAAGTCAAGCATATCATTAACGGACTTAGCAATCTCTAAAACATTATTACCAAGTGATACTCCTAGTTGGTTCGCATTGTGCGCAATCTCATCGTTGGTAAAATGCATAATAGAATTTGATTTATTAACAGACATACCAGTGGAGATCTCGACGTCACGCAGCTTGACCGCCCTCATAGCGCACCTGAGCTGCATGTCATCCACGTCCGGCTGCTCCTGTAGTCTCCCGCTGACCCGTCTCCCTGCAGAGACAGGATCCGGGATCCCGCCGAAAGCGATGACCTCCTCGCGCGAAGCTATGCTAGGGGAAAGGCCTCCTGCCCGTCCCCCAACAGCGGTGACCTGCGCTGGGACCACCGGAACATCATCCAGAGACGACGAAAGCGTCCTCGGCCTATCCACGGAAGTCCCGCCGAGACCCGAGACCGGCGATACCAGCAAAGGGCGATCCATGGAGTGCGGCGACGAGACGGCCAGACCACCCGCCCCGCCCTCCAAAGCAGCAATAGGGGAAACAGCGGCCTCCTACACGCACGCTCCTCCGCAAGTCGCGGACCTCAGGGGCGTGAGCGCCGAGCAGGCCCTCGGCGCCGACGGCGACAGGGGCTCAGAGGGCCGAGCCTCCTGCCCGTCACCTCCAAACGTGAATACCGGCGCAGCCACCTTAACCGAAGAAGAGGGAAAGGTAAGAGAAGAGGGCAGGGCCTCCTGCCCGCGACACCTCCTTCCTCAACCTGGTTCGTGTCACACAGACGCACCAAAGGGCTCACAGAATCGTCCCGGTCACACCAAAGCCTAGGCAGAGCCGAGAACGCCCCTAATGAACCAAGCTGAAGAGTGGTAGTCGGAACTGTACCAGTGGACCCAACAGGAACAGAGTCACCAGAATCAGACAGATCCGAAGGCCCCTTGGCCTTATCATCATCACTCTTAGCATTATCATCCTGGTTCCCCAAAGCACCTCCGCCCTGAGAAGTGTCCATGGGATTATCATCCTCAAACTCACTTAAAAGATTAGGATCCTCATACTCAACATCCAAGCGTCTGAGAACGCCAAAGATGTGTCCAAGGCACCACATCCGCGAAACTCAATGTTAGCGACAACGACAAGTAGACGTGCCACCCGTGAGCACGTGTGAACTGCATATCCACCGCCGATCTTGCCAATCAAAGAACCCAGGATCCACGTCACCAAGAAGCTGTCCAGAGGGGCAGACGGAGCTCCAGAGAAACGAACCCAGATCTGAGTTAACGGCATGCCCTGTGGCTCCTTCTTTTTCCAATCATCAAACTGCAACACATAACTAGCACCATGACCCTGCTCATACCAAAATTGAGGATTCTCAGTTGATCCTCCTTAGACGGGAAATCCACCTTAAAAGAATTATCTACGAGCTTAAGTAAGGACCACTGAAAATAACCTGGAGCAAGCTCTCTCAACTGCTGAATGATCTATGCTTCGGTCAACGGTCCATGAACCACCTTCACCACACCGGGGAAGGAGGCTTCCACCACGGGAGCCGAGGGCTCCACACTGGGAGACTCAAAAAAAAAAAACATCAACAACACACCCCGTATATCTGAACGGACGGTTTGGGCCCCAAAATCAGAGGACACTCGGTAGCTGTATGTTTAGGTTTCCGACACAAATCGCATAACTCCGCAGTACATTGAACCAAAAAGTGTCCCGGTTCCCCACACTGGAAACAGGTCAGCTTCTTCTTTTTAGCCGCCCACTTTGACAGCTTGTCACCCTCGGCCTTGTCCGTACCTTGCTCAGAACCAAAATCACCAGTCTGCATGGGCTTCGGCAAAGTGACTGTAGCCAAAGCCTGCACCGTCTCCACCGCCACCTGCGGTAGATCCGATGCACCGTCAGCCACCTCCGTCGCGGTAGCGGTCTTCGTATGCCTTGGCGGGTGGTGCCGCCGGTTCCCGCCCCGACCTCCATGAAAACTGTTGGAAATATGCCCTAGAGGCAATAATAAAAGGATTATTATTATATTTCCTTGTTCGTGATAATTGTCTTTTATTCATGCTATAATTGTATTATCCGGAAATCGTAATACACGTGTGAATACATAGACTACTATATGTCCCTAGTGAGCCTCTAGTTGACTAGCTCGTTGATCAGCAGATAGTCATGGTTTCCTGACTATGGACATTGGATGTCGTTGATAACGGGATCACATCATTAGGAGAATGATGTGATGGACAAGACCCAATCCTAAGCATAGCACAAGATCGTGTAGTTCGTTTTGCTAGAGCTTTTCCAATGTCAAGTATCTTCTCCTTAGACCATGAGATCGTGTAACTCCCGGATACCGTAGGAGTGCTTTAGGTGTACCAAACGTCACAACGTAACTGGGTGACTATAAAGGTGCACTACAGGTATCTCCGAAAGTGTCTGTTGGGTTGACACGGATCGAGGCAAGGATTTGTCACTCCGTATTGCGGAGAGGTATCACTGGGCCCACTCGGTAGTGCATCATCATAATGAGCTCAAAGTGACCAAGTGTCTGCAGTCACGGGATCATGCATTACTGCATTTGAGTAAAGTGACTTGCCGGTAACGAGATTGAACAAGGTATTGGGATACCGACGATCGAATCTCGGGCAAGTAACATACCGATTGACAAAGGGAATTGTATACGGGGTTGCTTGAATCCTCGACATCGTGGTTCATCCGATGAGATCATCGAGGAGTATGTGGGAGCCAACATGGGTATCCAGATCCCGCTGTTGGTTATTGACCGGAGAGCCGTCTCGGTCATGTCTACATGTCTCCCGAACCCGTAGGGTCTACACACTTAAGGTTCGGTGGCGCTAGGTGAGGAGTCCTGGACTAGGGGTGTCCGGATAGCCGAACTATCATCACGACCGGACTCCAAGACTATGAAGATACAAGATTGAAGACTTCGTCAGCGTGTCCGGATGGGACTTTCCTTGGCGTGGAAGGCAAGCTTGGTGAATCGGATATGTAGATCTCCTACCATTGTAACCGACTCTGTGTAACCCTAACCTATGTGGTGTCTATATAAACCGGAGGGTTTTAGTCCGTGGGGCGAACAACAATCATACCATAGGCTAGCTTCTAGGGTTTAGCCTCCTTGATCTCATGGTAGATCTACTCTTGTACTACCCATATCATCAATATTAATCAAGCGGGGTAGGGTATTACCTCCATCGAGAGGGCCCGAACACAGGTAAAAACATCGTGTCCCTTGTCTCCTGTTACCATCCGCCTAGACGCACAGTTCGGGACCCCCTACCCGAGATCCGCGTTTTGACACCGACATTGGTGCTTTCATTGAGAGTTCCTCTGTGTCGTCACCGATAGGCCCGATGACTCCTTCGATCATCAACAACGACGCGGTCCAGGGTGAGACTTTTCTCCCCGAACAGATCTTCGTATTCAGCGGCTTTGCACTGCGGGCCAATTCGCTTGGCCATCTGGAGCAGATCGAAAGCTACGCCCCAGCCATCGTGTCAGATTTGGAAGTTTGAACTATACGGCCGATGTCCGTGGAGACTTGATCTTCGACGGATTCGAGCCACAGCCGAACATGCCGCCTTTGTCTCGATGGGTATGATCTAGCTCTGCCTCGAGCGGTGCCACCGGCCGCACATCCGCTCCGACCCTCAATCCGGAGCGGATTCCCCGATCGAGGATGAGTGGTTGGACACCGCCTCGGGGCTACGATCTCCACGGCGATTGAGCGAACTCCATCCCCGCCCTTATGCGAAGACCTTGACTCGAGTGCGGACTCCTCTCTGGACTCCGAACCCTCCGCCCTGTCAATCGAATCCGATTGGCGCCCGGTCATGGAGTTCATTGTCATGACATCTTTCGGCACTCGCCCTTTGGCGACATCCTGAATTCACAAAAGTCTCTCTCTTTATCCGGAGAGCCACGGCGTACTACGGACAGGAAGGTTGGGATACGGACGGCGAAGAAATTCAACGCCCACCCACCACCCACTTTGTAGCCACTGTCGATGATTTAACCGACATGCTCGACTTCGACTCCGAAGACATCGACGGTATGGACGACGATGCCGGAGACGACCAAGACCCAGCGCCAACAGGGCACTAGAAGGCCATCTCGTCATACGACATATACATGATGGACATCCCAAAAGATGGGAACGACGATGGAACAACGGAGGATGACCCCTCCAAGAAGCAACAGAAGCACCGACGTCAGTGGCGCCGCTCTAAATCCCGCCACAGCAAAAACGGTGATTCCGGCACGGGAGATAATAACACCCGGACGGTTGAAGACAACCCCTCCAGCGGGACTCGGCGCAGGAGGAGGGAGAAGCAAGTCCGCACGACGGTCTGCAGCGAAAGAGGTCGAGGACGATAATTATGCGCCTCCCTCCGAAGATGAGGCAAGCCTCGACGACAACGAATTTGTCGTGTCTGAGGATCCCGCCGAACAGGAGCTTTCAAACGCAGGCTTATAGCCATGGCAAGCAGCCTCAAGAAAAAGCAGCAACAGCTTAGAGCTGACCAAGACACGCTAGGCGGCGGATGGACTGAAGTCCTTGCAGCCGAAGAGCATGAACTCGAACGCCCCTCCAAAAGCTACCACAAACGCAGGCCGTTGCCTCGATTAGAGGAGGAAGCACCCAAGTCACCAGCGCACGACATGGCAGACCGGCCAACCCGTGGCCGCGACAGAGAAGCCTCTCGGCCCTCCGCTCAAGCCACACCCCGACGCCGCTCAAAAAGTACCAAGGCACGGGAAAACGCGCATGACTTGCGAGATATATTGGAGGATAAGGCAAAACATACAAGTTCGATCTATGGATCGCGTGGGCGCCCAACGGCTCGGGATGATTACCATCGCGCCGGATACAGCAAACCCGGCCTGGCCGAACACAGTAGACAAAGCTCATATGAGCTACGTCGTGATATAGCCCAATCTGAGGCGCGCACACCCACTATGCTTCACAGATGAAGTAATGGATCATCAAATCCTCGAGGGCTTCAAACCCGTAAACATCGAATCATACGATGGTACCACAGATCCTGCGGTCTGGATTGAGGACTATCTCCTCCATATCCACATGGCCCGCGGTGATGATCTACATGCCATCAAATACCTCCCACTCAAGCTTAAAGGACCAGCTCGGCATTGGGTCAACAACTTGCCAGCAGAATCAATTGGTTGTTGGGAGGACCTGGAAGCCGCATTCCTTGATAACTTCCAGGGCACATATGTGCGACCACCAGACGCCGATGACCATAGCCATATAATTCAGCAGCCAGAAGAATCGGCCAAACAATTCTGGACACGGTTCCAAACAAAGAAAAATCAAATCGTTGACTGTCCAGATGTAGAGGCCCTTGTAGCCTTCAAACATAACATCCGCGACGAATGGCTTGCCCGGCACCTAGGACAGGAAAAGCCGAAATCTATGGCAGCCCTCACAACACTCATGACCTGCTTTTGTGCGGGAGAGGACAGCTGGCTAGCTCGAAGCAACAACTTAGCCAAACACCCTGATAGTTCGAATACCAAGGACAGCAATGGCAGGTCACGTTGCAACAAGAACAAGCGCCGCATTAACGGCGATAATGCTGAAGATACAGCCGTCAATGCCATATTCAGAGGCTCTAAACCCGGTCAGCGGAAGAAGCCATTCAAAAGAAATACCCAGGGCCCGTCCAACTTGGACCGAATACTCGATCGCTTGTGCCAGATATATGGCACCCCGAAAAACCAATAATCACACCAGAGGGATTGTTGGGTGTTCAAGCAAGCGAGCAAGTTAAGTGGCGAACTCAATGACAAGGGGCTGCATAGCGATGACGAGGAAGAGCCCGGCCGCCCGAACAATAGAGGACAGAAGGCTTTCCCACACAAGTGCGGACGGTGAACATGATATACGCAACCCACATACCCAAAAGGGAGCGGAAGCATGCACTAAGGGACATATATGCGATGGAGCCAGTCGGCCCAAAGTACAACCCATGGTCTTCCTGCCCGATCACCTTCGATCGAAGGGACCACCCCACTAGCATTCGTCATGGCGGTTTCGCCGCATTGGTTCTGGACCCAATTATTGACGGATTTCACCTCACCAGAGTCCCGATGGACGGCGGTAGCAGCCTGAACCTTCTTTATCAGGATACAGTGTGCAAAATGGGCATAGACCCCTCAAGGATTAAACCTACAAAGACGACCTTTAAAGGCGTCATACCGGGTGTAGAGGCCAATTATGCAGGCTCGATTACACTCGAAGTGGTCTTGGATCCCGGATAACTTCCGGCGAAGAGTTAATCGTCGACATCGTCCGTTCATGGCGGCTATCATGCATGCTCGGACGAACCGCATTTGCAAAGTTCAATGCGGTGCCGCACTACGCATACCTCAAGCTCAAGATGCAGGCCCTCGAGGAGTAATCACGGTCAATGGAAACACCGAACGCTCTCTCTGAACGGAGGAGCACACGGCGGCCCTCGCGGCGGGCGCAGCAGCCTCTCACAGCAATTCTCGAGTCCGGCCACTAAGCGTCCGGACAACATCCAAGCGCGCCGGAGTAACCTACAACAAGACCTCACAGCACGATTCAAGCCGCAGCGTAGCAATCCGGCCCCAACCCCGTCCCTCGCGAAATTGCGAAGCCAGTACTACGCGTACATAACTATGCTCTGGAGATACCATGGGCATAAGGGGAGGGGCACGACCACGGCATGCCCGGAATGCGGCTCAACCGCACCAGGGGCTCCCGATTGTGTCATTCCTTTTCTTTTTTCTTTTTTCTTCCTTTTTTTCAGGACTCCGTTTTCCAGAAGTCCTGTCCGGCACTAGAATCGCCGAACTCACGATGCAACATCCAGGGAAGCAGAAAGCCACGTCGAGTGTTCAGGTGGTCTCTATTACGAGCATTATACCTGTTTTACATACCATCCCGCAGCTTACCCCTGGAGAAGGACATGTTAGATAGTCCCATCCCTTGCTTATCGCACTATTTGTATCGTTCTGCTTTCATTGCAGTCCCTTTTTGAATAAACAATACATAGCTTTTGCCTATTATTGCACTCCTTTCTTTATCTATATATATGTTCATTTCATGACATGTCGCACCCGTACACTTTGGTACGGCCAATACACCAGGGGCTTAAGTACCCCAAAATTATGGTGTGATAAGTGCGAACACTTTCACAAGTGCGGCACCCCGAACTTATAGCATTATATGAATCGGCTCCGAATCATGTCTTGGGTCAATAGTTGGGTTTTCCGGCTCCGTGTTTTGGTACCTTACGTTCCGTTATATATCGGCTAAGGTAGCACCGGAGAACCACTGCGATTGTGCCCCAGTTGAGCTGGGTCGAGCACCTCGGTGGAGAAAGCTAAAACTGACCGTCATGATAGAGGCGAGAGCGATCGCTGTTCGAGAGGTTTTTCGGGTCCCTAAAGACTTATGCCGCTTAGGCGAGGAACCGGAATTGTCCGGCCAAAGGCGTGGATAGCGCCCGAACTTCGGTCTTCCGAATACTAGGGGCTTCGCCGAAATTTAAAATTATAGAATTCTATGGCTAAGTGAGAGTGTACAAGCATTATAAGTCCGGTTGCCTTGTTCGTTGCGTTGAGCGCCTCCCTAGATGGACCCGAGAATGGGAACAAGAGTGCCCAAGTTTATCCCGAACACCCCGACTTTTCGTGGCATGGGGGCTGAAGCCAACGACTTGCCATCTCTCAAATTTGATAAACGGCCGCACAAAAGGTAATATTTTAAATTAACAAGCGTTGCTTAGCGCATATGAACAAGTTTTCAGCGTGAGGATAACAAATGCGAGTCTATTTAAAAATTACATCTTTGGAGCACTCATCCGCTATTCGGCGGGCACCCTTGAGAGGCCCTCATAGTACATCTCGGGCGTGCGATGCTCCTTGCCCTTCGGTGGCCCGTCCGTCACAAGGTTCTCCGCATCCGGCTTGCCCAGTGCACTTTAGCACGGGCAAGGCCCTACGGACACCTTCAATGCAGACGGCGCTTGATGACTTCAATCCGTGGACATCGTCCACCAGCGCCCTTACTAGCCCAAAGTAGCTCCTGTGCATGGCCTCCAATGGCCACAGCCGCGCTATAAGGCCCTTCATGGCCTGTTCGGCGACCTTGTGGAGCTCAACCAGCTGCTTCAGCTGGTCGCTCAGGGGCACCGGATGTCCGGCCTCATTATACTGAGACCAGAACACCTTCTTCGTTGAGCTCCCCTCCTTGGCGCGGTAGAATGCAGCAGCATCAGACACACTATGGGGCAAATCTGCGAATGCTCCTGGAGAGCTCCGAATCCGGGTAAGTAATAGGTAATTCACTTTCACATGCTTGCTTTGCATAAAGAATGCCTTACCCGCCTCTATCTTCTTTAATGATTCAATTTCTTGGAGGGCTTTTTGGGCCTCAGCCTTAGCAGCTTTGGCACTCTCAAGAGCCGAGGCAAGCTCGGACTCTCGGGTCTTGAGTCACGCTCCAAACCCTCGTGTTTTTTCACGAGCACAGAGCTCTTGCCGCACCTCTGCCATTGCGCCTCCCCTTCTCTCGCTCGGTGCGTTCATGCCGCTTTGCTTTCGACCCACGGACACCGCTTCCTTCCAGTCGCCACCTCGTTAAGTGGCCCTGCAGTACCGATGTTATTCCTATTATTTTTCGCAACCAAAACCTTTTCTGTAAGGTATTTCTTTAATAAGGTATTACTTACCTTCCTTGTCCTCAAGCTGCTTCTTGGCAAGGCCGAGCTCGTTCTTGGACCTCTCGAGGCTCTGCTTCAATGCATTGACCTCCGCAGTCAGTGCGGCAGAGGTCAGCAGCACAGCCTGCATTCCCATATTGACATACTTATGTTAGACTCCTGCGTATATCTTTTTAGATCCTTAGTCCGGCTTTTCTTTCCGAACACCGAACTAAGCATCGAGACTCTTGTCTGTCATGGTAATATTTTTACATATTCTAAACTTACCTCAAAGCCTCTTAGAAGGCTGAGTACAGGCTTGATCAACCCGCTCTTGGCGGATCGAACTTCTGGATCACCACACTCATAATAAAGGCGGTGCTCCTCCTCGATGGAGGCGCAGCATTAAGCGCCTCCGAAGCTATCCGGTGCCTCGGTTGGGCCGGAAGACACCGGCGTCTTACCCTTCTTCTGAAGGGACCGCTTGCGGACTCGGAACGCTGAAGGTTCCGGCATGGAGTCCGGACGAGGGTCGGTCTTAGAGCCTGAGGATCTCGCCCCCATGCGCTGGAGTGCAGGAGGTTGCCTTGCGGCGCCTCTGCGCCACCTCCTCTTGACCAGGCCCCCCTTGGGGCACCACCAAGGCGTCGTCCATAGCGTGAAGGCGATGAGGCGGCCGAAGTGAAGTACTCTCCATTTCGATGAACCCGAGGACCCGCTCGGCAAGCGGCGAACTTCGCCCTTGGGCGGACTGCATGATTGTTCGGCATTAGAGAACACTATGCAATAAAAAGCCATGGGTATCCGGACACTTACAATCTCGCCCGAGGCTTGGCCCTTGTTGGCCAATCCTCCTCGTCGTTGTCGACGTTGGTGGAGAAGTCCGGAGGAAGGGTTCTTCCCTTCTTCGACCCTCCGGCCTCCCCAGTTGGGGCGGCCTTCCTTTTTCTCTCCTCCCCCGCTGGGGGAGAGGCTTCTTTTTCCTCCTCCTCGTTCTCAGGAGAACATTCTGCTTCACAATCTGACAGCACTAGGCGTCGGGAGCTCCTTCGAGTTCCCGTTGCCTCCTTCTTGGCCTTCTTCCCCGGCACCACATGAGGTACCGAAGCCAGCAGCCCCGTTAATCGGGCGTCCGCTGGGTCTTCTGGCAAAGGAGCCGGACAGTTAACCTGTCCGGACGTCTTGACCGATCTGTTAAAGGTTAGGGAGTTTTAGATCCCGCATAGAGTCAAACTATGAAAAAGAGTCCCATAAAGGGTAAAATAACTCACCTCGCTGGCTTGACGCTGCGAGCTGAATCCGCGATCTTGATGGCGGATGTAGAACCTCGGCCCTTGAGCAGATACCTTCGGGCATCTTCGTGCGTAGTGTCGAAGAGCCTTGTCGAGATTGGGTCTTTGTGCGGATCGAACTCCCACAATTTGAAGGCCCGTTGTTGGCATGGGAGAATTGGCGGATGAGCATAACTGGATTATGTTGACAAGCCCGAGATTCTTGTCCACCAGGTTTCAGACGCATGTTTGGAGTCCGGATAGCTCGTCCGAATTCCCCCACGTCGGGCCGTCTCTTTCCATGACGAGAGCCGTGTGGGAAGCCAGATCTGAATTGGGGGCCGCCGCCCGGTTGAGTCGCGCAGCTCGGTGATATAGAACCACCCGATTGCCACCTTTATTCTCTCCACGAAGGAGCCCTCGAGCCATAGGACTTTGGCCATCTTGCCAACCATGGCGCCTCCGCACTCCGGCAACGGCCGCCCACTACCTTGACTGACATTGAAGATCTTCAGCCATAAGCGAAGTGGGGCTGGATGCGAAGGAAGGCCTCGCACCTGACGATGAACGCCGAGATATTGAGGATGAAATTGGGGCCGGTCGTGGAAGTCCAGGCCATAGTAGAACATGAGCCCCCGGACAAATGGGTGAAGTGGAAAACCAAGTCCGCGAAGGAAGTGGGGGAGAAACACCACCCTCTCATGGGGCCTGGGGGTTGGAATGAGCTGCCCCACGTCGGGCAGCCTGTGCGCGATGTTCCTGGACAAGTATCCGGCCTCCCGCAACTTTGTGATGTGCCCCTCCGTGACGGAGGAGGCCATGCACCTGCCTCCCGCTCCGGACATGGTTGGAGAAGGTTGAGGTGGGGTGTGCGGACTTGGGCGCTGGAGCTCGAGTCTTGTGAGAATGGATGAGCAAAGGAGGAAGAAGGCATAGGTGAAAAGGTGGATCCTTATCCCCTTATATGGACGGACGACTATCGTCCCCCACCAGCCTGGTAAAACTCGCTTATCTCCCAAGCGCCATAATCAATGGCGCGGATGGGTTACCCACGTCCGTATTGATGGGAATCCCGGAATAAGGGGCACGATCTATGCTTTGATAAGGCGTGCGAAACCGCCTCGCTAAACGCTACCGAGGTGGAGCGGTAAAAAGCGATTCATATAAAGGCTTGGCCGTGGTGTGATGTCACGCCGCGGAATACGTCAGCAGATCTGTGCAAAAATTATTCTCTCTACGGTGGTATGTGGAACTTGTTTTGCAGAGCCGGACACTATCCCGATGTTCAAAATCTTCTATGAAGTATTCGGAGGAGGAATCCGCCTTGCAATGTCAAGACAATATGCGCGCCCGGACTCATCGTCATTGAAGCCTGGTTCGAGACTCTTGAGGGAGTCTGTACTAGGGGTGTCCGGATAGCGAACTATCATCACGGCGGACTCCAAGACTATGAAGATACAAGATTGAAGACTTCGTCCCGTGTCCGGATGGGACTTTCCTTGGCGTGGAAGGCAAGCTTGGCGATACGGATATGTAGATCTCCTACCATTGTAACCGACTCTGTGTAACCCTAACCTATCCGGTGTCTATATAAACACTACAAGAAATATGTCAACTTGTGACCACCACTATTGGTCACTGAAAGGTCATAGTTTTTCATTTGTGACCTTTTTGTGACCAAAAACAGAAGGTCAAAAGCTGGCGGTCGTAAACTGACTAGAGCGACCTTCTTTGCGATGTGTAAAAGGTCGTTGGTTCCACGACCAAATTTTTGGTCACAAGCAACATCCCCAGACCACGTAGGCATCCAGCATGGCAAGCTGATGTGGCACAAGAATCAGCCCAGTCCGATTCACTGTTTTACGTGGGCCAAGCCCAACAATTCAGCCCATTTGTGTTTTTTTCTATCTGTCAATTTTTGGTTGGGTTCATGGGCCAAGCCCAATATTGCAGCCTTATTTTTGTTGGGCCATGGCCCTCTTTCCATCAATTGATTTTCTATTTTTCAATTGTTTTATATTAGAGCTGGTCCCACTAGTCAGATGGGTCCCACATGTCAAAAATTTCAAAACTTCTCAGATTATATTCATAAGTGGGACATAAATTGGTCCCGCTCGTCAAGTTTCAATTTCACATATTTTTAACATACATAATCACTATTTCAAATAGGATGGGACAAATATAATTCATCAAATAACACTACATTAGTCTTTTACAATCTGTTACAATATTACAATTTACTGTCTACTATAGAATTAAAAAACTCTTTGCTAAGTATGGCTTTGCTGCTTCGCCATCTTCCTAAGTAGGGCTTCGCTGCTTCGCACTTGGCTTCACGGCTTCACACTCAAAAAGATTAGGCCTGAAGCTCCTGAAAAAGAGTGAACATAAAAAAAGCTACCAGCTTAAATAAAGAAAAACAAGTAAGAAAAGAACATATATGTTTTCCTTGGAAGGCGAACGCATAGAACAACAGGAAAATTGCACAAGAAAAGAGCATAGAAGCAGATTAATTATATGGAACCAAAAACTGAATCATTGCACATCAAATTACACAGGAACAGAATGTAGAAGCAGATTATATTAAAGCAAAAACCAAATCATTATGGAGCACATAATAATACATGAAGAGAAAGAAGCAACTATATAGGCCAAAACTGGACAAACCACAAACAACAACATAACGGCAGAAGTAGCCCTATTTGCATCATGTTGAACAGCACAAGCAGCCATATATGCAACGCAAAGAAAGAACACTCGACATCCAACATCTGAAGACATGTATTGCAATGATTTCTAAGAACATCTAGCATACTAGTTTCCGCAAAGAGCATAAGCAAACATGATACAATATCATTTTCATCTCATCAACCAAATTATTCAAGCAGCACAACATGCACATGAACAAAGACAGGTTACGGGTCCTGTTTGATTCACCTAGTTGATGAGGGCGGCAGGGAGAGGCGAGCTCAATGGCATTCCCATCGAGGATGATCTTATCCTTGACCTTCTCGGACTGCAGCTCCGCCGGATGCGGCAGAACACCTCCGACAACCACAAAGCAAGAAGCAGCACCAATAAGGACCTACGTGACATTTCATATCATCATTCTGAAGAAGAAAAAAATCAAGACACAAGCAATCATAATTTCTAACAACAACAATCATCATCAGTTAAGCACATAGTGAGCAAGAACAAACAATGAATCTTGCATCCATAGTATCGTCTATCAATTTCAATAGTGCAAAATCAGCACACTTCAACATAAGCTCATCAGTTAAGCACTTGAGCCAAAAAAAGAAACACAGTCAGACTAAAATACTAAAAAAACTGCACGTTTAATTAGCTAAGCACACAACAGATTCAGGAGAAGAACATGACACCACAACAAGAAGATCAACAGGCAGCAGCTATTGGAGATGATGCTCTAAGCCAGCAACATCGCACAAACACTGGCGGCAGCTTAGCATATATAGCAGGAGCCGTGTCTACTGACCTACTGTCGAGGAAAACACAATTATCTCGACTTTTTTAGATGTAAGTCCCAAAGCAGGTCCAGTTTGAGAACTTAATATCTGAATTTGAACATTCTAAATTTCATAGTTAGTTGAGGCTAACTTTTTAGATGTAATGTAACAATTTAGACATCAATGGGGCACAACTTAGTTAGCTACTAATGTTCAGCAAATTCAAAGATTGTATGTTCTAGCTAACAAAAATATAATACCATGCTTAAGAACTCGGAGCGAGAAAATGTTAGGAACTTAAGTTGCGATCTACGTCGTGCACGTATAGACATATGATAGCAGCACGCTCCTAGGAATGTATTACTTCAATCTATAGTTGATTGATGAACTTAAGTTGCCACATGCTCTTGATCAATCATGCACCTCCTGGTTAAATTAATCCAGCCATTGAAGGCCGGCTGATCGATATGTTTCTTGCGCATGTCTAGTTAGCAGCAGTACACAAACCGGCAGCAGTTAGGCCGTGTAGCTCAGTTAGTTCCACAGACTACAGCCTATCAGGCATCCATCCACACAGATAAATAGAGTAAACATAGGAACAAGAAACAAATGAGGCGGGCACCGATCGAGCGATCGCCATGAAGATGGGCAAGGAGAACACAAAACATGCCCAGCCTCACACTGAAGAGAATAAGAAAATTAGCATTCCACCACTACCCACTAGATTGGGAATTCAGTCATAACTCCTGCATTTTCAGATTCGACAGTTAACATCCTACATAATTCTTTCAAATGGCATTATAGAAATATGCTTGAGAGACTTAACTATGGCTTAAACTTGAACTGTGGCTTAAACTTGAACTTTGCATAATTTAATTGATCGCGCCATGCCTTGGTAAACTGGTACTAGTACACTGATTACCAGTAGCTACCTATGTTCAGCGGCAGGACGCACACAATTTTGTTATGACATATTACTATTATAATGTACAGTAGTATAAAGGAAAGAACACTGTACTTGGCTACAGAGGAAAAGAGAGAACGATTTTGTTGCTAGTGAGGTCACTTTATGCTTTACAGCAAGGTGCTTGTGTTCAACTCGAGATTGACCACCCAGGCTCATACAGTGAATGAGCACCGCACCGCGAACCCCAAACCAAATCTGGGGCGGGCTCGTACCAATTCTTTCTAGCTAGATCGATCGTGCAATAGCAACAATAAAACACATGTTTTTTATGAAGCCGGCAAATCAAGGTTGCGACAGGGCAATGCGGCGATCAGTTTAAGCCAATCAAGCGCGTGCGTTAGAGAGAGAGAGAGAGGTGTGAGGGATGACGTACGAGGAGGCTGAATCCGGAGACGGAGGCGAGGGAGGTGGCGATGGCGGAGGCGGAGAGCGCGAGGACGCCCCCGGGGAGGTGGCCGACCATCCTGCCCCTCCTCCTCGAAAGCGAGAGCAGGGCGAAGCTAGGCGCAGCCCTCATCCATCTCGGCAGGGCAAGGTCGGCGCCCTCCTGCCGTCATCGCCATCTCCACGCCATGATGACCTACAGCAAAGGGACGGATAGGAGGAGAAGGTGAGGAGGAGCGGGTGGATCTAGGCGAGGAAGGAGGGGAAGGGCCTACCTGGACAACAACGGTGATGGATCTCGCGAGCTCACGTGCGGGTGAAGGTGGCCATGGACCTCGCGCAGAGGCCCGTCTGGCGGCGAGTAGCTGGGGGCCCTGACGGTCATGACGCCGGCGGCCGGGCCGGAGATCACGTCGGTCTGGAGGGCGGGTAGGCGAGGCAGCGGAGCGGGGGCTTGACACAGTGAGCACGAAGACCCAATGAGCTGTAGAAGTTCTCCTGCAGTACCCGTCCCTGCCGTGGCGCGGCCATGGATGGGCGCGGGGTGGGGATCTCGGTGAGGAAGGGCTCACGGTTGAGCTGATGGGGAGGTGGCGTGGCGATCTGGAATGGGTGGGTGGAGGCGAGGGCTGGAGGAGGGATCGAGGAGGCGGATCTGGAAGAGGAGAGGAGGAGAAGAGATCGAGGGAAAGAAAGGAGGCGGGGGGTCGATGCAAAATTACCACAGGGCAGAGCTAGGGTTTCGGGGATGGTGTGGAAGGGCTGAGGACTGCCGTTGGATCCACGAACATCCGACAGTGTTCAATGCATGATCCGCGTGAGACGTCCACGGACCAATCAGAATACAGTACGACCTTATGACCATCTAAATTGGTCAAAAAAAATATTTTCTACTTTTCGAGTGCCTAAATTGAGTTTTTTTTGTAAATGACGTACCATATATTTGTTGCAAAATGGGACTAGATCATTTTTATAATATATTAGGCCATATTTAATGTATAATTTACAAAATGGTTGGTTGTCAAAAGTTTTTATACACCTCTGCTGAAAAATACAAAATTTCGCCGTTTCAGTAGGAAGCGGGTCAAATTTGAACTACAGTTGTCTCATAGTTTGCTCTTTATTTTTTCCAAAAATCATTTCTAGGTACATAAGTATCTATTTAATCAGAGAAACATCAAAAGTTTTCGAAGATTCAACCACTAGCTAGGAACGGTCATACCCACCGTTTTGACGGCATTTTGAAACGGGCATGAAAAATTCAAAAAAAAATATGGAAAATTAGGTTTGTTAAAATGATCTCATATATTGCACAAAGGATGCATATTGGAATGGCAAACAATGTTTCCAAAGGAAGTTTTCATTTTCTTTGAACGAAAAAATCATTTTCCATTTTTCGAGAGTCTAAAATGAGGTTTTTTTTGTGAAGGACCTACCATATATTTGTTGCAAAATTAGACCAAATCAATTTTCTAAAATATTAGGTCATATTTAATGCATAAATGACCAAATGGTTGGGTGTCAAAAGATTTGATCCACCTCTGGTGAAAAAGACAAACTTCTGTCGATTCAGCAGGAAGCGGGTCAAATTTGAACTACAGCTGCCTCATAGTTCGCTCTTTATTTTTACCAAAAATCATTTCTAGGTACATAAGTATCTATTTAATCAGAGAAACATAAAAAAATCCAGGATTCCACTACTAGCTAGGAACGGTCATTCCCGACGTTTTGACCACATTTTGAAACAGGCATAAAAAATTCAAAAAAAAAACAAAAAATTGCAAAACCTTCGTATTGTGTCATTATATGTGGCCAAGTTACCAGGAAAAATAATAAATTGTAATACGATAATTCTTTTAAAAAAATGTTCTCAGAAACGAGCTATCATGTGTGGAGATTAATGCACTGAAGCCAAATGATCAATCTTATGGCCACATTCATGACATAGTTTGTTAAAATGATCTCATATCGTGCACAAGGGTGCATATTGGAATGGCAAACAATGTTGCCTAAGGAAGTTTTCATTTTCTTTGAACGAAAAAATCATTTCCCATTTTTTGAGTGCCCAAAATGAGTTTTTTTGTGAAGGACCTACCATATATTTGTTGCAAAATTGGACTAAATCATTTTTTATAAAATATTAGGACATATTTAATGTACAATTGACCAAATTGTTAGGTGTCAAAAGTTTTTTTTTCCACCTCTCGTGAAAAAGACAAATTTCCGCTGATTCATCTGGAAACGGGTCAAATTTGAACTGCAACTACCTCGTAGTTTGCTCTTTATTTTTTCGGAAAATCATTTCTAGGTACATAAGTATCTATTTAATCAGAGAAACACCAAAAAAATTCCAAGATTCAACCACTAGCTAGGAACTGTCATTCCCGTCGTTTTGACCGCATTTTGAAACGGGCATAAAAAATTCAAAAAAAATCAAAAAATTGGAAAACATTCGCATTGTGTCATTATATGTGACCAAGTTTCCAGGAAAAATAATAAACTTGTAATACGGCAATTATTTTAAAAAAGTGTTCTCAGAAATGAGCTATCATGCATGAAGATTCATGGCTTTCAAGCCAAATGATCAATCTTATGGCCAAATTCATGGCATAGTTTGTTCAAATGATCTCAAATTGTGCACAAAGGTGCATATTGGAATTCCAAACAATGTTGCCTAAGGGAGTTTTCATTTTCTTTTCACGGAAATTACATTTTCCATTTTTTGAGTGCCCGAAATGAGTTTTTTTAAGGACCTACCATATATTTGTTGCAAAATTGGACCTAATCAATTTTATAAAATACTAGGCCATATTTAATGCACAATTGACAAAATGGTTGGGTGTCAAAAGTTTTGATCCACCTCTGGTGAAAAAGACAAATTTCCATTGATTCAAAGAGGAAGCGGGTCAAATTTGAACTGCAGCTGCCTCATAGTTTACTCTTTATTTTTTCCAAAAATAATTTCTAGGTACATAAGTATCTATTTAATCAGAGAAACACCAAAAAAAATTCCAAGATTCAACCACTAGCTAGGAACTGTCATTCCCGCCGTTTTGACCGCATTTTGAAACGGGTATAAAAAATTCAAAAAAATCAAAAAATTGGAAAACCTTTGCATTGTGTCATTATATGTGACCAAGTTTCCAGGAAAAATAATAAACTTGTAATACGGCAATTATTTTAAAAAAGTGTTCTCAGAAATGAGCTATCATGCATGAAGATTCATGGCTTTGAAGCCAAATGATCAATCTTATGGCCACATTCATGGCATAATTTGTTCAGATGATCTCATATGGTGCACAAGGGTGCATATTGGAATTCCAAACAATGTTTCCTAAGGGAGTTTTCATTTTCTTTTCACGGAAAATACATTTTCCATTTTTCGAGTGCCCGAAATGAGTTTTTCTGTGAAGGACCTGCCATATATTTGTTACAAAATTGGACCATATCAATTTTCTAAAATACTAGGCCCTATTTAATGCACAATTGACAAAATGGTTGGGTGTCAAAAGTTTTCATCCACCTCTGGTGAAACAGACAAATTCCTGCGAAATCAGTAGGAAGCGGGTCAAATTTGAACTGCAACTGCCTTATAGTTTACTCTTTATTTTTTCCAAAAATCATTTCTAGGTACATAAGTATATATTTAATCAGAAATACATGGTTTGGTGGTGAGACATCGAGGTTTGGACGGTGGCCGAGGGCCCCAACTCTAGAGCGCGTAAGCTCGCATGCCTGCCGCGTGGTCACCGCGTGGCATGTGTTCTGGGCGGCCTAGGCATGTCTAGTGGGTTGGACACTCCCCAGGTAGGTGCTAGGAAGAAAATTATAACATAAGATTCTCATGAGGAGACCGAACTATGCTCAAACATGAATTAGCAGCCAAGTGTTTGATTAGCAGTGCAGGGAAATTCACATGGCCAATGGGCGTGAGTTTTGGCTGAGGATGATCATATACTAAGAAGAATGTCTTCACAAATTTTTAGGGAAATCAAGAATATATAAATAACACTTCCTTCACAAAGTGCTCCTTTGAACAGAATAGGAAAATGAACATTGTTGAGTTATTTTTGAACTAGGCAAGGAAGGTTTTTGACATATTTGATGAAGGTATGATCCAAACAATTTATGAGAATTTTTTGGGAATTTTTGGAATAACAGAAATATAGGTTGCTTCACAACCTAGGGCAAAAACTGACACATGGACATGACACATAGGCCAAACTGATGAGGTGGCGCCTAGTCATAGCAATAAGTACTAATGCTTACACGTTCACAACCTCATGACCATTTATATTGGTCGTAATCAGGTAGAAATAAGGTCATGGACCCTTTGTTATGCCTTTTATGACCATTTGGTCTAAGGCAATTCAGGGTTTGAGCCCTTCTAAGCGAAATGGCCGTGGATTTACGACCAATTCAGCTAGGGTCACTAAGAGAAGGTCACTAGTTGACATATTTCTTGTAGTGAAACCGGAGGGTTTTAGTCCGTAGGACGAACAACAATCATACCATAGGCTAGTTTCTAGGGTTTAGCCTCCTTGATCTCGTGGTAGACCTACTCTTGTACTACCCATATCATCAATATTAATCAAGCAGGAGTAGGGTATTACCTCCATCGAGAGGGCCCGAACACAGGTAAAAACATTGTGTCCCTTGTCTTACGTTACCATCCGCCTAGACGCACGATTCGGGACCCCTACCCGAGATCCGCCGGTTTTGACACCGACACTAGGGTTGTATGAATATGAGTATGCAGCAAACCGAATGTTGTTCGGAGTCCCGGATGAGAACCCGGAAGTCACGAGGAGTTCCGGAATGGTCCGGAGGTAAAGAATTGTATATAGGAAGTGCGGTTTCGGCAGGAAAATTTCGTCACCGGTATTGTACCGGGACCACCGGAAGGGTCCCGGGGGTCCACTGGGTGGGGCCACCTATCCCGGAGGGCCCCATGGGCTGAAGTGGGAGGGGAACCAGCCCCTAGTGGGCTGGTGCGCCCCCCTTGGGCCCCCCTGCGCCTAGGGTTGGAAACCCTAGGGGTGGGGCGCACCCCACTTGCCTTGGGGCACTCCACCCCACAGCCGCCCCTTGGGAGATTCCCATCTCAGGGCAGCGCCCCAGGGGCCTATATAAGGAGGGGGAGGTAGGGCAGCCGCACCCAAGTCTTGGCGCCTCCCTCCCTGCTACACCTCCTCCTCCTCCCGTGGTTGCTTGGCGAAGCCTGGGAACCTGCTGCATCCACCACCACGCCGTCGTCTTTGATGGATCTTCATCAACCTCTCCTTCCCCTTGCTGGATCAAGACGGAGGAGACGTCACGCTGACCGTACGTGTGTTGAACGCGGAGGTGCCGTCCGTTCGGCGCTAGGATCTCCGGTGATTTGGATCACGACAAGAACGACTCCCTCAACCCCGTTCTTTTGAACGCTTCCTCACGCGATCTACAAGGGTATGTAGATGCATCTCTCTCTCTCGTTGCTAGATGAACTCATAGATGGATCTTGGTGAACGTAGGAAAATTTTATTTTATGCAACGTTCCCCAACAGTGGCATCATGAGCTAGGTCTATGCGTAGTTTTCTATTGCACGAGTAGAACACAATTTTTTGTGGCGTAGATGTTGTCAACTTTCTTGCCGCTACTAGTCTTATCTTGCTTCAGCGGTATTGTGGGATGAAGCGGCCCAGACCGACCTTACACGTACGCTTACGTGAGACAGGTTCCACCGACTGACATGCACTAGTTGCATAAGGTGGCTAGCGGGTGTCTGTCTCTCCCACTTTAGTTGGAGCGGATTCGACGAAAAGGGTCCTTATGAAGGGTAAATAGAAGTTGACAAATCACGTTGTGGCTTTTTTGTAGGTAAGAAAACGTTCTTGCTAGAACCCTATTGCAGCCACGTAAAAGATGCAACAACAATTAGAGGACGTCTAACTTGTTTTTGCAGCAATTGCCTTGTGATGTGATATGGCCAAAAGTTGTGATGAATGATGAATGATATATTGTGATGTATGAGATCATGTTCTTGTAATAGGAATCACGACTTGCATGTCGATGAGTATGACAACCGGCAGAGCCATAGGAGTTGTCTTAATTATTGTATGACCTGCGTGTCATTGATTCAACACCATGTAATTACTTTGCTTTATTGCTAAACCGTTAGCTACGATGGTAGAAGTAATAGTTGGCGAGCAACTTCATGGAGACACGATGATGGAGATCATGATGATGGAGATCATGGTGTCATGCCGGTGACAAGATGACCATGGAGCCCGGAGATGGAGATCAAAGGAGCTATATGATATTGGCCATATCATGTCACTACTATATAATTGCATGTGATGTTTATTATGTTTATGCATCTTGTTTACTTAGAGCAGCGGTAGTAAATAAGATGATCCTTTATAATAATTTCAAGAAAGTGTTCTCCCTAAGCGTGCACCGTTGCTAAAGTTAAATGCGTTCCGAAGCACCACGTGATGATCGGGTGTGATAGATTCCTACGTTCACATACAACGGGTGTAAGACAGTTTTACACATGCAAAACACTTAGGTTAACTTGACGAGCCTAGCATGTACAGACATGGCCTCGGAACACAAGAGACCGAAAGGTCGAACATGAGTCGTATGGAAGATACGATCAACATGGAGATGTTCACCGACGATGGTAGTGCATCTCACGTGATGATCGGACACGGCCTAGTCGACTCGGATCATGTAACACTTAGATGACTAGAGGATGTAAAATCTGAGTGGGAGTTCATTAAATAATTTGATTAGATGAACTTAATTATCATGAACATTAGTCTAAAATCTTTGCAAAATGTCTTGTAGATCAAATGGCCAACGCTCATGTCACCATGAACTTCAACGCGTTCCTAGAGAAAACCAAGTCGAAAGATGATGGCAGCAACTATTCGGATTGGGTCCGAACACGAGATCATCCTCATAGCAGCCAAGAAACAATATGTCCTAGAAGCACCGCTTAGGTGAAGCACCCATCGAGAGAACCAAGGCGTTATGAACGCTTGGCGGTCTCGTCTTGATGATTACTCCCTCGTTCAGTGCGGCATGCTTTACAGCTTAGAACCGGGACTCCAAAAGCGTTTTGAGCAACACAGAGCATATGAGATGTTCGAGGAGCTGAAAATGGTTTTCCAAGCTCATGCCCGGGTCGAGAGATATGAAGTCTCCGACAAGTTCTATAGTTGTAAGATGGAGGAAAATAGTTACATCGGTGAGCACATACTCAAAATGTCCTGTTGCACAACCGCCTTTGTCCCACTGGACATTAACCTCCCGGACGAGGCGGTCATTGTGAGAATCCTTGATCGCTCCCACCGAGCTACAAGAGTTTTGTGATGAACTACAATATGCAGGGGATGGTGAAAACTATTCTGAAGTATTTTCAATCTTTGAAGTCGTGAGAGGTAGAAATCAAGAAAGAACATCAAGTGTTGATGGTCAATAAAACCACTAAGTTCAAGAAGGGCAAGGGTAAGAAGAACTTCAAGAAGGACGGCAAGGATGTTGCCGCGCCCGTAAGCCAGCTTGCCGGGAAGAAGTCAAAGAATGGACCCAAGCACGAGGCCAGTGCTTTTATTGCAAAGGGAAGGGTCCTTTGAGCGGAACTGCCCCAAATACTTAGCGCACAAGAAGGCCGGCAACACTAAAGGTATATTTGATATACATGTAATTGATGTGTACCTTACCGATACTGTAGTAACTCACAGGTATTTGATACGGTGCCGTTGCTCATATTTGTAACTCACATCGGGGCTGCGGAATAAGCGGAGGCTGGCGAAGGGCGAGGTGACGATCTTGGCGTCGGGAATGGTTCAAGGTCGATGTGATCGGTCGGCACGCTACCTCTACATTTACCTACGGGATTAGTTTTAAACCTCAATAATTGTTATTTAGTGCCAAGTTTGAGCATGAACATTGTATCGGGATCTCGTTTAATCTGAGATGGCTACTCATTTAAATCCGAGAATAATGGTTGTTCTATTTATATGAGAGATATGTTTTATGGTCATGCTCCGATGGTCAATGGTTTATTCTTAATGAATCTCGAGAGTAATATTACACATATTCATAGTGTGAATACCAAAAGATGTAAAGTTGATAATGATAGTCCCACATACTTGTGGCACTGCCGCCTTGGTCACATTGGTGTCAAGCGCATGAAGAAGCTCCATGCTGATGGACTTTCAGTCTCTCTCGATTATGAATCATTTGACACATGTGAACCATGCCTTATGGGCAAAATGATCAAGACTCCGTTCTCCAGAACAATGGAGCGAGCAACCAACTTATTGGAAATCATACATACCGACGTATGCGGTCCAATGAGCGTTGAGGCTCGTGGAGGATATTGTTATGTTCTCACTCTCACAGATGACTTGAGTAGATATGGGTATGTCTACTTGATGAAACACAAGTCTGAGACTTTTGAAAAGTTCAAGGAATTTCAGAATGAGGTAGAGAATCAATGTGACCAAAAAATAAAGTTCTTACGATCAGATCGTGGAGGAGAATATTTAAGTCACGAATTTGGTACACACTTAAGGAAATGTGGAATCGTTTCACAACTCACGCCGCTGGAACACCTCGGTAATAGCTGTGTCCGAACGTCGTAATCGCACTCTATTGGATATGGTGCGATCTATGATGTCTCTTACTGATTTACCGCTATCATTTTGGGGATACGCTCTAGAGACAGCTACATTCACTTTAAATAGGGCACCGTCTAAATCCGTTGAGACGACACCGTATGAATTATGGTTTGGGAAGAAACCTAAGATGTCATTTCTAAAAGTTTGGGGATGCGATGCTTATGTCAAGAAACTTCAACCTGAAAATCTCGAACCCAAGTCGGAAAAATGCGTCTTCATAGGATACCCTAAGGAAACTATTGGGTATACCTTCTACCTTAGATCTGAAGGAAAGATCTTTGTTGCCAAGAACGGATCCTTTCTGGAAAAAGAGTTTCTCTCGAAAGGAGTAAGTGGGAGGAAAGTAGAACTCGATGAAGTACTACCTCTTGAACCGGAAAGTAGTGCAGCTCAGGAAAATGTTCTGTGGTGCCTACACCCTCTTGGAGAGGAAATTAATGATGATGATCAAGGTACTTCGGATCAAGTTGCTCTTGAACTTCATAGGTCCACAAGGACACGTTCCACACCGTAGTGGTATGGCAACCTGTCACGGAAATCATGTTGTTAGACAACGGTGAACCTTGAACTATGAAGAAGCGATGGCGGGCCCAGATTCCAACAAATGGCTTGAAGCCATGCAATCCGAGATAGGATCCATGTATGAAAACAAAGTATGGACTTTGGCAGACTTGCCCGATGATCGTGACGATAAAAAACAAATGGATCTTTAAGAAGAAGACGGATGCGTATGGTAATGTCACCATCTATAAAGCTCGACTTGTCGCTAAAGGTTATCGGCAAGTTCAAGGGGTTGACTACGATGAGACTTTCTCTCTCGTAGCGAAGCTGAAGTCCGTCCGAATCATGTTAGCAATTGCCGCATACTATGATTATGAGATATGGCAAATGGACGTCAAAACAGCATTCCTTAACGGCTATCTTAAGGAAGAAGCGTATATGATGCAACGGAAGGTTTTATCGACCCTAAGAATGCTAACAAGGTATGCAAGCTCCAGCGATCCATTTATGGGCTGGTGCAAGCATCTCGGAGTTGGAACATTCGCTTTGATGAGATGATCAAAGCGTTTGTGTTTATCTTGAGACTTATGGAGAAGCTGCGTTTACAAGAAAGTGAGTGGGAGCTCTGTAGCATTTCTCATATTATATGTAGATGACATACTTTTGATGGGAAATGATATAGAACTTTTGGACAACATTAAGGCCTACTTGAATAAGAGTTTTTCAATGAAGGACCTTGGAGAAGCTGCTTATATATTAGGCATCAAGATCTATAGAGATAGATCGAGACGCCTCATAGGTCTTTCACAAAGCACATACCTTGAAAAGATATTGAAGAAGTTCAAAATGGATCAGTCCAAGAAAGGGTTCTTGCACAGTATTACAAGGTGTGAAATTGAGCTCGGCTCAATGCCCGACCACGCAGAAGATAAAGAAGAGATGAGTGTCATCCCTATGCCTCGACCATAGGATCTATTATGTATGCCATGCTGTGTACCGGACCTGATGTAAACCTTGCCGTAAGTTTGGTAGAAAGGTACCAAAGTAATCCCGTCAAGGAACACCGGACAGCGGTCAAGAATATCCTGAAGTACACGAAAAGGACTAAGGACATGTTTCGTTTATGGAGGTGACGAAGAGCTCGTCAGAAGGGGTTACGTCGGCGCTAGCTTCGACCACGGATCTGGATGACTCTAAGTCACAAACCGGATACGTGTATATGTTGAATGGTGGAGCGATGGCTGATGCAATTTTGCAAGCGAGCGTCGTGGCGGGATCTACATGTGAAGCGGAGTGCATGGCAGCCTCGGAGGCAGACATGAAGCAATTTGGGTGAAGGAGTTCATCACCGACCTAGGAGTCATACCCAATGCGTCGGGGCCGATCAAACTCTTACGTGACAACACTGAGCTATTGCATTTGCCAAGGATCCCGGGTTTCACAAGAAGACCAGGCACATCAGCGTCGCTTCAACTCCATTCGTGAAAATGTTCAAGATGGAGACATAGAAATTTGCAAAGTGCATACGGATCTGAATGTCGCAGATCCGTTGACTAAACCTCTTCCACGAGCAAAACATGATCAACACCAGAACTCTATGGGTGTTTGATTCATCACAATGTAACTAGATTATTGACTCTAGTGCAAGTGGGAGACTGTTGGAAATATGCCCTAGAGGCAATAATAAAAGGATTATTGTTATATTTCCTTGTTCGTGATAATTTTCTTTTATTCATGCTATAATTGTATTATCCGGAAATCGTAATACACGTGTGAATACATAGACTACTATATGTCCCTAGTGAGCCTCTAGTTGACTAGCTCGTTGATCAACATATAGTCATGGTTTCCTGACTTGGACATTGGATGTCGTTGATAACGGGATCACATCATTAGGAGAATGATGTGATGGACAAGACCCAATCCTAAGCATAGCACAAGATCGTGTAGTTCGTTTTGCTAGAGCTTTTCCAATGTCAAGTATCTTTTCCTTAGACCATGAGATCGTGTAACTCCCGGATACCGTAGGAGTCCTTTGGGTGTACCAAACGTCACAATGTAACTGGGTGACTATAAAGGTGCACTACAGGTATCTCCGAAAGTGTCTGTTGGGTTGACACAGATCGATACTGGGATTTGTCACTCCGTATTGCGGAGAGGTATCACTGGGCCCACTCGGTAGTGCATCATCATAATGAGCTCAAATTGACCAAGTGTCTGGTCACGGGATCATTCATTTCGGTACGAGTAAAGTGTGTTGCCGTTAGGAGATTGAACAAGGTATTGGTATACCGACGATCGAATCTCGGGGAAGTAAAGTATCGTTTGACAAAGGGAATTGTATACGGGGTTGCTTGAATCCTCGACATCGTGGTTCATCCGATGAGATCATCGAGGAGTATGTGGGAGCCAACATGGGTATCCAGATCCCGTTGTTGGTTATTGACCGGAGAGCCGTCTCGGTCATGTCTACATGTCTCCCGAACCCGTAGGGTCTACACACTCAAGGTTCGGTGACGCTAGGGTTGTATGAATATGAGTATGCAGCAAACCGAATGTTGTTCGGAGTCCCGGATGAGATCCCGTCGTCACGAGGAGTTCGGAATGGTCCGGAGGTAAAGAATTGTATATAGGAAGTGCGGTTTGACCCATCGGGAAAGTTTGAGGTCACCGGTATTGTACTGGGACCACCGGAAGAGTCCGAGGTCCACCGGTGGGGCCACCTATCCGGAGGGCCCGTGGGCTGAAGTGGGAGGAACCAGCCTGGTGGGCTGGTGCGCCCCTTAGGCCCCCTGTGCCTAGGGTTGAAAACCCTAGGGTGAAGCGCACCCACTGCCTTGGGGCACTCCACCCCCAGCCGTCGCCCCTTGGGAGATTCCCATCTCCCGGGCAGTGCCCCAGGGGCCTATATAAGGAGGGAGGGAGGGCAGCCGCACCCAAGTCTTGGCGCCTCCCTCCCCTGCTACACCTCCTCCTCCTCCCGTAGTTGCTTGGCGAAGCCTGCTGAGCCTGTTGCATCCACCACCACGTCGTCGTCTTTGGATCTTCATCAACCTCTCCTTCCCCTTGCTGGATCAAGGCGGAGGAGACGTCCACGCTGACCGTCACGTGTGTTGAACGCGGAGGTGCCGTCCGTTTGGCGCTAGGATCTTCGGTGATTTGGATCACGACGAGAACGACTCCCTCAACCCCGTTCTCTTGAACGCTTCCGCACGCGATCTACAAGGGTATGTAGATGCATCTCTCTCTCTCTCGTTGCTAGTTGAACTCATAGATGGATCTTGGTGAACGTAGGAAAATTTTATTTTATGCAACGTTCCCCAACAAAAACATCCTTGGAAAGCTCGGTTATTAGGGCCAACCGCACCCTCGACAAAGTTGCCAGGCGGTCCTTGGAAACCCCGGTTATCATTGCCGTTGTCCACCCAAGCATAGCCACGGCCCCCTCCGGTGGACGAAGAACCCCGGTGCAGACCAGCACCATATGCATCATATCCATCGTCGCCCCACTGACCACGCGGGGTTACGGTCATCTCCCGCGGACGCACCCGTCCCGTGGCAGTTCTTGTCTTTATAACCTACTCTGGTACATGTTCTAGCTATGGGCTGAGACCTCCTCCTCAGCGCCTTCAGCGCCCACACGCTCCCGCTCCATGGGCCGGCCCAACTGCCAGGCAAGCTATGCACGGAACGCGCCTCTTCTTCTCTCGATGCGCTCCGTTCATTCGGTTTGCCTCAACCAAAAAAAAAACTCGTTCGACAGTTCACCCCTCGTGCTTGACTCATCCTCCTTGGACCATTTACCTTTGTCTTTCTTAGAAAATGGAAAAAAAGAATTAATAAAAAGTTCACAAAAAATTGAATAATTGAAAAACGTTCATGAATTCAAAAAACGTCGTGTATTTGAGAAAAAGTTCATTCAATTTTACAAATATGTTCACGAATTTGAACATTTTCATTGCATTTGACAGAAAGTTCATCGATTTTGATAAAAGTTCATCGGATTTGAAAATAGTTCACTGAATTTGAAAAAAGTTCACCTAATTTGAAAAGAGTTCATCAATATTTGAAAGAAAAAATCATCGGATTCGAAAAAAGTCCATCGAAGTTGAAAAAAGTTCGCCAAATTTGAAAAAAGTTCTTCAAATTTGAAAATAATTTCATTAAATTTGAAAAAAGTTTGTCAATTATGGAAAAGTTCAATGAATTTGTAAACAATAGTTCATCCATTTTTTAGAAAAAAAAAACATGAAGAAAGAAAATTTATCGAATTTGAAGAAAGAAAATTCGAAGAAAGGGAAAAAGGAAAGATGAAAGAAGGAAGGAGAAAAAGGATGTAAGTTTTCACAATAGGCTAGCCGGTGCGGTGGTTGTTGCGACGTCTTAGGAAACAGTAGCTCACATGTTCAATTCACCCTTTCGCCCCCTTTTAGCATTATATAAAACTAGATGGGCCGGTCCATTAGTAGCGAAGGAGGGGGAGGGGGTGTGCGCCCGTTTGTAGAAACACCTGTATCGGGCGCAGAAGGCGCCAAATAGGATTTGGCAGGCATTTTGCCCTTTCGATCGATTGAACCGATCGGCCGAGTTGGGAACGGAGATTGACTTGTCTAGTGACCGCTCTAGCTGACCAGGCGCACAAGGTCTAAATTAGGAGCTCTACACTTCAGAACGTTATTGATACATTGACTTTCAAGCGTCTCATAGTTGAGTGGTACTACTCAACAATACCAAGATGTAAAGGGACTACTGCACATGGATAGAACGAGAGTCGAACTTGCATGTCTCTCTTTTCCTGTTAGTTAGGAAAGAAAGTTGATAAACAACTCCATATTAGCGAATTACCTCTAACTACTCTTTCCACTATAGGATTTCCATTCACTTAGTAAACTTAATGGATAAACGTTTCAACCACTTGATTGACAAGAGTAAGGTTCGTCACCACGGTCCCGATAGAAGACCGAACAAGGTAGCCCAAAAATGAAAGTTCTACTATACTCTCGTTTGATCGGACCTATGCAAGAATATGGGCCCAAAAATGCAATCGACGACCCAGACGCTAGGGGGGAGGTGCCTGGAAAACAGCGGTGGCCACGGGCACCAAGGCTGTATGTTGCCCGTACTGATTCCTGGTAGGAATCGCCTACAATCAACGTCTACCTGGATGGCCTAGTAGGGCCCATTGTTTTGTTTGTTGCATGCTGTCAGTTTGATGTATAATTTTATTTTCTCAGGTTTTTTTGGTTTTTCAATGTTTTTAGTTTTTTATTCATTTTGCACTTGTTTTCTTATTAGTTTTTATTTCTTTGATAGACTTTGCTTTTCTTTTTTTTCCTACCTTTTTTTTTCTTTTCTTCTTGTTTCTTTCTAGGTTTATATTGGTTTCTTTTTTCAACGAATGTCAAACTTTTTCCCAGTACACAATGTACATTTTTATGATACTCATCGGACATTTTTTTTAAATACATGATGTGCACTTAAAAAAAAATGCATGTTTAGAACACTCTTTCAAATTCACGGTAACATTTTCCCAAATAGTACACGTTGTACTTTTTTAGTTAGCAATTATGTTTTTCTAAACTAAGAAAATATTTTTTTAGCATTGTATGAACATTTTTAAAATTTCACTGATATTCTTTTGGAAACATCAGATTATTTATTTAAAATGATAAATTTATTTTAAATTGTAAACATTGTTTTACATTATGCAGACTTTTTTTTACATTGTATAACATTGTTTTATATTGGCACGAACATTTTTTGAAAGGTATCAACATTTTCATTAAACTGTGCTAGCAATTTCATAATGCTAGGTTAAAATTTCTTGAATACATGATTCATAGTTATTTATATACATGTTTTGATGAATATTTTTCCTATAAATTTTTATCTTTTTCATGTACATGAGGAACATTTTTTATACCTGTTTAACATTTTGTCAAATATATGATTAACATTTAAAAAATGTTTATTCAACACTTTAAAAAACTAAAATGGAAATTGAAACTGCAAATAAAAAAATAGGAAAGCAGAAAGAAAAATAAGAAGATAAAAAGAACATATTAAAAACGGTAAAAAAAATAGAAAGGAAAAGAAAAAAGCGGGCGTGACATAAGCGCTACTGGGCCGACGCATGTATCTGTTGCCTTCAGGCGAGATAATCTACTGCACGAGCTTCTTCTAAAAAACAAAACTACTGCAGGAGCTCCTTATTGGGTGCGATTTATTGTAGCATTTGGTTCATAGATGTACAAATCAACTGTTTCTTATAACGTGATTTTTTAAGTTCGCGAAGCTCTTACGAAAAAGTGACATTTTTTGGAAAAGATGAACAGAGTTCGAAACTAATTTTTTTCGAAAACAAGAGCGATTTTTGAAAACATGAACAAAATTATGAAATTATGAACTTTGTAAATTTTTCAAATTTTTTTTGAATATTATTTAATAAGTGAAAAGGAAAAAAATAACACAAACAATTTTTGTTGATTTGAATACATTTTTTTAATTAGTGAATTGATGTAAAAATAAAAATAAATGGAAAAAATAAAAAAGAAACATACTTCCTCTGCCTAAAGTGAGTGTCGTGGACTTAGTACAACTTTGTACTAAAATTGTACTAAATTTACGACACTTATTTTTGGACGGAGAGGGTAAAAAAGAAAAACAAAGAATTAACAGCAAAAAAATCAGCAAAGAATCCAGAACCGATCAAGAACCATGCAGAAGGTTCCCAAAACCGGGAGGCCGACACGTGTAATAGATCAAGTGGCCCGGCCCCATCGCTCGCGCGAATATGATTTGCTGATGGCGACGGTGGCATAGGGCAACGGATGGACAATGGGCAGCGGAGATGGGGTCATCGTACCACCACACTTGTCGCACCGCCGGTTCTGCTACTGCTATGCTGCAGCGCTGAACACCTAGGTAATCTGACCATCGAGGAGAAGGGGGGGCGCTTGGCAAAGAGGGGACGATGCTGCCGGGGTTGGGGGAGAGAACCCTTGGGAAAGGGTGCCGCACAACAGGTGTCATGTTGCTGCGCCGCCGCCCCTGTTGCCGTTTGCACAAGAGAGATGAAAGATGACAAGGATTTTCAAGGGGAGGAGAGAGCGGCAAACCAGTTTCAGGAAGCATCAAGTTAAGCGGTGCAAAACAAATCAAGGAGACCGGACAAAACAGTCTCTTTTTTAACTTAGATAAAAAAAATCTCTTAGCCCTGCGTTTGTCCTACCGATTCTCGAATTTGGTGTGTGTTTTTTCTCCGTCCGTGCACCTAAGAATGTTAACTTGGAACCTTCAGGGTACCCTCGGACCATAGTCAGTTCGACTAAATGAACTAATTTTTTTTAGACGTGTACGAAGTAAAGTTTCATGTTTTTATTTTTCTCTTCTGTCACCGTCGTTGCCATCTTTCTATAACCTACTCCGTACTACTCCCTTGGTCCGACATATTCGTCACGGAAGTGAATATATCTAGACCTATTTTAGTTGTAGATACATCTTTTTTTATCGGTGGGAGGGTATTTGATAGCTAATGAGAAGTTGTGACCTATGGGCAGAGCTTTCTTCAACTTGGATGGAGATGGTGCAATTATATTGGCTCATCGCAGCCTTCTGGTTGTCCCCAACTAGAAGAGAACTGCTCTGCGGTTGTTACGGAACTCGAACCACATCAGTGCAAGATAACCAATGGGTACTAATCACTTCATTCCCGGTGGCTCCTATTCTCAAGCTAAGCCTCGCCTTTTTGATTGGTGCAGGAGGGTGTTGATACTCCATCATCAGTGTTCTATCCGTGAAGCATATGGAGCGAACATTTTCATAGGGGTCACAATTATATGAATGGTTAGCCTACATGATGCGACTGCTTGAAACATTTATGTACAATAAATTTCACACGATATTTCTGCATGCAAGGTCTTCCTAAATATTGGACGCGTCGTCCAATGACATACAGCGACGAAAACACATGAAAATTGAGCAGTCTAAATTCCTAGTGGTAAAACTGAGTAGTAGGACATAACTAGTGGCATAAATGATAAAAAACCCATCAAAATTGAACATTACTTTTGACATTTTACGCAATTCTCAATTTTTCAAAAAAGCAAACAAATTTAGAATTTTTTTAATAATTCTTACAGTTGCAAACATTTTCGAAATTACATTTCTTTGAAAATATGATATTTTTCAAAAAACAAGAGAAATTTTCAAAAACATTAAGAAAATCATGAAATTCTGAAAATTCTAAAATGTTCAACAAATTTTGAGATGAAAAAATTCTTTAAAAAATAGCACGGACAATTTTGGAATATTTGAATATTTTTTGTAATTTGTGAATTGATGTGAAAAAAAATAAATGGAAACAAAAAAATAAAAAGAAACATATAATAAAGAAAAACTAAATAATAAACAAAAAAAATCAGAAAAGACAACGGTTTCCAAAACCGAGCAGGATCCTTTGCACAAGGTTCCCAAAACCGGGAGGCTCACACGTGTAATACGTCAATGGTCTGGCCATCTCGGGGTCCCTCGCGCGCCTGTGCGAAGCTATGGAAATTTCCGCAGTGAGTGGCGAATAGATTTGCGGATTACAACGACGGCATACGGCTATGGATGGGCAACGGGGCAGCAGAAGAGGCTGTGGCAGAGAGAGGACGATGCTACTGAGGTCGGGGAGAGGACGCTTGGGAGAGGAGGATGCCGCACAGTGGGGCGTCGTGCTGCTGTGCCGCCGGCCCTGCTGCTGTTCGCACAAGAGAGATGAAAAATGACAAGGATTTTCAAGGGGAGGAGGGAGCGGCAGAGCAGTTTCAGGAAGCATCAAGTTAAGCGGTGGAGAAAAAATTAAGGAGACCAGACAAAACAAGTTTAGCGGTGAACATCAAGTTAAAGTTCCATGTTTTTATTTTTATCTTCCGTCATCGTTGTTTCCATTTCTCTATAACCTACTCTGAATTTGATTTGATAGCTAATGAGAAGTAGCGACCTGTGGGCAGAGCTTGCTTCTACATGGATGGAGATCGTGCAATTACACGATATCACTGAGTTATCTCTCATCGCAGCCTAGATTGCACAAGCTTTGTGGTTGCCCCCACCTAGAAGATAACCAGAGAGGCAGAGCTAGCATCGGATTAGCCTAGGGCTAAGTACCTTGAATGATGCATTTTGATGATTTTTTTATATACTTTCTAAGAAGAAATTATAAAGGCCATTGTTCCTAGGCCTAGGGCTATAGCCCTAATTGCCATCGACCTGTCTCCACCCCCTGAAGAGAACTGATCTATGGTTGTTATGAAACTCGGGCCACATCAGTGCAGGAAAACAATTGGATACTAATCATTTCATTCCCGGTGGCTCATATTCTCAAGCTAGCCTCGGCTTTTTGGGTTGGTGCAGGAGGGTGTTGAAACTCCATCGTCAGTGTTCTATCTGTGAAGCATATGGAGAGAACATTTTCATAGGGGTCACATTTATATGAATGGTTAGCCTACATGATGCGACTGCTTCAAACATTTATGTACAATAAATTTCACAAGATATTTCTGCATGGAAGGTTTTCCTAAATAATGACGCGTCGTCCAATGACATACAACAGGAGCATGTGCTATAGTTTTGTTTGTACTTGGTTTAGACTTGCCTTTAAAAATTTGATGAGCCATCTTCTTTGGTTCTCTTTATGATAATTAGGTCTCGCAAAAAAAAAACATGAGGGTGGGTGGAACCTATTTTGTGGCAGCCATGCGGCTCCCTGGCACGGTTAATTTCGGACAACTTTCTGTTTTTGGCCACTTCCGGAAATATTCTGTCTTTCAAAATACAAGGCATATTGTTTTTTCAGAGTCAAACTTCTCATTGTTTGATCAAGTTTATAGAGCAAAATATCAATACATACAGCACCATATCAATATCATTATATTCAACATGAATTGTATTTTCATGTTTCATTTAACTAGTACTGTACATGTTGATATAATTTCCTTTGAATTTAGCCAAACATAGAAATATTTGACTTTTGAAAAATATATTCACTATATATGTTGGAAGAAAATGACTACATGTTTATATCTTTCAAAATACACTAATCCTGGCTTTCAGGACTTCAAATTTGAGAAACTTCAAAATGACTCGAAGTTCAGAAAAAATGACTTGCAAAAAGTTCAGGAACTTTTGTGGTTCAAACTTTTGAATTTTTTACCTTAAAAAATTTGCCAACTTTCAAAATTCCAGGTCTCACATGCAAAAAAGAAAAAAACTAAAAAAGAAGCCAAAAAGCCATGTATGTGGGGCCCACTAGGTAAGAGATAAGCCGCAAGAGGGGGAAAGTCACGGGTAGGCCCGCGTGGGACCCTCCCTGTGTCATGACATCGACAACTCTCTAGAGCCTAGTGCCCTAACAGAGCCTGCTCATAGCTAAAAAAATATATTGGCATGATAGAATGGCCAAAATGACTTCCAAAATAAGTGGTGCACGTTATCACGGGTGAATACATACTCATTCCAAATATGTAACATCAAAGGAACATTCTATATTCTCTCGTGCTAATAAAGTCCATATGTCATCATGCATCATAATGTATCTACAAAATAAAATTTGCAATATTCAAGTCACAAGTAGTTTTCAGAACCCAAACATGCATTCAGTAATCAGGTCATGGAGCACCGAAGATACTAAATCATAAAAAAGGAGAATTTGGCCATCGTGATTAGGGTCGCTCTTTTTTTACTCTAGTGGAATTTAACTGGACCTGTTTGTTTTGCCATTTGAGTGTTTTTCATGGTCGATAAAATCTTTCTTTTAATGTGTTGCTAGTTCAATATTTGACAAGGAGCTCCTCTTTCCTAGTTATCTGGTGGCCAGAGGGATCTGGACATACTATAACAACCTATTGGTAAAGAACATATTCTAAAAAAATGCACAAACCAAGCTCATTGCGTGAAGGATGGAGGGAACAAAAGCACTTTATCCAAGTATCCCACAGCTCCTTCATCCCTTTTCAAGAGGGTATTCTAGCATCTCAATATGTCGGGAGCAACTAGGGCTCGATTGGAACATAATCTTAATCTAGAGCTATTTGCGCAAACCTAAAAGAACACATATAAATAGAAACTAACATCAAGTAGGGATCTTGAGAGATAATGAAAAAAACACAAAATATTACTCTTAAATAAGCAAGGTCCTTGCCCAAAGAAGTTAGGTAAATAACACCGTTGCTCCATATAACATATCTCTTTTCTGTAATATTCTCTCTCTCTCTCTCTCTAATATCTACTTATTTTAGATAAAGGATGATTTTATTAACTCATCAAGTAGCATGAAACACAAACAACACGGCCTCTGCAAGACAAATATGCACACAAACAACACGAACAGTCGAACAAAATATGAAAGAGGCATGATGTCACTAGTAAAGTCTAATACAACCGAAACCATGCCTAAGCCATAGTGGGAGGATGTACTATCTGAAGTCTATGCCACCAAGTATATGTTGGGTAAAAACCTCTCTTGCCACATGCACCAACTGAGCACACACCGCCATGAACAACGGTCAGTATTCCATTCTGTGTAGCATAGATCATGTACCAAGTGAATGCATACAGTGACATATAACCTGTAAGAGAGACGAGGATTTACCATTAAGCACATAATCACGTTTCTACATATAACCAAACAGACCATAGTAAGGCAGGCGCCCCCACCCTTACTGGGATACAACTATTAGGTGACCATATATTGGCAACACTTCTTGATGGATAAAAATTGGAGGCTATTTGGATGATTGACATAGAACACATGAATTTACACTGGAAGAAGAGATGTTTGATTTTCTCATCATAAGCACAAGAACAATAATTCTTGCCTCCTTGCCAATTTCGGCGAGTGAGGTTGTCCTTTGTCAGTGCAACACCTCGGTGAAGGTTCTACTGCAGGAATGCCTAGCAGTGACGGGTGCAAAAAGGCCAATAGTGGTGGGCCGGACTATCAGGGACGCCCACCACTGCTAACACCGCATCAGTGGCGGGCGCGCACCGGCCACTGGTAGTGACTCTGCAGTGGCGGGCTTATCTGGAGGCTCACCGGTAGGATATATATTGTTAGTTGCGCGGGCCTGTTGGGGAATTAGTCGCAACTACATGTCCAGCCGGCAACACTTCCAATGCCTAACCATGCATTAAACAACAATTACCATATTCATTCATATGAATTATAATACATTTTAATCATATGCATTACAATAGATGTATCATAGATTAACAACAACATATTTTACCATAACAATAATCAAATTACAATGCAATAGATGTATGAATTAGAGTACAACTCATGAACATCATAAGTACACATAGTCTTCTCAGTGAAAGCCTCTGACATGTTGCATGTTGCATACATATACGACCTCATGATAACAACAACACCATAATTACAATGAACTGAACAAAGATTATCAAATTATTTACTCGTCCACTTGTTCATACGGTCTTTCATACTTCATAGTTGATTTTCTCTCGCGGATGAAGTTGGAGTAACGATCATCTGCTTCTTTTTTTAGTCTTATATTCTTTATTGCAGTTGTTTTTGTAACCGTTCACTTGTTCATTGCATTTCTCCCATGAATCAAAGGCTCCTGGATTCTTCCCATAGTACACCACATACCACTTCATCTTCATCTATGAAGATAAATAAAAATTACATTCATTTTTCTAAAATACTAGAACATTTTCTATATTGGCATGAACGTTTTTTAAAAGGCATCAACATTTTGATTAAATTGCACTATTTATTAATACTAGGTTAACATTTCTTTAATAAATGAAGAGTATTTTTTCAAATACATCTTTTGATGTCTATTTGTCATACACATTTGTATATTTTTCGTGTACATCTGGGACAATTCTATTATACATTTGTAACATTTTCTTAAATACAGGTTTAACTTTAGCGGGACATGACGTCAACGCTACTGGGGCGGCCCACGTATGTATTACCTTTAGGCAAGATATGCTGCTACTACTTCGCAGTAGGCGGGACACAGCCGCGCCCGATGACGGGAGCTCCTTTTAGCTGGTTTACTGTAGCATGCAGTTCAAAGATTTGTGAACAAATTTTGAAAATATTAAACATTTTTTTCAAACGAGAACTTTTTTCAAGTTTGTGAACCTTTTATGAAAGGGTTTTTATCATTTATCCCTAGTAGTTGCGTCCCACTAAGTTCGCCATTAGAATTTACAACCGCTAAAAAATGCCATCGTTCCATGAGACGCTTGCTAAAAAATGCCATTAGAGACCCTCAAAATACCATCTTTTCATTAGATGCTTGCTAAAAAATGTCATTACACATCGTTAATGTCAGGTCAAACCCGTTGACCATGTTATATGACCAAAATAAACCTAAACCCACATGCCAAGCTCTCTCTATCTCACAATACTAAGTTCGGGCCCTACTTGCGAGGAGTAGGCGAGCGAATAATTTTAGAGAAAAACAAGGACATTGTTGGGGATCCCACACTTTATTGTAGTGAGATAGAGGAAGAGCTAACATGTTGGTCCATGGTTTTGGTCATTATAATATGGTAAATGGTCTTTGAGCTTACAATAATGGTGTCCAATGGCATTTTTGAGCATGCGCCTAATAGAGCGATGCCATTTTTTAGCAGCTGAAATTCCCAGTGGCAAAACAAAGTAGTGGGGCACAACTAGTGGTATGAATGATAAAAACCCATGAAGATGTGAACATTATTTTTGACATTCCACGCAATTTACAATTTTTCAAGAAAAGCAAACAAATTTAGAAATTTTGAACAGTTCTTACAATTGCGAACATTTTTGAAATTCCATTTTTTCAAAAACAAGAGAAATTTTTAAAAACATCAACCAAATTACGTAATTCTGCAATTTTTAAAATTTTCAAACACATTTTGAGAAAGTGAAACAGATTTTTGAAAAATAGCACGGGCAATTTTAGTCTTTAGACAATTTTCTATGCTTAGGCGGTAGTACCGCTCGGTACCACGGTAGTACCGCTTTCCTCTGTGGACTACCGTTGCTACTACTGCTTGGGAAATCCTTTCTGTGCTACTTTCTGTTGCCTATTTTCTTTTAGCGGTAGTTGCACGGTAGTAGCCCGGTAGTACCGCTTAAGCGGTACTTCTGCACTCTACAACCGCGCCTAGTACCGCTTAGGAAATACCTTGTATGATGGTTTCTGGTTGCCCTCTTTGCCTAAGCAGTAGTAGAGCGGATGTAGGGCGGTAATACTGCTCCGGCGGCACTACCGGCCTATGTTCTTTGAACTGTTGTGTACTCACCCTAGAACTACCGCTTAAGCGGTAGTATCGCTCGCCCGAGCGGTAGTACCGCTTGTGCACAGACAGAGTGCATAAAGGCTGGCTTTGGGGAGGCCTATAAAAGGGGGTCTTCTTCCCCATTGCGTCTTATCCTTTAAGCTCGTGTTCTTCCCCCATTATTGACCTTCTTCGAGCTTGCTATCTCTCAATCCCTCCAATCATTCTTGCTAGTTCTTGAGGGAAAAGAGGGAGGAGATCTAGATCTACATGTCTACCCATCAATTTCTCCTCTGTGTTAAGGGAACCCCTTGGATCTAGATCTTGGAGTCCTTTGTGTTCTCTTCTTTGTCTTCCTCTCACTTTCCTCCATAGCATTAGTTGTTGTGGTGGGATTTGGGAGAGAAGGACTTGGGCACTTCGTGTGCCCTTCCCATTGCATTTTGTGTATTGGTTTGAGTTCTCCATGGTGATATATGGAAGTGAAGTTGAGAAGATTATTACTCTTGGGTGCTTGGTAGCCTAGAGCTTGTTCGTCTTGGGTGCTTGGGTGCCTGATATGTCTCCAACATATCTATAATTTTTGATTGTTCCATGCTATTGTATTATCTATTTTGGATGTTCTATATGCATTAATATGCTATTTTTATATTATTTTTGGGACTAAACTATTAACCTAGGGTCCGGTGCCAGTTTCTGTTTTTTTCCTTGTTTTAGAGTTTCACGGAAAAGGAATACCAAATCGAGTCCAGATGGAATGAAACTTTCACGATGATTTTTCTTGGACTAGAAGACATCCAGAGGACTTGGAGTGCAAGTCAGGGAAGCCACGAGGCGGCCACAAGGACGGAGGGCGCGCCCAGGGGGTAGGGTGCGCCCCCACCCTTGTGGGCCCCTCGTGAGTCCACCATCCTATTTCTTCCGCCTATATATTCTCAAATATTCCAAAACTAACCAGGAGAGCCACGAAAACACTTTTCCACCACCGCAACCTTATGTACCCGTGAGATCCCATCTAGGGGCCTTTTCCGGCGTCCTGCCGTATGGCGATTCGATCACGGAGGGCTTCTACATCAACACCATTGCCTTCCGATGAAGAGTGAGTAGTTTACCACAGACCTACGGGTCCATAACTAGTAGTTAGATGGCTTATTCTCTCTCTTTGATTCTCAATACCATGTTCCCCTCGATGTTCTTGGAGATCTATTCGATGTAATACCTTTTTGCGGTGTGTTTGCCGAGATCCGATGAATTGTGGATTTATGATCAGCTTATCTATGAATATTATTTGAATCTCCTCTGAATTCTTATATGCATGATTTGATATCTTTGCAAGTCTCTTCGAACTATCGATTTTGTTTGGCCAACTAGATTGGTTTTTCTTACAATGGTAGAAGTGCTTAGCTTTGGGTTCAATCTTATGGTGCTTGATCCCAGTGATAGAAGGGGAACCGACACATATTGTATTGTTGCCATCGAGGATAACAAGATGGGGTTTTCATCATATTGCTTGAGTTTATCCCGCTACATCATGTCATCTTACTTAATGTGTTACTCTGTTCTTCATGAACTTATTACTCTAGATGTAGGCAGGAGTCGGTCGATGTGTGGAGTAATAGTACTAGATGCAGGTAGGAGTCGGTCTACTTGACACGGACGTGATGCCTATATTCATGATCATTGCCTTAGATATCGTCATAACTTTGCGCTTTTCTATCAATTGCTCGACAGTAATTTGTTCACCCACCGTAATATTTCCTATCTTGAGAGAAACCTCTAGTGAAACCTATGCCCCCCGGGTCTATTTTCCATCATATAAGTTTCTATTTTCCATCATATTAGTTTCCGATTTACTTCCTTTGCAATCTTTTACTTTCCGATCTATAAAGCAAAAATACCAAAAATATTTACTTTACCGTTTATCTATCTCTATTAGATCTCACTTTTGTAAATAACCGTGAAGGGATTGACAACGCCTTCACTACTGCAGGATGCTGCTAACGCGACATATGATCAGAGATCCTTTCACGAAACTGTGTGCGATGCACTAATCGCAAACGGGGATGGAAAAAATCCGTAAAAAAGGTGCAAAACGTTTGCGATGGAGGATGCATGAAACATGGTTCAGATTTTAGTTGCGTGTGCGATGCAGGCCATATGGTTCAGTTCAGTGAATTGTTTGTGATGATGAGGAACATAAGAAATAGGCAGCCAGATGAAGGTGTGTGCGATATACAACATACGGTTCACTCGAATGAACTGTTTGCTTTGATCCAAGAGAACAGAAACGGTTCAATATAACAAGATGTGTGTGATCTGCGGCAAACACGTCTGTAATCAGAAATGTGTGCGAAGATCGATAATAACACAGACGATTGCTGCTAACAAGCCGTGCGTGTTGTGGGCAAACGCTTGGTGGTATACAATTGTCAGCGATTGATGAAATCATCACTGACGGGTTCCCCAGGAGGGTCCGTGTGCGATGTCATTGCACACAGAACAACAACATATGTACTTATAATTTATAAGGACTTGATTCGATAAACAGATTGAACATCGAATTACATATGTGGCTAGTACACATATGACCTTTGCACACACAAAATTACGTTCCAAAATGCCTAGGAAACTCAAATAATGTATAAAAAGGCAAAACGAACCGTGAATAATTTCATTTTTTTAGGACGACACTACTATATATAGTTGCATGTTGCCTCTGTAAAATAAGTCAAGGCGGGAAGAGACAGCGTATGTCGTTTCGCACACATAGGTGACAAGGTTCCTCTCGGAACCATGAGCCTTTTTGAGAGAAGCTCCAGTTTGTAAGAAGTTTGTACCAAAACTTGTCACAAATTGGACTAACAGTAACATTGATGTTCTTTCCCTATGTTGTGAATTCTTATAATATTTATGTCTTAATGAAAGAAATGGCAAGCCATTGGCCCAGTATGAAAGAAAATATGGGTCAAAACCGAGTTGAAAAGGGAAACAATATCTAACTCTAGCTTACAAATAGTACAAAAGCATGAGGATTAATTGCTCATCAGGTTTAGACAAAATCCAGATTGAACAGGACAATGACATCTAACTCAACCAAAGTTTTCGGTAGTCACAATCAAATGGATCGGTCTGATCCATAAAACCAAGATCCCCGGCCAGAAATTCTACTGGTACATGATGACAAGCTATTTTAAATAGAAGCCGAGCATGATCAGAAGCCCTTAGGTCCACCTGAAACTTCTTTTTATGTTGTTCAACACTTGCAGCCGTAAGAAATTTCTTGTCGAAAAACTTAATCCTCATGGACAATAGTCCCCTCGCATTCAACATGAAGAATGTGGCAAAACTAGTGTTTGCATTGTTGGATGCATATCCTTCCAGTGTTACTGTCTTCAAACGAATGTCATGAGATCTGAGAAAATCCCGGTGCTTCTTAAACCATCGATTGGTTATACCTTTTTCTCCATGTGTTAGTGCCTAAATAGAGATGAAGATTGAAAACAGTTAATGTCTAAAAAGATTATGTTGAAAGAGGGATAGCTCAATGATTAATTATAGTACATTATATATGGGCTTTCAATGTGCGTGAAATCATCACCTTTATATACAAATTCTCCAAACATGGAAAGCATTGCAGCAAGCTAATAATCGTGTTCAGATCAAAACACCACATACTGATATGTAAGGTCTTGACAGAATCCACCACCACTGATAGGGTGGACAAGCTCTTCGTTGAGCATAGAACGTAATATTAGTACCAAAAGTGTACTCCAAGATGAAACTTAACGTATGCGTTGATACGTCTCCGTCGTATCTACTTTTCCAAACACTTTTGCCCTTGTTTTGGACTCTAACTTGTATGATTTTAATGGAACTAACCCGGACTGACGCTGTTTTCAGCAGAATTGCCATGATGTTGTTTTATGTGTAGAAAACAAAAGTTCTCGAAATGACCTGAAACTCCACGGAACATCTTAGAAAAAATAATAAAAAATCCTTGCCAAAGATGAAGACCAGGGGGCCCACACCCTGTCCACGAGGGTGGGGGGCGCGCCCCCCTACCTCATGGGCCCCCTGGAGCTCCTCCGACGCCAACTCCAACTCTATATATTTGCTTTCGGAGAGAAAAAAATCAAAGAGAAGAAATCATCGCGTTTTACGATACGGAGCCGCCGCCAAGCCCTAAAACCTCTCGGGAGGGCTGATCTGGAGTCCGTTTGGGGCTCCGGAGAGGGGGATTCGTCGCCGTCGTCATCATCAACCATCCTCCATCACCAATTTCATGATGCTCACCGCCGTGCGTGAGTAATTCCATCGTAGGCTTGCTGGACGGTGATGGGTTGGATGAGATCTATCATGTAATCGAGTTAGTTTTGTTAGGATTTGATCCCTAGTATCCACTATGTTCTGAGATTGATGTTGCTATGACCTTGCTATACTTAATGCTTGTCACTAGGGCCCGAGTGCCATGATTTCAGATCTGAACCTATTATGTTTTCATGAATATATGTGAGTTCTTGATCCCATCTCGCAAGTCTATAGTCACCTATTATGTGTTATGATCCGACAACCCCGAAGTGACAATAATCGGGATACTTCTTGGTGATGACCATAGTTTGAGGAGTTCATGTATTCACTAAGTGCTAATGCTTTGTTCCGATTCTCTATTAAAAGGAGGCCTTAATATCCCTTAGTTTCCATTAGGACCCCGCTGCCACGGGAGGGTAGGACAAAAGATGTCATGCAAGTTCTTTTCCATAAGCACGTATGACTATATTCGAATACATGCCTACATTACATTGATGAATTGGAGCTAGTTCTCAGGTCACCCTATGTTATGACTGTTACATGATGAACCGCATCCGGCATAATTATCCGTCACCGATCCAATGCCTACGAGCTTTCCATATACTGGTTCTCGCTTATTTACTTTCCTGTTGCTACTGTTACAATCATTACAAAACACCAAAAATATTACTTTTGCTTTCATTACTCTTTTGTTACCGTTACCACTACTATCATACTACTTTGCTACTAAATACTTTGCTGCAGATATTAAGTTATCCAGGTGTGGTTGAATTGACAACTCAGCTGCTAATACTTGAGAATATTCTTTGGCTCCCCTTGTGTCGAATCAATAAATTTGGGTTGAATACTCTACCCTCGAAAGCTGTTGCGATCCCCTACACTTGTGGGTTATCAAGACTAATTTCTGGCGCCGTTGCCGGGGAGCATAGCTCCATTCTTTGAGTCACTTGGGATTTATATCTGCTGGACACCATGAAGAATTTGAAAGACGCTAAGACGAAAATTTATCACTCAACTACGAGGGGAGGTAAGGAACTGCCATCTAGCTCTGCACTTGATTCACCATCTGTTATGAGTAAGCTTGCGACACCTAAACCTGCTTCTGCTATTCGTTCTGATATGTCGCATGTTATCGATGATGCCACTTCTGCTATGCATGATACTTATGATGAAACTACTTCTATGCTTGATACTACTGTGCCCTTTAGTGAATTTCTTGATGAACAAATTGCTAGGGCTAGAGAGAAAGAAATTATTGAAACTGATAATGTTGATGAAATTGATGATGAGATATGCCTGTTATTCCTGAGGGTTATGTTTTTTTATATGGAATCTTCTGCAGCTATTTTTGCCTGCAAAGATAGAAACGAACTTAAGAGGCTATTAGTTAAATGGAGTAAAGAATCTCTTAGAGATAGAATGAAACCTGACACTGCTTTTGCTACTTCACCTATTTGTGTTCCCGATAAGGACTATGAATTCTCTGTTGATCCAGATATAATTACTTTGGTTGAATCTGATCCTTTTCATGGTTATGAATCTGAAACTGTTGTGGCACATCTTACTAAATTAAATGATATAGCCACCCTGTTCACTAATGATGAGAGATCTCGCTACTTTTATATCCTTAAAATATTTTCGTTCTCATTAAAGGGTGATGCTAAGATATGGTTTAATTCTCTAGATCCTGGTTGTGCGTAGTCCCGAGGATATGATTTATTACTTCTCTGCTAAATATTTCCCTGCTCATAAGAAACAAGCTGCTTTAAAGGAAATATACAACTTTGTGGAAATTGAAGAAGAGAGTCTCCCACAAGCTTGGGGGAGGCTTCTCAAGTTACTTAATGCTTTGCCTGACCATCCTCTTAAGAAAAATGAAATACTTGATATCTTTTATAATGGACTAACCGATGCTTCCGTAAATTACACGGATAGTTGTGCTGGTTCTCTTTTCAGGGAAAGAACACCGGATGAAGCTGAAATTCTATTGAATAATATGTTGACAAATGAAAATAATTGGGCACCTCCTGAGCCAGCTCCTGAGCCAATTACTGAGCCTAGTACTAAACCAACTCCGAAGAAGAGAGATGTTCTATTTCTCAGTCCTGAAGATATGCAAGAGGCAAAGAAATCTATGAAAGAAAAAGGTATTAAAGCTGAAGATGTTAAGAATTTACCTCCTATTGAAGAAATACATGGTCTTAATTCACCGCTGTTGAAGAAGTATATGATCTTAATCCATTATCTATTCAAGAACCTCCGTGTCTTGATAACCCAACAGGTAGTAAAGGTAAATTCTCTCTATAGATTTGATGAAGGTGATATTCCTCACTATAAGTCTGCTAGGCAATGCTTAGAAGAGTTTGATAATTTTATTGTCAAACAAGAAAATTTCAATGCTTATTTTGGTAGACAATTAAAACAAAATACTTATATGATTAAACACTTGGGTGATCATATGGCTGATGTTAGATGTGAACTTAAACTCATTAGCAAACATGCTTCTATGGTTACCACTCAAGTAGAACAAGTACTCAAGGCTCAAAATGATTTGCTCAATGAAATGAATAGCAAGAAAAATGATTATGCTGTTAGAGTGGCTACTAGAACTGGTAGAATGACTCAGGAACCTTTGTATCCTGAAGGCCACCCTAAGAGAATTGAGCAAGATTCTCAGAGAAATAATACTGATGTGCCTAGTTCTTCTAAAAGGAAGAAAAATAAAAATGATAGGACTCTGCAAACTTCTAGTGAACCTATTGTTGAACCACCTGAGAATCCTAATGATATATCTATTTCTGATGCTGAAACACAATCTGGTAATGAACATGAACCTAGCGAAAATGTTAATGATGATGTTCATGATGATGCTCAACCTAGTAATGATAATGATGTAGAAGTTGAACCTGCTGTTGATCTTGATAACCCACAATCAAAGAATCAACGTTATGATAAGGGAGACTTTGTTGCTAGGAAACATGGTAAAGAAAGAGAACCATGGGTTCTGAAACCCATGCCTTTTCCTCCTAAACCATCCAAGAAAAAGGACGATGAGGATTTTGAGCGCTTTGCTAAAATGATTAGACCTATCTTTTTGCGTATGCGATTAACTGATGTGCTCAAAACAAATCCTTATGCTAAGTATATGAAGGATATCATTACCAATAAGAGAAAGATACCGGAAGCTGAAATTTCCACCATGCTTGCTAATTATACTTTTAAGGGTGGAATACCAAAGAAACTTGGAGATCCAGGAGTACCCACTATACCATGCTCCATTAAAATAAATTATGTTAGAACTGCTTTATGTGATCTTGGGCCAGTGTTAGTGTTATGCCTCTCTCTTTATATTGTAGACTTGATTTGAATAAGTTGACACCTACTGAAATATCTTTGCAAATGGCGATAAATCAACTGCTATACCTGTCAGTATTTGTGAGGATGTGCCTGTTGTGGTTGCAAACGTTACTATTTTAATGGACTTTGTTATTCTTGATATTCCCGAGGACGATAGTATGTCTATTATTCTTGGAAGACCTTTTCTGAATACTGCAGGGGCTGTTATTGATTGCAACAAGGGCAATGTCACCTTTCATGTTAATGGTAATGAGCATACGGTACACTTTCCGAGGAAACAACCTCAAGTTTATAGCATCAACTCTATTGGAAAAATTCCATCGATTATATTTGGAGGTTTTGAATTTCCTCTTCCTACTGTCAAGAAGAAATATGATATTCTTATTATAGGGGATGTGCATATCCCCGTTGAGATAACATAGTGTTATTCGAAATTTCTCCGGTTCCATGTTAGTCGGAATGAGTTTGTTAACAAGACCTGATCAACCTTGTTAGTGGATTCCTTTTGATGATCATGAGATGGATGAAACTAGATGGCACAACCTTCTGTACCCTCTTTGTACTTTCTGTTATTTAGTTGAAATAAAGTAAAAATAGTATTTTTCTGTCTATTTCCTGATTTATCTGAGCAATATAAGAATACCCTGAAAATAAAAATCCTCCAAATGCCATGCCAATTTAATATGATTTTTTCGGGAATATTTGAGGATTTATGGAACTGAAAACACCGCGAGGGGAGCTGCCACCTGGCCACGAGGGTGGAGGGCACGCCCCCTGCCTCGTGGGCCCACGGTGGCCCTCCTCCACTTATTCCTGCACCGATCCTCTTCTTCTTCCTCCCACAAACACGAATATCTGGCTCAAACACGAGTTCCAGCCCACGTTGCTATGATTTTTGATCTCCTTGCTCAAAAAACTTCTCACCAAACTGCTTGGGGAGATTGTTCCTTGGTATGTGACTCCTCCATTGGTCCAATTAGTTTTTGTTCTAGTGCTTTATTCATTGCAAATTTGTGCTGCATAGGTGACCATGTTCTTGAGCTTGCATGTCAAATTTATATGGTTCCAAGTAGTTCTAATGCATGATATATCCTCTAGGCACTTGTAGGAGTAGTTGCTATCAATTTTATTGAAGTTGGTTCACTTTTGTCTGAAGTTACTTAAAATTTCAGATTATTTCAGAAAATAAGGAAGATACTTTTGAGGGGCTCGTCGAGCCGAAGCTCGAAGGAAAAAAAATGAAGAAGCACAGAGGCCCAAATATAATTTTCCTCGCACCGCGGAGGTCCGGCCGTGTGAATGGCCTTCCGATGACTTCTTGAGAGAAGCCGGAATTTATGAGGATTTTTATTCATTGGTTGAGAATGCTGGCCTCACTGACTTCGTCCGCGACCAACATCATCAGTATCTCTTACTCACTAATACTTTTGTGCAAAACTTCTACTATTTTCCTAAGGAATCACCTCCTTCAGTAGAGTTTCATTTATATGACGTTGTTAAGAAGATGCCATTAGCTGAATTTTGCAAGGTTTGCAAAATACCCTCTAAGGGTACCTTAGAAGAACCACATCGTAAGGATGTGGAAGAATTTATTAACACCATCACTGTGGGGGGGAAACCAGGAAGGTTTCCGATGCAAGAATCACTAGCATACATTTTCCTGTTTTACGCTACTTTACCTTATTTGCTAGTCGTTGCTTGATTGGTCGCGGAAACTGTGGAAACCTTAGTGTTCCTGATATTATCATTTTGTTCCATGGTTTATACCTCGATAACTCTGTTAGTATGGGCGGAATTATTGCTAAACGGTTAAGTTTGAACCGTACTAAAGGCCCCATCTTTGGAGGTATTTATGCTTCACGCCTAGCTGCACATTTTAACATACCCATTAGGCTTTATGAGAAAGAAGAAAGATTGTTGCCTAGTGCTTATTTAGATTATAAGAGTGTGCTAGCGCATGACTTTATTGTTAAGGGCAAGGAAGGGGAGCTTAAATATAAATTGTACTTTGATAAACATCACCCTGAGACTATTACTTTGCCTGCTCCTTCTTTGTTTAACTTGTCTGAAGGTCTTTATCTTGTTCCGTGGGCGGCCGTTCAAGCCTATCGGAATCCTGCACCAGCCCCGGAGCCGGAACCACAATACGAGCCTCCACGCCAGTCTGTTTATTCTTGGGATCCAGAGGTGGTTGCCAGCCAGTGGCAGTCAGAGTCCTCTTCATCGCAGTATGACCCCAGCTACAACAATGAATATCCGCTAGGCCATCCTTGGCAATGAACCAACTTAGGCCAAAAGCCTAAGCTTGGGGGAGTACGTATTTCCCACCGACATTACATTTATGTTTACACACACTCATTGCTAGATGTCAGTGCTCATATTCTTTCACTGTAATATCCATGCTAGTTTATTTTGTCTTTCCTGCTTTCTTCTTGTGTGTTTGTTAAAATTTAAGAAACAACAAAAAAAATTAGTGTAGCTTCTAGTTAGTTTACTTTTCCTGCTGTAGTAGTAATAATTAAAAAGAAAACCCAAAAATATTTCCTGTTTTTCTTTTGCCTGTTGGGAGCTTTCCCGTGTAAATAGTTTTATTTCTTTTCTTTTCTTTGGGGGTTGATAGGAGAAGACCATGGTTAAATTGTTGAAGTGGCTCTTATATGCACTATTGTTGATTTAACCAAGAGCCCATATTGCCTTGTCTTCTCCTGTTTATTGAATGCTCGCAGATTCCAGCTTAGTCCAATGCACGTGCACTCTTATTATTATTCACATCGTTCGGTCGTGCAAGTGAAAAGCAATTATGATGATATATGATGGACTGACTGAGATGGGAAAAGTTGGTATGAACTCGACCTCTCTTGTTTTTGTAAATATGATGAGTTCATCGTTCTTGATTCAGCTTATTATGAATAAACATGTTTGCAATGACAATTAGAGATCATAGTTGCTTATGCCTTGCTTGATTAGCTATGAGTTATAATGGTTTACCTTATGTACAACATGCTACTAAATGGTTGTGATGTGGTATGATGGGGTGGTATCCTCCTTTGAATGATTTAAGTGACTTGACTTGGCACATGTTCACACATGTAGTTGAAACAAATCAACATAGCCTTCACGATATTTATGTTCATGGTAGATTATATCCTACTCATGCTTGCATCCAATGTTTATTAATTTTAGTGCATGTTCATGACTGTTGTCGCTCTCTAGTTGGTCGCTTCCCAGTCTTTTGCTAGCCTTCACTTGTACTAAGAGGGAATACTTCTTGTGCATCCAATCCCTTAAACCCCAAATTATTCCAGATGAGTTCACTATACCTTCCTATATGCGGTATCTACATGCAGTTCCAAGTAAATTTGTATGTGCCAAAATCTAAACCTTCAAATAAACATTCTGTTTTGTATGCTCGATTAGCTCATGTATCAACTAGGGCTGCCCTTATCTTCCATCTTAGGCGGGTTATTCTCAAGAGGAGTAGACTCCGCTCCTCACTCACGAGAAAATGGCTGGTCACCGGGATGCCCAGTCCCATGCTTTATGCAAACTAAATCAAAAATAATTGCAAACAAAACTCCCCCTGGGACCTGATGTTTGTTGGAGGCACTCGTTGTTTCGACCAAGCCATGGATTGATGCTTGTTGGTGGAGGGGGAGTATAAACTTTACCATTCTGTTTGGGAACCGCCTATAATGTGTGTAGCATGGAAGATATCACCATCTCTTAGTTGTTACGTTGACAATGAAAGTATGCCGCTCAAAATATTATTTATCTCTATTTCAAAACCGAGCTCGCACCTCTACAAATCCTGCGTCCCTGTGCGAAGGGCTTATCTATTTACTTTCATGTTGAGTCATCACCCTCTTATTAAAAAGCACTAGCTGGAGAGCGCAGCTGTCATTTGCATTCATTACTATTAATTTATATTGGGTATGACTATGATTGGATCTCTTTTACCATGAATTACAATGTCTAGTCAGTCCTTGATCTTTAAAGGTGCTCTGCATTTATGTTTTGTGGGCTCAGAAAGGGCTAGCGAGATACCATCTTGTTATATCATATTATGATTATTTTGAGAAAGTGTTGTCATCCAAGATTTATTATTATGACTCGCTAGTTGATTATTCCATTGATATGAGTAAACATGAGACCCGAGAATTATTGCAAATGCGGTTAGTTATAATCTTTGCTGAAAACTTGAATGCTGGCTTGACATATTTACAACAACAAGAGCAAACAGAGTTTGAAAAAGTTTTTCTTTTTCTCTTTCAGTTCGTCAACTGAATTGCTTGAGGACAAGCAAGGGTTTAATCTTGGGGAGTTGATACGTCTCCGTCGTATCTACTTTTCCAAACACTTTTGCCCTTGTTTTGGACTCTAACTTGTATGATTTGAATGGAACTAACCCGAATCGACGTTGTTTTCAGCAGAATTTCCATGATGTTGTTTTATGTGCGTAAAACAAAAGTTCTCGGAATGACCTGAAACTCCACGGAACATCTTAGAAAAAATAATAAAAATCCTTGCCAAAGATGAAGACCAGGGGCCCAGACTGCCCACGAGGGTGGGGGCACGCCTCACCTCGTGGGCCCCCTGGAGCTCCTCCGACGCCAACTCCAACTCTACATATTTGCTTTCGGAGAGAAAAAAATCAAAGAGAAGAAATCATCGCGTTTTACGATATGGAGCCGCCGCCAAGCCCTAAAACCTCTCGGGAGGTCTGATTTGGAGTCCGTTCGGGGCTCCGGAGAGGGGGATTCGTCGCCGTCATCATCATCAACCATCCTCCATCGCCAATTTCATGATGCCCACCGTTGTGTGTGAGTAATTCCATCGTAGACTTGCTGGACGGTGATGGGTTGGATGAGATCTATCATGTAATCGAGTTAGTTTTGTTAGGGTTTGATCCCTAGTATCCATTATGTTCTGAGATTGATGTTGCTATGACTTTGCTATGCTTAATGCTTGTCACTAGGGCCCGAGTGCCATGATTTCAGATCTGAACCTATTATGTTTTCATGAATATATGTGAGTTCTTGATCCCATCTTGCAAGTCTATAGTCACCTATTATGTGTTATGATCCGACAACCCCAAGTGACAATAATCGGGATACTTCGGTGATGACCATAGTTTGAGGAGTTCATGTATTCACTAAGTGCTAATGCTTTGTTCCGGTTCTCTATTAAAAGGAGGCCTTAATATCCCTTAGTTTCCATTAGGACCCGCTGCCACGGGAGGGTAGGACAAAAGATGTCATGCAAGTTCTTTTCCATAAGGACGATGACTATATTCAAAATACATTCCTACATTACATTGATGAATTGGAGCTAGTTCTGTGTCACCCTATGTTATGACTGTTACATGATGAACCGCATCCGACATAATTATCCATCACCGATCCAATGCCTACGAGCTTTCCATATACTGGTTCTCGCTTATTTACTTTCCCGTTGCTACTGTTACAATCATTATAAACACCAAAAATATTACTTTTGCTTTCATTACTCTTTTGTTACCGTTACCACTACTATCATACTACTTTGCTACTAAATACTTTGCTGCAGATATTAAGTTATCCAGGTGTGGTTGAATTGACAACTCAGCTGCTAATACTTGAGAATATTCTTTGGCTCCCCTTGTGTCGAATCAATAAATTTGGGTTGAATACTCTACCCTCGAAAGCTGTTGCGATCCCCTACACTTGTGGGTTATCAAGACTAATTTCTGGCGCCGTTGCGGGGGAGCATAGCTCTATTCTTTGAGTCACTTGGGATTTATATCTGCTGGACACCATGAAGAATTTGAAAGACGCTAAGACAAAAATTTAACCCTCAACTATGAGGGGAGGTAAGGAACTGCCATTTAGCTCTGCCATTCTGATACGTCTCCAACGTATCTATAATTTTTTTATTGTTCCATGCTGTTTTATTATCAATCTTGGATGTTCTATAATCATTTTATATCATTTTTTGGTACTAACCTATTGACATAGTGCCAAGTGCCAGTTGCTGTTTTTCCATGTTTTTACATCGCACGAAATCAATATCAAATGGAGTCCAAATGCTGCGAAACTCCACGATTATTTTTTATGGGCAGAAGAAAGGCAATGGGCCCTGGTTGCACCTGGGGGGTGCCCCGAGGGGGGCACAACCCACCAGGGCGCGCCAGGAGGCCCAGGCGCGCCCTGGTGGGTTGTGCCCACCTCGGGTGCCCCCCGGACCGCCTCTTTGCTCTATAAATACCACAATATTCCAGAAACCCTAGAAGGAGCGTCGAAATATTCATCCAGCCGCCGCAGAGTTCAGAACCACCAGATCCAATCTAGACACCATCACGGAGGTGTTCACCACTTCCATTGGTGCCTCTCCGATGATGCGTGAGTAGTTCCTTGTAGACCTTTGGGTCTGTAGTTAGTAGCTAGATGGCTTTCTCTCTCTTGCTGGATTCTGAATACAATTGTCTCTTGGAGATCCATATGATGTAACTCTTTTGCGGTGTGTTTGTTGGGATCTGATGAACTTTGAGTTTATGATCAGTCATATCTTTTTATATCCATGAAAGTTATTTGAGTTTATTTGATCTCTTATATGCATGATCTCTTATAGCCTCGTATTTATTCTCCGATATTTGGGTTTTGTTTGGCCAACTTGATCTATTTATCCTGCAATGGGAAGAGGTGCCCGGTAGTGGGTTCGATCTTACGGTGCTCGATACCAGTGACAGAAGGGGAAACGTATCGTTGCTACTAAGGATAAAAATACGAGATCTATATCTACCGCCATATAGATAAACGGATCTTATCTACATCATGTCATCGTTCTTATTGCATTACTCCATTTTTCCATGAACTTAATACACTAGATGCATGCCGGATAGCGGTCGATGTGTGGAGTAATAGTAGTAGATGCAGGCAGGAGTCGGTCTACTAATCTTAATCATCATGAGTATTTGAAGTTCTATCAATTGCCCAACAGTAATTTGTTTACCCACCGTTTGCTATTTTTCTCGAGAGAAGCCACTAGTGAAACCTACGGCCCCCGGGTCTTCTTTCTCATATATTTGCTTGCAATCTAATTTTCCTTTGCATTTTTATTCAGATCTATTAAACCAAAAATACAAAAATTCCTTGCTGCACTTTATTTACTTGCGATCTATTATTTCAATCTATTACAATTTATCTCACGTCCGCTTGCCAATTTCTGGCGCCGTTACCCGAAAGGGATTGACAATCCCTTTTACACGTCGGGTTGTGAGGTGTTGTTATTTGTGTGCAGGCGCTGTTTATGTTGAGTTGCTTGGTTCGCCTACTGGTTCGATACCTTGGTTTCATAACTGAGGGAAATACTCTACCGTCGCTGTGCTAAATCATCCCTCCCTCTCCTGGGAAATACCGACGTAGTTCTAGCTACCATCAAGGAGAATTTCTGGCGCCGTTGCTGGGGAGGATCTTCAACATAACCAGGTTCCTAATCACAAATCTCACCCCCTTGATATTTACATTATTTGCCATTTGCCTCTGGTTTTCCTCTCCCCGACTTCACAAAAATTTGCCGAATTATTCGCCCTCTTTTTCGTTTGCCTTTTTCTCGTCAGATCTCATGTTTTCTTGTGTTGCCATGTGTCTTCTATTTGCTTGCATCTTCGCTTGCTAAAGATATGTTGATATGGATCCTCATCCACTTGCTAATCTTTTCAAAAGATCCAATTATGATGAACCCATTGCTAGTGAATTGAGTTCACTAGATTATGTTTATGAAGTTTTGCTTGAGAATCGTGAATCTGAAAATTGTGATGAAGAGATTTATGAAGTGATTCATGATAGCTCCTTGAATGAAAAGCATGATTGCAATAATTTTACTATAAATTCTATTAATGTCAATTGTGCTAATAATATGCAAAACCCCAAGCTTAGGGATGCTTGTTTTGTCATGTCCGCTACTTATTGCAATGAGCATGATTGGGGTGACAATGTTTCTTATTATCTTGAAAATTTATTTAAGCCTCATGACGAATATGTTTGTGATAATATTGATAGTGGGTTTGGAAGAGTGTCAACTTTAGCTAAAGATAATCCCACTATTTTGGAAGAGTGTCAACTTTGCATGCATGTGGATCATAAAGAGAAATTTTTATATGATAGTTATATTATTGAATTTGATTATGATTCTTCATATATTTATTACGAGTGAGGAAAATATGGTTGTAGAAATTTTCATGTTATTCCTCTTGTTGTTTTGAGATTGTCAATGTTTTATTCCTCTCCTTTGCATATGCTAGATATTTCTTGTCTTGATAATTTGTTTTCCTATAAAATTCCTATGCACAGGAAGTATGTTAGACTTAAATGTGTTTGTCACATGTTTGATGGTGCTCTCTTTGTGTTTGAACTACTATCTTTCTGTTGGGGAACGTTGCAGAAAATAAAATTTTTCCTACGGTTTCACCAAGATCCATCTATGAGTTCATCTTACAACGAGTGATAAGAGTGCATCTACATACCTTTGTAGAACGCGAGCGGAAGCGTTCAAGAGAACGGGGTTGAGGGAGTCGTACTCGTCGTGATCCAAATCACCGATGACCAAGTGCCGAACGGACAACACCTCCGCGTTCAACACACGTACGGAGCGGATGACGTCTCCCGCACCTTGATCCAGCAAGGAGGAGGGAGAGGTTGAGGAAGAAGGCTCCAACAGCAGCACGACGGCGTGGTGATGATGGAGTGGCAGTTCTCCGGCAGGGCTTCGCCAAGCTCACGCAGAGGAGGAGAGGTGTTGGGGAGGGGAGGGGCTGCGCCTTGGATGTTCTGTGTAGCCCTCCCCTCGCCCCTCTATTTATAGGGGAAGGGGGAAGGGGCCGACCCCTCTAGATGAGATCTAGAGGGGCGGCAGCCAAGGGAGGGGCTTGCCCTGCCAAGGGGCGCCCCACTAGGGTTTCCCCCAACCCTAGGCGCATGGGCCCAAGGGGGATGCGCCCAACCCTCCAGGGCTGGTTCCCTGCCCACTACAGCCCATGAGGCCCTCCGAGAGAGGTGGCCCCTCCGGTGGACCTCGGAACCCCTCCGGTGGCCCCAGACAATACCGATATGCCCCGAAACTTTCCGGTGACCGTATGACAACTTCCCATATATAAATCTTCACCTCCGGACCATTCCGGAACTCCTCGTGACGTCCGGGATCTTATCCGGGACTTCGAACAACATTTGGTAATCACATACAAGTCTTCCTAATAACCCTAGCGTCACTGAACCTAAGTGTGTAGACCCTACGGGTTCGGGAATCATGCAGACATGACCGAGACAGCTCTCCGGCCAATAACCAACAGCGGGATCTGGATACCCATGTTGGCTCCAACATGTTCCATGATGATCTCATAGGATGAACCACGATGTCGAGGATTCAAGCAACCCCGTATACAATTCCCTTTGTCAATCGGTACGTTACTTGCCTGAGATTCGATCGTCGGTATCCCAATACCTCGTTCAATCTCGTTACTGGCAAGTTACTTTACTCGTACCGTAATGCATGATCCCGTGACCAAACACTTGGTCAATTTGAGCTCATTATGATGATGCATTACCGAGTGGGCCCAGAGATACCTCTCCGTCATACGGAGTGACAAATCCCAGTCTCGATCCGTGTCAACCCAACAGACACTTTCGGAGATACCCGTAGTATACCTTTATAGTCACCCAGTTACGTTGTGACGTTTGGTATACCCAAAGCACTCCTATGGTATCCGGGAGTTACACGATCTCATGGTCTAAGGAAAGGATACTTGACATTGGAAAAGCTCTAGCAAACGAACTACACGATCTTGTGCTATGCTTAGGATTGGGTCTTGTCCATCACATCATTCTCCTAATGATGTGATCCCGTTATCAATGACATCCAATGTCCATAGTCGTGAAACCATGACTATCTATTGATCAACGAGCTAGTCAACTAGAGGCTCACTAGGGACATGTTGTAGTCTATGTATTCACACGCAGTATTACGATTTTCGGATAATACAATTATATCATGAATAAAAGAAAATTATCATGAACAAGGAAATATAATAATAATCCTTTTATTATTGCCTCTAGGGCATATTTCCAACAGTCTCCCACTTGCACTAGAGTCAATAATCTAGTTACATTGTGATGAATCGAACACCCATAGAGTTCTGGTGCTGATCATGTTTTGCTCGCGGAAGAGGCTTAGTCAACGGATCTGCGACATTCAGATCTGTATGCACTTTGCAAATTTCTATGTCTCCATCTTGAACATTTTCACATATGGAGTTGAAGCGACGCTTGATGTGCCTGGTATTCTTGTGAAACCTGGGCTCCTTGGCAAGTGCAATAGCTCCAGTGTTGTCACAGAAGAGTTTGATCGGCCCCGACGCATTGGGTATGACTCCTAGGTCGGTGATGAACTCCTTCACCCAAATTCCTTCATGTGCTGCCTCCGAGGCTGCCATGTACTCCACTTCACATGTAGATCCCGCCACGACGCTCTGCTTGCAGCTACACCAGCCATCGCTCCACCATTCAACATATACACGTATCCGGTTTGTGACTTAGAGTCATCCAGATCTGTGTCGAAACTAGCGTCGATGTAACCCTTTACGACGAGCTCTTCATCACCTCCATAAATGAGAAACATGTCCTTAGACCTTTTCAGGTACTTCAGAATATTCTTGACCGCTGTCCAGTGTTCCTTGCCGGGATTACTTTGGTACCTTCCTACCAAACTTACGGCAAGGTTTACATCAGGTCTGGTACATAGCATGGCTTATATAATAGACCTTATGGCTGAGGCATAGGGGATGACACTCATCTCTTCTATATCTTCTGTCGTGGTCGGACATTGAGCCGAGCTCAATTTCACACCTTGCAGCACAGGCAAGAACCCCTTCTTAGACTGATCCATATTGAACTTCTTCAATATCTTATCAAGGTATGTGCTTTGTGAAAGACCTATGAGGCGTCTCGATCTATCTCTATAGATCTTGATGCCTAATATATAAGCAGCTTCTCCAAGGTCCTTCATTGAAAAACTCTTATTCAAGTAGGCCTTAATGCTATCCAAAAGTTCTATATCATTTCCCATCAAAAGTATCTCATCTACATATAATATGAGAAATGCTACAGAGCTCCCACTCACTTTCTTGTAAACGCAGGCTTCTCCATAAGTCTGCATAAACCCAAACGCTTTGATCATCTCATCAAAGCGAATGTTCCAACTCCGAGATGCTTGCACCAGCCCATAAATGGATCACTGGAGCTTGCACACCTTGTTAGCATTCTTAGGATCGACAAAACCTTCAGGCTGCATCATATACAGTTCTTCCTTGAGATAACCGTTAAGGAATGTCGTTTTGACGTCCATTTGCCATATCTCATAATCATAGTATGCGGCAATTGCTAACATGATTCGGACGGACTTCAGCTTCGCTACGGGAGAGAAAGTCTCATCGTAGTCAACCCCTTGAACTTGCCGATAACCCTTAGCGACAAGTAGAGCTTTATAGATGGTAACATTACCATCCGCGTTAAATCTTCTTCTTAAAGATCCATTTATTTTCTATCGCTCGCCGATCATCGGGAAGTCTGTCAAAGTCCATACTTTGTTTTCATACATGGATCCTATCTCGGATTGCATGGCTTCAAGCCATTTGTTGGAATCTGGGCCCGCCATCGCTTCTTCATAGTTCGAAGGTTCACCGTTGTCTACCAACATGATTTCCAGGACAGGGTTGCCATACCACTCTGGTGTGGAGCGTGTCCTTGTGGACCTACGAAGTTCAGTAGCAACTTGATCCGAAGTACCTTGGTAATCATCATTAATTCCCTCTCCAAATGGTGTAGGCACCACAGGAACATTTTTCTGAGCTACACTACTTTCCGGTTCAAGAGGTAGTACTTCATCGAGTTCTACTTTCCTCCCACTTACTCCTTTCGAGAGAAACTCTTTCTCCAGAAAGGATCCGTTATTGGCAACAAAGATCTTGCCTTTTGATCTAAGGTAGAAGGTATACCCAATGGTTTCCCTAGGGTATCCTATGAAGACGCATTTTTCCGACTTGGGTTCGAGCTTTTCAGGTTGAAGTTTCTTGACATAAGCATCGCATCCCCAAACTTTTAGAAACGACAGCTTAGGTTTCTTCCCAAACCATGATTCATACGGTGTCGTCTCAACGGATTTAGACGGTACCCTATTTAAAGTGAATGTAGCTGTCTCTAGAGCGTATCCCCAAAATGATAGCGGTAAATCGGTAAGAGACATCATAGATCGCACCATATCCAATAGAGTGCGACATTGACGCTTGGACACACCATTACGCTTGAGGTGTTCCAGGTGTGTGAGTTGTGAAACGATTCCACATTTTCTTAAGTGCGTACTCAAATTGCGTGACTTAAATATTCTCCTCCACAATCTGATCTAAGAATTTTATCTTTCGGTCACGTTGATTCTCTACTTCATTCTGAAATTCCTTGAACTTTTCAAAGGTCTCAGACTTGTGTTTCATCAAGTAGACATACCCATATCTACTTAAGTCGTCAGTGAGAGTGAGAACATAACGATATCTTCCATGAGCCTCAACGCTCATTGGACCGTACACATCAAGATGTATGATTTCCAATAAGTTGGTTGCTCGCTCCATTGTTCCGGAGAACGGAGTCTTGGTCATTTTGCCCATGAGGCATGGTTCGCATGTGTCAAATGATTCATAATCGAGAGACTCTAAAAGTCCATCAGCATGGAGCTTCTTCATGCGCTTGACACCAATGTGACCAAGGTGGCAGTGCCACAAGTATGTGGGACTATTACATCTTTTGGTATTCACACTATGAATATGTGTAACATCACGTTCGAGATTCATTAAGAATAAACCATTGACCATCGGGGCATGACCATAAAACATATCTCTCATATAAATAGAACAACCATTATTCTCGGATTTAAATGAGTAGCCATCTCGTATTAAACGAGATCCAGATACAATGTTCATGCTCAAACTTGGCACTAAATAACAATTATTGAGGTTTAAAACTAATCCCGTAGGTAAATGTAGAGGTAACGTGCCGACGGCGATCACATCGACCTTGGAACCATTCACGACGCGCATCGTCACCTCGTCCTTCGCCAGTCTCCCTTATTCCGCAGCTCCTGCTGTGAGTTACAAATATGAGCAACGACACCGGTATCAAATACCCAGGAGTTACTACGAGTACTAGTAAGGTACACATCGATTACATGTATATCACATATACCTTTAGTGTTGCCGGCCTTCTTGTCCGCTAAGTATTTGGGGCAGTTCCGCTTCCAGTGACCCTTCCCTTTGCAATAAAAGCACTCAGTCTCAGGCTTGGGTCCATTCTTCGACTTCTTCCCGGCAACTGGCTTACCGAGCGCGGCAACATCTTTGTCGTCCTTCTTGAAGTTCTTCTTACCCTTGCCCTTCTTGAACTTGGTGGTTTTATTGACCATCAACACTTGATGTTCCTTTTTGATTTCTACCTCTGCTGACTTCAGCATTGAAAATACTTCAGGAATAGTTTTCACCATCCCCTGCATATTGTAGTTCATCACAAAGCTCTTGTAGCTCGGTGGGAGCGACTGAAGGATTCTGTCAATGACCGCCTCGTCCGGGAGGTTAATATTCAACTGGGACAGGCGGTTGTGCAACCCAGACATTCTGAGTATGTGCTGACTAACAGAACTATTTTCCTCCATCTTACAACTATAGAACTTGTCGGAGACTTCATATCTCTCGACCCGGGCGTGAGCTTGGAAAACCATTTTCAGCTCCTCGAACCCGGGATGACACTCATATGCTTTGTGTTGCTCAAAACGCTTTTGGAGCCCCGGTTCTAAGCTGTAAAGCATGCCGCACTGAATGAGGGAGTAATCATCAGCACGTGACTGCCAAGCGTTCATAACGTCTTGGTTCTCTGGGATGGGTGCTTCACCTAGCGGTCCTTCTAGGACATATGCTTTCTTGGCAGCTATGAGGATGATCCTCAGGTTCCGGACCCAGTCCGTATAGTTGCTTCCATCATCTTTCAGCTTGGTTTTCTCTAGGAACGCGTTGAAGTTCATGTTGACATGAGCGTTGGCCATTTGATATACAAGTCATATTTGCAATGATTTTAGACTAAGTTCATGATAATTAAGTTCATCTAATCAAATTATTTAATGAACTCCCACTCAGATTTGACATCCCTCTAGTCATGTAAGTGTTACATGATCCGAGTCGACTAGGCCGTGTCCGATCATCACGTGAGACGGACTAGTCATCATCGGTGAACATCTCCATGTTGATCGTATCTTCCATACGACTCATGTTCGACCTTTCGGTCTCGTGTTCCGAGGCCATGTCTGTACATGCTAGGCTCGCTAAGTTAACCTAAGTGTTTTGCATGTGTAAACTGTCTTACACCCGTTGTATGTGAACGTAGGAATCTATCACACCCGGTCATCACGTGGTGCTTCAAACGACGAACTTTAGCAACGGCACACGCTAGGGGGAACACTTTCTTGAAATTATTATGAGGGATCATCTTATTTACTACATCGTTCTAAGTAAACAAGATGCATAAACATAATAAACATCACATGCAATTAAATAGTAGTGACATGATATGGCCAATATCATATAGCTCCTTTGATCTCCATATTGGGGCTCCATGATCATCTTGTCACCGGCATGACACCATGATCTCCATCATCATGATCTCCATCATCGTGTCTCCATGAAGTTGCTCGCCAACTATTACTTCTACTACTATAGCTAACGGTTTATCAATAAAGTAAAGTAATTACATGGCGTTGAATCAATGACACGCAGGTCATACAATAATTAAGACAACTCCTATGGCTCCTGCCGATTGTAAAACTCATCGACATGCAAGTCGTGATTCCTATTACAAGAACATGATCTCATACATCACAATATATCATTCATCATTCATCACAACTTTTGGCCATATCACATCACAAGGCAATTGCTGCAAAAACAAGTTAGACGTCCTCTAATTGTTGTTGCATCTTTTACGTGGCTCCAATAGGGTTCTAGAAAGAAAGTTTTCTTACCCTCTGAAAAAGCCACAACGTGATTTGTCAACTTCTATTTACCCTTCATAAGGACCCTTTTCATTGAATCCGCTCCAACTAAAGTGGGATAGACAGACACCCGCTAGCCACCTTATGCAACTAGTGCATGTCAGTCGGTGGAACCTGTCTCACGTAAGCGTACGTGTAAGGTCGGTCCAGTCCGCTTCATCCCACAATACCGCTGAAGCAAAATAAGACTAGTAGCGGCAAGAAAGTTGACAACATCTACGCCCACAACAAATTGTGTTCTACTCGTGCAAAGAGAACTATGCATAGACCAAGCTCATGATGCCACTATTGGTGAACGTTGCAGAAAATAAAAAATTCTACGGTTTCACCAAGATCCATCTATGAGTTCATCTTGCAAAGAGTGATAGGAGTGCATCTACATACCTTTGTAGATCGCGAGCGGAAGCGTTCAAGAGAACGGGGTTGAGGGAGTCGTACTCGTCGTGATCCAAATCACCGATGACCAAGTGCCGAATGGACAACACCTCCGCGTTCAACACATGTACGGAGCGGATGACGTCTCCTGCACCTTGATCCAGCAAGGAGGAGGGAGAGGTTGAGGAAGAAGGCTCCAACAGCAGCACGACGGCGTGGTGGTGATGGAGTGGCAGTTCTCCGCCAGGGCTTCGTCAAGCTCACGCGGAGGAGGAGAGGTGTTGGGGAGGGGAGGGGCTTCGCCTTGGATGTTCTGTGCAGCCCTCCCCTCGCCCCTCTATTTATAGGGGAAGGGGGAAGGGGCCCGGCCCCCTCTAGATGAGATCTAGAGGGGGCCAAGGGAGGCTTGCCCCCAAGCAAGGGGCGCCCCCACTAGGGTTTCCCAACCCTAGGCGCATGGGCCCAAGGCGCGGGATGCGCCCAGCCCTCCAGGGGCTGGTTCCCTGCCCACTACGGCCCATGAGGCCCTCCGAGAGAGGTGGCCCCTCCCGGTGGACCCCCGGAACCCCTCCGGTGGCCCCGGTACAATACCGATATGCCCCCGAAACTTATCGGTGACCGTATGACAACTTCCCATATATAAATCTTCACCTCCGGACCATTCTGGAACTCTTCGTGACGTCTGGGATCTTATCCGGGACTCCGAACAACATTCGGTAATCACATACAAGTCTTCCTAATAACCCTAGCGTCACTGAACCTTAAGTGTGTAGACCCTATGGGTTCGGGAATCATGCAGACATGACCGAGACAGCTCTCTGGCCAATAACCAACAACGGGATCTGGATACCCATGTTGGCTCCCACATGTTCCACGATGATCTCATCGAATGAACCACGATGTCGAGGATTCAAGCAACCCCGTATACAATTCCTTTGTCAATTGGTACGTTACTTGCCCGAGATTCGATCGTCGGTATCCCAATACCTCGTTCAATCTCGTTCTTGGCAAGTCACTTTACTGCATCAGTAATGCATGATCCCGTGACCAAACACTTGGTCACTTTGAGCTCATTATGATGATGCATTACCGAGTGGGCCCAGAGATACCTCTCCGTCATACGGGGTGACAAATCCCAGTCTCGATCCGTGTCAACCCAACAGACACTTTCGGAGATACCCGTAGTATACCTTTATAGTCACCCAGTTACGTTGTGACGTTTGGTATACCCAAAGCACTCCTACGGTATCCGGGAGTTACACGATCTCATGGTCTAAGGAAAGGATACTTGACATTGGAAAAGCTCTAGCAAACGAACTACATGATCTTGTGCTATGCTTAGGATTGGGTCTTGTCCATCACATCATTCTCCTAATGATGTGATCCCGTTATCAATGACATCCAATGTCCATAGTCAGGAAACCATGACTATCTATTGATCAACGAGCTAGTCAACTAGAGGCTCACTAGGGACATGTTGTAGTCTATGTATTCACACGTGTATTATGATTTCCGGATAATACAATTATAGCATGAATAAAAGACAATTATCATGAACAAGGAAATATAATAATAATTCTTTTATTATTGCCTCTGGGGCATATTTCCAACGCTTTCTTGCGAGCATCATTGAAATATTATGCCTAGCTAAGGGCGTAAAACTATAGCGCTTGTTGGGAGGCAACCCAATGAATAAAATTTATTTTTTGCTTTTTTTCTTTCTGTTCTTGTGTTTTTGCAAAATTATGCTACTGTTATGATTGTGTTTTTATGTTTGAATTAGTGTTTGTGCCAAGTAGAACCGATAGGATCTTCTTGGGTGATAGTTGTTTGATCTTGCTGAAAAAGACAGAAACTTTGTGCTCACGAAATTAATTCTCATTTTTATTCAGAAAGAGCTTTTGCCATGATTCTTTTTGCAGAAGATTAATATACAAATTTCCCTGGTTGTCCTATTCTTGTAGAATTTTTGTGTTCCAGAAGTATTCGTTTAAATCAGATTGCTACAGACTGTTCTGTTTTGACATATTCTGTTTTCTTTGTGTAGTGTGCTTATTTTGATGGCTATATGGCTTTCTTTAATAATTTTTTGCCATAGAAAAGTTGGAATACAGTAGATATAATACAAAAATAAAATATGAATTGGTTTGATACAACACTTATAGTAGTGGTTTATTTTCTTACACTAACGGATCTCACGAAGGTTTTGTTGAGTTTTGTGTGATTGAAGTTTTCATGTTTTGGGTTATCTTACGATGGATGAAGAAAGGATATGTCAGTGTACAAAAGTCGGGGCCTTCTGTACCCCTTTACTTGTGCACGGGCAGTTGTAGCCACACCTGCGTCCATGCTTAGCGGGGCAGAGGAAGCAGAGATACAAGACTACCAGAGCAGCGCTGAAACCAGAGGCGCGAGGAGCAAAGGGTCAAGATGGGTTTTCCCCGGCAAGAACCTTGCCAGGGCGGCCTACACAGCCCCGGCAAGAGCCTTGCCGGGGCAACTTGCCCAACACCAGCAAGGCCGTCACCCTTGAGCCTAAGAGTTCCGACACCATCGACAACATTGAAACCAAGGCTCGGGAGGCGCCTGCATGGTGGCATGCAGATCTTTGTGAAGACCAGAGGCCTGCAAGACTAGATGAGAACCAGAAGACGAAGGCCCCCGGCGAGACCCTTGTCGGGAACGCCCACAAGACCTGGGAAAGACCCTTGCCAGGCCCCCGGCAAGACCCTTGCCGGGGACATCTGCGGGGCCACAACCAGGCCCACACTTACCAAGGTTTCGCTGCCCCATGGCCGTTCCAACGCAGCAGCCAGCCTGCCAACTAGGCACGCACCTACGTGGCAGCATGCAGCTTCTAGGCCAACCAGGCAAGCACCTGCGTGGTGGCATGCAGATCTTCGTGAAGACCCTGCCACCGCACCAGCGTAGCAGCCAGCGTGGCGCTGCATGCCTCGTCAGCTTGGACGTGCGTCGAAGCGAGGCGAGGCGGCGACAGATGAGATGAGCTTCCTTCCCGTCCCCGATAAATCAAGAGGACACATCGGCGGCGCATTAAATGTGTTTTGTCCCACTATGTCAGGGATAGACTTGTACACTGTACATACTTTCCACCTCCTGTGTGCCACTTTGGCGACCCCTTTTACATATAAAAGGAGGCCTGAGACATACAGAGGAAGGATTCGGACTTTTTGGACTAGGCATGCACCGCAGCTAGGTCGAGAGCTCAAGAACACCAAATATACACCAAAGCAGGATTAGGGTATTATGCATCATTTGCGGCCCGAACTTGGATAAAATTCCCCCGCGTTGCTCTTCTAAACCCGCTCTTTCCACAGCCCCACACCCTGTCAACCGTAGTAGGGATTCCCTGTGATCCCATAGGTGTCGTTTCCCTGACATCTTTGGCGCGCCAGGTAGGGGGCGCAAGCTGTGAAATATGGTTTTGAAGTCAACTCATCAACTCCTTTGTCGCGATGGCTCAAGAGAAGAAGGCTACGTCGATCATCCATGCTCTGGTGCCACTAGCTAGGCAAAGCGGCGCTGCCCGCAGCCGCAACGGTCATCCGTGTGGCGACGGAAAAGCCAAGTAACGCAAAACTTTGAGCAATTTCTTTCTTTTATAAATTTTATTCTCCTCGAAAGATCTTGTTCCTTGTACGGAAAACCTGCACGCAATGGAACCCTTCCGCTATTGGCAACACCCTTGTCATGTTTCGAGTCTGCTCAACAGTTCAAGCGGCTGCGCTGAGAACGGCTAGGTGGCTTGCCCGGCAGGAAGCGCGCCCCGGCAGGCTGCTAAGGATCCGTCCTTCAAAGCGCCATAGCATGGGTTTACGCGCCGGCACCTATCCAACTAGGCATAGGGTGTGTACATACAAGGAAAGATCGAACAGGAAGATATCATGTGTCATTTCAAAGTACTGCAGAGTTATATTACATCAATGATTGCCACGGTTCTAACTTAAGATAAATTGTCTTGGGCATGAACCCGCAGCGGCAGGGAGAAACGGGGTGCCTAGTCTCGGCGCTGGCCCTCCACCCTCTTGACTACGTCGACGCAGCTGATGATGGGCTCGATACGCTCCTTGATACGTCCATTTTGCATCATGCTTTTATATCGATATTTATTGCATTATGGGATGTTATTACACGTTATGTCACAATACTTATGCCTATTCTCTCTTATCTTACAAGGTTTACATGAAGAGGTAGAATGCGGCATGGGATTACGAAATTTGGAAAAGGAGCAAATATTAGAGACCTATTCTGCACAGCTCCAAAAGTCTTGAAACTTCACGGAGGTCATTTCTGGAATTAATAAAAAATACTGAGCGAAGAAACTACCAGAGGGGGGCCACACCCTTGCCACGAGGGTGGGAGGTGCACCCTAACCCCTGGGCGCGCCCCCCTGCCTCGTGGGCCCCCTGGCAGGCCTCCGATGCCCATGTTCTGCTATATGAAGTCTTTCGTCCGAGAAAAAAACATAAGAAAGATTCCGGGAAGAAACTCCGTTGCCACGAGGCGGAACCTTGGCGGAACCAATCTAGGGCTCCGGCAGAGCTGTTCTGTCGGGGAAACTTCCCTCTGGGAGGGGGAAATCATCGCCATCGTCATCACCAACAATCCTCTCACCGGAGGAGGGTCAATCTTCATCAACATCTTCACCAGCACCATCTCATCTCAAACCCTAGTTCATCTCTTGTATCCAATATTTGTCCCAAAGCCTCAGATTGGTACCTGTGGGTTGCTAGTAGTGTTGATTACTCCTTGTAGTTGATGCTAGTTGGTTTGGAAGATCATATGTTCAGATCCATTATGCATATTAATACCCCTCTGATTATGAACATGAATATGCTTTGTGAGTAGTTATGTTTGTTCCTGAGGACATGGGAGAAGTCTTGCTATTAGTAGTCATGTGAATTTGGTATTGGTTTGATATTTTGATGAGATGCATGTTGTCTTTCCTCTAGTGGTGTTATGTGAACGTCGACTACATGACACTTCACCATTATTTGGGCCTAGAGGAAGGCATTGGGAATTAAGAAGTAGATGATGGGTTGTTAGAGTGACAGAAGCTTAAACCCTAGTTTATGAGTTGCTTCGTAAGGGGCTGATTTGGATCCATATGTTTCATGCTATGGTTAGATTTACCTTAATACTTATTTTGTAGTTGCAGATCCTTGCAATAGGGGTTAATCATAAGTGGGATGCTTGTCCAAGTAAGGACAACACCCAAGCACCGGTCCACCCACATATAAAGTTATTAAAGTACCGAACGCGAATCACATGAGCGTGATGAAAACTAGCTTGACAATAATTCCCATGTGTCCTCGGGAGCGCTTTTCTCTATATAAGAGTTTGTCCAGGCTTGTCCTTTGATACAAAAAGGATTGGGCCATCTTGCTGCACTTTATTTACAATTGTTACTTGTTACCCGTTACAAATTACCTTATCACAAAACTATCTGGTACCGATAATTTCAGTGCTTGCAGAGAATACCTTGCTGAAAACTGCTACGTCTTGAGCTTGCGTTGGTTTTCCCCGAAGAGGAGAGGATGATGCAGCAGAGTAGCGTAAGTATTTCCCTCAGTTTTTGAGAACCAAGGTATCAATCCAGTAAGAGGCCATGCACAAGTCCCTCGTACCTACACAAAACAAATAGCTCCTCGCAACCTCGCAACCAAAAGCAAAGTAATAATAAAGAGTAGGAAGATTAATATGATGAAAATAGACCCTGGGGGCATAGATATCACTAGTGGCTTCTCTCAAGAGCATAGGTATTTTACGGGGGGTGAACGAATTACTGTTGAGCAATTGACAGAATTGATCATAGTTATGAGAGTATCTAGGTATGATCATGTATATAGGCATCACGTCCGAGACAAGTAGACCGACTCCTGTCTGCATCTACTACTATTACTCCACTCATCGACCGCTATCCAGCATGCATCTAGAGTATTAAGTTAATGAAAACAGATTAACGCCTTAAGCAAGATGACATGATGTAGAGGAATAAATTCATGCAATATGATAAATACCCCATCTTGTTATCCTCGATGGCAACAATACAATACGTGCCTTGCAACCCTTTCTCACATCCTTTGGTTAAGGACACTGCAAGATTGAACCCATAGCTAAGCACTTCTCCCATTGCAAGAACTACCAATCTAGTTGGCCAAACCAAACGGATAATTTGAAGAGACTTGCAAAGATAACTCAATCATACATAAAAGAATTCAGAGAAGATTCAAATATTGCTCATAGATAATCTTGATCATAAACCCACAATTCATCGGTCTCAACAAACACACCGCAAAAAGAAGATTACATCGAATAGATCTCCACGAGAGAGGGGGAGAACATTGTATTGAGATCCAAAAAGAGAGAATAAGCCATCTAGCTACTAACTATGGACCCGAAGGTCTGAGGTAAACTACTCACACTTCATTGGAGAGCTATGATGTTGATGTAGAAGCCCTCCGTGGTGGAATCCTTCCCATGAGCTCCTAACAGGCCCCAAGATGGGATCTCATTGATACGGAAAGTTGCGGCGGTGGAATTAGGTTTTTGGCTCCGTATCTGATCCGTTGGGGGTACGTAGGTATATATAGGAGGAAGAAGTACGTCGGTGGAGCCTCGAGGGGCCCACGAGGTAGGGGGCACGCCCTATGGGGGGGGCCCTCCACCCTCGTGGCCGCCTTGTGGCTTTCTTGACGAAGGGTCCAAGTCTCCTGGGTCTTATCTGATGAGAAAATCACGTTCCCGAAGGTTTCATTCCGTTTGGACTCCGTTTGATATTCCGTTTCTTCGAAACACTGAAATAGGCAAAAAAACAGCAATTCTGGGCTGGGCCTCCAGTTAATAGGTTAGTCCCAAAAGTAATATAAAAGTGGAAAATAAAGCCCAATATAGTCCAAAACAATAGATAATATAGCATGGAGCAATCAAAAATTATAGATACGTTGGAGACGACGTGCATCCCCAAGCTTAATTCCTGCTTGTCCTCGAGTAGGTAAATGATAAAAAAGAATTTTTGATGCGGAGTGCTACTTGGCATAATTTCAATGTAAATCTTCTTAATTGTGGTATGAATATTCAGATCCGAAAGATTCAAGACAAAAGTTCATATTGACATAAAAATAATAATACTTCAAGCATACTAACAAAGCAATCATGTATTCTCAAAATAACATGGCCAAATAAAGTTATCCCTACAAAATCATATAGTCTGGCTATGCTCTATCTTCACCACACAAAGTATTGAAATCATGCACAACCCCGATGACAAGCCAAGCAATTGTTTCATACTTTTAACATTCTCAAACTTTTTCAATCTTCACGCAATACATGAGCGTGAGCCATGGATATAGCACTATATGTGGAATAGAATGGTGGTTGTGGAGAAGACAAAAAGGGAGAAGATAGTCTCACATCAACTAGGCGTATCAACGGGCTATGGAGATGCCCATCAATAGATATTGTTGTGAGTGAGTAGGGATTGCCATGCAACAGATGCACTAGAGCTATAAGTATATGAAAGCTCAACAAAAGAAACTAAGTGGGTGTGCATCCAACTCGCTTGCTCACGAAGACCTAGGGCATTTTGAGGAAGCCCATCATTGGAATATACAAGCCAAGTTCTATAATGAAAATTTCCCACTAGTATATGAAAGTGACAAAATGAGAGACTCTCTATCATGAAGATCATGGTGCTACTTTGAAGCACAAGTGTGGTAAGAGGATAGTAACATTGTCCCTTCTCTCTTTTTCTCTCATTTTTTTATTTGGGCCTTTTCTCTTTTTTTTGGCCTTTTTTTCGTCCGGAGTCTCATCCCGACTTGTGGGGGAATCATAGTCTCCATCATCCTTTTCCTCACTTGGGACAATGCTCTAAAAATGAAGATCATCACACTATTATTTTCTTACAACTCAACAATTACAAATCGATTCTTAGAACAAAATATGACTCTATATGAATGCCTCCAGCGGTGTACCGGGATATGCAATGAATCAAGAGTGACATGTATGAAAGAATTATGAACGGTGGCTTTGCCACAAATACGATGTCAACTACATGATAATGCAAAGCAATATGACAATGATGGAGCGTGGCATAATAAATGGAACGGTGGAAAGTTGCATGGCAATATATCTCAGATTGGCTATGGAAATGCCATGATAGGTAGGTATTGTGGTTGTTTTGAGGAAGGTTTATGGTGGGTTTATGATACCGGCGAAAAGTGCGCGGTATTAGAGAGGCTAGCAATGGTGGAAGGAAGAAGAGTGCGTATAATCCATGGACTCAACATTAGTCAAAAATAACTCATATACTTATTGCAAAAATATACAAGTTATCAAAGCAAAGTATTACGCGCATGCTCCTAGTGGGATAGATTGGTAGGAAAAGACCATCGCTCGTCCCCGACCGCCACTCATAAGGAAGACAATCAATAAATAAATCATGCTCCGACTTCATCACATAACGGTTCACCATACGTGCATGCTACCGGAAACACAATCTTTAACACAAGTATTTCTTAAATTCACAACTACTCAACTAGCATGACTCTAATATCACCATCTTTATATCTCAAAACAATTATCAAGCATCAAACTTCTCATAGTATTCAACACACTCATAAGAAAGTTTTTACAAATCTTGAATACCAAGCATATTAGGATTATTTAAGAAAATTACCATGCTATTTAAGACTCTCAAAATAATCTAAGGGAAGCATGAGAGATCAATAGTTTCTATAAAACAAATCCACCACCGTGCTCTAAAAGATATAAGTGAAGTACTAGAGTAAAACTATATAACTCAAAAGATATAAGCGAAGCACATAGAGTATTCTAACAAATTCCAAATTATGTATGACTCTCTCAAAAGGTGTGTACAGCAAGGATGATTGTGGTAAACTAAAAAGCAAAGACTCAAATCATACAATACGCTCCAAGCAAAACACATATCATGTGGTGAATAAAAATATAGCTCCAAGTAAAGTTATCGATGGAAGTAGATTTAAAGAGGGGATGCCTTCCGGGGCATCCCGAAGCTTTGGCTTTTTGGTGTCCTTAGATTATCTTGGGGGTGCCTTGGGCATCCCCAAGCTTAGGCTCTTGCCACTCCTTGTTCCATAATCCATCAAAATCTTTCACCCAAAACTTGAAAACTTCACAACACAAAATTTAACAGAAAATCTCGTGAGCTCCGTTAGCAAAAGAAAACAAAAGACCACTTCAAGGTAATGTAATGAACTCATTATTTATTTATATTGGTGTTAAACCTAATGTATTCCAACTTCTATATGGTTTATAAACTATTTTACTAGCCACAGATTCATCAAAATAAGCAAACAACACACGAAAAACAGAATCTGTCAAAAACAGAGCAGTCTGTAGTAATCTGTAACTAACGCAAACTTCTGAACTCCAAAATTTCATCCAAAATAGGAAGACCTAGGAATTTTTTTTATTGATCAGCAGCAATTGGAATCAGAATTTTATCACGTTCTGGTGATTTTTAACAATTGTTTTCGTGAACAGAAAGTTTCTGGAAATTTCTGCAAGATCAAATAACTATTATCCAAGAAGATCCTATAGGTTTCACTTGGCACAAACACTAATTAAAACATAAAAAAATATCTAACCAGAGGCTAGAACAAATATTTATTCCTAAACAGAAGCAAAAAGTAAAAAAAGAACTAAAAATAAAATTGGGTTGCCTCCCAACAAGCGCTATCGTTTAACGCCCCTAGCTAGGCATAAAAGCAAGGATAGATCTAGGTATTGCCATCTTTGGTAGGCAATCCATAAGTGGCTCTCATTATAGATTCATATGGAAATTTTATTTTCTTACTACGGAAGTGTTCCATGCCTTTCTTTAATGGTAATTGGAACCTAATATTCCCTTCCTTCATATCAATAATTGCCCATCGTTCTAAGGAAAGGTCTACCAAGAATAATAGGACATGAAGGATTGCAATCTATATCAAGACCGATAAAATCTACGGGCACATAATTCCTATTCGCAACAATAAGAACATCATCAATTCTTCCCATAGCTTTCTTAATAGTGGAATCCGCAAGGTGCAAGTTTAGAGAGCAATCATCAAAATCCCGGAAATCTAGCAAACCACACAAAGTTTTGGGAATAGTGGAAACACTAGCACCCAAATCACATAAAGCATAGAACCCATGATCCTTAATCCTAATTTTAATAGTTGGTTCCCACTTATCATAAAGTTTTCTAGGGATAGAAACTGCCAACTCAAGCTTTTCTTCATAAGATTACATCAAGGCATCAACGATATGTTTAGTAAACGCTTTATTTTGACTATAAGCGTGAGGAGAATTTAGCACGGATTGCAACAAGGAAATACAATCTATCAAAGAGAATTTTTCATAATTAAATTCCTTAAAATCCAAAATAGTGGGTTTATTAGCATCTAGGGTTTTGATTTCTTCAATCCCACTTTTATCAAATTTAGCATCAAGATCTAAAAACTCCGAATTTTTGGAACGCCTTCTAGGTAAAGGTGGATCATATTCAGTCCCATAATTATCAAGATTCATATTGCAAAAAAAAAGATTTAATAGGGGACACATCAATAACTTTTAGATCTTCATCTTTATTTTCATAGAAATTTGAAGAACACGCTTTCATAAAGCAATCTTTCTTAGCACGCATCCTAGCGGTTCTTTCTTTGCACTCATCAATGGAAATTCTCATGGCTTTGAGAGACTCATTGATATCATGCTTAGGAGGAATAGATCTAAGTTCTAAAGAATCAACATAAAGAGAAATTCTATCAACGTTCCTAGCCAATTCATCAACTTCAAGAAATTTCTCTTCAAGCAAAGCATTGAAATTCTTTTGTGAATTCACAAACTCTTTAACACTAGTCCCAAATTCAGAGGGCATCTTATTAAAATTTCCATAAGAGTTGTTGTAGGAATTTCCATAATTATTAGAGGAATTACTAGGAGAAGGCCTAGGATTAAAGTTTCCTCTATACGTGTTGTTACCAAAATTATTCCTACCAACAAAATTCACATCCATAGATTCATTATTATTCTCAATCAAAGTATACAAAGGCATATCATTAGGATCAGAAGAAACACTCTTACTAGCAAATAATTTCACAAGTTCATCCATCTTTCCACTCAAAACATTAATTTCTTCTATAGCATGCACTTTTTTATTAGTAGATCTTTCAGTGTGCCATTGAGAATAATTAACCATAATATTATCTAGGAGTTTAGTAGCTTCTCCTCAAGTGATTTCCATAAAAGTGCCTCCCATGACGAATCTAAAAGATTTCTAGAAGCAAAATTCAATCCAGCATAATTTTTTTGTATAATCATCCACAAATTCAAACCATGAGTAGGGAAATTACGTATCATTAATTTCATCCTATCCCAAGCTTGTGCAACATGTTCATGATCAAGGTGCTTAAAATTCATAATATCATTTCTAAGAGAGATGATCTTAGCGGGAGGAAAATACTTAGAGATAAAAGCATCTTTGCACTTGTTCCAAGAATCAATACTATTTTTAGGCAAAGACGAAAACCAAGCTTTAGCACTATCTCTAAGCGAAAAAGGAAATAGCTTCAATTTGACAATATCATTATCAACATATTTCTTCTTTTGCATATCACACAAATCAACGAAGCTATTTAGATGAGTAGCGGCAACTTCACTAGGAAGGTCGGCGAATTGATCTTTCATGACAAGATTCAACAAAGTAGCATTGATTTCACAAGATTCAGTATTGGTAAGAGGAGCAATCAGAGTGCTAACACTACTAGGGAAAACCTTATACATAGAATGTTACCAGTAGCGCTGTACAAAATCATACGCTACTGCTACTTAGTAGCAACGCGCGTAAATAAACCGCGCTATCAAGCTATGACTTTAGCGAAGCGCGTGCTAGCAAAAAGCGCCATCGCTATGTTTGAACTGGCGCACATGGCTAGCCCAACCTAGTAGTAGCGCCAGATATCGCCCAAATATCTTGCTACTCTCCTTAGCTGTAGCGCGCTTACGTAAGGCGCCATCGCTAACGGAAATAAAATAAAGTGAAAAACAAGTAGAAAAGTAAATGAAAATGAAAGAAATAGAAAAAGGAGAAAGGAAAAAATAAAATGTAAAGAAAAATAAAAGAAAAAGGGAAAAAGGAGAAAGGAATAGCAGAGCGGGTTTCAGGAAACGCTGTAGCTAACTTAGCTATAGCTGCTGAAACGCTGCCACTGCTACGCTTTCACTTAAACAGCGGTCCCCCCCCCCCCGCCCCCCTGTCCACCACACTTCTTCCCCAAATCCCTCGCCCTCGCCGCTGTCTCCCCAATTCACCGTTGCCCCACTTGGCTGTCGTCTCCTGCCGGCGTGGACGCCCGCAACCTCACCGTCTCCCCCCGAGGCCGCCGTCATCCTCACCGCTGCCGACCGAGGCCGCCCTCAGCCTCACCGCCGCCGCCCGAGTCTGCCCTGGACGTCACCGTCGGCGCCCTCCACCTCACCGCCGCCCGAGCCCTCCCAGGACCGCCGTTTCCCATGCCCGAGCCCGCCCTCTCCGCTACTGCCTCCGTCACCGAGCACCTCCCCGCCACCGTCTCTCCCCTCTCTGTAAGTCCCCCACCCCTCCCCCCACTCCTCTCTCTCTGCATTTTTGAGAAAAAAATAGTAGAGCAAAAGTTTGTTTATAGCAAAAAATTTAGTTTAGAGCAAAGGATGTTAAGTAGTAGATGTTAGAGCAAAAATTAGTTTAGAGCAAAAAATTTGGTTTACAACAAAAGTTAGTTAGGGCAGTAGGGTTTAATTAGGGTAGATGCTGCTTGTATAGTATATGGTGATACTAGTAGATGTTAATTAGGTTAGGGCAATAGTGGTACTAGTAGATGTTAATTAGATGTTTTTCTGTTAGGGCACTAGAGTTTTGCTAGGTTAATTAGGTTAGTAGTGCTGCTAGTAGTAGGGGTACAGTAGGTTAATTAGGTGATGTTAAATGAATAACCTAAATGAATGAAATTAGTAGTTAACTGAACTTTTTTCCTTTCATCATTATAGAGCACTAAGTTAACTGAATTTTGTTCTATTAGTAGTTAAATGAATTTTCTTCTACACTTTGTTTTTGAATTAGCTTGTGAAATTTCGACATGTGGTTGCTCGTGTATATTTGGACATGTGTTGCGGTGTCCAAGAGGGATATTTGAACACTGTTTCCAGGGAATGATGCTGAGTGGCCTATGTTTTTGCTGGAATGTTGATTCATTTCTGTTTCGACAAATTTCAGGTTCTCGATTTGTCCACTTTTTAGCAAAGGTCATGCCGAAATTTTCTGTGAATTTCGGCATGACTTGTGCTACAAACTAGGACATATCGAGTGCCCGGGATTTGCCGCACCAGGAAGGAGTCAACATTCCTGCAAAACAATAGGCCTTTTTATGTCATTATTCATTTTATTAGGTCTAGAATTAATTGACTAGATTTAATCATAAGAAACATGGCTAGCAACAATGAAGGACAGGGTTCTGGTGACTGCGACGACGTCTACCGGGCGGCAGACGAATTCTTTAGCCTTACCGACGATCAACCGATGTTGTTGCTGGGCCCACCGGTGGCATCGGGGACTGAGACCGACACGCAGACCGATGCTGAGACTGAGACCGGCGCTGAGACTCAGACCGGCATCGAGACCGGCGCTGAGACTGAGACCGGTGCTGCCTCGGGGAGCGGAGCCGGTGTAGAACCAAAAGCAAAGAGGCAACGACTTCAAACAAACTCAGGACTACTAGACTGGTGGTCACGGAGGTGGACGACGACATTTTTGAGCCAAAGGCGCTCGAGGAAGCGCGTCGATGCTACGACAATCAAATAGGTTGCATCGTACGGACGACCGCCACAATCAACGATGAGAAACTACAGAAGATAGAAAATATGAGGAGCTCCCTCCTAAAGAAGTTTCACCAGATATTCTTGTTCCCGGGCCGGAATGAGAAGGATTATGAAGATCCGCATTTAGGACCCGGCAATGAAGAAGATAAACAAACACGCCATGACCAAGTTTAGCGACGCGTTGGCCGCTGGAAAACTCGAGTGAAAGCAAGGATCATCGACAAGAAGGAACCCTACTCCGAGATTGTAAAGGATAATCGACAATCACGGAAGAGCAGTTTCAAATATTCAAGGAGGCTTGCGAGGCCGAAGCTGCCAAAAAAAGTCTAAGTACATGAAGGGGCTTCAAGAGAGGAAAATTGGGAGCCACCACCTCGGAAGCCGTGGTTACGGCGGAAAAAGGTCCAAATGGGCCATGGAGGACGCGGAAGCCGCGAGTCTGGGCATCCCAGACCCCTTGGCGGATTTCACCGTCCCGCAGGAGCGTGACATCCTGAGGGCCCGACACCGTTGGGACCCAGTGAAGAAGGTTTACGAGACAACACGGTCATTACGGAGTTCATGAGACTACTGGTAATTTTAGTTTCTGATCAATTCGACTGCACACAATAGTCATATTTGTAAACGATCCTTGTGCCTTTTGCAGAGAGAGCAACACCGGATTGCGGCCGAAAGCGACTCGCCGTCTGAGGCATTGGCGAGGCCCAAGTGGGACACTCCATTCCACCGGGCGTTGAACATATTGAAACAACAACCGGTGGATACTCGACCGTCGTATGGGCGTGTGTGCAGTGTCGGAGACGGCGCCCACGTGGAAGAAGTACTACCGTGAGACCACGGAGGAGAGAAAGGAAAGACGGAGGTTAACTGAAGAAAACATCGACAAGAAGGTTGAGATTGCGGTTGAGAAGAAATCATCTCAGAAAGTCGCAACAGCGGTAGCTGCCACAAAACAGGTGGTTGCAGATTTGTCTACTTCCTTGGTTCCGGCCGTTTTCACTTGGACAAGGCAAAATCCAGAAAAAAATGCAGAGGACTTTCCCTTGCTGACTTCTTGAAGCACTCGCTCCCGCACTGCTCCCCGCACTCGCCTCAAGACAGTTCTCCCGCACCGGACGTGCTCGGCGGTGCTTCATCTTTGGCTGAGCTCGACGCCCTCATGGTATCTGTCACACCGGCCCCCTTCAATATAAATGTATAATCTCCCGTTTTCGTTGCCTTTCGAATGTCTCACGTCGCAGACTTTTCTTTTGCAGGCGGCGAACCCCGTGCACCATATTTTACACCATCGGCGACCAGAAGGTGGACGTGGGGAAGGCGACGATAATGGAGCCGAAGGAACCATTGTTCCACAGCCGGCCGATCCCCCCGAACGTCTTCAAGGTTTCCGTGGCCAGTTCGACGGGCCACGAGAATTTGCCTCTTCCAATACTACTGGTGGATGACGAGGAGACACCGCGGCGGCTTTGTGATTGTTGCAATGGGTGGGTCCTGTTGTGGCCAAAGAGTCTGCTTCGTCTGGAGGAGGTCCTGTTGTGGCCTCAGCAAGGTATGAACATCAACACCCCACCTACCCAATTAGCGTCAGGTGTCGGGTTGGGTGATAGCGGACGGGGTAAGGAGGAGGCTCCATTAGTCGCTGATGACGTCGCCATGGATGAGGATGAGGACGACGGTGGCGCTGAACAATATGTCTATACAGGCGCCCCCTCAGGGTTTGAGCGTCATGAGTCGGTGCCTGAATTTCCGTCTCAACATATTATGGACGACCTTCCGGTAGTAAAGAAGTCTAGGAAGAGAGCGAGGAAAGGCAAAAAAGCTGATTCTATGATCCAACCGCCTCAGCAGCCTCGGCTTCAGGACCGTATAGATATCCCCGATGCGGATAAATGGCATATACCCGGTCAACCAATCCTACCTGCAACAGCGCTAGGGGTCTGATTCGGCGATCTAAGGAGACTTCATGAAGATGTGCTGCGGGTAGAGAAAGGCCTCATCGCCTTGAAAGATCTAGGATACCCACTCTACGTAGTTAATGTTCCGCAGCAAATGTCGTACGTTGACAGCTTCCCCGCGGATAAGTTCTTCCTCCGATTTGATTACATATTTGACATGTTTCACATGAAGAAGCTGGATTTTACGTCTGTCCGCCTTTATGCCTTGCACATGAACTACATCATCGGGGTTGAGCAGATATCTCATATATGTGTCGTTGACCCGTACTACATGCACGAGGGCTTCTTGGGAGTCTGCGCAGAGCACCGTGTATACGCGAGGGAATACATCGTTAATTTCATGCTCGCCAATAAGGACAAGGAGGCGATTCTCGTGCCTTATCATCCCGTGAAAGTCATCCGCGCTGCTATCCTTCCTTCGATTTCAATCATTCATTTGCACGGTGGAGGCTAATTAATTTGAGGTGTACTTATTTTGCGCAGCGGCGGGCGTGCCGTCCTCATCATTCTATACCCCCGATTCTCTCACGCTCTTTACTTGGACTCGTCGAAGAACATTCACAAAAAGGTTTACACCCACATCAAGGATGTTCTCGACAGTGCTATGTTTTACTACCAAGCAAGGGGTGGAGAGGTCGGGGACAAGAAGAGAAGGGCGGCGGGGTCGCCTTCGCCATAAGACCGACTTCTGCTGCATCCAAAGAACCGAACGATTCTCTTAATGATGGATTCTATGTCCTACACCACATGCTGGAGTATAGACGGGATCACCGTAACCTTTGCATGTCACCTAGATCCGGCGATGCCCATATTCTGCAATGGGCAAAGAACGTGGGAGATATCGAGGATCATCGACTTCGAGCCGAGTTCTATCACATCCAGTGTGAACTTGCCCAAATCATCATGAAGGAGGTCGTCGGAAAAACAGGGATGTTCTACGAAGAAGGACAAATGTCGCGGGAAGACGTCCGAACACGGGTAGCTGCTCAGTGTCTCGACCTGAAGCCTTTCACTAGGCTCGGGGACTATCTCCCTGACATGGATGGACGGAACGACATGTTGGAGTGATTGTCGATATATGACAATGTGTCCGTTTAGTCCATACTTTTTGTATGACAAAACTTTGAGTTATGCACGGTGAAACTTTATTTGTGATGTAATTAAACCGTCCTCCTCCTCGACTAGCGAAAATCACTCTAGTTAGGGCATTTTGGCGTACGATGAACTTTGTTATTTATGCTTATGATATGTTGTTTCTATTTTTGCCAAGTCTGTCTCTTTGTGTTGCTCAACTATATATGTTGCATATCATCGACTCATGTGACGATGCAGGTGCATAGATCATCGATGGTGAATAAGTGCTACGCCAGGAGTATATATACGACAAGTGGCCGGAGTGTCGTGCCCAGTGTAGCGGTTTCCGGTTTCCGAGCGACGGGCAATAGTTAGTTTAGGTTCACGCTAATGCGAGAGAGGGATACGAACTCATGTACTCAAAGTGATAGCTCTTCTCGCGTATATCATTGTTTAGATGGATGACGATGTATTTGAAAGTAATCGAGACTTGTATCGCTATTTTCGAGATGATGACGAGAGACCACTTTGTGTTGGATGATGATTATGATGATGACATGATTTGATGAGACTAATTGTATGTATATTCTATGATTACATTTGTATGTGTATGATATGCTAAAGATTATTGTATAAAGCCTATTCAAATACAAAACAAATACAAAAACAAATATGCAGGAAAAAAACTAATAAAACTAGTAGTAGCGAGGAGGGAAAATTTAGTAGTAGCGCCGCCTTACCAGTAGCGCTTCCCAGTAAACAGCGCTGCCGATAATATCAGCAGCGCCCTTTTCTAAAGAGCGCTACAACTATTCATGTATAGCAAGGCGTGGGACAACAGCGCCATCGCTATCGTTAGTCAGAAGCGCCTTATTAGTAGCGCCGGTCGCCGCGCTACTGAGAGGCCCAAAACCCGCGCTCCTGCTAGGCTTTTCCCTAGTAGTGTAAGGTAATCATTATTGTTGGTATAGGTAAAGTCACACAATTTGGTATTATCTTGAGCCATCGTAACAAAAAAGCAATCCAACACACGAGCAAACAAAAAGCAAGCGAAAAAGAGGCGAACGAAAAAGAGAGGGCGAATAAAACGGCAAGGTTGAAGTGGGGGAGAGGAAAACGAGAGGCAAATGACAAATAATGTAATGCGGGAGATAAGGGTTTGTGATGGGTACTTGGTATGTTGACTTTTGCGTAGACCTCCCCGGTAACGGTGCCCGAAATCCTTCTTGCTACCTCTTGAGCACTGCATTGGTTTTCCCTTGAAGAGGAAAGGTTGATGCAGCAAAGTAGCGTAAGTATTTCCCTCGGGTTTTGAGAACCAAGGTATCAATCCAGTAGGAGGCTACACGCGAGTCCCTCGCACCTGCACAAAACAAATAACTCCTCGCAACCAATGTGATAAGGGGTTGTCAATCCCTTCACGATCACTTACGAGAGTGAGATCTGATAGATATGATAGGATAATATTTTTGATATTTTTGTGATAAAGATGCAAAGTAAAATAAAAAGCAAAGTAAAAAAGCAAAGGAAATAACAAAGTGTTGGAAGATTAATATGATGAAGATAGACCCGGGGGCCATAAGTTTCACTAGTGGCTTCTCCCTAGAGCATAAGTATTTTATGGTGGGTGAACGAATTACAGTTGAGCAATTGACAGAATTAAGCATAGTTATGAGAATATCTAGGTATGTTCATGTATATAGGCATCACGTCTGAGACAAGTAGACCGACTCCTGCCTGCATCTACTACTATTACTCCACTCATCGACCGCTACCCATCATGCATCTAGAGTATTAAGTTCATGAAAATAGAGTAACGCCTTAAGCAAGATGACATGATGTAGAGGGATAAATTCATGCAATATGATAAAAACCCCATCTTGTTATCCTCGATGGCAACAATACAATACGTGCCTAGCTGCCCCTCATCCTTTGGAAAGGACACCACAAGATTGAACCCAAAGCTAAGCACTTCTCCCATTGCAAGAAAGATCAATCTAGTAGGCCAAACCAAACTGATAATTCGAAGAGACTTGCGAAGATAACCAATCATACATAAAAGAATTCAGAGAAGATTCAAATATTGTTCATAGATAATCTTGATCATAAACCCACAATTCATCGGTCTCAACAAACACACCGCAAAAACAATATTACATCGATTAGATCACCAAGAGAGAGGGGGGAGAACATTGTATTGAGATCCAAAAAGAGAGAAGAAGCCATCTAGCTACTAACTATGGACCCGAAGGTCTGAGGTAAACTACTCGCACTTCATCGGAGAGGCTATGGTGTTGATGTAGAGGCCCTACGTGATCGATTCCCCTTCCGGCGGAGCTCCGGAACAGGCCCCAAGATGGGATCTCGTGGGTACACAAGGGTGCGGCGGTGGACGTAGGTGTTTGGCTCCGTGTCGATCGTTTGGGGTGCGTGAGGTATATATAGGAGGAAGGAGTACGTCGGTGGAGCAACAGGGGCCGACGAGGGTGGAGGGCGCCTACAGGGGGTGGGCGCCCCCTACCTCGTGGCCTCCTCTTTTGTTTCTTGACGAGGGTCCAAGTCTCCCGGATCATATTCTTCCTAAAAATCACGTTCCTGAAGGTTTCATTCCGTTTGGACTCCGTTTGATATTCCTTTTCTGCGAAACTCTGAAATAGGCAAAAAACAACAATTTTGGGCTGGGCCTCCAGTTAATAGGTTAGTCCCAAAAGTAATATAAAAGTGAATAATAAAGCCCAATAATGTCCAAAACAGTAGATAATATAGCATGGAGCAATCAAAAATTATAGATACGTTGGAGACGTATCAATCGTCATCACCAACGATCCTCCCATCGGAGGAGGGTCAATATTCACCATTATTTGAGCCTAGAGGAAGGCATTGGGAAGTAATAAGTAGATGATGGGTTGCTAGAGTGACAGAAGCTTAAACCCTAGTTTATGAGTTGCTTCGTAAGGGGCTGATTTGGATCCATATGTTTCATGCTATGGTTAGGTTTACCCTAATACTTCTTTTGTAGTTGCGGATGCTTGCAATAGGGGTTAATCATAAGTGGGATGCTTGTCCAAGTAAGGACAGCACCCAAGCACCGGTCCACCCACATATGAAATTATCAAAGTACCGAACGCGAATCATATGAGCGTGATGAAAATTAGCTTGACGATAATTCCCATGTGTCCTCGGGAGCGCTTTTCTCTATATAAGAGTTTGTCCAAGCTTGTCCTTTGCTAAAAAAAGGATTGGGCCATCTTGATGCACTTTATTTACACTTGTTACTTGTTACCCGTTACAAATTACCTTATCACAAAACTATCTGTTACCGATAATTTCAGTGCTTGCAGAGAATACCTTGCTGAAAACCGCTTATCATTTCCTTCTGCTGCTCGTTGGGTTCGACACTCTTATTTATCGAAAGGACTACGATAGATCCCCTATACTTGTGGGTCATCAAGAATCTTTTCTGGCGCCGTTGCCGGGGAGTGAAGCGCCTTTGGTAGGTGGAATTTTGTAAGGAAAAATTTACATAGTGTGCTGAAATTTACTGTCACTTGTTACTATGGAACATAATCCTTTGAGGGGCTTGTTCAGGGTATCTTCACCCCGAACAGTAGAGCAAAGAGTTGCTCCTCAACCTACTGAACCAGTAGAGCAAAGAGTTGCTCCAGAACGCAACCTTGGTGAGCACCTTGGTCAGGGCGCCCCGGCAGAGCCTCCGGGACTCATTGGCCAGATAAACTGCTCGGTTGGAGCGGAGCTGCTCCAGGGCGTCGAGGACGTGCTCGAAGAATAGTGTCAGCCTGGCATTGGGACTCACGTTCGGCTCCTGGGAGTACCCGACATCCGGCAGGCCCATGATGGTGAGCTGCGCGGTGAGCCTCCCAACGACGTCGACGAGGCGGCTGATCTAGAGGTTTACGCTCTTCACGTAATCCTTGTGGACGGTGGCATCATCGCTCCGCAGCCGCTTCTCGTCCTCCAGGGCCTTGTTCAGGGTCTCCTCACGAGCCCCGGCCTCCGAAAGCTTCCCCTCCAAGCTGTCCAGTTTCAGCTTCAGGTCGTTGATGGAGTCGTTGGCCTCGGAGAGCAGCTTGGCCTTGTTGGAGATGGCGACTTGCACATCCGCCAGAGTGCGGTTGGCCGTGTCCCTCTCCTCCGTCAGCTCCAAGACCTTCTTCTTCAGCTCCTCCCGCTCCAGCTCCAGCTCCTTCACCTTGCCGGCATGGTCCAGGGCCAGAGCATTAAGTGTGTCCTTGTGCTTCTGATCCAGCTCCTGGGTCCGCTGCGCGACGATCTTCCCGATTTCCTCGTCCTTGCCGCGGAGCGTGGCGGCAAGCGCCTACTCACGAGCAACATGGTCTTCCTCCTCGGAGTCCAGCAGAGCCTTCTGCTGTTGCTGGGCAGCGTCGTCCTTGGCAAACTGTGCCTTCGCCACCCCTAGGCCTTCTCGATGTCGGCCTGCTTCAGGATGAGCTCTCACTTGTGCTCATCCAGCTCACCCTGGGCAGCCCTCAGTTCATCCCAGGCCTCGCCAAACCAGACCTGCGTCTGGGCGATGCGCTCTTCAAAATCTACCTCTGCCTTGTCCACCGCCGCCAACCTAGATTTCACTTTGTCTTGGCGGGCACGGTGGAGCGCTTGGAGCTTCTGGAAGCTGGCGCTCATGGCTCGGAGGAGCTTCTCCTCTTGGGAACCATCGCCGCCGACGCTCGGTTCGTCAATGACCTGGAGCCCGGCGGTGGCGAGCGCCTCGTCATCAAACACCTCCCCTTCGGCTGGCGCCCTGCTGCTCGCTGTCCTTGGGAGGCGGACGAACAGGTCGTCGCGCACCTTCAGATACTTGCCCGGCGCGGGGGCTGCGGGGGAGGAAGGTTGGTCGTTGGCCACCTCCTCCTTGGCAGGCTTCTTGGCGGCCTCCTCGGCAGTGCCCTTGTCGGCCTCCTCAGCAGCAGTCTTGCCAGCCTCCTCGGCAGCACCCTTGCTGGGCTCCTCGGCAGGCCCCTTGGCAGCCTCCTCGGTGGCAGACTTGGTGGCTTCCTCAGCCGTGTTCTTGGCGGCCTCGGCCTCGGCATCCTTGGCGACCTTCTCGATGACGGTGTCGATGTCTTCATGGTCCGTCGAGGGTGGGTCTGGAAACCAGAAGGGAGAATAAAATGAGGCCAAGGTCAAGGATCAGAACAAAGCAAAAAGAAAATGTCGCATGACAAGAAGAAGAAGAACAAGAGCAGGGACGAAAGGCAGGCCACTTACCCGTGCCGAGCTGAAGAAGTGGTCCCTCCCTGCCAACGTTCGTTGTCGGCGGCTCCCAAGCTCACCTCCTCTTCCTCCGTGCCGAGCTGAAGAAGTGGTCCCTCCCTGCCAACGTTCGTTGTCGGCGGCTCCCAAGCTCACCTCCTCTTCCTCCGTGCGCGTGGGCTCGTCGGTAGGTGCCCTTGCCGAGGACGCCCCTCTAGGCCGCGGCGTCGATGGAGGCGGCATATCAGGGGTGGCCCTCAGCGGCTCCTCCTGTTGCTGCTCCCCTCCTGCAAATCAGGCAAGGTCAGCACCAAGTTTCACGCCCCGGCGTCCGTCGATGAGGAGTAAGTAATGAACTTATGCTGGGGGCTGAAGCGTGGGCTGCATCGAGGGCTGGCATCCGGGCTGATCTCTACCACGACCGGCGTGCGGGGAGTGCTCGTCGGGGGCTTGGCACCCGTCGAAGCCTTGGCCCTCTTTGCTGCCCTCTGGGCCATCGTCTCCGTGTCCCTGCAAAGATGAGATCATGTCAGGGGAGATAGCACAGGCTAAGGGTCAGAAATGATGAAGGGCGCGGTGCTTACTCCTCCTCCCCCTCTGGCCTCCTCTTCCTCTTCGGGCTGAAGGAACCAAGGTCGAAATCGGCCTCCGGGTTGCTGTCTGAAGGGGGAGGAGAAGGGGATGGGGTCCTGCGCAACTTGGACGAGGAAGAAGCGGCGGCCGCCGCCTTCTTCTTCGCTGCCACGGCCCTCATCTGGCGCACGGGCTGTGCCTGGGACCGTTGCCGCTGCGTGGTCCTGATGGGCCAAACCGGCTCGCCAGAGCTAGCCCGCCGCAGAACGCGTTCCTCCTCGGGGCTGAGGAGTCATCTGCCTCGGTATCCTCTTCAGTCGACTCCTCAACCACGTCTTCAACAAGGGGAGCCCCGGCGTCGGCGCCGCTGGCTTCCCCGGCAGACCCCGCCCACTCGGCGAGCTCTTTCTCTTTTGTGGCCATGTTGGCCTTGTCCTCCACGATGCCGACGATGCCGGCCTCCTGGGCAAGTGCCGTCTCCTCCGCCCTGGCAGCAATATATGCCATCTCCGTCTCGGCGGTGTCGCGGATGAGCAGCGGCTCGTCACGGACATACCTCTCCGACAGGTTGTCAAAGAAGGCATGCACCCGCTCCGCTTCTGGCTCAGCCCAGCTTGGATCGAGCCCGTGTGCGTTGAAGTCCGGCATCATGGCGGTCTGGCAAGAGTTGTTGCTCAACGGGACCACTCGCGCCGGCAACCCAAACAAAGACCCGCCGGCCCTGACGGCCTTTCCGGTGTTCTCGTCCTTGCCGGTCCTCTCGACCCCGCCATCCTCATTCACCTTGAGCTGAAAGAGCCTTTGGCAAAAATGGCCATGCCCCAGCACCGTGAAACTATGCTTCAAGCCAGGGCGGAGCCTCATGATGTCGTCCGCGTTCCTGAAGTCCTAGGCCGACCTCCCCTTGTTCTGCAGTGGGGCAATCCGGCGGCGGATGAAGTCAGCCCCAATCATCTCAAGAGTGAGCCCGGCCGAAGTGAGGCGATGGATCCTGGTGGTGGCAATCGTGAGCTTCTTGTCATTGGGGTCGACATCGCCCCAGTCTTTTCTGCGGACGGGCGGCGCTCGACGGACCCGGCAGAACTCCTGCAGATCTTCCTCCTCAATCCAGCACCACCGGCCCCGCCACTCTTCCCATCTCTCCTTCTGGGCACCCTCCGGGTACGTACCTGAAAGTGCAACTACCCCTAGGTGGTTTTGGAAATTCCTAACAACATATAGCTCATTGAGCTAACATTATTCCAAGATGAATATTTCAAGAAAAGCTCAATGAATGGCATGGCATGGATGAGGAAAGTGGACCCCTCAAAATACTAAGGATAAAAGGATTGGCACAAGCTCAAAAGCTCAAGACTCTACATTTTATATTTTAGTGATCCAAGATCACATTGAGTCTATAGGAAAAGCCAATACTATGAAGGAGGGATGAGGTGTTTCTTAATGAGTTTCTTGCTCCATAGTGCTTAGTGATATGCTCCAAAGCCCTCAACTACTTTCTCACATCCACATATGACCCAAACCAAAAGTCAAACTCGGCCCCACCGATTCTTTCTATCCGGCGCCACCGAGTTCAGATGTCATAGCCACTGCCACAAACCCTAGGAAAATCGGTCTCACCGATAAGGATCTCGGTCTCACCGAGATGGGATTGTAATCTCTTCGTTTCCCTTCGTAACATTTCGGTCCCACCGAGATGAGTAATCAGTCCCACCGAGATTGCAATGTAAACTCTCTGTTTCCCTTTCGCACCATTTCGGTCCCACCGAAATGAGCGAATCGGTCCCACCGAGTTTACCTGACCAACTCTCTGGTTAGCTTATTACCAAAGACGGTCTCACCGAGTTTGTGTAATCGGTCTCATCGAGATTACGTTATGCCCTAACCCTAACCATATCGGTCCTACCGAGTTGCATGTCAGTCCCACCGAAAATCCTAACGGTCACTAGATTTGCTGAATCGGTCCGACCGAGTTTCTCAATTCGGTCTCACCGAGATTGGTAAATTGTGTGTAACGGTTAGTTTTTGGGTGGAGGCTATATATACCCCTCCACCTCCTCTTCATTCGTGAAGAGAACCATCAGAACGAACCTACACTTCCAATACACATTTTGTGAGAGAGAACCACGTACCCTTGTGTTGAGGCCAAGATATTCCATTCCTACCATATGAATCTTGATCTCTAGCCTTCCCCAAGTTGCTTTCCACTCAAATCTTCTTTCCACCAAATCCAAATCCTGTGAGAGAGAGTTGAGTGTTGGGGAGACTATCATTTGAAGCACAAGAGCAAGGAGTTCATCATCAACACACCATTTGTTACTTCTTGGAGAGTGGTGTCTCCTAGATTGGCTAGGTGTCACTTGGGAGCCTCCGACAAGATTGTGGAGTTCAACCAAGGAGTTTGTAAGGGCAAGGAGATCGCCTACTTCGTGAAGATCTACCGCTAGTGAGGCAAGTCCTTCGTGGGCGACAGCCATGGTGGGATAGACAAGGTTGCTTCTTCATGGACCCTTCGTGGGTGGAGCCCTCCATGGACTCGAGCAACCGTTACCCTTCATGGGTTGATTTCTCCATCAACGTGGATGTATGATAGCACCACCTATCGGAACCACGACAAAAACATCAGTGTCTCCAATTGCGTTTGAATTCTCCAAACCCTTCCCTTTACATTCTTGCAAGTTGCATGCTTTACTTTACGCTGCTCATATACTGTTTGCATGCTTGCTTGAATTGTGTTAAGATTGCTTGACTTGTGCTTAGATAGCTAAAATCTGCCAAAGTCTAAAATTGGGAAAAGGATAAGTTTTTACTTGGTCAAGTAGTCTAATCACCCCCTCTAGACATACTTTCGATCCTACAAGTGGTATCAGAGCTTTGGTCTCCATTCGCTTTGATTTCCATAGCTTTTGGTGGTCATAGCCTTGGTTTCACAACCTAGGAGAGTATGCATCTAGCGAGGGAAATTATCACCGTAGAGGTCCTTACTTTGATGGTACTAATTTTGCTAGTTGGAAGCACAAGATGAAAATTCATATTCTTGGACATAACCCCGCCGTTTGGGCTATTGTGTGTATTGGCTTGCAAGGTGAATTCTTTGATGGGAGAGAACCGAACCGTGAAGCTAGCGTAGAAGAGTTGAAGATGCTGCAATACAACGCTCAAGCTTGTGATATCCTCTTCAACGGATTGTGCCCGAAGAATTCAACAAAATCAGCCGTCTTGAGAATGCAAAGGAAATTTGGGATACTTTGATTGATATGCATGAAGGTCTTGACTCCGTCAAGGAATCCAAGTTGGATGTGCTTCAAAGTCAACTTGACAAGTTCAAAATGAAGGATGGTGAAGGTGTCACTGAAATGTACTCTAGGCTTGCTCTTATCACAAATGAGATTGCCGGATTAGGAAGTGAAGAGATGACAGACAAATTCATCATCAAGAAGATCCTAAGAGCTTTGGATGTAAAATATGATACCGTGTGCACATTGATCCAAATGATGCCCAATTACAAAGATCTCAAGCCAACAGAAGTCATTGGAAGAATTGTTGCTCATGAGATGTCACTCAAGGATAAGGAGGAACTTCACAACAAGTCAAGTGGTGCTTACAAAGCCTCATGTGAAGCCCCCACATCATCAAGTGAGAAACAAACCTTCAATGAAGAATTGAGCTTAATGGTGCTTACAAGAATAGAAGCAAAGATAGAAGCTCCAAGTCAAGGTCCTACAATGACAAAAGATCTTCTAGTCGAGAGCGCAATTGCTACAATTGTGGGAGACCCGGACACTATTCCAATGAGCGTACGGCACCCTACAAAAGAAGAGAAGAATCACCCAAGAGAAGAAGTAGAAGAGAAGAATCACCACCAAGAGAGAGGAGGAGTAGAGATGATCGTTATGAACGAAGACCCTCACGAAGAAGCAAAGATTCGGAAAGGAAGGACAAGTCATCAAGGAACTACACAAAATGAAGACATCAAGCTCATGTTGGTGAATGGGTATCCGGCTCCGACTCCGACAATCACTCCGAGAGAATTTATCACTCCGACTCCGAATATACTCAAGATGAAGGTGCTGCCGGTCTAGCACTTGTGTCAACCAACTCCTACGACATATTTGATTCACCAAATGAAAGAATTGGAAGATGCTTCATGGCCAAAGGTCCAAAGGTAACACATCCTGAGTATGTTGATTTCAATAGTGATGAAGATGACTTGTTAGGTGATGATGATTTACTTGTTGACAACTCTAGTGATGAATACTATGATGAAACGTCAATTAATCATGCTAATCAAGATAAAAGGAATGACAATGATAAGGAGAAGATTGAGCTTCTAACTAAAGAACTAAACACTCTTAAGTTAGATCATGAAACTATCTTAGAAGATCATCAAGAACTTTTAAGGACTCATGACAAGTTACGCTTTGAAAAGCTCAACCTTGAGCAAGAGCATGAGTTCTTAAAGGAAATCAATGATGATCTCCGTAAGAAAAGATCTTCTTACATTGCCAAGCGTTTACTCTTATCTACTTACATGCCTCAAGTCAAGTCTAGTAACAAGTAAAAGAAGGATTCTTCCTCTAGTAGTAACGATAATCATGCTAAATCCAATGTTGTTGCTTCTAGTAGTTCTCTTGATTCCACTAATGATTCTCTTAGCCAAGTTACACTTGAGCAAGAAAATAGCTTATTGAAGGGAATTATAGAGAAAGGTGTTTACAATTGCCTTGCCGGGAGTAAGCAATTTGAGGAAATTGTACGCAAGCAAGGAAGGCACCGGAAGACCAAGGTGTTGGTTTTGAACGAAAGTTCAATGCCAATGGAGTTGAGTGGGAAGAAGATCAATACCCCAAGACGAAGTTTGTTCCTCAACAAGAGAAGTATGATCCTACTTCCTTCAAGGGGACACAAGCTCAAGATGATCTTCCACCACAAGACCATAAGAAAAAAGGCAAGGATAAGCTTCAAGAGGAGATTGATGCGTTTGAAGAAGCTCCAAAGGCCTTGGTCAAGTGGGTTCCCAAGACTACGTCAAGCTCTACTTCATCAAGTACGACTACAACTCCAAGGATTCCCATCAAGATGATGTGGATCCCGAAGAAGAAGAACTAGAGAGCTCTTGAGGGTGACTCCGCCAAGATATTTCACTCATATCATTTTGGCAACTACAAGTGCAATAAACTTTCACATCTTGCACTAGTTCAAGGAGTCACAAACCCTCTTGTTGGTAAGACAAGGGACAAGGTAACCTAATGCTCTCATAGACATTATCTTGTGTGTGCATCACTCTATGTCTATGGATATCCTTGTTTGTTCCTTATGGGACTAACCCGTGTAGGTATTGAAAGTGCAACTCACTCCAAAAGGATTGCTCCAAATGATCTTCATCAACATTGAGCATCCACATCTTCAACACCTACATGAAGTCATCATCGACAAAACCCAAGGTTAGTTCATCCCTCTAGGGGGAGCTTTACTCTAAAAATTGAGCTAAAGCAACTCTAATGGTGTGAACACATAAATGCATTATGTAAAAGTGGTAACCCCACTTGTGCTTAAACGATGAGTATGACCTATGATCAAATGTTCTCATTTGACTCCTAAGTCAATATACTCATATATAGATGACCTAGTCATCGCCAATTGCATGATAGATGCTAGAATTGGTTGTGCATGCTTTGCCACATATTTGATTTGCCATTTTATTGTGTGAGCATGTTGGTTGCATATTTTACTCATTCGAGGACATCCACTTGTTGTTTTGATTGATTGGTTTCTTTTTCTTTTGCCAAGTGGATGGACAAGAATGCCTAAGAACCTTCTCTAGCTATCTATGCTCTTCTTGTCCCAAACTCTATTCATGCTGCATCACAAAATTTGATCAAGTCAGATTCGAACCACTGCATGTGAGGAGCACTACGGAGCCGCCGATTCGTCATAGACTTAAACTTCCAAAACTTCTTTGGGCGTTTGATCGACCGATTCTTCCATTTCGGTCATACCGAGATCACTAAGTCGATCTAGGTTTTCAATCTCGGTGCAACCGATTTGAACTTTTCAGTCACACCGAAGTTTACAGAATCGCTTGTAGTTATGCATCTCGGTGCCACCGAGTTGTTCCACTCGGTCACACCGACAGGGTCGGGCTATATATACCCATGGGAAAAAAATTGGAAACTTTCTCCAAACTCTTTCACCCGCGCGTAGCCCGCTCTGCCTCCAGGGTCTCCAGATCGTCCTCCTCGTCGACAGCCGCCTTCTGTCGCTGGTCTCCACCGCCGTCAACGGAAATCATCCCCACCGTTGCCGTCGTAGCAAGTTCATCGCTGAACTAGGGTATGGACTCGATCATTGTGCTATCCCCGTCCGATTCCTAGCACATTGTGTTCAACATGAATCTTGCCATGATTGAAACTATTCTATCCAGTCAAAACACTCCGTAGATTAGAGATGAATTGAAAATTTAGGGTTAGGTTTCTGCCGAAACCATCTCGGACCCATCGAGTTGTAGAACTCAGGTCCACCGATTCGGCTAAGGCCATTGCACATGTGATTCTCGGTCTGACCAAGAATTGCAAATCGGTGTGACCGAGTTCAGGACTTTGTGAAACCCTAGCAGTCTCGGTGCCACCAAATTGTGACTCGGTCTGACCGGGTTCACTAGTTTAGGTTCCAAAAGCTGCTTTGGTATCACCGAGTTTACAAATCGGTTGATCCGAAATGCTTTCTGTGGAAAACTAAAACTAAGTTTTTGACTCATTCTTTTGCAAAAATCTATGTATTTTGTGATGCTCATCCACTCTATCTCATCTATATCTATTCACGAGTGCATTGTCGGTGATTGCAATATGTCCGATCGGAGTGACAAATGTAATAGGGAAGAGGAGCAGGTTCAAATGAGTGAGGGCACTAGTCCCTCTAGCAGCTCTGATGAGGGTAGCAGGAGCACTCCAAGCAACTTACCCAAAGCTGCCACGGGACCAGAAGAAGAGAACCTCAGAATCTGAGGATGAAGACTATGTGGCTGTTGAGGATGAGGCCATTTCCAAGAAAAAGGTGCTCAAGAAGGAGTATGGCACAACTGCTGCCACTAAGCCTGGGATGAAGACCAAAGTACCTGCCAAAAGGATTCCCATCTCTAAAGCCAGAGCCTCCACTCAAGCATCTTTGGAATCTGAACCCAAAGAGGCTGCTGCATAAGGGAAGAAGAGGAAGGAAAGGGTCAAGAGGACCATGGCCAGAGTAATTGGAAAGCCTTCCATGATGGAAGAGGAGGAAGAAGAAGAGGTAGCTGCACCAGCACCCAAGGCTCAGAAGCTTATGGGTGATGCTATCAGGTCAGAGGCTGCATCATCAAAGCCCAAAGAAGCACCCAAAGCTGCCTCCAAACCCAAGACTGTACCTAAGAGGAGTACCAGGAACATTCCAATTTCTTTGAGAAGAACAAGGCCCCAAAGGTTCTAAATTGTTGCTGAAGAAGAAGATGATGAGACACATGTCTTGAGAAAATTGAAGCCAAAAATTCCAGATCATAATGATGCCCATCCTGTAGCTGAGAACATGAAGATCAGGAGAGACTCAGGATTGAGGCTATGGAGAGAGTCAGATCCATATGCCACCAGAAGGAGGACTGCTGTTGACTACAGGTTCCACACAAAGGAACATCAGGATTTCTATGAGACAATGTTGTTGGACAAGAAGCCAATAGTGTGTGACATGAGGTGGGTTGACTAGACATACATGAAGGAGAATGAAGAACACTATCCTGGTGTGTATGACAGTTTCAGTGCTTGTGGAGTGGCAGACTTTGTTGGGCAGAAGCTCACAAAGTGGAATGAGGAGCTCATAATGCAATTCTACTCCACAACACACTTCTATCCAGATGGCAGGATAGTATGGATGTCTGAAGGTACTAGGTACCAATCATCTATTGAAGAATGGGCTAATCTGATCAATGCACCTAAGGAGGAAGAGGATGACTTGGATGTCTATGCCAAGAAGAAGATGGATCACAACTCTATGGCACATATGTACAAGGAGATCCCAGATGCTGCTATAGAATCACACAAGTTTGGATCAGTACATTACCTTCTGTCAGGACTGCTAACCACTAAATGGATCCTCAGGCACACTCTTTTGCCCAAGTCAGGTGATCACAACATGATCAGAGGCCATGCAATAAATCTGCTACACTTATTTGATGTGCCACAGAAGTTCAAGGTCATGAGCCTTATAGTTGAGACTATCAAGAGGACAACAACTGACCAAAAGAGAAGCTGTGGATATGCCCCATAGATCCAGTAGTTGATTAACTCCAAGATGGGCACAGGCACATACTTGTTGGACAAGGAGCACATGCCTATCTATCCATACTTTGAGGACAACCAAGTGGTTATGGATGAAGATGAACCATCTTCAGTGCAAGCTCAAGCTAAGAAGGAGAAGGCAAGGACTGACAAGGCTGCCAAGATGCCAACAATGGAAGAGGCATCTCAAGATTTTTTGAAGAGCAAACAGGATCAACTTGGCTACTTGATTGCATCCACTGAGGATTGAGAAGGGCTGGCCACCTTGACTCGAAACCAGGAGAGCTTGGAGAGGATCATGGAGCAGAAGTTCTATGACATGGATGTGAAGGTCACAGAGATCCAGTCCGTTGTTGAGCAACTTCAGGATGATATGCAGGAGAGGAAGGGCAAGTCAACCACTAAGGCATTTGCCAGAGCTCCTAGAGCTCAGAGATCAGCTGCAGTTCCAGTGACAGACACCAGAGCCACTTCATCTACACCACCTAGAGCTTCAGTGCCACCAGCTCCAGCACCTACTCCACCAGCTCCCTCTACATCAACTGATGCCTTCATCCTTGGCGTTCTATCTACACCACCATCTGAAGATCAAGCCTGAAAGATGATTTAGTACTATGCATTTTCTATGAACTTTTTGGTAACTTGTTGCCAAAGGGGAGAAAAATGTATAGATCATAGGCTTCGAGAGAGTGTTGCTTTTATTCTCTCTTGCTTTGGTGGTTGAACTTTATTTGCTTGTTTGAGATACATTATGTCTGTGGTGATACTTGGATGATCATGTGTTTGATCATATGCTACATTTATTCTTGTTGGATGACATTATCCTTTTATCTCTATATGATCATTCACTTTGCTTGGTGATGAGTGCATGTATTCAATTATTATCATTTTGAGCGCTCCACCAAGATGTATGTGACATGGAAGAGTAACCCATGAGCCTGACTTCTTGTGCATTTGCAGTCCAAAGCAAATCTTAAACTATGCACAAATTTAGGGGGAGCTCTTGCTTTTCACATACTTCTCAAAGCGACAATGTTTTTCTTTCTCATTATCATTTGTCGAAGCTTTGATCTATATGTTGTCATCAATTACCAAAAAGGGGGAGATTGAAAGTACAACTATCCCTAGGTGGTTTTGGTAATTCCTAACAACATATAGCTCATTGAGCTAACATTATTCCAAGATGAATATTTCAGGAAAAGCTCAATGAATGGCATGGCATGGATGAGGAAAGTGGACCCCTCAAAATACTAAGGATTGTCTCAAGCTCAAAAGCTCAAGACTCTACATTTTATATTTTAGTGATCATAGATCACATTGAGTCTATAGGAAAAGCCAATACTATCAAGGAGGGATGAGGTGTTGCTTAATGAGTTTCTTGCTCCATAGTGCTTAGTGATATGCTCCAAAGCCCTCAACTACTTTCTCACATCCACATATGACCCAAACCAAAAGTCAAACTCGGCCCCACCGATTCTTTCTATCCGCGCCACCGAGTTCGGGATGTCATAGCTAATCGACACAAACCCTTGGCAAATCGGTCTCACCGATAGGGATCTCTGTCTCACCGAGATGGGATTGTAATCTCTCTGTTTCCCTTCGTAACGTTTCGGTCCAACCAAGATGAGCGATTGGTCCCACCGAGACTGCAATGTAAACTCTCTATTTCCCTTCCATAACATTTCGGTCCCACCGACATGAGCGAACCGGTCCCACCGAGTTTACCTGACCTACTCTCTGGTTAGCTTATTACCAAAGTCGGTCTCACCGAGTTTGTGTAATCGGTCTCACCGAGATTACGTTATGCCCTAACCCTAACCATATCGGTCCTACCGAGTTGCATGTCGGTCCCACCGAAAATCCTAACGGTCACTAGATTTGCTGAATCGATCCAACCGAGTTTCTCAATTCGGTCTCATCGACATTGGTAAATTGTGTGTAACGGTTAGTTTTTGTGTGGAGGCTATATATACCCCTCCACCTCCTCTTCATTCGTGAAGAGGGCCATCAGAATGAACCTACACTTCCAATACACATTTTTTGAGAGAGAACCACCTACCCTTGTGTTGAGGCCAAGATATTCCATTCCTACCATATGAATCTTGATCTCTAGCCTTCCCCAAGTTGCTTTCCACTCAAATCTTCTTTCCACCAAATCCAAATCCTGTGAGAGAGAGTTGAGTGTTGGGGAGACTATCATTTGAAGCACAAGAGCAAGGAGTTCATCATCAACACACCATTTGTTACTTCTTGGAGAGTGGTGTCTCCTAGATTGGCTAGGTGTCACTTGGGAGCCTCAGAGCAAGATTGTGGAGTTCAACCAAGGAGTTTGTAAGGGCAAGGAGATCGCCTACTTCGTGAAGATCTACCACTAGTGCGGCAAGTCCTTCGTGGGCGACGGCCATGATGGGATAGACAAGGTTGCTTCTTCGTGGACCCTTCGTGGGTGGAGCCCTCCGTGGACTCGCGCAACCGTTACCCTGCGTGGGTTGAAGTCTTCATCAACGTGGATGTACGATAGCACCACCTATCGGAACCACGACAAAAACATCCGTGTCTCCAATTGCGTTTGAATTCTCCAAACCCTTCCCTTTACATTCTTGCAAGTTGCATGCTTTACTTTTCGCTGCTCATATACTCTTTGCATGCTTGCTTGAATTGTGTTAAGATTGCTTGACTTGTGCTTAGATAGCTAAAATCCGCCAAAGACTAAAATTGGGAAAAGGATAAGTTTTTATTTGGTCAAGTAGTCTAATCACCTCCCTCTAGACATACTTTTGATCCTACAGTACCCCTCTCCTCTGTCCTCGGGATCCAGGTGATGCACCCAGAGACGGCGCCCCCTGGCTGGATGCGAGGGTAGAAATAGTGGCGGAAGAGCGCCGTGCCGGAGAGCACCCCGGCAAAGCCCTCGCAGAGGTGGGCGAAGAAGGCCATGCACGCCACGGCATTCAGCATAAGGTCCAGAAGATGAAAGCTGTAGGTGTGCATGACATCATTGAAGGAATCGGAGAAACGGGGCAGAGCTCACAGGAGAAGTAATCGACGAAGAAGGGGTACCGATTTGGACCGGCCTTGGAAAAATCCGCGGGGACGATACACGTGGCAGGGTGCCCCGACGCCCCCCTCTTCCACAGGGGCCTGAAGTAGTCCCTGAGGGTGACCGCATCAACCGTCGAGGGGAAGTGGGTGCGCTGCGTCCGTAGCGCCGTCAACTCACTCCCGGGCCTCCTTCCCTCCATCATCTTTAGCCGCTCCCTTGCCCTTGCCTTTCTTGGGCGCCATGCCAACTAGGGGGGATGAAGAATCGAGGGCAATGGGGGCGCGACAGTGGCAAATAGAGGCAAGAGCTTCGACTTACGCTTGAGGAAGAATAAGAGAGGAACGACGGTTCCGAGATTGGAAAAGGCACAGAGGGTAAATGAGCAGCGCCCCTGCAGTTTTCCCTTTTTTATGGGGAAGACGCGGGCCGCCTCTTTACCATTTACTATGACGTGACGCAAGCGTGCAGCAACCACCCCACGAACGACCACCACATCACGCAGTCAACGCGGGTCATGGGGAAGCGCAACTGGCGAAGGAGTTATCGCAGTCAAAACACTGCCACGCACGCCCGCGCATCATTCTGGGCCTGGTACAACAATGCTCTGTGCTTATACGTGGCCCAGGCCCGGGGGCTCCTGTCGGTGTACAAAAGTAGGGGCCTACTGTACCCCTTTACTTGTGCACAGGCAGTTGTAGCCACACCTGCGGCCATACTTGGCGGGACAGAGGAAGCAGAGATACAATACTACTAGAGCAGCACTGAAACCAGAGGCGCAAGGAGCAAAGGGACAAGATGGGTTTTCCCCGGCAAGAACCTTACCGGGGCGGCCTACACAGCCCCGGCAAGAGCCTTGCCGGGGCAACTTGCCCAACACCAGCAAGGCCGTCACCCTTGAGCCTGAGAGTTCCGACACCATCAACAACATTGGAACCAAGGCTTGGGAGGCGCCTGCATGGTGGCATGCAGATCTTTGTGAAGACCAGAGGCCTGCGGGACTAGATGAGAACCAGAAGACGAAGGCCCCCGGCGAGACCCTAGCCGGGAACGCCCACAAGACCTCGGCAAAACCCTTGCCAGGGCCCTAGGGCCACAACTAGGCCCGCACTTACCAAGGTTTCGCTGCCCCATGGTCGTTCCGACGTAGCAGCCAGCCTGCCAACTTGGTACGCACCTACGTGGCAGCATGCAGCTTCTAGGTCAACCAGGCAAGCACCTGCATGGTGGCATGCAGATCTTCGTGAAGACCCTGCCACCACACCAGCGCAGCAGCCAGCCAGCCAGCGTGGCGCTGCATGTCTCGTCATCTTGGATGCGCGTCGAAGCGAGGCAAGGCGGCGACAGACGAGACGAGCTTCCTTGTCGTCCACCGATAAAGAAAGATGACACGTCGGCAGTGCATTAAATGCGTTTTGTCCCACGATGTCAGGTATAGACTTGTACACTATACATACTTTCCACCTCCTGTGTGCCACTGTGGCGACCCCTTTGACATATAAAAGGAGGCCTCAGGCGTACCGAGGAAGGATTCGGACTTTTTGGACTAGGCATGCATCGCTGCTAGTTCGAGAGCTCAAGAACACCAAATATACACCAAAGCAGGATTAGGGTATTACGCATCATTTACGGCCCGAACCTGGATAAAATTACCCCGCGTTGATCTTCTAAACCCACTCTTTCCACAGCCACACGCCCTGTCAACCACAGTAGGGATTCCCTGTGATCCCATAGGTGTCATTTCCCTAACAGGATGTAAGAGCCTAAGCTTGGGGATGCCCCGGCATCCCAAGCTATTATCCAAGAATGAGCAACCAACTAAGCTTGGGGATGCTCCCGAGTGGCAGCCCCGCTTTCTTCCAACAACTATCCGTATTTTACTCGAGGCTATATTTTTATTCGTCACATGATATGTGATTTTTCTTGGAGCGTCTTGTATGATATGTGTCTTTTCTTGTTTTATTTTGTGGTTTAAGCCATCAATCCTTGCTGGAGACACCTATTTGAGAGAGCTAAAATTATATCATGACCTGTTAGAATTGCTCTCTATGCTTCACTTAAATCTTTTATGAGCTAGGACTTTCTATAGTGCTTCACTTATATCTTTTTGAGAACGGTGTGCTTTGTTATTTTTGAAGAAATGCTCTCTTGCTTCACTTAGATTTATTTGAGAGTTAGTAAAATTTTGAATAAATTCTCCCTTGCTTCACTTAAATTATTTTGAGAGAAAGAAAATTTGTTATGCTCATGATCTTCACTGATATTTGTTTGAGCTTATGAAAAGCAACACATGAAAATTAGTCCCAAAGTGATAGATATCCATTGGCTTCTCCAAAACAAAATAGTTCGCTCTTATGGAAATTAAATTTAAGATCCAAAATTTCCTCACAAGTTGAAAGCAAAAGTTTTAGGGTTCGAACCTTTTCAAGGTCGTGCCAATAAAAGGAATTATGTCATTGACGCATTGTAGAATTGAGAGGCTCCTATGCACAAAGTGTAGCACTACTCTTGTAATTTGACCGTCCTTTTTGGCACATTCAATCAAGATGGTTGTCGGGGTTCAAGAACGACACCTATGGGATCACAGGGAATCCCTTCTATGGTTGGCGGGGCGCGGGGCTGTGCAAAGAGCGGGTCTAGAAGATCGACGCGGGGGAGTTATCCAGGTTCGGGCCGCAAACGATGCGTAATACCCTAGTCCTGCTTTGGTGTATATTTGGTGTTCTTCAGCTCTTGAACTAGCTGCGGTGCATGCCTAGCCCAAAAAGCCCGAATCCTTCCTCAGTACGCCTCGGGCCTCCTTTTATAGTCAAAGGGGTCGCCACAGTGGCACACGGGACGTGTAAAGTATGTACAGTGTATAAGTTTATCCCTGACATCGTGGGACAAAAAAAATTAAATGCGCCGCCGACGTGTCCTCTCGCTTTATCAGGGACGCAAGGAAGCTCGTCCCATCTGTAGCCGCCTCGCCTTGCTTCGACGCGCGTCCAAGCTGATGAGGCATGGAGCGCCATGCTAGCTGGCTGGCTGCTGCGCTGGTGCGGTGGCAGGGTCTTCACGAAGATCTGCATGCCACCACGCAGATGCTTGCCTAGTTGGCCTAGAAGTTGCATGCTGCCACGTAGGTGTGTGCCTAGTTGGCAGGCTGGCTGCTGTGTTGGAACGGCCATGGGGTAGCGAAATCTTGGTAGGTGTGGGCCTGATTGCGGCCTCGCAGATGTCACCGGCAAGGGCCTTGCTGGGGTGCTGTGGGCGTCCCCGGCAAGGATCTTGCAGGGGGTCTCGTGGGCGCTTGCCGGGGTGCTGTGGGCGTCCCCGGCAAGGATCTTGCATGGGGTCTCGTGGGCGTCCTAGGAAAGGGTCTTGCCGGGGGGCTTCCGTCTTTTGGTTCTATCCTAGTCTTGCAGGCCTTTGGTCTTCACAAAGATCTACATGCCACCACACAGGCGCCTCCGAGCCTTGGTTTCAATGTTGCCGATGGTGTCGGAACTCTCAGGCTCAAGGGTGGCGGCCTTGCTGGTGTTGTGTAAGTTGCCCCGGCAAGGCCCTTGCCGGGGCCACGTAGGCCGCCCTGGCAAGGATCTTGCCGGGGCAAGCCCACCTTGTCCCTTTGCTCTTCGCGCCTCTGGCTTGAGCGCTGCTCTAGTAGTCTTGTTCTTTCCCTCCTCTGCCCCGCCAAGCGCGGCCGCAGGTGTGGCTACAACTGCCGGTGCAGAAGTAAAGGGGTACAGAAGGCCCCTACTTTTGTACACCAACAGGAGCCCCCGGGCCTGGGCCACATTTAAGCGCGAAGCGTTGTTGGGCCAGGCCAGAATAGTGCGCAGGAATGCGTGGTAGAGTTTTAACCGTGGTAACTCCGTCGCCAGTTGCGCTTCCCGATGACCCGCATTGAGTGCGTGACATTGGGGTCGTGCGTGGGGCGGTTTGCAGCACGCCTGTGTCACATCATGGTGAATAGTAAAGAGGCGGCCCGCGTCTTCCCTACAAAAAAGAGGAAAACTTAGGGGCGCTGCTCATTTACCCTCTGCGCCCTTTCCAATCTTGGAAACCGTTGTTCCCCTCTTCTTCTCCAAACGCAAGTCGAAGCTCTTGCCCATGCTTGCCGCTGCCGCGTCCCTATTGCCTTCGATCCCTCGCCCCTTTTCAACCGCCATGGCGCCCAAGACGAGAAAGGGCAAGGGAGCGGCCAAGGACGCCGGGGGGAAGGAGGCGCCGGAGAGCGAACTGGTGGAGATGCGAACACAGCACGCCCTCTTCCCCTCGACGGTCGATGCGCTCACCCTAAGGGACATCTTCAGGCCCCTGTGGGGAAGGGAGATGTCGGGGCACCCTGCCACGCGCATCATCCCCGCCGCCTTAGCCGAGGCCGGTCCAAACCGGTGTCCCTTCTTTGTCGATTATTTCTCCTGCGGGCTCTGCCCCCCTTTCTCGGATTTCTTCAATGACGTCATGCACACATACGGCTTCCACCTTTTGGATTTCACGCTGAACGCCATGGCGTGCATGGCTTGCTTCGCCCATCTCTGCGAGGGCTTCGCCGGAGTGCACCCCAACACGGCGCTCTTCCGGCGTTACTTCACCCCTCGCATTCAGCCAGGGGGCGCCATCTCCAGCTGCATCAGACCCTCCCTCGACGGACCAGGAGGATATCGACACCGTCATCGAGGAGGTCGCCAAGGACGCCGAAGCCGAGGCCGCCAGGATCGCGGCTAGGGAAGCCGCCGAGTCCGTCGCCGAGGAGGCCAGCAAGGGGCCTGCCGGGGAGGCCAACAAGGCCGCTGTCGAGGAGGCCGCAAAGAGGCCTACCGAGGAGGAGGTGGCCAACTACCAACCTTCCTCCCCCGCAGCCCCCACGCCGGGCAAGTATCTGAAGGTGGGCGATGACATGTTCATCCGCTTCCCAGGGACGGCGAGCACCAGAGCGCCAGCCAAAGGGGAGGTGTTTGACGACGAGGCGCTCGCCACCGCCGGGCTTCAGTTCGTCGACGAACCGAGCGCCAGCGGCGGCAGTTCCCAGGAGGAGTAGCTTCTCCGAGCCATGAGTGCCAACTTCTAGAAGCTCTAGGCGCTCCACCGTGCATGCCAAGACAAAGTGAAATCCAGGATGGCGTCGAAGGACAAGGCGGAGGCGGACTTCGAGGAGCGCTTCACACAGATGCGGGTCTGGTTTGGTGAGGCTCGGGAGGAACTGAAGACGGCCCAGGGTGAGCTGGATGAGCGCAAGTGGGAGCTCATCCTGAAGTAGGCCGACATCGAGAAGGCCCAGGAGGCGGCGAAGGAACAGGCCGCCAAGGATGAAGCCGCCTGGCTGCAGCAGCAAGCTCTGCTGGACACCCAGGAGGAAGACCTTGTTGCCCGCGAGCAAGTGCTTGCCGCCACGCTTCGCGGCAAGGACGAGGAGATCGGGAAGATCGTCACGCAGTGGACCCAGAATCTAGAGCAGAGGCTGTTGGAAATATGCCCTAGAGGCAATAATAAAAGTATTATTATTATATTTCCTTGTTCATGATAATTGTCTTTTATTCATGCTATAATTGTATTATCCGGAAATCGTAATACACGTGTGAATACATAGACCACAATATGTCCCTAGTGAGCCTCTAGTTGACTAGCTCGTTGATCAACAGATAGTCATGGTTTCCTGACTATGGACATTGGATGTCATTGATAACAAGATCACATCATTAGGAGAATGATGTGATGGACAAGACCCAATCCTAAGCATAGCACAAGATCGTGTAGTTCGTTTAGCTAGAGCTTTTCCAATGTCAAGTATCTCTTCCTTAGACCATGAGATCGTGTAACTCCCGGATACCGTGGGAGTGCTTTGGGTGTACCAAAGCGTCACAACGTAATCGGGTGACTATAAAAGTGCATTACAGGTATCTCCAAAAGTGTCTGTTGGGTTGACACGGATCGAGATCGATTTGTCACTCCGTATGACGGAGAGGTATCACCGGGCCCACTCGGTAGTGCATCATCATAATGAGCTCAAAGTGACCAAGTGTTTGGTCACGGGATCATGCATTACTGATGCAGTAAAGTGACTTTCCGCAACGAGATTGAGCGAGGTATTGGGATACCGACGATCGAATCTCGGGCAAGTAAAATACCGATTGACAAAGGGAATAGTATACGGGGTTGATTGAATCCTCGACATCGTGGTTCATCCGATGATATCATCGAGGAGCATGTGGGAGCCAACATGGGTATCCAGATCCCGCTGTTGGTTATTGCCCGAGAGCCGTCTCGGTCATGCCTGCATGTCTCCCGAACCCGTAGGGTCTACACATAAGGTTCGGTGGCGCTTAGGGTTGTATGAATATGAGTATGCAGCAAACCGAATGTTGTTCGAGTCCGGATGAGATCCCGGACGTCACGAGGAGTTCGGAATGGTCCGGAGGTAAAGATTTATATATAGGAAGTCTTATTTTGGTCGTAGGAAAAGTTTCACGTTATCGGTATTGTACCGGAGTGCCGAAGGGGTCCGGGGTCCTTGGGGTCCATCTGCCCGGGGGCCACATGGGCTGTAGGGGTGCGCCTTGGCCTATATGGGCCAAGGGCACCAGCCCAAGAGGCCCATGCACCAAGATATAAGAAAAGGGGAGAGTCCTAAAAGGGGAAGGCACCTCCGAGGTGCCTTGGGGAGGATGGGCTCCTCCCCCTCTCTTGGCCGCAGCCCTTCGTTGGAGGAAGGGGCAAGGCTGCGCCCTCCCCCCCTCTCTTGCACCTATATAAAGGGAGGGGAGGGAGGGGTGGCCGCACCCATAAGCCCTGGCGCCTCCCTCCTCCCTGCAACACCTCCTCCTCCTCCCGTAGTTGCTTAGCGAAGCCCTGCCGTAGTTCTGCTGCATCCACCACCACGCCGTCGTGCTACTGGATCATCATCAACCTCTCCTTCCCCTTGCTGGATCAAGGAGGAGACGTCATCCGCTCGTCACGTGTGTTGAACGCGGAGGTGTTGTCCGTTCAGCACTAGGTCATCGGTGATCTGAATCACGGCAAGTACGACTCCATCATCCCCGTTCCATTGAACGCTTCCGCACGCGATCTACAAGTGGTATGTAGATGCAATCACTCTCCCATGACTCGTTGCTAGATGAACTCATAGATGGATCTTGGTGAAACCGTAGGAAAATTTTTAATTTTCTGCAACGTTCCCCAACAGTGGCATCATGAGCTAGGTCTATGCGTAGTTCTCTATTGCACGAGTAGAACAAAATTTGTTGTGGGCGTAGATGTTGTCAACTTTCTTGCTGCTACTAGTCTTATCTTGCTTCAGCGGTGTTGTGGGATGAAGCGGCCCGGACAGACCTTACACGTACGCTTACGTGAGACTGGTTCCACCGACTGACATGCACTAGTTGCATAAGGTGGCTAGCGGGTGTCTGTCTCTCCCACTTTAGTTGGAGCGGGTTCGATGAAAAGGGTCCTTATGAAGGGTAAATAGAAGTTGAAAAATCACGTTGTGGCTTTCACGTAGGTAAGAAAAGCGTTCTTGCTAGAACCCTATTGCAGCCACGTAAAACTTGCAACAACAATTAGAGGACGTCTAACTTGTTTTTGCAGCAAGTGTTTTGTGATATGATATGGCCAAAGTTGTGATGAATGATGAATGATATATGTGATGTATGAGATCATGTTCTTGTAATAGGAATCACGACTTGCATGTCGATGAGTATGACAACCGGCAGGAGCCATAGGAGTTGTCTTTATTTTTGTATGACCTACGTGTCATTGAAGAACGCCATGTAAATTACTTTACTTTATTGATAAACGTTAGCCATAGAAGTAGAAGTAGTCGTTGACATGACAACTTCATGAAGACACGATGATGGAGATCATGATGATGGAGATCATGGTGTCATGCGGTGACAGGATGATCATGGAGCCCGAAGATGGAGATCAAAGGAGCTATATGATATTGGCCATATCATGTCACTACTATATATAATTGCATGTGATGTTTATTATGTTTATGCATCTTGTTTACTTAGAACGACGGTAGTAAATAAGATGATCCCTCATAACAATTTCAAGAAAATGTTCTCCCTAACTGTGCACCGTTGCTAAAGTTCGCCGTTTCGAAGCACCACGTGATGATCGGGTGTGATAGATCCTTACGTTCACATACAACGGTGTAAGACAGTTTTACACATGCAATACACTTAGGTTAACTTGACGAGCCTAGCATGTACAGACATGGCCTCGGAACACAAGAGACCGAAAGGTCGAACATGAGTCGTATGGAAGATACGATCAACATGGAGATGTTCACCGACGATGACTAGTCCGTCTCACGTGATGATCGGACACAGCCTAGTCGACTCGGATCATGTATCACTTAGATGACTAGAGGGATGTCAAATCTGAGTGGGAGTTCATTAAATAATTCGATTAGATGAACTTTATTATCATGAACAATAGTCTAAAATCTTTGCAAAATGTCTTGTAGATCAAATGGCCAACGCTCATGTCACCATGAACTTCAACGCGTTCCTAGAGAAAACCAAGCTGAAAGATGATGGCGGAAACTATTCGGACTGGGTCCGGAACCTGAGGATCATCCTCATAGCTGCCAAGAAACAATATGTCCTAGAAGCACCGCTAGGTGATGCACCCATCGAAGAACCAAGACGTTATGAACGCTTGGCAGTCTCGTGCTGATGATTACTCCCTCGTTCAATGTGGCATGCTTTACAGCTTAGAACCGGGGCTCCAAAAGCGTTTTGAGCAACACGGAGCATATGAGATGTTCGAGGAGCTGAAAATGGTTTTCCAAGCTCATGCCCGGTCGAGAGATATGAAGTCTCCGACAAGTTCTATAGTTGTAAGATGGAGGAAAACAGTTCTGTCGGTGAGCACATACTCAAAATGTCCAGGTTGCACAACCGCTTTGTCCCATTTGGACATTAACCTCCCGGACGAGGCGGTCATTGACAGAATCCTTGATCGCTCCCACCAAGCTACAAGAGCTTTGTGATGAACTAAAATATGCAGGATGGTGAAAACTATTCCTGAAGTATTTTCAATGCTGAAGTCGCAGAGGTAGAAATCAAGAAGGAGCACCAAGTGTTGATGGTCAATAAAACCACTAAGTTCAAGAAGGGCAAGGGAAAGAAGAACTTCAAGAAGGACGGCAAGGATGTTGCCGCCCGTAAGCCGCTTGCCGGGAAGAAGTCAAAGAATGGACCCAAGCACGAGACCGAGTGCTTTTATTGCAAAGGGAAGGGTCACCGAAGCGGAACTGCCCAAAATACTTAGCGCACAAGAAGGTCGGCAACACTAAAGGTATATTTGATATACATGTAATTGATGTGTACCTTACCGATTACTGTAGTAACTCACAGGTATTTGATACCGGTGCCGTTGCTCATATATGTAACTCACAGCAGGAGCTGCGGAATAAACGGAGACTGGCGAAGGACGAGGTGACGATGCGCGTCGGGAATGGTTCCAAGGTCGATGTGATCGCCGTCGGCACGCTACCTCTACATTTACCTATGGGATTAGTTTTAAACCTCAATAATTGTTATTTAGTACCAAGTTTGAGCATGAACATCGTATCAGGATCTCGTTTAATACGAGATGGCTACTCATTTAAATCCGAGAATAATTGTTGTTCTATTTATATGAGACAAATGTTTTATGGTCATGCTCCGATGGTCAATGGTTTATTCTTAATGAATCTCGAACGTAATGTTACACATGTTCATAGTGTGAATACCAAAAGATGTAAAGTTGATAACGATAGTCCCACATACTTGTGGCACTGCCGCCTTTGGTCACATTGGTGTTAAGCGCATGAAGAAGCTCCATGCCGATGGACTTTTAGAGTCTCTCGATTATGAATCATTTGACACATGCGAACCATGCCTCATGGGCAAGATGACCAAGACTCCGTTCTCCGGAACAATGGAGCGAGCAACCAACTTATTGGAAATCATACATACCGATGTGTGCGGTCCAATGAGTGTTGAGGCTCATGGAGGATATCGTTATGTTCTCACTCTCACCGATGACTTGAGTAGATATGGGTATGTCTACTTGATGAAACACAAGTCTGAGACCTTTGAAATGTTTAATGAATTTCATAATGAATTAGAGAATCAACGTGACCGAAAGATTAAACTCTTTCGTTCGTATCTTGGAGGAGTATATTTTAGTCATTAATTTGGTACACACTTAAGGAAATGTGGAATCGTTTCACAACTCATGCCGCTGGAACACCTCAAGCGTAACGGTGTGTCCGAACGTCGTAATCGCACTCTATTGGATATGGTGCGATCTATGATGTCTGTTACTGATTTACCGCTATCATTTTGGGGATACGTTCTAGAGACAGCTACATTCACTTTAAATAGGGCACCGTCTAAATCCATTGAGACGACACCGTATGAATTATGGTTTGGGAAGAAACCTAAGCTGTCGTTTCTAAAAGTTTGGGGATGCGATGCTTATGTCAAGAAACTTCAACCTGAAAAGCTCGAACCCAAGTCGGAAAAATGCGTCTTCATAGGATACCCCGAGGAAACCATTGGGTATACCTTCTACCTTAGATCCGAAGGCAAGATCTTTGTTGCCAAGAATGGATCCTTTACGAAAAGAGTTTCTCTCGAAAGGAGTAAGTGGGAGGAAAGTAGAACTCGATGAAGTACTACCTCTTGAACCGGAAAGTAGTGCAGCTCAGGAAAATGTTCTTGTGGTGCCTACACCTACTGGAGAGGAAATTAATGATGATGATCAAGGTACTTCGGATCAAGTTGCTACTGAACTTCGTAGGTCCACAAGGACACGTTCCACACCAGAGTGGTATGGCAACCCCTGTCACGGAAATCATGTTGTTAGACAACGGTGAACCTTCGAACTATGAAGAAGCGATGGCGGGTCCGGATTCCAACAAATGGCTTGAAGCCATGCAATCCGAGATAGGATCCATGTATGAAAACAAAGTATGGACTTTGACAGACTTGCCCGATGATAGGAGAGCGATAGAAAACAAATGGATCTTTAAGAAGAAGACGGACGCGGATGGTAATGTCACCATCTATAAAGCTCGACTTGTCGCTAAGTGTTATCGGCAAGTTCAAGGGATTGACTACGACGAGACTTTCTGTCCCGTAGCGAAGCTTAAGTCCGTTCGAATCATGTTAGCAATTGCCGCATACTATGATTATGAGATATGGCAGATGGACGTCAAAACAGCGTTCCTTAACGGTTATCTTAAGGAAGAGCTGTATATGATGCAGCCGGAAGGTTTTGTCGATCCTAAGAATGCTAACAAATTATGCAAGCTCCAGCGTTCCATTTATGGGCCGGTGCAAGCATCTCGGAGTTGGAACATTCGCTTTGATGAGATGATCAAAGCGTTCGGGTTTATCTTGAGACTTATGGAGAAGCCTGCGTTTACAAGAAAGTGAGTGGGAGCTCAGAGCATTTCTCATATTATATGTAGATGACATACTTTTGATGGGAAATGATATAGAACTTTTGGACAGCATTAAGGCCTACTTGAATAAGAGTTTTTCAATGAAGGACCTTGGAGAAGCTGCTTACATATTAGGCATCAAAATCTATAGGGATAGATCGATACGCCTTATAGGTCTTTCACAAAAGCACATACCTTGATAAGATTTTGAAGAAGTTCAAAATGGATCAGTCCAAGAAAGGGTTCTTGCCTGTTTTGCAAGGTGTGAAATTGAGCTCGGCTCAATGCCCGACCACGGCAAAAGATAAAGAAGAGATGAGTGTCATCCCCTATGCCTCAGCCATAGGACCTATTATGTATGCCATGCTGTGTACCAGACCTGATGTAAACCTTTTCGTAAGTTTGGTAGGAAGGTACCAAAGTAATCCCGGCAAGGAACACCGACAGCGGTCAAGAATATCCTGAAGTACACGAAAAGGACAAAGGACATGTTTCTCGTTTATGGAGGTGACGAAGAGCTCGTCGTAAAGGGTTACGTCGATGCTAGCTTCGACACGCATCTGGACGACTCAAAGTCACAAACCGGATACGTGTATATGTTAAATGGTGGAGCAATGGTGGTGCAACCGCAAGCGTAGGCGTCGTGGCGGGATCTACATGTGAAGCGGAGTACATGGCAGCCTCGGAGGCAGCACATGAAGCAATATGGGTGATGGAGTTCATCACCGACCTAGGAGTCATACCCAATGCGTCGGGGCCGATCAAACTCTTCTGTGACAACACTGGAGCTATTGCACTTGCCAAGGAGCCCAGGTTTCACAAGAAGACCAGGCACATCAAGCGTCGCTTCAACTCCATCCGTGAAAATGTTCAAGATGGAGACATATAAATTTGCAAAGTGCATACGGATCTGAATGTCGCCGATCCGTTGACTAAACCTCTTCCGCGAGCAAAACATGATCAACACCAGAACTCTATGGGTGTTCGATTCAACACAATGTAACTAGATTATTGACTCTAGTGCAAGTGGGAGACTGTTGGAAATATGCCCTAGAGGCAATAATAAAAGTATTATTATTATATTTCCTTGTTCATGATAATTGTCTTTTATTCATGCTATAATTGTATTATCCGGAAATCGTAATACACGTGTGAATACATAGACCACAATATGTCCCTAGTGAGCCTCTAGTTGACTAGCTCGTTGATCGACAGATAGTCATGGTTTCCTGACTATGGACATTGGATGTCATTGATAACGGGATAGGAGAATGATGTGATGGACAAGACCCAATCCTAAGCATAGCACAAGATCGTGTAGTTCGTTTAGCTAGAGCTTTTCCAATGTCAAGTATCTCTTCCTTAGACCATGAGATCGTGTAACTCCCGGATACCGTAGGAGTGCTTTGGGTGTACCAAAGCGTCCTGGCAACGTAATCGGGTGACTATAAAGGTGCATTACGTATCTCCAAAAGTGTCATTGGGTTGACACGGATCGAGACTGGATTTGTCACTCCGTATGACGGAGAGGTATCACTGGGCCCACTCGGTAGTGCATCATCATAATGAGCTCAAAGTGACCAAGTGTTTGGTCAAGGGATCATGCATTACGGTACGAGTAAAGTGACTTGCCGGCAACGAGATTGAACGAGGTATTGGGATACCGACGATCGAATCTCGGGCAAGTAAAATACCGATCGACAAAGGGAATAGTATACAGGGTTGATTGAATCCTCGACATCGTGGTTCATCCGATGATATCATCGAGGAGCATGTGGGAGCCAACATGGGTATCCAGATCCCGCTGTTGGTTATTGCCCGAGAGCCGTCTCGGTCATGTCTGCATGTCTCCCGAACCCGTAGGGTCTACACATAAGGTTGATTACGCTAGGGTTGTATGAATATGAGTATGCAGCAAACCGAATGTTGTTCGAGTCCGGATGAGATCCGGACGTCACGAGGAGTTCCGGAATGGTCCGGAGGTAAAGATTTATATATAGGAAGTCTTATTTTGGTCGTAGGAAAAGTTTCGCGTTATCGGTATTGTACCGGAGTGCCGAAGGGGTCCGGGGAACACTGGGGGTCCACCTGCCCGGGGCCACATGGGATGTAGGGGTGCGCCTTGGCCTATATGGGCCAAGGGCACCAGACCCAAGAGGCCCATGCGCCAAGATATAAGAAAAGGAGAGTCCTAAAGGGAAGGCACCTCAGGGTGCCTTGGGAGGATGGACTCCTCCCCTCTTGGCCGCACCCCTTCCTTGGAGGAAGGGGCAAGGCTGCGCCCTCCCCTCTCTTGCACCTATATAAAGGGAGGGAGGGAGGGTGGCCGCACCCATAAGCCCCTGGCGCCTCCTCCTCCTGCAACACCTCCTCCTCCTCCCGTGGTTGCTTAGCGAAGCCTGCGGAGTTCTGCTGCATCCACCACCACGCCGTCGTGCTGCTGGATCATCATCAACCTCTCCTTCCCCTTGCTGGATCAAGAAGGAGGAGGCGTCATCCGCTCCGTACGTGTGTTGAACGCGGAGGTGCTGTCCGTTCAGCACTAGGTCATCGGTGATCTGAATCACGGCGAGTACGACTCCATCATCCCCGTTCCATTGAACTCTTCCGCACGCGATCTACAAGTGGTATGTAGATGCAATCACTCTGCTTGCTAGATGAACTCATAGATGGATCTTGGTGAAACCGTAGGAAAATTTTTAATTTTCTGCAACGTTCCCCAACAGAGGCATAAGGACACACTCGATGCTCTGGCCCTGGACCATGCCGGCAAGGTGGAGAAGCTGGAGCTAGAGCGGGAGGAGCTGAAGAAGAAGATCTTGAAGCTGACGGAGGAGAGGGACATAGCCAACCGCGCTCTCACGGATTCGCAGGTCGCCATGTCCGATAAGGCCACGCTGCTCTCCGAGGCCAACAACTCCATCAACAATCTGAAGTTGAAGCTAGACGGCTTGGAGGGGATGCTCTCAGAGGTCACGGCTCGGGAGGAGGCCCTGAACAAGGCCCTCGAGACCGAGAAGCAGCTGCGGAGTGATGACGCCGCCGCCCATAAGGAATATGTGGGCAGCCTAAATCTCTGGATCAGCCGCCTTGTCGACGTCGCGGGGAGGACCACTGCGCAGCTAGCCGTCATGGGCCTGCCGGATGTCAGTTACTCCCAGGAGCCGAACGTGAGCCCCAAAGCCAGGCTGACCTTCTTCTTCGAGGGCGTCCTCAACGCCCTAGAGCATCTCCACTCCAATCGAGCAACCTATCTGGCCAACGAGTCCCGAAGGCTCTGCCGGGGCGCTCTGACCAAGGTGCTAACCAAGGTGGCGTTCTGGAACCCCATTGATGACTTTGCCGACGCGCTGGAGAGCTTGCCGGAGGAGGCGGACCTCGCGGCGCTCGAAGAGCGTATCGAGCCGATCATCAGCTGCATCGACGGAGTCAAGAGGGTTGAGGGCCAGCGTCGGGATTAGCCACCCTATTTCTCCTTGCCGCTGCTACTTCTTGAGCACTGTGTTAATTTTCCCTTGAAGAGGAAAGGGTGATGCAGTTAAGTAGCGTAAGTATTTCCCTCCGTTTTTGAGATCCAAGGTATCAATCCAGTAGGAGACCACGAGCGAGTCCCACGCACCTACACAAACAAATAAGAACCTCGCAATCAACGCGTTAAAGGAGTTGTCAATCCCTTCACGGTCACTTACGAGAGTGAGATCTGATAGATATGATAAGATAATATTTTTGGTATTTTTATGATAAAGAGTAAATAAAGATGCAAAGTAAAATAAACGGCAATAAAAATAGCTAAGTGTTGGAAGATTAATATGATGGAAAATAGACCCGGGGGCCATAGGTTTCACTAGTGGCTTCTCTCGAGAGCATAAGTATTACGATGGGTAAACGAATTATTGTCGAGCAATTGATAGAATTGAGCATAGTTATGAGAATATCTAGGTATGATCATGTATATACGTATTGTATTGTTGCCATCGAGGATAAAAAGATGGGGTTTATATCATATTGCATGAGTTTATCCCTCTACATCATGTCATCTTACTTAAAGCATTACTCTGTTCTTATGAACTTAATACTCTAGATGCATGCTGGATAGCGGTCGATGTGTGGAGTAATAGTAGTAGATGCAGAATCGTTTCGGTCTACTTGTCACGGATGTGATGCCTGCCTTGCTGCCCCTGCTGTCACTGGTAAAAGGACACCGCAAGATTGAACCCAAAGCTAAGAAATTCTCCCATTGCAAGAAAGATCAATCTAGTAGGCCAAACCAAACTGATAATTCGAACAGACTTGCAAAGATAACCAATCATACATAAAAGAATTCAGAGGATATTCAAATATTGTTCATAGGTAAACTTGATCATAAATCCACAATTCATCGGATCTCGACAAACACACTGCAAAAGAAGATTACATCGAATAGATCTCCAAGAAGATCGAGGATAACTTTGTATTGAGATACGAAGAGAGAGAAGAAGCCATCTAGCTAATAACTATGGACCCGAAGGTCTGAGGTAAACTACTCACACATCATCGGAGAGGCTATGGTGTTGATGTAGAAGCCCTCCGTGATCAATGCCCCCTCCGGCGGAGCGCCACAAAAGGCCCCAAGATGGGATCTCACGGGTACAGAAGGTTGCAGCGGTGTAAATAGGGTTTTGCTCCATATATGATGTTTCCAGGGTATATGGGTATATATAGGAGGAAGAAGTACGTCGGTGGAGCAACATGGGCCCCACAAGGGTGGACGGCGCGCCTGGGGAGGTGGGCGCGCCCCCTACCTCGTGCCTTCCTCGTTGATTGCTTTACGTAGACTCCAAGTCCTCTGGATCACGTTTGTTTCGAAAATCACGTTCCCCGAGGTTTCATTCCATTTGGACTCCGTTTGATATTCTTTTCCTTCGAAACACTGAAATAGGCAAAAAAAAACAGCAATTTGGGCTGGGCCTCCGGTTAATAGGTTAGTCTCAAAAATAATATAAAAGTGTATAATAAAGTCCATTAAACATCCAAAACAGAATATAATATAGCATGGAACAATAAAAAATTATAGATACGTTGGAGACGTATCAGCCGCCGCGGGTTCATGCCCAAGATAGTTTATCTTAAGTTAGAACCGCAACAACTATTGATGTAATATAACTTTGCAGTACTTTGAAATGAAGCATGCTATCTTCCTGTTTGATCTTTATTTGTATGTACACACCCTACGCCTAGTTGGACAGGTTTGCCGGCGTGTAAACCCATGTTGTGGCGCTTTGAGGACGGATCCTTAGCAGCTTGCCGAGGGGGCGCTTGCTGCCGGGGCAAGCCACCTTGCCGTTCTCAGCGTGGCCGCTTGAACTGTTGAGCGGACTCGAAACAGAACAAGGGTGTTGCCGATAGCGGAAGGGTTCCATTGCGTGCAGGTTTTCCATACAAGGAGCAAGATCTCTCGAGGAGAATAACCTTATAGAAAAGGAAAATTGCTCAAAGTTTCGCGTGAATTAGCTTTTCCGTTGCCACGCGGATGCTTATTGCGGCTGCGGATGGTACCAGAGCATGGCTGATCGACGTCGCCTTCTTCTCTCGAGCCATCCGACGAAGGAGTCGATGAGTTGACTTTGAAACCAGATTTTCACAGCTTGCGCCTCCCCTACCTGGCGTGCCAAAGATGTCGGGGTTCAAGAACGACACCTATGGGATCACAAGGAATCCCTTCTACGGTTGGCGGGGCGCGGGGCTGTGCAAAGAGCGAGTCTTTTAGATCGACGCGGGGGAGTTTCATCCAGGTTCAGGCCGCAAATGATGCGTAATACCCTAGTCTTGCTTTGGTGTATATTTGGTGTTCTTGAGCTCTTGAACTAGCTGCGGTGCATGCCTAGCCCAAAAAGTTTGAATCCTTCCTCAGTACGCCTCGGGCCTCCTTTTATAGTCAAAGGGGTCGCCACAGTGGCACACAGGAGGTGGAAAGTATGTACAGTGTACAAGTTTTATCCCTGACATCGTGGGACAAAACGCATTTAATGCGTTGCCGACGTGTCCTCTTGCTTTATCGGGGACGGCAAGGAAGCTCGTCCCGTCTGTCGCCGCCTCGCCTCGCTTCGACGCGCATCCAAGCTGACGAGGCATGCAGCGCCACGCTGGCTGGCTGGCTGTTGCGCTTGTGTGGTGGCAGGGTCTTCACGAAGATCTGCATGCCACCACGCAGGTGCTTGCCTGGTTAGCCTAGAAGCTGCATGCTGCCATGTAGGTGTGCGCCTAGTTGGCAGGCTAGTTGCTGCATTGGAATGGCCATGGGGCAGCGAAATCTTGGTAGGTGTGGGCCTGACTGCGGCCCCGCAGATGTCCCCGGCAAGGTTCTTGCCGGGGCCCCGGCAAGGATCTTGCCGGGGATCTCGTGGGCGTCCCCGGCAAGGGTCTTGCCGGGGGGCTTTTGTCTTCTGGTTCTCATTTAGTCTTGCAGGCCTTTGGTCTTCACAAAGATCTGCATGCCAACACGCAGGCGCCTCCGAGCCTTGGTTCCAATGTTGCCGATGGTGTCGGAACTCTCAGGCTCAAGGGTGGCGGCCTTGCTGGTGTTGGGTAAGTTTCCCCGGCAAGGCCCTTGCCTGGGCCACCTAGGCCGCCCTGGCAAGGCTCTTTCCGGGGCGAGCCCACCTTGTCGCTTTGCTCTTCACGCCTCTGGCTTGAGCGCTGCTCTGGTAGTCTTGTTCTTTCCCTCCTCTGTCCCGCCAAGCGCGGCCGCAGGTGTGGGTACAAATGCCTGTGCACAAGTAAAAGGGTACAGAAGGCCCCTACTTTTGTACACCGACAATGGTCAACATGTCTACAACAGTGTGGAATAACATTTAAGACAATGGATCACCTTGGGGTGGTCCTTTTTTTTTTTGAAGTAACGACCTATGTTGGCATTAACTTTTAGAGCAGCACTGCCTCCGGCGATGATGTTATGGCCCCACTCATAGTCATTTTTTGGAGAAGCCCTTCATTCTGTGGGTCGGCTGGAGAACGGACCATTTGACTTTTTCATTAGTTTTTCAAAGCCAATTTAGAATACTACCACACTCATGTTTTTCTGGTGCATCTCGTGAACGGTTTCGTGAAAGATAACTACTCCATCCAGGATATTCTACTCTCTATTGCCCAAAGAAAAAAAATTTATCTTTTTTTAGGACAACAAATGTTATTATTTTTCTCCATCTCTCATATACGAAGATTAAGATTTCATCATCATCATCATCCGCGTTAGGCAGGCAGCCGGTTAGCATGTGTATCAGTGTATGCGTGTGGGTAGAGACAACAATAATGCTAGACCTACGAAATCTGTTACAAATCATTCCTTCTAATCCTCTTGCCCCCCTGATTTCAACTAGGGTGGACCCCCTTTCGCTCTATCTCCAATAAAAGAATGCCAACTGGCTAATCCCCCGTAAACATACTTAGTTTTTCGTGGATGTAGCATTGCTCGGAGAGACAAGGCCAAGCCTTTGAGAAATCTTATGTACCCACCAAAAATTGCCAGTGTCCGGTGAAGAGGAGGTTAACGGGCCCCACCAGAGAGGAATCTCAGTAACAAACCACTCTTCTGAAAAAGAGGCCAGCAGGCTGCAACCTGCAATGCAGCTCTGGTTGTACAAGTGTCCCTTTCACCCTCCCAATCCACACGGAACCAACCGCTTTCTCCTACCCAATATCACCTTTGCCCCTTTTATACAACCCAACCTCACTCTCCTCCCTTCTCCTCTCCTATCATCAGTTCAGCTGTGCATCTTCATCTCTACCATCAGTTCCCCCTGAAGATGTATCACCCGCAGTGCGAGCTCCTGATGCCCCATGAGGGCCTGGACATGGACGCCGGCCAGTCGCACCACCTTGCCGCCGCCTCAGCTGTCCCCGCAGAGCTCAACTTCCACCTCCTGTCCTACGTCGACACCGCCGTCTCGCCGCAGCAGCCCACCGTTGAGTACTTCTTCGGCGGCGCCGACCAGCCCCATGCGCAGTTCGAGCAGCTGGCCGCCAACCACCAGGCGATGACCGTGCTGCGGGACTACTACGGCCAGTACCCCGCCACCGCCGACGCGTATCTACCCGGCGGCGGTCCGAGGACCGGTTCGTCGTCCCTGGTATTTGGTGCTGCCGAAGAGGAGTCCGCCTACATGGTAGGCGGCTTCCAGTGCTCCCCCAAGCCGCGGGCGAGCGGCAGCAGGAAGCGGGGCCGGGGCGCCGGCAGCAGCTTCCACGGCTTTCCGGCCAACGGTGGCGTCGAGAAGAAGGAGAAGCAGCGCCGGCAGCGCCTCAGCGAGAAGTTCACCGCTCTCATGCTTCTCATCCCCAACCGTACCAAGGTTTGCACCTTCGATGCGTTCATTCATCTTGTTTTTAATTCGTCGCACTTCGCTTATCAATCTTGTTTTTTACTAATCTCGTAATTCTTTAATTTTTCTGGGCTTCAAACTGTCAATGAATTAATTTGTAGGAGGATAGGGCCACGGTGATCTATGACGCGATCGAGTACATCCAGGAGCTTGGGAGGACGGTGGAGGAGCTGACGCTGCTGGTGGAGAAGAAGAGGGGCCGGCGGGAGCACCAGGGGGACGTGGTGGATCCGGCGCCCCTGGTGGTGGCCGGAGAAGGGGAGTGCTCTGCAGGCGAGCTGGCGGCCGCGGTGATGCCAGCGATGCCGCCGCCGCCGCAGCCGATACGGAGCACGTACATCCAGCGGAGGAGCAAGGAGACGTTCGTGGACGTGCGGATCGTGGAAGACGAGGTGAACATCAAGCTCACCAAGCGCCGCCGCGACGGGTGCCTCGCCGCGGCGTCCCGGGCTCTGGATGACCTCCACCTAGACCTCGTCCACCTCTCCGGCGGCAAGATCGGCGACTGCCACATCTACATGTTCAACACCAAGGTAGTAACATCGTCAGAACAGATCTCTTAAATTAATCTACATATATCATGCATGTACGTTCAGTGTTCTCAAGAATCAAGATATGCCAAAGAAGGATGATAATTTTCTTCTTTTCATTGGTTGATGCGTGCGCAGATTCATCCGGGCTCTCCAGTTTTTGCAAGCGCAGTGGCCAGCAAACTGATCGAAGTGGTGGATGAGTACTAGCAGCTTGTTATCTAGTCACAGCAGGGGCGATGCGTTTCTATATTGCTAGCTAGCTAGCTAGGGTTCCTGGATATCTGCATCAGTATTTCAGTAGTTCTTTGCTTTAATTTTGGACTGTTTGATCCAATTATTGGTGAAGACATATATGTCTGAGTGTTTTGGTATCTGAATTCTTAGGGTTTGTACTGAACTTCTTGAATAAAATAATTAACTAAAACTTTTCAGTTTGGACTTTGGACCGATGATTAAAAAAATGTTTTTCAGATCATATGTAATTTTCGGGATTATTCATGAGAGAAAGCACATAAGCATGCATGGTGTGAGTAGGTTGAGCAGACGGTTGTAGATCTGGATGAAACTGGGTAGGTGAGTCTTTGTTGAGCTGTGACTTCTCCTTCAGATATTATTTTTGTGTGGTTGGATAGGAGCTTAATTACAACACCATACTCGAGTACAATATTCTGTACCCAAAAGTAGTTCAGTACACTGACCAGAGGCGGTTCAGCAAGCAGTCGCAAGCACATTCAGATATGCTTCCTTTTGTTCCCTCAGCCTGCAAAAGTTTTTTGACTTGGTTTTGGCCGGTGCAATGATTGCTTTCCCCCCCTTGTCTTTGCCTGAATTTGTTCATAGTCTCTGCTAGAGACTCGTGGGAAGATTGGATGCAAATATTGTCCTCCCTCGGTGTCTCGCTGCAATATTATTTTGCATTATTAATGTCCGGTGTGCAGTGGGAATGTTTAGCATCAAACATTTCCTATTATTCTTCTTATCAAATTACATACATTAGCTTATTTCTTTTAGCACATAAGTTTATGAGAGAATGAGCGGTGAGGCTATTGTTATACTTTTTTTTAATTAATAAGAGGAGTAAACCCCTTGACCAATGAGTCATCTATAGAAAAAAGCTTCAGCCTACACTGGTATATAGAGTATTATGCTAAATTACACTGTGGCTTTCTAAGTAAAGTTGCATGCAGCTACTAAGTTATTGCTTAGTTTCACATTATCTCCTTTGATCTTTTTATGTCGCAGAAGCTTAAATGGAATCTCTGACATTCAATTTACATTGTCCTGTACGTCATGGAATCTCTGACATTCAATTCACCTTTGATCTTTCTTATTTCCTATCTTACTATATCCATAATCAGCTGAGCTAACCATGTTTTTGTGTTCGGTTTTGTTAGATAGAGAAGACCTGAACGTTTTCATGGAAATTCAAATGTGAGGTCTCAAACAATGTTTCCCAAAGAAAGATTAATGACACGATTTGATGCTATTTGATGACCAAACACTTTCAAGATCAAAAGAATGCACACAGGAAACAACCTGCTCAAAGTGGTACCTTTCATGAAGTCGGGTGATATTTTCTCTAGAAGATTGATAAATTAATAGCAAACTCAAACCATCAACGACCTCCATGAAAGCTATTCTATTCCATTACATTTCACATGTGATTTTTCAAGTTTTTCCTTGCCAAACTCTTCAAAAATCAAAAATAAATAAATACCGATCCACATCAATGGAAAGAAAACATAGTGGTTTCCATGAATTGCCAGCGATGTCTCATTCTTTATATTTAGTATGTACTAATTGAAAGCCATCGAATACTAACCATTCCATTCCCGATGGCTTATATTCTCAAGCTAGTGCTCTTCTCTCTTTTCCTTTCAAAGATTGCTCTAATGGTTGGTGTAGGGAGGAAGTTGTTGAGACTCACACGTGGTGTCGCCGTTTCCATTGGCTGGCCGTCTTGTTGCTTTATTATGGCTAGTACCTCGATTTTGTACTCGAATGGAAAGAACCATGAAAACACTTGGCATACCCCGCTATGCCGTCCAGGGGTATGCCGAGTGCTGCACGACCTGTGAGTGTAAAGGTAGTAGGGTATCCACATCAGATAGTTGTGAGTCATGCGTCTAGGTAGCTTACGTTGAGCAGATTGACTTGGTCCAACATATCATTGTGAGATCATACGGGCATCGGTCATATGAATAACAATGTTGGGTACGTCACGACTGCAGTATATTGTATCTCATTTGATTTCAATCCCGAGCTTTGACAAGAACCACTCGGCATGTCGTATCACGCCATCCCTGGACATAGACACAAATGACATGGTAGTGAATGTAAGCACCCAATAGCTTGGAGTGATGAGTCATGCCTTAGGTGTTTGTGGCTAATACAAGAGTACGTGTGGTGGTTCTCTCGACATTAGTAGATGAAATGACATGCTCACCCGTGAACACAACATATATCTTGGGGAATGCCCAAGCGCTAGAAGACAGCGGTGGGATTGATTTCTTGGTTTATAGGTAGTTGGACCAAATAATGCCGGCGTCGGGCATGTAATGATGCAAAATATAAGTGTTGAGCTCTCCGTCCTTTTTCATGGACCTATTAAAAAATGCGTAGAGATCAAATTAGCACTAGTAATTAGCGTCCACCATAGAAATAGAAGGCGCTCTAATGATTTATTTGTATGATATTTATTCTATAAGTGTAGCATTGGACTTGTTCTTACTCGCTTGGCCTCTCCACAGCCATTTATGTGTGTGTTGCTGCTTATTGATCAAGACTATCCCCATGACAAGGTAAAAACACCTGAACTATAACTTCAACACACATCTCAAAGTAAGGTCCTGCTCTAATTAAAGGTTATTAGAAAAACCACAGGAAATTGAGAAACATGAAGGAATCAGAAAGGAATGAATCTCCAAAACATAAGAAGAACAGATACAGAACACCAATAGTAGTGCGATTTTTTCGGCTTTTAAGAAAAAAACACAAGAAAAAGAGGATTGACATGTGGGTCCTAAAGACTCACCTTTAGGTATAGAGTTACATATTGGGCAACTATCTACAGCGGGTCCTATGTTGCATAGACCAACCATTCAAATGTAGGCCTCAATATGGATGGTTGATGAGCCATTTTTCTCCATTCTCTGTCTTTTGCCTCGGTTATACACCAAACAAATGAGCTGCAGCAGAATGTCCGTGTTCATGTGAAATCATGGGCCCAAAAACCATTAAGGGGATCCCTAGTTAGTGTTTGCTTTGAAGGAAATGCCAAACACATAGGCTAGAATTCCTTAGAAATAATGTTTCAATAGGTTTCCATACTGTTTTCCTCCATACCGAATGGGGACTAATGATCCAGGGAAATTCCTCCATACCGAATGGGGACTAATGATCCAGGGAAAACAGCAACGGGAAGCAACCGAGGCAGTACATTGTCTTTCTAGATATCACACAATTGCCTAGATTGCAAAAGCCTCATTGCTGGCATCTTCTAGCAGATAATAATTTTCCACTAAGGCAACGCACATCCTTGCATAAATATTTTCAACGTATTAAGCACTAAATTCCCGATGTCGTCTATTCTCATGCTAGCCTTCCTATTTTTTGTGCGTTCTTTTGTGAAAGATTACATATCAGAGGAAGGTGCTGAAGGTTAGTTACTCATGTAGTATGAAGGTCACACACTCCACATGTGGTCTTATTTATAAGGATAGTTAGGTGCACGTGATGTGGTTGTGGGGCATATATGTATCGGCTATTCCTTTTGGGGTTTACTAACTCAACTACGAAACTACTATTATTCCCCCCTAAGGCTATGTTCGGTTAACCCCACCCCCGCCGGGATCAGGTCGAAACCCCGCCGATCCCCGTGGGTTTCACCCCGGCTGGGGTCGGATCCCGGTCTGGCTGATAACAACCTTCGATTAGACCCGGCCGGGATTAGTTCCCTCCCAAATCCCGTGGAAATCACAGGGAAACGACCCACGCGTCACACCTCGTGGAAGCAAACCCCGTCTCTCTGTCTCTCGCGAAACGGCACGCTCTCTCTCCCCCGACCTCTCTCGTGCCGTGGCGGCGCCAGAGGCAGCAGCAGCAGTGCTACCGGATGAGACTACGACGGCGTGCTCCCCCCTCCCTCCCTCCCTCCCACATATCCAACCGGCGCCACCGCATCTCGTTGCAGCGGCAAGCTCGGCGGCGACCCGGACCTAACTGACGGCAGCGACGACGAACGACACAAGGCTTCCAGATCCGGCGGACGGCTGCCCTCTCCCTCCGACCTCCGTCGGTCCCAGGATCCAGAGATCCCTCCGCTTCCTCCGTCGGCTGTGCGGGTACGACCGCCTTCCGATTGCGATTCCGGCGTCCAGGTGGCGCTATTCAGCTGCGCCGATTGTCCAGCTCGTAGTCTGGGCGCTAGAAGCTCCAAAAGGATTCATCTACTGATCGTAGTTTCATCTGCTGATCGTAATTTCATCTACTGATCTACAACTCTATACAAGGTAATTTCTCTGCTTTTTTTAACAAACCACAGGCTTTTTTGTTGGCTTCTAATGAACATGCTTCTGATTCCTACGTCTTGTAATTGTAACTGATTGCTTCCAGTAATGAACAAGACTTGTATTACTCTTGTTATGCTGCTCTGATGTTGTATACTGCTGTATACTGAGTACTTCGAAGTGTTTTTGCTGGTGGGTTTAACTGAACAGAGATTAGGTGAGAGGGATTAATCCCCCGAGTGGAATGATTCCACGTGGGGGTTGGGTGGCGACACCAAAACCCTGCAGGTATTAGATCCACTAGTGGATATAATCTCTTGAACCGAACATAGCCTAAAGGATTTCTTGCTTCCCTATTCTCGCATGAGAGGGTATTCTCGAGATTTGAGATATGTTTGCTATCCCTCCATGAATTTTGTTACTACCTGCCAAACGAGCATGGAATGGGCTTGACGTCTATGTGGTCAGCTCAACTTTGGATTCTGGGCCCGTAGCCATGGGCTTCAACTTCTGGTAGGCTTTTGGAGGGCATCCTGGACCGGGCACGCCTATCTCTTGCTTGACGCGAGACACAGGGCAGCCTCGCTCCAGGGAGTATGAGACTGGGCCAACCCAGCTCACAGTAGGCTACAACCTCGTTTTTCCAGTTTTTTCGTGTTTTTTGTTTGTTTGTTTTTCTACCTTCGTTGTACTACCAAATATTCTAAACATATATATTACAAAAAAACACTCTACATAAAACATTTGAAAAATGTTAATCTAGCATTTCTAAAATGTTAAATGTATATAGAAAAAATATTTCTCATGTAAACTGAAAATGTATACAAAAAATAAAATGTGTATGAGAAAAAATCATATATTTAAAATATGTTAATCAAGCATTTGAAAAAAATTGTTCAACATCTATTTAAAAAAATGCTAAACGTGTATAAAAAAAATCCTGATGTATACCAAAAATATAGAACCCGTATTAAAAAAGTTGAACACAAAAACATAAAGTTTCAAAAACTGTTGATCATGTATCAAAATATGTTAATCATATATTTTAAAAATGTTAACCGTGTATAAAAAATGTTCCAGATGTATACCGGAAATGTACAATGTGTATGAAAAAATTACTCATCAAACACTAATAGTTGAAAAAAGTTTAATCATCTATTTCAAAAATATTAAATGTGTACAAAAAATGTAGAACATATATTTAAATAAAAAATTTAATATTAGATTTATAAAAAGGATGGGCATGTATTCCAAAATGTTCCTGGCATATAACAAAAATTAACAACGTGTATAAAAAATAGTCATCAAACATAATTTTTAAAATGTTGATCATGCATTTCATTTTTTTAACATGTATGAAAAAGTGTGCTTGGTGTTTACGTAAAATGTACTCATTTTTATGAAAAATGAAGACATATGTTGAAGAAAAACAAAAAAGTGGAAGCCGAAGAAACAGAAAAAAGAAATACCTCAGAAATGAAGAAAACGATAAACTCAAATAAAACTGTGAAAACTCATGAGAAGCAAAGAAAAACAAAGGAGAACCGAAGAAAAATAAGAAAACTAAGAAATAAAAAAGAAGAAAAAAAGATGAACGGAGAATGGAACGAAGAAAAAGCAAGAAACTAGATGAAAACTAAGAAAGGAACAAAGAAACATGAAGAAAGAAAAGCAAAAGAACCAGTGAAAACAAACAAAGAAATAAAGAAAATTGAAGAAAAAAAGAAAGAAGGAAAATGAAAATTGTGAAAGAAACAAAGAAAAATGGTGAAAAAAACAAATAAAAAGAAAACAAAAAAAAACAGTGAAGAAACACAGAAAGCAAAAAACAAAAAATGGAATTAAAAACAAACCGAACGAGCATAGCCAGCCTATGTAGCTTATTTTTTGAGAATTAATCAGGCAGTTAGGACGGTCCGGTGCTGTGTAGCGCATAGGCAAAAGCTTCAGGTATGACGGTTAGTTTTTTTTTTCAAGGTTAAGTAGTCTCGCGTGAAGCGAATATAGTTCTCGAGTCCTGGACCGTGGATTCTCAGGTTCAGTCAGTTCATGGAATGGGTTTCGAGTCCACACTGCTGGCAAATTTGATAAATCTGACCTCAAGGCGAAATTATTTCATAAACTAAACTGTTCGAGAAAAAAATTCACTCAACTGATTCTTTTATGTAGCGCCCGACATTCGGTATACACTATCTTGTCTGATGTCGACTCTCAGACGCTACACATCTGACCAGCGTGACATACATCAGCTGACTAAAAATTGCTAAGTCAGTGTGTAGCTCCTGCTGTGAGCTAGGCGCGCCTGACGTCTGGGCGCTACACAACTTAATGTGATCAAGCTGCATGCATTGTGCCTCGATGCACTGTGCAAGGGAGAGAAGCGTTGACGGTCAAAGAGAGGAGGACGACATGTCAACCTGCATGGGCCATGGCGAGGACACTGCTCCAATCACATGCATGTACTGCAGTCGACCTGCACTGGCACCCATCGTCTCGTCAAGTCTAGTCTACTCTGCATGCGTGTCTTATCAAATTAACAAAAGCTACTACATATACGTATGTTGATGAACAAGCCGTGTGCATGCGATTGGAGCTTCACATTAGCCATGCAATCTTTGGGCAGAGGCAGCTCAATCGTGCAGCGCCCGGCGCTAGCGTTTGAGAGTTAGACGATGTACAGTGTAGTGTGGTGTTTGACCATCGGGCGCTACACAAAAGGGTCAGCTGAATAAGTTTTTTTCCAAACAATTCAGTTTGTGAAATACTTTCGTCTCGAGGTCAGATTTGTCCATTCTACCCACACTGCTGGTTGAGTTTGCCTTTTTGGACCTATAGACAAACGAGCTTGGTCTGTTACTTTCGGGGGCCTTTTGGATCCTGGATTAAATTTTCATTGGTTTCAAGAAGACTCTTGTCTGGATTCTTGGCCACTTCCTATTTGGCGTTTATAACAGCACTGATAGCGAAAATACTCATGTGAGCCAGAGCTCACAAGAGCCCGGTATCTGTGCCACTTATTCCCCTCGTGATCTGGGCCGGAATGGGTATAGCGGTACGTATATTGACGGTGATGTTATTTCCCGAAATAGGAGTTGGCCCACCACACAGGTAACTCCGTCAGTTAGCTTGGTGGCGGATCAGACGGGACTGGACGGGGTGTGCCGTTTGGTCGCACATTCTGGTCTAACAGAGCCGTTTAGCTCATTTACGAGTATTAGTGGTGGCAGGCACCAATCTTCTCCAGCAATACTCCTCCCATCCCTCCCCTCTTTATAGTTCTAGATCCATCTCCCCATCGGCTGATATTGCGAGCGAGCCAACCCAGTCTAGTAGAACTTGTCCTTCCGGAGAGCATGTCTGCATCATCATCCTCCAGCGGCTTCGAGCAGCTCCCACCACTCATCAGCTGCCCTCAGTGCGGCGGCTGGGTATTCACCTGGATTGCTCGGGCGGGTCGGAATGCAGGCGTTCGTTTCTACAAGTGCGTCAACAAGGACGTGAGTACGACCCATTATCGCAGTTCTCGATCTGCTCGTGTTTTCCAAACATCTAATACATTCTTCTTCCTTTGCCGATTCGATTTGTTTTTTCAGTCCGGGATCTGCAACTACATGAGAACCAAGGACGAGTACCTTGCCGAGCTCAGCTACCATCTGGGGGCGGCGCAACAGTCAGTGCACGGAAGCAGCCAGGCGGGATCTTACCTGAACCACAGGGTTCGTGTCGAAGAGCAGATGGGAAGTGTTCCAGCCGTTGCACAAGTTTTCAGGGCCCAGCCATGGGTCAATCAAGGAGGCACATCCGCCGCCGCCCTCCGTGTTCTTGTGTTCTTAGACGGAGCCATACTGTTTGTCGGAGTGCTGATCTTGCTGGCGCTGGTCAAAGTAGTATTACTGCTTAGCAGGTAGATGGTGGGCGTGTTCACGGAGTACTTGGAATAATTATGAATGTGTGCCCGTAGTATGCAAAGCGCTGTTTAGGCGACATGTGCCAGGTGCTATTAGTGTAAGCCCGTTGTAATATGTCATGAACGGAGTAATGAATGTATGGTCAGTTATTTTCTGTTATGCAAACGTATGGTCTACTACCCGGCAGTACAAATCGTTCATCTTTTTTTTCCAGCAGTTTTACGTTTTCTGATACAATTAGGTGTGTGAACAGTGTTTTTAATTAGCGCAGCCTGCGACCGGCACGGTTGGCGGACGCAATAAAGTCCACCTACTAGCTACGGCAGCTACCTCCAGTCCGTATACCAAGCCGCCCACGCGCACCCACCCAGCGCCCCTCGTTTGTATCGCCTCCGCGGTTCCCTGCTGCTTCTGAGCAGTTGCGGCGGCTACTTTGGCCGACGGCGAACCCAGTGTATCCTCGGAAGATTTGCAGGTATGCGTTCGATCTATTCAAATCCATCCCCACTCCCCTGCCCTCTCCCCCACCTTAACTATCCATGTGTTTAGTCCATCATATTAGCTCAAATGGGAAGATCCCCAAATCTGGATCCGTCGCATGGGTCAAGCTACCATAGGATATGTTGTTTAGTTTTCCCGGGCCCGCTTACCATCATGTAATTGCCCTGCACCTAGTGGGTTCTTAAAACATGCGTTTTCTAGTTTACTTGGAGATCTGTTTGTAGGCGGACCAGGGACATGTGCTTCACCATGTATTAATCTCAGCACAGTTTATATCTTCAGCAATGAGAACCATGCCATTGTCTGAATCAATTTCAGCATAGTTGTACCCTCCAGATTTTTCGAAAAAGTTAATGATTCCTATATATGCTCTGAGCACAATTACATTGCATATGTAGGCATCATGTCTGACGCTGGTAGTACTGATGGAGCGGCAGTCATGGGTGATACTGGAGAAGCCAACAATTACGAGCACCCATTGCCTGCTACTGAAGCACAGCCGCCTCCTACTCCAACTTCTAGAATTTCAGTTAGGAAAGCCGCAGAAGTAATGGAGACATTCGATGAGTACAAGAGATGGCTTGTTACTGAAATTGGATTCGGTGGAATGTTAAAGCTGCCTATGCTCCAGAAGCTAAACCTTAAGTTCAGTGCTTGGACTATGAGCAAGGTATGCGTCGAGCGTCGAGCAATTGTTCTGTCAGAAACCAAGATTCTCAAGTTTTTTGCGGAGGACATACACAAGGTGTTCGGCATACCATGTGGACACCGGAATGTTAAAGGGAGTGATGGATTCATTAAGCCAGAAGCTGTAAGATTTATTAAAACCACACTAGGGATGGATAGGACAGGAGTGCATAGCCTACGCGCTGCCGAGGAATTCCTTTTGCGTGACATTTCTGAGACGTCCAGCAAGCTAGAGAAGGATTGCTTCCAGATTGCTTTCGTCATTTTTGTGATGGGGCATGTGCTGGCACCCAGAACAAAACATGATTATGGAACGATAGACTACTGGGGTGCGCTGGCAAACACGGAGAATATTGCACAATTCAACTGGTGTGAGTTTGTACTAGAGTTTTTGCTCGAGGGAGTCAGGCGGCTTAAGAATGACATGATGGCCAACAACCCGAACACCAACCTGGTTGGTTGCCACTTGTTTTTGCAGGTTTGTCAAGTAATGGTCTAATTTTACCTTTCACGTGCAATGAAAAATCGTGCGAATCATTCAATTCACATGCTTGGCATGTAAACAATTTCTTTATAGATTTTCTTCCTCGACAACGTTGACCTGGGACCTTTCAACAAGAAGCATAATGTCCTTCCTCGGATTAGTGAATTTGACCAAAACAGCATCAGAAACATGATAACCATGGCAACTGACATTGGGAAGGGCCCTGCATCATACTCAAAATGCATGGTAACCATGGAAGCTTATCAAGTGAGGCTGACAACATTTTTTATGTTTTTTTATTCCTAACAAGACACTCATGTCTTCATGGCAGATTCGACAGGGCCATGATATATGCTATGGACGCTGCAACATCCAAGATTCTACTGAGAGAAGCTCCAACAAGCAACTAGTAGGTGGTAATATGGATCAGCATCACAGCAACCCAACCAATGACAGGGAAGAGTCAGTGCATGCATCATCATCTGCAGCTGTCAACCTCATGGATGTGCAGACACCTCTACGAGCGCTCGGGCCAATTGATTTTGCAGAGCATATGCGTACCCGATACCCTAGCTTGGTATGATTTACTACACTGGGGCGTTTTTCCAACATTCTTCTGTGATTTGTGCTTAGTTGGACATGTGTCTGTTCATGTCACGCATTTCTGATTTTGTATCTGGTGGCATTCCGTTTTGCTGCTGCTGGTCAAGGACGAGTTGAGTTTCATACTAAAGGAGCAGAATGCCAAATGCCAGCGTGAAATCAACACTGCTCGTGTCAATGTGCAGGCAGACATGATTAAGTTTGTCGACAAGCTGATGACATCGATCAGCAAGAGGTGCATTTGCTGTGCTGCTCGAGGTTTTACTGACTGTCCAGCAAGAGCAATTCAGCCATGCCCAGGGGTCAAACTTCAGACTCCTATTGGCCCGAAAATCCCAGGCGTTAGGCTCAACATGTCTGCTTGCAAAGTTTTCCATGTTTGTTGTTTTGTAACTCTCTATGTTGTTCTTTGGTTTTACATGGTGCAATGTAGTGCCGTTTACATGCCCCGCTAAGTCATTTTGATGACTCATGTCACACCTTTGTTTAGGTGGCACGCCCCGCCCCAGGTCTGATGGTGATGATCAGGGAGAACAGCAGCAGAACAAGCGGGCACGCAATGATGAAGGAGCAGTCGCAGCCATGACAGAACAGATTATTATGTTTGCAAGGCAGACCCTGCAGTCAGTAAGCGAACTGTTTATTGACCTTCCGAACGATGGCAGTACAACGGTGTTTGGACAGAAATCAGCCGGGCTTCCAGGAAGAAAATACGTTTTCAGGGCTGGCTTCCAAACTGACCCATGGATCAGGGGGGTTGTACCCTGCCCACCTCAGCCCTATGTGTCTGAACAGTTGGAAGGGTTCTTCAGTACGGCAGTGCCAGGAGAGCTATCTAGGTGATTATATCAAACTAAGTCATTATTATACATGATGTTCACTTCTTTCAGTCGAGACGGTTCACATTCATATTCTCTTAACTCACAGGAACTTCCTTGTGCATGAGAACCCAAGGTACTTACGAATAATTGGTGCAGCGATTAGAATGCAGTTGGTTCAAGACGAGCCGATCGACCATGAGCTGATGTCAGTGATTATTAGAAGGTACTGTCAGGCTGATCAGGAAGCAGACAAACACTCGCCGTATCTAACATGGAGGCATCCACTTGAACCAGAGTTCTCGGTCAGCTATACAATTTTCTGTGCACATGTAAAAACCACTTGCTTTCATTTGTTATTATACTGATGTTGGATATGTTCTAAATGCAGACACTGGTATTGTCAGATCATGACTATGTCCATACGCTGTCTATCCAGAAAGCATTAGGGGCGGATGCGCTTAAGTATGACATCACATCATCTCAGCTGGTAAGAGTTGTGTACTAGCAACGCCGAATTTATGTTTGTTTTTCAGTTTGATTTCCTGCTGGACTTATGCTTCCTGTCTTCTATCCAGTTCTTCATGCCCGTCCCACGCCCCGAAGGATGGATTGTAATTTTTTGGGACATGGTCACCCGCACGATGTTTGTTATCGATCCGATGTACCACAAGAAAAGCCGACCCCTGACCACTCATGAGAGGGACGAGATTATTGCTTGGAAGCTACACGATGCCCTGTTCAATTGCTTAGATGAGTACTATGCTGGGTGGCCCGTCAAAAAAGAGAGATGGAATGTCAAGTTCCCTGCTCTTGCCGATAGCATTTTCACTAAGTACATTCTTCATCCACCCTTCTTGTTTTCACTTAGCGCCACCTCCACGATCTTGTTACTTATCTAATTGTGATTTGTCCCGTGCCAGAAATGAAACAGGTGCTTGCGTTGTCCACATCACCCGCCATTTCGACGGCAAGAAGCTAAAGCTGCCGCTAACCAAGGTTTGTCGCTCAGCCATGTCTCACATGGAAGCTACTGGTGTGCCCTGTGTAGACTGATTTTTCTGCCAACATCAATATGCTCACTACCATTTCTGAATATCATCTTTTGCAGCACACAATATCAAAGACAAAGCGTGAAACACTTTACGAGTGCATGAAGTTGCAGGGCAATTTCTCTTCCCACGCACGCGACACTCTGTGGCGCCTCCTTGCACCGTCAGACTCCATATTTGAATCAGAATGAGCCACTATACTATATTTATGTGTCTTTCAATCTAGCCACTTGATAATAAGTGTCTTACAACGTAAGCCCCCGCATCCGGTGTGTGATCCAAGGTGATGTTTCCAATCAGTTGTTATAGTTATTATGTCGCAATCAAGCACCTAAACCATCCTGTATTTCTGAAGTGGATTGTTCGATGCTGAAAGTGCAATATGCATGCTTTAATTTTCTGCCCAATTTACCCATTTCTTCAATGCGGATATACTACCAATTTATATAAACGAGCCGTGCCAACGTAATTACACAAGTCAATTTTGTGCAAAACCAACCTCATTGTTTTGTAGCTGCCCATCAAACAATCAACTCTCCCTCGCAGGACCCTTAAGGCCAACTTGGAAAACCAGACAACAATTCAATGTAATTCCTTAAGTCACGTTGGAACCATTCCCTAACCAACTCTCCCTCGCACCATGTTGCAAACAAACATTTCTTCTACATTTTCCCACCCAACAACTTAGGCATAGTGCAATATTCATGTTTATTGGTGTGTTTCTTTCATGTGCCAGGATCATCACATATATTTTCGTGTGTGTGCCCCGCCATTCATCTGCACATGGTGTTACGGTTTGGAGCTTCAAGTGAGCCTAAGGTTGGAATGCCTCACCCTATGCCATAGCCACATATTTCTTACCTTATGCCAATGCAGTACTAGAGCAAATGTTTTCCTTAATCAGCACAACAATGCATGTCAAGTTAACCATCTCACTAACACTACTAAACTGATACCAACTATGTCTAGCATTCGCAAATACTTGGTGTCCATATGTCTTACATAGCCAACGGAGACACACACCCCAGATATTACATCTTCAGTTTTGTATCGCCCGTGAAATCTAGGAACCGTTGGCACACCACAAATTTGTGGGGTGCCAACTAACATTCCCAGATCCACCTATAATCAAACACTTCTCTGACCGTCTCAAAGATTTTGCGTTCCAAAAGGATGCTGCCATCCAGTAGCATTTAGAATGGCAGCACCTCCTCAACCATGAAGTCTGGCAGCTCACCCACATTGCCTCTCACCGAGATAACTTCATATGCTATGGATTGCCGCAGGTAGTTTAGGCGTCCCTGCAATTTAGCACTTCTCATTTTTAGACATGCTCGCATATTTGTTTCAAGTGATGAATAAATGTTAAGGTCGTCTGCTCACCGGGGTTAGCTGAGTCTGAAGATATAGCCCAGTGTACTCCCTGTTGTAGTTGATAATGTGCAGCCAGCTATCCTCTCTGCTTGTACACGAGCACATGAAAATAAGTTAGAACTTGTATGTGGCACAATTTATATTTTTGAAAATTCGAACATGTGGTCATCCATCATACATCTCGCAGCTTTCATGCATGCCAACGTCGTTGTAGTTGATCGTCCAGCCCTGAGCCGGCACATACCACCCAGCGATGTTCTCATGTATGCAACGCCTAAGTCCCGCTAGGATGAAGTTTGCATTGTCTTCATGATTGTACTGCATCTCCTCAATTGGCTCTGAAGTCTCACATGGGTCCATGACCAACAATGTCCTCTCTTCGACATCCACAACATATAACGACCAACTTTCCATCATTGGGACTGGGAGCATGAGCTGCATAGCAAATAGAAGAACATATAGTCTTGTTCAATCTGTCACATTTGATAATATCAGCAACGTTCACATAAGCTCATGCTAGTATATTTGTTGACGGGCTACCTTCTTTGTCCATTGCAGTCGATACCCGAGCGCCTCATAGCTCATCATTGTATTCATGAATTCGAAGTCCAAATCATAAGACCTGTACATAAGAGCGAGCTACGCAAAGGGACAACAAGTAAGTATCCACGTGTTTCAAATTCGAGCCATGGTTTATGACATGTAAGTACACACTCACCACAAATCGCAAGTCAAATATGTGTCGCCACCTGATCTCCCAGTCACCGTACATTTGTCCGTCCTTGTACACCAGCATCCTTGACACAGCTGACCAACCGACTGTTGTCACGTGTCCCTCTGGGCCAAACTCATTCACAAAGTCCTCACCTGACATCACTATCAGGTAAGGCAGCAGGTGTTTGTACCATTTCCTGCAAGTTCGAAACACACAATTCAACATCCGTGCAAAACAACATACCCAAGTTTTTTCATGTGATCTACTCGATTAGTAAATTAACTTACCGGTTGCGATTCCTTGAGCTGCTAATGCACATTTTGTCCCAGAATTCCACAACATTCTTTGCAAGGGGTTCCTCATGCTTCAGACCAGCTTTACCGGGGAACACGTCTCCCTTGTTATCCATTTCTATTTTCACTATGGTCCTCACCATGCCAACACGCAACCTCAGGTTGCTATTCATTCGCCCTGAGATGACTCCTACCCCCCTCTCTACGCCAGCATTCACTGCACTAGACATCACAGTTACATAATTAGATGTAGTTATGTTCCCCCGCACAGATTCACCTATAGATATGTATCTTATATCACTGGTAACAAACCTGTGTGTCCATCATTCGTCGCTGGATGTTCGTTTTGAGCATGCTTGTTGGGGAACGTAGTAATTTCAAAAAAAATCCTACGCACACGCAAGATCATGGTGATGCATAGCAATGAGAGGGGAGAGTGTTGTCTACGTACCCTCGTAGACCGATAGCGGAAGCGTTATGACAACGCGGTTGATGTAGTCGTATGTCTTCACGGCCCGACCGATCAAGCAATCAAACTACGGCACCTCCGAAGTTTTAGCACACGCTCAGTCGATGACGATCCCGGACTCCGATCCAAAGAAAGTGTCGGGATGAGTTCCACAAGATGACGACATGGTGACGATCTTGATGTTCTACCGTCACAGGGCTTCGCCTAAGCACCGCTACAATATTATCGAGGATTATCGTGGAGGGGGGCACCGCACACGGCTAAGAGAACGATCACGAAGATCAACTTGTGTCTCTAGAGGTGCCCCCTGCCCCCGTATATAAAGGAGCAAGGGGGGAGGAGGCCGGCCCTAGGAGGGGCGCGCCAGGGGAGTAGGATTCCTATTCCTAGTTGGAGTACGTTTCCTCCTTTCCTAGTCCAACTAGGAGAAGGGAAAGGGGAAGAGGGAAGGAAGGAGAGAGGGCGCGCCCCAAACCCCTTGTCCAATTCGGATCGGGCTTGGGAGGGCGCGCGCCACCTCCCCGGTCCTTCCCACTAAGGTCCATTAAGGCCCATTGCTTCTTCCTCGTATTCCCGTAACTCCCCTGCATCTCAAAATACCCGAATCACTCAGAACCTTTCCGATGTCCGAATATAGTCGTTCAATATATTGATCTTTACGTCTCGATCATTTCGAGACTCCTCGTCATGTCCCCGATCTCATACGGGACTCCGAACTCCTTCGGTACATCAAAACTCATAAACTCATAATATAAGCATCGCCGAAACCTTGCGTGCGGACCCTACGGGTTCGAGAACAATGTAGACATGACCGAGACACGTCTCCGATCAATAACCAATAGCGGAACACGGATGCTCATATTGGCTCCCACATATTCTACGAAGATCTTTATCGGTCAGACCGCATAACAACATACGTTGTTCCCTTTGTCATCGGTATGTTACTTGCCCGAGATTTGGTCATCGGTATCTCAATACCTATTTCAATCTCGTTCTGGCAAGTCTCTTTACTCGCCTATAATACATCATCCATAACTAACTCATTAGTTGCAATGCTTGCAAGGCTTATGTGATGTGCATTACCGAGAGGGCCCAGAGATACCTTTCCGACAATCGGAGTGACAAATCCTAATCTCGAAATACGCCAACCCAACATGTACCTTTGGAGACACCTGTAGAGCTCCTTTATAATCATCCAGTTACGTTGTGACGTTTGGTAGCACACAAAATGTCCCTCCGGTAAACGGGAGTTGCATAATCTCATAGTCATAGGAACATGTATAAGTCTATAAGAAAGCAATAGCAACATACTAAACGATCGGGTGCTAAGCTAACGGAATGGGTCATGTCAATCACATAATTCTCCTAATGATGTGATCCCGTTAATCAAATGACAACTCATGTCTATGGTTAGGAAACTTAACCATCTTTGATCAACGAGCTAGTCAAGTAGAGGCATACTAGTGACACTCTGTTTGTCTATGTATTCACACATGTATTATGTTTCCGTTAATACAATTCAAGCATGAATAATAAATATTTATCATGAAATAAGGAAATAAATAATAACTTTATTATTGCCTCTAGGGCATATTTCCTTCAGTCTCCCACTTGCACTAGAGTCAATAATCTGGATCACATCACCATGTGATTAACATCGATAGTTCACATCATGATGTGATTAACACCCATAGTTCACATCGCCATGTGACCAACACCCAAAGGGTTTACTAGATTCAGTAATCTAGTTCACATCGCTATGTGATTAACACCCAAAGAGTACTAAGGTGTGATCATGTTTTTCTTGTGAGAGAAGTTAAGTCAACAGGTCTGCCATATTCAGATCCGTAAGTATTTTGCAAATTTCTATGCCTACAATGCTCTGCACGGAGCTACTTTAGCTAATTGCTCCCACTTTTAATATGTATCCAGATGAAGACTTAGAGACATCCGGATCAGTGACAAAACTTGTATCGACGTAACCCTTTTACGACGAACCTTTTGTCACCTCCATAATCGAGAAACATATCCTTATTTCACTAAGGGTAATTTTGACATTGTCGATGATCTACTCCTAGATCACTATTGTACTCCTTGTCAAAATCGGTGTAGGGTATACAATAGGTCCGGTACATAGCATGGCATACTTTATAGAACCTATGGCTGAGGCATAGGGAATGACTTTCATTCTCTTTCTATCTTCTGTCGTGGTCGGGCTTTGAGTCTTACTCAATTTCACACCTTGTAACACAGGCAAGATCTCTTTCTTTGACTGTTCCATTTTGAACTTACTTCAAAATCTTGTCAAGATATGTACTCATTGAAAAAACTTATCAAGCAACTTGATCTATCTCTATAGATCTTGATGCTCAATATGTAAGCAGCTTCACCGAGGTCTTTCTTTGAAAAAACTCCTTTCAAACACTCCTTTGTGCTTTACAGAATAATTCTACATTATTTCTGATCAACAGTATGTCATACATATACTTATCAGAAATGTTATAGTGCTCCCACTCACTTTCTTGTAAATACAGGCTTCACCGCAAGTCTGTATAAAACTATATGCTTTGATCAACTCATCAAAGCGTATATTCCAACTCCGAGATGCTTGCACCAGTCCATAGATGGATCGCTGGAGCTTACATATTTTGTTAGCACCTTTAGGATTGACAAAACCTTCTGGTTGCATCAAATACAACTCTTCTTCAAGAAATCCATTAAGGCTTGTAGTTTTGTTATCCATTTTCCGGATTTCATAAAATGCGGCAATTGCTAACATGATTCGGACAGACTTTAAGCATCGATACGAGTGAGAAAATCTCATCGTAGTCAACACCTTGAACTTGTCGAAAACCTTTTGCGACAATTCTAGCTTTGTAGATAGTAACACTACTATCAACGTCCGTCTTCCTCTTGAAGATCCATTTATTTTCTATGGCTTGCCGATCATCGGGCAAGTCAACCAAAGTCCATTCTTTGTTCTCATACATGGATCTCATCTCAGATTTCATGGCCTCAAGCCATTTTGCGGAATCTGGGCTCATCATTGCTTCCTCATAGTTCGTAGGTTCGTCATGGTCAAGTAGCATGACCTCTAGAACAAGATTACCGTACCACTCTGGTGCGGATCTCACTCTGGTTAACCTACGAGATTCGATAGTAACTTGATCTGAAGTTATATGATCATCATCATTAGCTTCCTCACTAATTGTTGTAGTAGTCACGAGAATGCAGTTTACGTGATGAACTACTTTCCAATAAGGGAGAAGGTACAATTACCTTATCAAGTTTCTACTTTCCTCCCACTCACTTCTTTCGAGAGAAACTCCTTCTCTAGAAAGGATCCATTCTTAGCAACGAATGTCTTGCCTTCGGATCCGTGATAGAAGGTGTACCCGACAGTCTCCTTTGGGTATCATATGAAGACATATTTCTCCGATTTGGGTTTGAGCTTATCAGGATGAAACCTTTTCATATAAGCATCACAATCCCAAACTTTAAGAAACGACAACTTTGGTTTCTTACCAAACCACAGTTCAGATTGTGTCGTCTCAACGGACTTAGATGGTGCCCTTTTTAACGTGAATGCAGCTGTCTTTAATGCATAACCCCAAAAACGATAGTGGTAGATCGGTAAGAGACAAAATAGATAGTACTATATCCAATGAAGTACGGTTATGACGTTCGGACGCACCATTATGCTGTGGTGTTCCAGGTGGCATGAGTTTGTGAAACTATTCCACATTGTTTTAATTGAAGACCAAACTCGTAACTCAAATATTTGTCTCCGCGATCAGATTGTAGAAACTTTATTTTCTTGTCACGATGATTTTCCACTTCACTCTGAAATTCTTTGAACTTTTCAAATGTTTTAGACATATGTTTCATCAAGTAGACATACCCATATCTGCTCAAATCATCTGTGAAGGTCAGAAAATAATGATACCCGCTGCAAGCCTTAATATTCATCGAACCACATACATCAGTATGTATGATTTCCAACAAATCTGTTGCTTGGTTCATTGTTCCGGAGAACGGCGTTTTAGTCATCTTGCCCATAAGGCATGGTTCGCAAGCATCAAGTGATTCATAATCAAGTGATTCCAAAAGCCCATCGAGATGGAGTTTCTTCATGCGCTTTACACCAATATGACCTAAACAGCAGTGCCACAAATAAGTTGCACTATCATTATTAACTTTGCATCTTTTGGTTTCAATATTATGAATATGTGTATCACTACGATCGAGATCCAACGAACTTGTTTCATTGGGTGTATGACCATCGAAGGTTTTATTCATGTAAACAGAACAACAATTATTCTCTGACTTTAATGAATATCCGTATTGCAATAAACATGATCAAATCATATTCATGCTCAACGCAAAAACCAAATAACATTTATTTAGGTTCAACACTAATCCCTAAAGTATAGGGGAGTGTGCGATGATGATCATATCAATCTTGGAACTACTTCCAACACACATCGTCACTTCACCCTTAACTAGTCTCTGTTTATTCTGCAACTCCTGTTTCGAGTTACTACTCTTAGCAACCCAACCAAAGATCAAATCTTGAGGGGTTGCTATAAACACTAGTAAAGTACACATCAATAACATGTATATCAAATATACTTTTGTTCACTTTGCCATCCTTCTTATCCACCAAATACTTGGGGCGTTCCGCTTCAAAGGACCGGTCCCTTTGCAAGAGAAGCACTTATTCTCGTGCTTAGGACCGGACTTGGGCTTCTTCACTTGAGCAAAGAACTTGCTTGTCGCTCTTCTTGAAGTTCCCCTTCCTCCCTTGCCCTTTTCTTGAAACTAGTGGTCTTGTCTACCATCAACACTTGATGTTTTTCTTGATTTCTACCTTCGTCGATTTTAGCATCACGAAGAGCTTGGGAATCGTTTCCATTATCCCTTGCATATTATAGTTCATCATGAAGTTCTACTAACTTGGTGATGGTGACTAGAGAATTCTGTCAATCACTATTTTACCTGGAAGATTAACTCCCACTTGATTCAAGCGATTGTAGTACCCAAACAATCTGAGCACATGCTCACTAGTTGAGCGATTCTCCTTCATCTTTTAGCTATAGAACTTGTTGGAGACTTCATATCTCTCAACTCGGGTATTTGCTTGAAATATTAATCTTCAACTCCTGGAACATCTCATATCGTCCATGACGTTCAAAACGTCTTTGAAGTCCCGATTCTAAGTTGTTAAGCATGGTGCACTAAATTATCAAGTAGTCATCATATTGAGCTAGCCAAACGTTCATAACGTGCGCATCCGCTCTCGCAATAGGTCCGTCACCTAGTGGTGCATCAAGGACATAATTCTTCTATGCAAAGAATGAGGATAAACCTCGGATCACGATCCAATCCGCATCATTGCTACTAACATCTTTCAACACAATTTTCTCTAGGAACATATCAAAATAAACACAGGAAGCAACAACGCGAGCTATTGATCTACAACATAGATATGCTAATACTACCGGGACTAAGTTCATGATAAATTAAAGTTCAATTAATCATATTATTTAAGAACTCCCACTTAGATAGACATTCCTCTAATCCTCTAAGTGATCACGTGATCCAAATCAACTAAACCATGTCCGATCATCACGTGAGATGGAGTAGTTTCAATGGTGAACATCACTATGTTGATCATATCTACTATATGATTCACGCTCGACCTTTCGGTCTCCGTATTAGAGGCCATATCTGTTATATTCTAGGCTCGTCAAGTTTAACTCGAGTATTCCGCGTGTGCAACAGCTTTTGCACCCGTTGTATTTGAACGTAGAGCCTATCACACCCGATCATCACATGGTGTCTCAAAGACGAAGAACTTTCGCATAGCGGTGCATACTCGGGGAGAACACTTTTACTATGATAATTTAGTGAGGGATCATCTTATAATGCTACCGCCAATCAAAGCAAGATAAGATGCATAAAAGATAAACATCACATGCAATCAATATAAGTGATATGATATGGCCATCATCATCTTGTGCTTGTGATCTCCATCTTCAAGCACCGTCATGATCACCATCGTCACCGGTGCGACACCTTGATCTCCATCGTAGCATCGTTGTCGTCTCGCCAATCTTATGCTTCTACGACTATCGCTACCGCTTAGTGATAAAGTAAAGCATTACAGGAAAATTGCATTGCATACAATAAAGCGACAACCATATGGCTCCTGCCAGTTGCCGATAACTCGGTTACAAAACATGATCATCTCATACAATAAAATATAGCATCACGTCTTGACCATATCACATCACAACATGCCTCGCAAAAAAGTTAGACGTCCTCTACTTTGTTGTTGCAAGTTTTACGTGGTCGCTACGGGCTTAGCAAGAACCGTTCTTACCTACGCATCAAAACCACAACGATAGTTTGTCAAGTTGGTGCTGTTTTAACCTTCGCAAGGACCGGGCGTAGCCACACAGTTCAACTAAAGTTGGAGAAACCGACACCGCCAGCCCACCGTGCAAAGCACGGCGGTAGAACCGATCTCGGCGTAACGTCTGGCGTAATGTCGGTCCGGGCCGCTTCATCCAACAATACCGCCGAACCAAAGTATGACATGCTGGTAAGCAGTATGACTTATATCGCCCACAACTCACTTGTGTTCTACTCATGCATATAACATCAACACATAAAACCTGGCTCTGATACCACTGTTGGGGAATGTAGTAATTTTAAAAAAAATCCTACGCACACGCAAGATCATGGTGATGCATAGCAACGAGAGGGGAGAGTGCTGTCTACGTACCCTCGTAGACCGATAGCGGAAGCGTTATGACAACGCGGTTGATGTAGTCGTATGTCTTCACGGCCCGACCGATCAAGCACCGAAACTACGACACCTCCGAGTTTTAGCACACGTTCAGCTCGATGACTATCCCGGACTCGATCCAAAGAAAGTGTCGGGATGAGTTCCACAAGACGACGGGCATGGTGACGATCTTGATGTTCTACTGGTCAGCAGGCTTCGCCTAAGCACCGCTACAATATTATCAAGGATTATCGTGGAGGGGGGCACCGCACACGGCTAAGAGAACGATCACGAAGATCAACTTGTGTCTCTAGAGGTGCCCCCTGCCCCTGTATATAAAGGAGCAAGGGGGGAGGAGGCCGGCCCTAGGAGGCGCGCCAGGAGTAGGATTCCTACCCTAGTTGGAGTAGGTTTCCTCCTTTCCTAGTCCAACTAGGAGAAGGGGGGAAAGGGGAAGAGGGAAGGAAGGAGAGAGGGGCGCGCCCCAAACCCCTTGTCCAATTCGGATCGGGCTTGGGAGGCGCACGCCACCTCCCCTGGTCCTTCCCACTAAGGCCCATTAAGGCCCATTGCTTCTTCCTCGTATTCCCGTAACTCCCCGGTACCTCCGAAAATACCCGAATCACTCAGAACCTTTCCGATGTCCGAATATAGTCGTCCAATATATCGATCTTTACGTCTCAACCATTTCGAGACTCCTCGTCATGTCCCCGTTCTCATACGGGACTCCGAACTCCTTCGGTACATCAAAACTCATAAATTCATAATATAAGCATCGCCGAAACCTTAAGCGTATGGACCCTACGGGTTTGAGAACAATGTAGACATGACCGAGACACGCCTCCGATCAATAACCAATAGCGGAACTCGGATGCTCATATTGGCTCCCACATATTCTACGAAGATCTTTATCGGTCAGACCAAAGATCGGTCAGACCGCATAACAACGTACGTTGTTCCCTCTGTCATCGGTATGTTACTTGCCCGAGATTTGATCGTCGGTATCTCAATACCTAGTTCAATCTCGCTATCGCAAGTCTCTTTACTCGCTCAGAATACATCATCCCGCAACTAACTCATTAGTTGCAATGCTTGCAAGGCTTATGTGATGTGCATTACCGAGAGGGCCGAGAGATACCTCTCCGACAATCGGAGTGACAAATCCTAATCTCGAAATACGCCAACCCAACATGTACCTTTGGAGACACCTGTAGAGCTCCTTTATAATCACCCAGTTATGTTGTGACGTTTGGTAGCACACAAAGTGTTCCTCCGATGGCAGAGTTGCATAATCTCATAGTCATAGGAACATGTATAAGTCACGAAGAAAGCAATAGCAACATACTAAACGATCGGGTGCTAAGCTAACGGAATGGGTCATGTCAATCACATCATTCTCCTAATGATGTGATCCCGTTAATCAAATGACAACTCATGTCTATGGTTAGGAAACTTAACCATCTTTGATCAACGAGCTAGTCAAGTAGAGGCATACTAGTGACACTCTGTTTGTCTATGTATTCACACATGTATTATGTTTCCGGTTAATACAATTCTAGCATGAATAATAAACATTTATCAAGAAATAAGGAAATAAATAATAACTCTATTATTGCCTCTCGGGCATATTTCCTTCAATGCTGCCCATGCAGACCAGCAGCCCCTGCTGCCGATGTTCCTCCAACATCTCTGACTGTGAGTACATATAGATGGCGCAAATAAGGTATGGCATGAGACCGTTTTACTGACTTGCGGTTACAGGGTGGGTTATGTTTTCCACTCACTTGTATTCCCCGTGAAGTTATGTCTTGCAATTCGCTGAAGTACACCTACACCAGTTGTCACTGGTTCTGCTTGGTCCGGTTCTGCAAATCCACGCACTATAATAAGAGAATTGAGTAGGATTCATCAGCTTATTAAGGTTGAGATTTTTAATCACCTTCATGATGCCCAGATCTGCCAATAGGTGGATTCAAGTCATACCCACCACCTGCAGAAGTAGCCCCTATTGCAGAACCTTCTCCGGCTTCCCTGACTATCAATGCAAATACAAGATCAATGCGTGTCATCGCATTCCTCAACAGTTCTTCATCATTAGGGAATGTTTTTCACTCACTTGTAATCCCTGGAAAGACATATCCCGTGCTGCTTCGGAGGACACCTCCTCGAGTTGTTACCGTTTCAGTTTGCCCTGTTGCTGGAAGAGCAAGCATTATTTTTTTAGTTAGCCCTCTGCTAATGTGGCTTAGTTGCTATAAGTTGAGTTTTAATTTTTTTTTTACAAACCTTGACGACGCTCATCATTCCTGGGTTGTGCTATTAAAACATCTCCTCGCGCTGTCATCGTTTGAGTTTGTCGCGTTCCTACAAGTTCAAGCAGTATAGTTAGTCAGCCTAGTGCCAATTTGATCTACTTGAAGTACGATTAGATTAGATTTGTCTACGAACCTTGAACATGATCACCATTCCCTGGCTGTGCCATCAACCCATTTTGGTCTGAGTCGTTACCACTCCCACCGTATTGATATGAACTTCGTGTCGAGGATGACTGCCTGCCTGATCTCTCGATACGTCTCCTTTGTCGGCACTGCCGGCTCCCTCTGTTTGCGCTCCGCTTATGTCGCCTTCGGATTCCTTCTAGTCCTCTACCTGCCATGTATAATGGACAAACATGACAATTTGAAATTCTGAATCTATGCCGCCTGGCCAATATGTACACCAACAGCAACAGCACCTGCTTCATTGGTCCCAGCCGGCACAGGTTCAATCACAGTTGTTGCTGCCATTGGATGGTATTCACATGGTGGCGATGATCCAACAAATGCCATCCCTAAAAATTTGTAAATCAAATCTCCCACCAACTGGTTCATGAACACTGTCCCCGATTTAGTTGCATACATTATCTCATGCAAAACACTTACCATCTATTGTCGTCTGAAACTTCATGCAATGTGTGTTCCCCGTGCTTCCTTGCCAAGCTGTATTGCTCACTGGTGCCGCCACGTCTGCCCTGACCTCACTAACTGTGGACAAGAAGTAAACAACATTATCACGTAACATCATGCACACTTTGGGTACGAACATTAGCAGAAAACAAGGGGGCTCACCTGCTGTTGGCAAAGCTGGCATCATCTCTCGACGGCCTCCCGGGTATGCTCGGTCACACTCAGTGTTGCCTGAATTATCTTCTGCTTTAACAGAATCCACTCTTGAAGTATTCTCTGCCAAAACAATATCATCATTTTCACAAGTTGTAAGTTACATACTGGTTTCATGACTATTTGTACAAACGCATACCATTTAGCTCGGGCCCTGTCTCAACCTCTCTATCTGGAGTGCTTATGGTTAAGTCAATGAACACCACTACAAGACATGGAATATGGTTAGATGTATGTTTACCTTTGTACTCAGATTACATTTTTCGCACCACTCTCACATACCTGGAGCCTCACCATCAACCTCATTATGTGATACTGGAACACTCGTAACTAAGTCAATGAATGGAACCTCCATCTCTGCAACAAGAACATGCGTTAGGTTTGTTACCACATTATTGTCTACTGGTTGCCGCAATGATCATTATTTCTAAACTGACCATTCGGGTCATACAAATTCTGTACTGATGAAGCAAATAGGCCATCAGGTGACATTATCATTGGTTCAACAGGACCATTTTCTATGAGGCTGTCATGGTATCTTCCAATCATGTCATCATGAGGCCCCATACTTTCCGACCCCGGAGATAACGGCCCGATGTCTACCTGCCCTGTTGCAATCTCTTCTTGGGCACTTTCTATGAGCATGGCACTCATCATGTTGCGCACCCCCATACCCATCATAATAGCTTCAGCTGCAAAATCAAACATTTTCATTTATGTTAACCATCCATAATTCCATTCCTGTGTTCATGTGAAAGAACTTTTTACATGGTCATTCGGCGGTGCTAACCTTCAATGTCTGTTGATGCTTGCAGGAACCTGCTTATGAGCCCAGCGTGCAAGTTGTCGTCTGCCCTTTGTTCTGGATCCACCACATACTCCGCTGAATCTGGAACACCACTACCGACCACTGCATTTGCTCGTGTCATCGGTGAATCAGAATGTAGCCTGGTTGGTTCAGCTCCACCGTCTACAGCTTGACCTGCAATACAAAACACATTCCACGTGTTAGCCCAGCACAAACTGAAGAGCTGGTCGGTGTGCAAAATGATTTTTTTGCTGATATCTTTGCTGCTCATATACAACTGACTGATATATTTGCTGCACCAACCTGCAGTATGAAGCTCTGGGACACTGGGCTCTAGTGGGTGCGCAAACTGAACCAACGGCACTCTGGAATCTATTGGCGGTGCAAATTCAAGAGCTGGGACACTGGACTCTACCGATGGTGCTACCGTGCTTTGTCCGGCGATCCGCAAGCGCGGTGAATCATATGTTCGTGCTGCCAGCTCTGTCCAATGCCATCACAATCTCTATTAAGCATGGTGGGTCACGAATGGGGCATGACGAAACAAACTCATTTTATCCTTTACGTCGCACCCTTACCTGGTATGCTAATGACAGGTGCACGCGGAAGACCTAGTTTCCCAGCTTGACTTTCTGCATTGTTTAAATAAATTTTTCTGTTAGTCATACAAAGCACACATACACACCACATGCACTCATTCTGAATCCTAGATGCTTGAACTCACCTTCACGCTGCAGAACTCTTGCATGGTTCCTTCCTATGCGTTCATAGTGAGTCTTCATATCGTCTTCGCTATCTGATGATTCAAATTCGCTATCTTCCTCTAATATACTTTTGCCAGGATCCCCTGCATCAATTTGCCGGATGCGGCTCTGCCTTCTGGCTTCATACCACCTTCATTGATTACAACTGGCTGATGTCGATCCCTAACGGCTTGCGTTTCTCTACCTGCAACACATCGGTAAGTAGTGAGTGCTATGTACAATGGTACCACCAAACAGATATTGCCGGTCCTAATGTTAACTTGTCGCACCCACCTTGCAAATCGGCTGCAACCTGATTAATCTCTTCTTCATTTTCAGATGCTGAATCGTATCCATTACATTCTGCACATAGTACACAAAGGACAAAAGTTATTTGAACTGCAATCACAATCACATGTTCCGTGCAACGGGGTGAAGAACAACTAGTGCAATTTGTAGTTGAAGTTTGTCCGAAACATACCATTTTCCTGGCTCCGGGACCTGGACCCTTCAAAGCTCATTTCATCCTCTGACTGAGCAGTTGATTTGGTGTTCTGGATGTGGACATTTTCAGCGCTGATTATAGCCAGCAAGCCAGGTTGACCAGTGACACCTTCATTATTAATTACATCTGCCTCGTCATACGAGTCATACACTAGAACTGCAAATTTAGAAATGCAATTATCAATAAACTAACATTTCATATTCTCTTGCTCATCCATAGCATAATGCATCAATGTTATGGCTGTCCTGAGTGCCCACCTATTGGTTCGGTACAATCGCTCCCAAGCTCCTCAACAACCAAACCTTGATTCCATATAGCAAGCTGCATATCATTTGATATATGTTCTTCAGCGTTAGGCTGCGCAACGCCTGTCAGTGTGGCCATGGTCTGGTTTTGACCACTCAAGTTGTCTTCCCCTTCGGCTGCTCCTTCTTCGGCACCTCCTGTGTCCATGTTGGCACTGCCCAAGCTTGGATCGCCATTATGTGCTCCAACTCCTGCATTTCCAGTGTTTGCTGCAAAGAGCTGAAAGTTTGCCAATGAAGATTATTAGTAAGCAGCCACTAAAGCATCATGACATCGACAATACTTCAAGTTTGCTCTGTTTTACCGAATTAGCTGTAGCTGCCATTAGAGGGTGCCACATCCATACTTGCTGCAGCATGTATCCTCAGGCCTGGTCTGTAAAGCACATTTACATTTTCATCATTTTCATCATTGTCATCATTGTATGATTGTGTCTATCATCAAAATAATAGTGTAATTACCGGGTAATATCCTGGGTTCTCCCTCTCTAGCTGGATTAATCTCCTCACTAGTGGATAAGAGTAAGCACAAATTCTTGGCAGGAGATTCGATCGTAGGCTTGCTGGTAATCCACCCAGTCCAGTTGTACGTACTGCAAATGAAAGAGGGGGACTCCAGTGTTAGCGCACTTAAATTTTCAATACTAGATTTAACCAATGCGCTACCAAATCACATGACTTGCCTGCAGAAAAAGTGAATGGCCGCCTATGATAGCCACCTCAGCTCCAGTTGCTACGTTTGCTTGGTACTTTTCGGCAGATATCATCACGAGGTCGACTGAGTACCGTGCAATGTTGTACTCCCCTATAGCCCATGGGTCTTGGACAATGGGCAATATCTCTTCTGGTATTGCTGCAACCGACTATCTAGGGCCTAACAAAGTGGACACAGCTAGCAAAGTCGAAGCAACTGTGAATGCAATGGTCTCTTGCTCATTTATGCAGCATGGGTTTAGCCTACTAATGACATACTCTACCCTAGCATCCCCCTGACTCTCTGAACAAGTGTAGATCTATACATGGGTGTGCCAAATTCCACAATCCTCCCATGACCACGTACGCCTAAGATCCTAACTGCATCTTCATCAATGATTGTTCTAACTTGTCCATCTGGCATTCGCAATGTCCTAGTTCGAGTGTTAACTCTACCCATCAAGTCAGCAGTGAAAACCCTATCTATAGACCCAGCATATCTGTTCGTCAACAAGCCGGCCATGTCGGTTGGCTCCATTGCATGGTAAAACAAGGTACCTAACCCTAGGAAAGGGACGGTCACGAACGTGGATCTAAGCGCTGGCTCGCATCGCCTTGCATTGTCCAGGGTCATCTCCTCGCTACCACACCGCCGGCTTCTCTTCCTTGGGCGGCTGCGGCTGCGGCTGCGGCTGCGGCTGCCGGATTTTCGTCGTTTCGGCGATCTCGGAGGCCTGGCCATCATCACCCGATGACCTGCAAAGATCAATCACACATTCAGATGCGTTAGTTCTTCCTGCCATTTGGATAGCACTACTAGCATTAGATCAAGAACTAAGGCCGTACGGGAAGGCCCCTAGATTATCTACTCGATAAGGCCGTACGGGAAGGCGCCGAAGAGGTCACCGGAGCAAGACAAGCACGTAGATTAGCTACCAAAATAAGGGGACGGATCACAACGGAGTAAGCAAGGAAGTTAGAACCGATGCCAGGAGGAAAATAATGGCCGGAGCACGGCCGACGGCAGAGTATGAGGAAGAAAGAGCCAGGCTGGTACAAGCTTACCAGAAAGGCAGCGGTTGCTTCAGCTGTCCACCGGAGATCAGGTCAGATCTGGTCTTTTCCCCTTTCTGCTTGCTACCATCCAAACCTAGAACAGAGGCTCACAGTGCTCGCTGGTGGAAATGAGCAGGGGGCGGCCCGTGGGGTGAGGTTAAAACCAGCACACTCTGCCTCCACTGTTCCAGCTACCCATCCCCCATTCTTTATTTACTGCTCGTCAGAGGTGGTTTTTTGTTAGGTACAGCTTGGAACCCTCCCAGCACCACACATTTTAGAATCGAGAGGCGGGAAATATCCACGCGCCATCCCGTCTGAGCGACAGAACATCTACATTGCATGCACTTGAGCCTTTAGAACATGTTTCTACTAGTGAACGTTCGCCCAACTGATTAACGGGGTGAACTACATACGTCGCCCTTCCGCTTTGCATGCATCAATCATGCCGATCTCCATGCCATGCTGGTCGTACTTGTTGTAAACATCCGCAGGTTCACGCTTTATTGCATTCTGCTTGTATATTTTAGGACCAGCACCCACACTGCACGTACCCCTATATAAAGAAACTTCCTAATGGGGGTCCAGCTCGAAAAATGCAACAAGACAAGGACAGAGGACGTTTTCCACGGTCGTCACCACTCTTGTTGACCTTTCTCCCGAGCCAACCCCAAGTAAGGACACATGCATGCACATGCAAGCACCCGTGCACAATGCATTTTTTAATGCTTAACCAATCCATGCACCGTGGTAATCACCATCTGCATGGCTACTATGGACCACCGCATGGGTCGGATGCACTAATTTAATCAATCATGGCCTATCCAATGACACCAGGCATGCATGCCCATCCAAAACACAGTTAGCATCATGCAATAGAGATGAGCCACATTGACACACAATAATCAGCAGTAAAACATACAAGTAGATCCACTGCTGCAAGCCATACTACTTAGTTTAATACTCCACGCATCAACCAGGAAGGAAGCTACAAACACACATAAGAGGACCACAATACTTAGTTGGTAGATACGCTATCAGCACGGCAAAGGCGTCTTTTCCTACTCTGGATGAACAACATGCGGTCTACACTGCAGATACAGGGTTGATTCTAGCACGTTTGGCGATACGCCGATTACTCTCCTCCACATCTCCAACCTCTGCTAAGTTGACTTTCATGGGTTCTTTTAGGGCAGACTGCATTTGATTAGCAGCAGGGTCGTGCTCTCCGAACCCTTCCTCTGCTGCTACACCCCCTTCAACATTCTGGTTCAGGATCAGCTCCCCTGCTTCATCTTGAAGTGGTACTTCGTCCACGCCGCTATCGTGCGCAAATAAGAATTCATTAACTATGCATGCGATCTCATGCGAGCTAGATACTCTCTATGCAAATAACTGGTTCACTATGCGCACCTGCACAGACACCGTGGAGATGCCTGAGTTATCGCTAATCACATCTAGATCACCACCTCCCTGGTTAACGGATGGTTCTGATGCAGCAGCCTCCTGCAATGTAAACACATTTTCGTGAGTACTAGTTCCAGCATCACGCTTGATTCAAGGCAAGGGAAGCAAAAGAGAATGTACCTGGATCGATCCATTGCAACCCTTTGAGCAGTCTTCAGTAACTGTGAACGACGAGGCAGGACGGGAAACCGATGAAGCTCCCATCAGGTCTCTTTGAAATGTGAATGGCTACGAGGTGCTCCAAGATCTAGCCCCCCTCGCCCATTTGTACGCCGCGGATGCCCACATCCCGCCCACAAGGTTTGAATTTCGAAGTGGAAGCCCGCCCGGCTGGCTTCAGCGTCAGGCACGACATGTGTCCACTACATTTACTGTTGTCCCTCGGTCAGCATGGGCAAGGTCAGGTTGGCTTACACATGGCAGGGACACAAAAATACATTCTGGTTGATTTTCAATTGGCTTTCCAAGGAAATCCAGCTTGGGAAGCAACCATAAACATCACACATGTACAGCAGACGTTTGCATTTCAAGGGGAGCCTCTCCGAAACAAACATGAGTCCATTCTCATAGGCAAATGACAACCTTCAGTACATTTTCAGAAAATTCAGTATACGCATTCCAAACAGACATAGCAAATTCTGTTACATGGATTCGAAAACAAACACTGGTTTACACCCAGACTTTACAGACTGCATGCATTGTAAAGTAATGTATTTCTTATCAAAGCTCTCACCACATAGGCCACATACAAATTACATCAGCCTCAGTTCTGCAACCTTCTGACAGTTGTTCCTGCGATGACCTTCGACTCCACAGTTCTTGCATCTCGCCGGCTTCCGTGGCTGTTTTGGTACATCCCCGCGTTCCGGGCAGGTGGTGCGTTTGTGGCCTTGCTGCCTGCAAATACCACAAAACCTTGTTCGCTTACTTAAACCTTCATATGGGGCCTTCTCCCTGCTTGTTGTCGGCCTGCCCACCTGCTTCCGCCTGGCTGGTGCTAACAAGTTCTGCATCCGATTACCGGACTCATTAGCTGAATTGCTGCCAGCATCTTGGTAGTTCATATGTGAACCATCCACACCCTCGCACAAATCGCCATCTGATTGTACCATGGTCGCAACCCTCATGCTGCCAGCTAACCTGTCTTCCAAGCCCAACCCATCCCGTATTTCTGTGAATGGCTTCATCTCTGATACACAATTTTTGAACAGTTCTGTCAAACGTTCGTAAGCTGCCACACTTGAGTCCCCCATCCGGACAAGCTCCATAGCTTGCATGTACATATTGTAGTGCCGGAAACTAAATGGGTTCTCTTGAGAATTGTCCTTCTGGTACTGCACCTTTTCACAATATGCTTCTTTGGTATTTATGTCACACGAATGAAGTCAAGCACCTGCAGTATGCAATAGAACATCGGAATTACTTGTTTGATACAATTCACCAGCTAACAATTAGCAACAGATAATATCACATATATTTTTTCACCTTCAGTATATGGCTGCACAGCAGCCCCATGTGTGCAAACTGACCACACTCGCAGTCAAATTCTTCTCCTCCATCAAGCACAGACACCTTGTATGACGTTCTGCATCATTTCTCCCTCCGCGCAGTATCTGTATGTATTGCAACATACTCTTTACCCTTTTCGATCTCTTCCACTTGATATGCGCCACACTCGTACAATATATGACCGAATTGTTCAAACATGGCTTTGGTGTATATCTGCCCAGCATGCCTTTCGGTTGCCATATTAGCTCGCATAAGCGGCCTCCCCTGCAAAACAAACCATCCATAAATAAGTTCACAATTCAACGCCTATACATAAGTGGCAGTAGTATGTCTTTTAATTTTGGATACTTCTTACGATTGCTGTCCGCTTCTCCTCGTAATTTTCCTCGGACTCCCTGTCAAAGATTAAACTCATATACTTCCTAACAAACATATGCATTGGGCATCCAGGAGGCACGTAGTTCTTCAACATGTGGTTCACGCTTTCACTCCGTTGGGTACTAGTCATCTTTGCACAGAATACACCCTTGGAAAATGGCTTTGCCCATTTGTGACGTATCTCGTACAAGTTAGTCATGTAATCGTGATTTTTCAAGTTGTATTTCTCTATGAGGTACTTCCAACCTTCTTCAAACTCATCTATCGTTAACATGTGATTGACAACCTTGTGAAACTCCGGTCGGAAATCACTTTTTTTGAGTATAATGGTCCGAGTGATTCCTTTGCCTTCTTAAGCACATGCCACTTGCACTAGCAGTGAGCCGTGTTAGGCAACATATTACTAATTGCGACCTCCGTCGCCCTGTTTTGATCTGCATTTTATGAATTACATGGTCATTAGTTTTTCACGTTCAAACTTGCATAATTAACAAGATACTTTCCAACCAAACTAAATAATAAGGAAAGTCCCTTACCAGTCAGGATTGTTTGCGGCGCCCTGCCACCCATTATCCTTACAAACTCCGAGAATACCCACTCAAATGTCTCCATTGTCTCGTGTTTAACTAGCACCCCCGCAAGTATGATGCTCTGAAAATGGTTGTTAACCCCAACGAACAAACCAAACGGCATGTCGTACAAGTTGGTCCGATAAGTTGTGTCAAATGTAACTACATCTCCAAAGAAGTTGTACTGCAGCCTGCTGTTGCCAGTAGCCCACATCAAGTTGCTTATCCTGCCCTCACTGTCAGCTTGAACCCGGTATGTGAATTGCGGATCATTTGAACACAGCTCCTGGAACACTTCCATTGTTTTCCTGACATCATCTTCGGACTGCTCACGGCTAATCTTCCCACATAAATTTCTCAATGCTCTTTTCGTGAATGGTACATTCTCCATCCTCCCAAAGAAGCTACCAATGATGCTATACACCTTTGCGAGGCTGACATTGTTTTGTCGCAACTGCTTGACCAGGTCTCTGCTGTAGACATCAATATGCTTGTGTGACGGCCAGTGTATTGTTTGGCCGTAGGTTTGTGTCAAAGCATGGTTGTGCACATCTCGATGCTCAGCTATGTACCACCCGTTGTCCTTGGATCGGAGTAATCTCAGGAGGGCTGGGCATTCACATCGACAGGAACGAGTATTTTCAACAATCGGCTTCCCCTGAAGATATAAACAGATCATCATATTCAGTTAGAATGCACGGAAAAAGACCATGTTTATCAAAATATGCTGAAGTATTGGCTGTACCGCGCATCCACAAATGATCTCTTGCATGCACTTTGTGCGGTTCACATTTAACCTTCTTTTTCCATATCTAATCCCGAATCCTTTTTCCCATGAGTACAAGTTGTAAAAGTCGTAAGCTTCACCTAGACTGTCGAAACTTGTCCCAATCTTTGGGACGATCACTATGTCCCCTGGAGTCTCCGCAAACTCTCTCACACTCTTCTCCAGTGCCGTGACCCTGTCCGAGCAAGGGGCCTTGCCTTCAGCCGCGGCACCTACACGCACTCTGCTTTCAGAGTAGAGTAAACAATCAGGTGGTGAGTCTAATATTACAGGGGATACAACAAATGTAACCCATGAAACCACGATCACAAATGACCCTTTAAACATTCATTGTTATGAATCAATTAACTTATTTGCAATTTCGCAGGCTCCATATTTACAGGCTTATATATTTCAAGCCTTTGCACCTAAATACACAATTCTGTAAACGCATCTCCATATAAGGGAATTCGATATGTAAACTTATTCAGTTCATCCTGTCTACGGTGACCTCAACTTTATAGTAACTGAATCATTCAGAGCATGCTCACAGAATCATTCAGTTTCTGCTGTCAAAAATGCAGTAATGAGATCTCATGGAATTAAAATGCCATAGTCCAGAATACCTTTGGGTCCAGCCTGGTGCTTTAGGGTCCATTTGCTCTATTGAGTGCTCGGAGCATTGTGGCATGTCCGCAGCTTCTGTCTCCGGCAAACAGATATGGGCGTCAGCACTTGAAGCGGCCGGTGCTGGAGGCTCAACCTCCGCTGTCGCGGCGACTGGGAACCGCATAGGCTCCATGGCGCCGTTATTATCATTCACCTCCTCAAGCAGAGTTCTGGGTCGTTGACACAAACTTATCAGCGCCATATTCTAGATCGGACCGGCCAACCCCACAGTCAAAAGCGTTGGTACATAATGGTTACTGGAGCAGATTCTAACCTGTTTATCGGCTGTAGCAAGAACTCCATGGTCACCGGAGCACGTGCGATGTCGCCGGACAAGCAATACTGGTCGCTGCAGTCAACCACTCCACCCTTTCTCTTGCCTGGGATGGAAGAGAAATCCAACTTCACCACACCTACCAGCCCACCAGCCGACCCTCAGCATTAACTGCGTGCGCTGCCAGAGGCTAGCTGAAACCATCGGACCTGATCCACGGATCGGAACGGCCGCCACCCCTCGAGCCACGGCTCAGGCTATCTCCCCCGACGCCGTCCGCCCCTCCGTCCATTCATGGCCCATCTGCCAGGTCTGTATATTGGCGTATACCCTAATTTCCCACCCCCCCACATGGCCCATCTGTCAGACTGCTGCATTGAATGGTTCAAATCGCACAACTATTCTGAACGGGCCAGATACCGAGAGCATGTGAGCCCGCGCTCACATACTCCACGTCCGATAGCGAAAATACTCATGTGAGCCCGAGCTCACAGGAGCCCGGTATCTGTGCCACTTATTCCCCTCGTGATCTGGGCCGGAATGGGTATAGCGGTACGTATATTGACGGTGATGTTATTTCCCGAAATAGGAGTTGGCCCACCACACAGGTAACTCCGTCAGTTAGCTTGGTGGGGGATCAGACGGGACTGGACGGGGTGTGCCGTTTGGTCGCACATTCTGGTCTAACAGAGCCGTTTAGCTCATTTACGAGTACTAGTGGTGGCAGGCACCAATCTTCTCCAGCAATACTCCTCCCATCCCTCCCCTCTTTATAGTTCTAGATCCATCTCCCCATCGGCTGATATTGCGAGCGAGCCAACCCAGTCTAGTAGAACTTGTCCTTCCGGAGAGCATGTCTGCATCATCATCCTCCAGCGGCTTCGAGCAGCTCCCACCACTCATCAGCTGCCCTCAGTGCGGCGGCCGGGTATTCACCTGGATTGCTCGGGCGGGTCGGAATGCAGGTGTTTGTTTATACAAGTGCGTCAACAAGGACGTGAGTACGACCCATTATCGCAGTTCTCGATCTGCTCGTGTTTTCCAAACATCTAATACATTCTTCTTCCTTTGCCGATTCGATTTGTTTTTCAGTCCGGGATCTGCAACTACATGAGAACCAAGGACGAGTACCTTGCCGAGCTCAGCTACCATCTGGGGGCGGCGCAACAGTCAGTGCACGGAAGCAGCCAGGCGGGATCTTATCTGAACCGCAGGGTTCGTGTCGGAGAGCAGATGGGAAGTGTTCCAGTCGTTGCACAAGTTTTCAGGGCCCAGCCATGGATCAATCAAGGAGGCACATCCGCCGCCGCCCTCCGTGTTCTTGTGTTCTTAGACGGAGCCATACTGTTTGTCGGAGTGCTGATCTTGCTGGCGCTGGTCAAAGTAGTATTCCTGCTTAGCAGGTAGATGGTGGGCATGTTCACGGAGTACTTGGAATAATTATGAAGGTGTGCCCGTAGTATGCAAAACGCTGTTTATGCGAGATGTGCCAGGTGCTATTAGTGTAAGCCCGTTGTAATATGTCATGAACCGAGTAACGAATGTATGGTCAGTTATTTTCTGCTATGCAAACGTATGGTCTACTACCCGGCAGTACCAATCGTTCATCTTTTTTTTATTTCAGCAGTTTTACTTTTTCCCATACAATTAGGTGTGTGAACAGCGTTTTTAATTAGCGCGGCCTGCGACCGGCACGGTTGGCGGACGCAATAAAGTCCACCTATTAGCTACGGCAGCTACCTCCAGTCTGTATACCAAGCCGCCCACGCGCACCCACCCAGCGCCCCTCGTTTGTATCGCCTCCCCGGTTCCCTGCTGCTTCCGAGCAGTTGCGGCGGCTACTTTGGCCGACGGCGAACCCACTGTATCCTTGGAAGATTTGCAGGTATGCGTTCGGTCTATTCAAATCCATCCCCCCTCCCCTGCCCTCTCCCCCACCTTAAATATCCATGTGTTTAGTCCATCATATTAGCTCAAATGGTGGGAAGATCCCCAAATCTGGATCCGTCGCATGGGTCAAGCTCCCATAGGATATGTTGTTTCGTTTTTCCGGGTCCGCTTACCATCATGTAATTGCGCTGCACCTAGTGGGTTCTTAAAACATGTGTTTTCTAGTTTACTTGGAGATCTGTTCGTAGGCGGACCAGGGACATGTGCTTCACCATGTATTAATCTCAGCACAGTTTGTATCTTCAGCAACGAGAACCATGCCATTGTCTGAATCAATTTCAACATAGTTGTACCCTCCAGATTTTTCGAAAAAGTTCATGCTTCTTATATATGCTCTGAGCACAATTACATTTCATATGTAGGCATCATGTCTGACGCTGGTAGTAGTGATGGAGCGGCAGTCCTGGGTGATGCTGGAGAAGCCAACAATTATGAGCAGCCATTGCCTGCTACTGAAGCACAGCCGCCTCCTACTCCAACTTCTAGAATTTCAGTTAGGAAAGCCGTAGAAGTAATCGAGACATTCGATGAGTACAAGAGATGGCTTGTTACTGAAATTGGGTTCGGTGGAATGTTAAAGCTGCCTATGCTCCAGAAGCTAAACCTCAAGTTCAGTGCTTGGACTATGAGCAAGGTATGCGTCGAGCGTCGAGCAATTGTTCTGTCAGAAACCAAGATTCTCAAGTTTTTTGCGGAGGACATACACAAGGTGTTCGGCATACCATGTGGACACCGGAATGTTAAAGGGCGTGATGGATTCATTAATCCATAAGTTGTAAGATTTATGAAAACCACACTAGGGATGGATAGGACAGGAGTGCATAGCCTACGCGCTGCCGAGGAATTCCTTTTGCGTGACATTTCTAAGACGTCCAGCAAGCTAGAGAAGGATTGCTTCCAGATTGCATTCGTCATTTTTGTGATGGGGCATGTGCTGGCACCCAGAACAAAACATGATTATGGAACGATAGACTACTAGGGTGCGCTGGCAAACACGGATAATATTGCACAATTCAACTGGTGTGAGTTTGTACTGGAGTTTTTACTCGAGGGAGTCAGGCGGCTTAAGAATGACATGATGGCCAACAACCCGAACACCAACCTGGTTGGTTGCCACTTGTTTTTGCAGGTTTGTCAAGTAATGGTCTAATTTTATCTTTCAGGTGCAATGAAAAATCGTGCGAATCATTCAATTCACATGCTTGGCATGTAAACAATTTCTTTACAGATTTTCTTCCTCGACAACGTTGACCTGGGACTTTTCAACAAGAAGCATAATGTCCTTCCTCGGATTAGTGAATTTGACCAAAACAGCATCAGAAACATGATAACCATGGAAACCAACATTGGGAAGGGCCCTGCATCATACTCAAAATGCATGGTAACCATGGAAGCTTATCAAGTGAGGCTGACAACATTTTTTATGTTTTTTTATTCCTAACAAGACACTCGTGTCTTCATGGCAGATTCGACAGGGCCATGATATATGCTATGGACGCTGCAACATCCAAGATTCTACTGAGAGAAGCTCCAACAAGCAACTAGTAGGTGGTAATATGGATCCGCATCACAGCAACCCAACGAATGACAGGGAAGAGTCAGTGCATGCATCATCATCTGCAGCTGTCAACCTCATGGATGTGCAGACACCTCTACGAGCGCTCGGGCCAATTGATTTTGCAGAGCATATGCGTACCCGATACCCTAGCTTGGTATGATTTACTACACTGGGGCGTTTTTCCAACATTCTTCTGTGATTTGTGCTTAGTTGGACATGTGTCTGTTCATGTCACGCATTTCTGATTTTGTATCTGGTGGCGTTCCTTTTTGCTGCTGCAGGTCAAGGACGAGTTGAGTTTCATACTAAAGGAGCAGAATGCCAAATGCCAGCGTGAAATCAACACTGCTCGTGTCAATGTGCAGGCAGACATGATTAAGTTTGTCGATAAGATGATGACATCAATCAGCAAGAGGTGCATTTGCTGTGCTGCTCGAGGTTTTACTGACTGTCCAACAAGAGCAATTCAGCCATGCCCAGGGGTCGAACTTCAGACTCCTATTGGCCCGAAAATCCCAGGCGTTAGGCTCAACATGTCTGCTTGCAAAGGTTACCATGTTTGTTGTTTTGTAACTCTCTATGTTGTTCTTTGGTTTTACATGGTGCAATGTAGTGCTGTTTACATGCCCCGCTAAGTCATTTTGATGACAAATGTCACACCTTTGTGTAGGTGCCACGTCCCGCCCCAGGTCTGATGGTGATGATCAGGGAGAACAGCAGCAGAACAAGCGGGCGCGCAATGATGAAGGAGCAATCGCAGCCACGACAGAACAGATTATTATGTTTGCGAGGTAGACCCTGTAGTCAGTAAGCGAACTGTTTATTGACCTTCCGAACGATGGCAGTACAACGGTGTTTGGACAGAAGGCAGCCGGGCTTCCAGGAAGAAAATACGTTTTCAGGGCTGGTTTCCAAACTGACCCATGGATCAGGGGGGTTGTACCGTGCCCACCTCAGCCCTATGTGTCTGAACAGTTGGAAGGGTTCTTCAGTACGGCACCACCAGGAGAGCTATCTAGGTGATTATATCAAACTAAGTCATTATGATACATGCTGTTCACTTCTTTCAGTCGAGACGGTTCACATTCATATTCTCTTAACTCACAGGAACTTCCTTGTGCATGAGAACCCAAGGTACTTATGAATAACTGGTGCAGCGATTAGAATGCAGTTGGTTCAAGACGAGCCGATCGACCATGAGCTGATGTCAGTGATTATTAGAAGGTACTGTCAGGCTGATCAGGAAGCAGACAAACACTCGCCGTATCTAACATGGAGGCATCCACTTGAACCAGAGTTCTCGGTCAGCTATACAATTTTATGTGCACATGTAAAAACCACTTGCTTTCATTTGTTATTATACTGATGCTGGATATGTTCTACATGCAGACACTGATGTTGTCAGATCATGACTATGTCCATACGCTGTCTATCCAGAAAGCATTAGGGGCGGATGCGCTTAAGTATGACATTACATCAGCTCAGCTGGTAAGAGTTGTGTACTAGCAACGCCGAATTTATGTTTGTTTTTCAGTTTGATTTCCTGCTGGACTTATGCTTCCTGTCTTCTATCCAGTTCTTCATGCCCGTCCCATGCCCCGAAGGATGGATTGTAATTTTTTGGAACATGGTCACCCGCACGATGTTTGTTATCGATCCGATGTACCACAAGAAAAGCCGACCCCTGACCACTCATGAGAGGGACGAGATTATTTCTTGGAAGCTACACGATGCCCTGTTCAATTGCTTAGATGAGTACTATGCTGGGTGGCCCGTCAACAAAGAGAGATGAAATGTCAAGTTCCCTGCTCTTGCGGATAGCATTTTCACTAAGTACATTCTTCATCCACCCTTCTTGTTTTCACTCAGCGCCACCTCCATGATCTTGTTACTTATCTAATTGTGATTTGTCCCATGCCAGAAATGAAACAGGTGCTTGCGTTGTCCACATCACCCGCCATTTCGACGGCAAGAAGCTAAAGCTGCCGCTAACCAAGGTTTGTCGCTTAGCCATGTCTCACATGGAAGCTACTGGTGTGCCCTGTGTAGACTGATTTTTCTGCCAACATCAATATGCTCACTACCATTTCTGAATATCATCTTTTGCAGCACACAATATCAAAGACAAAGCGCGAAACGCTTTACGAGTGCATGAAGTTGCAGGGCAATTTCTCTTCCCACGCACGCGACACTATGTGGCGCCTCCTTGCACCGTCAGACTCCATATTTGAATCAGAATGAGCCACTATTCTATATTTATGTGTCTTTCAATCTAGCCACTTGATAATAAGTGTCTTACAACGTAAGCCCCCGCATCCGGTGTGTGATCCAAGGTGATGTTTCCAATCAGTTGTTATAGTTATTATGTCGCAATCAAGCACCTAAACCATCCTGTATTTCTGAAGTGGATTGTTCGATGCTGAAAGTGCAATATGCATGCTTTAATTTTCTACCCAATTTACCCATTTTTTCAATGTGGATATACTACCAATTTATCTAAACGAGCCGTGCCAACGTGATTACACAAGTCAATTTTGTGCCAAGCCAACCTCATTGTTTTGTAGCTGCCCATCAAACAATCAACTCTCCCTCGCAGGACCCTTAAGGCCAACTTGGAAAACCAGACAACAATTCAATGTAATTCCTTAAGTCACGTTGGAACCATTCCCTAACCAACTCTCCCTCGCACCATGTTGCAACCAAACATTTCTTCTACATTTCCCCACCCAACAACTTAGGCATAGTGCAATATTCATGTTTATTGGTGTGTTTCTTTCATGTGCCAGGATCATCACATATATTTTCGTGTGTGTGCCCCGCCATTCATCTGCACATGGTGTTACGGTTTGGAGCTTCAAGTGAGCCTAAGGTTGGAATGCCTCACCCTATGCCATAGCCACATATTTCTTACCTTATGCCAATGCAGTACTAGAGCAAACGTTTTCCTTAATCAGCACAACAATGCACGTCAAATTAACCATCTCACTAACACTACTAAACTGATACCAACAATGTCTAGCATTCGCAAATACTTGGTGTCCATATGTCTTACATAGCCAACGGAGACACACACCCCAGATATTACATAACTGACCAGCATACAAGTCTAGTTCAAACTAAGCTGGTAATAAACTTAGACGTGGCAGCCAGGTAGTGATAACAATCTCTTAAACACCCCTCTCCCCAATGTTGAATGGGGTTTGGAAGCTAAATTGCATCCCTTCTTCGGCGCCACTCTGTCTTCAGTTTTGTATCGCCCGTGAAATCTAGGAACCGTTGGCACACCACAAATTTGTGGGGTGGCAACTAACATTCCCAGATCCACCTATAATCAAACACTTCTCTGGCCGTCTCAAAGATTTTGCGTTCCAAAAGGATGCTGCCAGAATGGCAGCACCTCCTCAACCATGAAGTCTGGCAGCTCACCCACATTGCCCCTCATTGAGATAACTTTATATGCTATGGATTGCCGCAGGTAGTTTAGGCGTCCCTGCAATTTAGCACTTCTCATTTTTAGACATGCTCGCATATTTGTTTCAAGTGATGAATAAATGTTAAGGTCGTCTGCTCACCGGGGTTAGCTGAGTCTGAAGATATAGCCCAGTGTACTCCCTGTTGTAGTTGATAATGTGCAGCCAGCTATCCTCTCTGCTTGTACACGAGCACATGAAAATAAGTTAGAACTTGTATGTGGCACAATTTATATTTTTGATAATTCGAACATGTGGTCATCCATCATGCATCTCGCAGCTTTCATGCATGCCAACGTTGTAGTTGATCGTCCAGCCCTGAGCCGGCACATACCACCCAACAACGTTCTCATGTATGCAACGCCTAAGTCCCGCTAGGATGAAGTTTGCATTGTCTTCATGCTTGTACTGCATCTCCTCAATTGGCTCTGAAGTCTCACATGGGTCCATGACAAACAATGTCCTCTCTTCGACATCCACAACATATAACGACCAACTTTCCATCATTGGGACTGGGAGCATGAGCTGCATAGCAAATAGAAGAACATATATTCTTGTTCAATCTGTCACATTTGATAATATCAGCAACGTTCATATAAGCTCATGCTAGTATATTTGTTGACGGGCTACCTTCTTTCTCCATTGCAGTCGATACCCGAGCGCCTCATAGCTCATCATTGTATTCATGAATTCGAAGTCCAAATCATAAGACTTGTACATAAGAGCGAGCTACGCAAAGGGAGAACAAGTAAGTATCCACGTGTTTCAAATTCGAGCCATGGTTTATGACATGTAAGTACACACTCACCACAAATCGCAAGTCAAATATGTGTCGCCACCTGATCTCCCAGTCACCGTACATTTGTCCGTCCTTGTACACCAGCATCCTTGACACAGCTGACCAACCGACTGTTGTCAGGTGTCCCTCTGGGCCAAACTCATTCACAAAGTCCTCACCTGATAGGGCAATCGGTAAATGACGCATACCCCTCCTACGTAATGGACCGGCACATGTAGCGGTTCGCTATTGTTTTTTGCGTATGTCCCCAGCCATTTTTGTGAAGCTTCTAAAAGCTTGACTGGTTTTTCTATGTTTGTTTGGATGATTCTTTTTTTCTTTCTTTTGCTATTTTTGTTTTCGTGAACTTTCATATACATGAACTTTTCCAAATGCAAATCGTGATTTTTTATGTGTTAACTTTGCTCAAATCCTTGAACTTTTTTCAAATCCTCATTTTTTTGAATTCATGAACATTGTTCAAGTTCGTGAACTGTTTTTTAATTTATGAACTATTTTCAAATTCATGAACAAATTTTTTTATTCCCTAATTGTCTTTTAAAGTTTGCATTTTCTTGAAAAGTTGATGGTCAACGGGTGAACGGTCAACCAGGTCACCACGAACCGAGCGTCACGCGTGAAGTGCCAAGCGAGCTGATCGCCTTGCATTGTCGGGCCGGCCCAAGCGAGTAGCTGCGTGAGTGCTACTCCGCCAGGGGTGGGATGTCAACATGGTCTTGGGGAAAGAAATGAACATATGGGTAGGGATGGCAATGGGTTCCCATTACCCACATACCCTGCGGGTAAAAACCCTATTAGGGTAAGGATTGGATAAAAAATTACCCATGGGTATATAAATAGGGAAATGTTAAACCCATCGGATAGAGCGGGTACGGGTATGTGATTATATAACCCATACCCACATACCCATGTACCCATATAAAAAAATATAAACTCAAAATTATCTCTTCATTTTGTCATGAATTAGTGAACTGAAAATGCATGACTATGTGATGATGTTTTGATGTGTTGTTGTTTACGAGAAAGTGATGTTGTTTATTAAATATGTTGTTGTTTAGGATGTGTTGTTGTTTAATATTGTGTGTTGTTTGTTATAATCTATTATGCTCATTAATTATAATTATATGGTGTTGTTTATGACTATGAGTTTTTCAAACTAATACTTTGAAACATGGGTAATTTTACCTGCGGGTACCCATCTACCCTGTCGGGCAATGGGTATGGGAAAAAATTGTACCCATTGGCGAGTACGGGTAAGGATGATGAGTAAGCTCAGAGGGGACGGGTAAGGGTATGGGATGGCTCCACCCGTACCCAGGGCCGGGCCGGCAATATCTGGGGCCCTGTGCCAAACTTCAAAATGGGGCCTATCTTTTGAGGGCGGAGCCACAAAGAAAAAAATCTAAGCTAAATGAGAGACCAGATTATTTTTCCCAAATCGTATATAGTAGTATTTTAGTAATCCACAAAAAATAGTAGTATTTCAGTATAAATAGTAAATACTCAGTACCTTTTGTTCCATTGATTACGAGATCAGCAGATTCATCCTTGCAACAAGGCAAGCTCAATGGTGCCTAGGGAAACATACTGAATCACTTGATGAACGGCATCAAACCATTTGATAAATGGCATTAAAATAGAAGGGGAAGTACACTTAAAATTTGGACAGCATATAAACTAAAATTTAGACAGCCTATGCACTGAAATTTGGATAACACCAACACTGAATTTTTGGACAACAAAACACTGAAATTTGGACAGCACATACACTGAATTTTTGTACAACAAAATACTGAAATTTGGACAGCACATAAACTGAATTTTCATAGCAAGAGGAATGAATTTTGGACAACAATCAACAATACTGAATCACGGAGCTACTCGTACGTCATCAACAAGATTCCAGTAGCACATAAACTGAATTTGCATAGTAAGAGGAAATGCGGCGCTACGGAGTCTGGATGAGATTGATTTTGTTTTGACGAAGGGAGAGGAACTGTTGCTGACTCGCCGTGTCGCCCGTCGCCTGTCGCAAGCGGCAGGATTCCTGTAGGCTGTAGCGACGCGAGTGGCTTTTGCGATAGATCCGACGATCTCGTTTCGGATGGAGCAGCGGCCTGCGGACGATCGACGCCTCACGCGGACGCGATAGCAGTCCAGCGCCATGCGTGGCCCAACGCCCAGGAGCAGCTATACACACATAGGCCTATGTAAAATTTTGGGCCCCCCAGAATTTATGGGCCCTGTGCGGGCCGCACATTTTGGACAACTATGTGCCCGGCCCTGCCCGTACCCAAACCCTGTGGGTGCCATGCCTACATATGGGAGCTCCAATGGGACTGGGAGGAGCTAGAGGCGTCTGACGGAGGAGGTGGATCTTGGACACCCATGTGCCGCTAGGGGAGGCAGGGATGCAACACTCCTGGACAGAAATCGACAACAAATGAGGGGAGGCAGGGGCGAGCACCGGCGACTCGCTATGATCAGGCAAAGATGTTATCATGCAAACCATCACAACATAACTTAACCATGTTAACACGTCTCATTGATCTGTATATGACTTTGTACAACTGCATCCTCGTATTTGGGAGTGTAATCATCTTACTTGTAGTCATATGATTTTCCCCTGCAAAAATTTCTCAATATTTTTGAACAATTCTAGTGGGAACAAAAAATCCTGACCATCATAGACAGAATTGTTAGAAGCATAATGAGAAAGTTATGATGAAATGGAGAAAACTAGAGAACAATCACACACTCTTGAAGAAACACATGCTGGAGAGCGCTTTGCTAGAGTTATAGATTACTTTTAGGATTTCTGCCCCTTCGTCGGACCGTAACGGGACACAAGCCGCCTCACCATCTTTTTCGCTTGCAATGAGGACACCGAGTTCAATGTGGAAAACGCCGTGGACGTTATTGGCCTGTTCTACGTGTTACGTGAGGTTCCCATCTTTCTTCATGCTCGAGGGGATGCTAGGCGTGGGCTTCGGATCGGCCCTGTCCACACAGACATTTTGTAGCCTTGGTCGAGATAACACCCTTTGACATGGGGGGCTACTGTAGTCTTGCATCTTCAGTTATGCTAGCACATTGGCTCGTGCGTTGCGACGGAGGAAGCAAATCCTCGCATGCTCCAAGCGACCCACCCGTCTTACTACTCTCTTTGCCACCATGGTCATATTATCCACCTCATCACCACAAACGTGATAAAATTCAACACGATGAGGTTGGTATCACACCGTGGCATGCTACTTTCGCGTCTAGTTGTAATAGATTTTTTTCCCACTCTCTCCTTCTAAAAAAATAATATATGTAAACTGATAAATATCTACCTAATAGTTTGTTGCAATTAACAAGCCAAATTATCTGGCCTATGCTAGCTAAATTTTGGCTATATTAAGAAATATTTCTAAGCTAGCAAAACTTTGATTAGTTGTTAACACTGAGATAGAAAGTTTGGGATTGAGACACATATTATTCAGTACACCAATATATTCAGAGTGGTGGTGAAAAGAAGAAAAAATATATAGAAGTTTAGTAAAGGCTGCCATACTCCATGTTGCGGCCATGGTGTACAGAAGCAGAATCAAGATGCTCACATGGATGTCCAAAAGTGAAACACAGACCACCAATTGTCAGGGGTGTTTGTAACCATACTGAAAGAAAACATTCACGTCATAAGCCATCCCATAATCCACACATAGTGCTCATAAGCAATATCCGCTGGACTGTTATGTAGGCCCATACTCCAATGCTTTATACACAACCACCAATCACAACGTGCATAGACTCAAATCTGATCATTATTTTGTATGTGAAATTGAAGATTATAAGAAAGGCTGCCTCTCCTTCCTTATTTCTCTGCACGTCGGTTGAAATCATCTTATTCCTTCCTTGTTTACTACTACTGCTCCTTCATTTGGACTGCTTTCCCTTCTTTTCTTACTTTCTATCACAAGAACTCAATTCTGTTCTTTCCTTATTTCTCTCACACGTCAGCGTCTTATTTCCTTCCTTCCTTTCTTTCTATGCATGTTGTCCTCTTATTTCCTTCCTTTCTTTCTATGCATGCCGTCCTCTTTCCTTCCTTCGTTTATTTATTCCCGAGATAGCTCCTTGATACATCGAAGCTCAAAGACGTATATAAGTTGAGAGGATTTGACAAAAGAAGGCGAGGTGGGACTATTTAACAGACATAACTATTTTTCCTACACAGAACACTGGGATAGCTCAATTGGTTGCAACGATAGATCTGTGAGTGGGAGGTTGCAAGTCCACTTCCCTACAATAGCAAATATTTTTGCCTTGCCTTATGTGGGCTTGCTTTCTTGGGCCACAGCTCCAGGTTGGGCCGAGAAGCCCAGTGTGCGTACGCGCTGGGCGTGTAACTCGGATCGAAGCGACCACGAAATTTATGTTCGGAGGAAACAAAAAGTCTAACGACGGACGGACGAAATTTAAAGAGGAAGAAGCGTTAATCTCTTTAATAGTAGGTATAGATATAGATATGAGCTCATGATTACACACGGCTAGTGCCATGGAAAAGTCAAAGAGCAAAAAATAATGGCCCGATCCAGACTCTAGCAAAGCACGCAACCTGTTCCCAAGGTCTCTCAGTCCCATGAGTAGTTTTGCCCCCATCCAAAGGTCCGGATGGAACCATGGCACATACCTTGTTCGCCTCCCTTATCCTTCTCTTTTCCACTTTGCAAACATTATAGGTGGTAGTATTATGCTTGCTCTATGCTAACTCGTCCACCCTTTATAACATGGTTTGGCTAGGTGCAGATGTAGGCCCTTCATTGTTTGTTTTATTTTTCTACACTACAATAATGTACTACTGAATAATGTCTACCGTGAGTCAGGTAGCATATAGTTCTCGTCTTAGGAGATGAGGATCACTTTTAATTCTACTCCTTGTGTTTTGGTGCTTGTATTTATGAAGATTCAATGGTAGGCAATGTCTGATTGACACAGGGACCGATGCGCAATGCGGAGGAAGGCAGTGATAGGTCAGCGAGAGGGGGCGGCGGCTGGCTGGTTCTTTGCACCCCTCAGGTCCGAGGACCGACGTGGAAGGACCTGTCGTCAGAACGTCAGAGGATACCTCAGAGGGAGTGGATCATGGTAGGCGGGAGGGAAGGGGTAGGGCCATGGAAAGACGAAGAGGGTTGGCAGGGTTGCACGGATTTGACCGTACACATACGACGACCGGTAAGGAGGCGGCTACTGGGGAGAGATGGCAAGGGTTTGAGCCGACCAATGGGAATGAGGATTCGACGGTAAGGCTGGTCATAGTGGGGAGTAACTTAGACTAGTGTCATGCATATGACACTAGTCTAAGTTACTACCTTTATAATGCAAAGTAACATAATAATAGTATCATAGATGGCTTCATTTATTAGCTCGTAGACTCATCTTGTCTTGAAAAGCGGTATGTTAGAGTAACATATTATGTTATCACCTCTCATTAATTACTCGCCACATAAGCAGAATTTTCTCAAAATGCGCTATGATACTAGCTAAGTTACTCCCACTATGGCTAGCCTAAGAGCGCATGACTATTTACATGTTTATAAAATGCTCGGACCCAACCGCTGATGGTCAAGCGACCTGTTGGATGTGAGTGACCACTAGCGTTAGGAGTAGGCCATCCTCAGGTCAAGCTCGGCACATCAACTTTGACTTTTCATGACCGCCCGCATGTTGCCATGGGTTTTAGGGTTTGGACTCGGCGTATGCTGCTACACTAGTAGAAAAGGGGTCTATTGATCCGGTTGGTGAGGGTCTTTAGTCCCGGTTCATGAACCTGGACTAAAGAGTCGGTACTAATACCCTGGTCCTTTAGTCCCGGTTCTATCTAGAACCGGGACTGATGGGCCTCCACGTGGCCTGTCCGCTGAGCCCAGGCAGGAGGGCCTTTGGTCCCGGTTGGTGGCACCAACCGGGACCAATAGGCATCCACGTCCACATTTCTATGGCTCTGGTTTTGTTTTTTTTTTTAAAAGGGATGGGGGTTTTGGGGGGTTAATTTAGGTGTTTCATATATTGTGCTATAGCTAGCTAATTAATAGAGAAAAGTGTCCTCTCTTTTGTCCGTGCTTGGTCGACTCTACGTACTATACATACGTATAGAGAGGACTAGCTAGACACGCTAGCTAGCTAGTAATTAAGCAAACAGAAGATCGTCATGAACATATATGCATACAGAGAGAAGTGATATCGACCACCTCTCCTTCTCCGAGAGATTGGTCGAACAACAAGTTCTCGTATATCTATCCGACACTACCGGTTACATATATATAATTATTATCTTTTACAATACGAACGCGTGGTCCACATAGTATTCTCCGTCTTCAACGATCACGTGGTCAAGAAAGAATGCCGCCAATTCCTCTTAAATTGCTCGCATGCGATCTGGTGCTAGGAGTTCATCCCGCTTCCGAAACATCTAATTTTAAGAAAGGGGTCAATACATACATACATATATATATGAATGAATGAAACTCAACACAAATGATGGTAATAAAATAAAATTGTGAATATTTTTATTTACGCACTTCATATTGTTTGTCGGAGTAGCCCCTCTCACAGGTCGTGTGGCGGATGGACTGCAAACGTAGTATCCACAGAAATCATTCCCTTGTTCCTGCCACAACCACTTTACAAGAAACAGAGGTCAATCAAACTAATAATTAGCAAGCATGCTAAATGGTATTGATGAAACTAGCGCTTGAATCACTAGGAGATGCGCGTGGAATATGCTACTATATAGTACTTACTTTCGCGTGTCTAAATTGCAGCTTCTTCGGTAGTCCGGAGCTTTTTTGGTGAATTTTCCCAAGCCATGCCATACAAAGAAAACAATTACTTGATATCGAAATGAACAAAGTTGCTGATATGGTGGATAATGATCGATTTAACTTACTTCTCGAGCATTTCAGTCATGTCCGCATACTCCTTGGGATCTTTTTCGTCTCGAGTCTAACATGCCTTACTACTCCCTGCTCAAGCTTAATCTCTAGGAGAATATAGTGGTAACTGCATTTACATGCATAACTCATCAATATTACATTACTATAACCTGGACTAATAAGGGAAACCGAATATGCCACAAGACAATAACACTCACGCGTAGTTGTAAGGAAAGAGTATTATATTATTGTGTTCATTTATTTCCAACGATCGTAGAAAGTTGGCCTCGGTTTCGTCGGCACGATATTTAACCTCATTTGCATCTATGAGATATGTATTAATGAACCCAATATCACCCACTTGTCTTTTCTTTATTTCGGCGATCTTCAATCTGCATAATATAGTGAGGATATTTATAAATACATGCAATGAAAGAGCTGAGTTATATAGAGATACTTAATGATGTAAGTAGTACTACTTACAGACGATGTAATTGATCGTTGCTTTATCGAGGGCCAATTGATTGAAAAACTGATAGAACTCCTCAAATGGAATAGGCAACAGTTCAATTCCAAGGAGGTCATGCTCCTTTTAACTCTCACATACAAAGTACTCCTCCCTCGAGACTCTTTGCAGTTTTCATGTACCAATCATGCAATCTTCGCATCATCGTTGATAGAGAGCTTTCATCTTTGACGAGAGGCTTCCGTACTCGTATCTTTGTATCTCGCACCTCCAAGAAATCATAATGTACATCGTCAAAGTGTAATCTGCAGGATTGACATAACCGGCACCATCCTCGGATCGACGATGTCGCTAGCGAGCACCTTGAGCGGGGCACGATTGCTTCGCGTGTTCGCCGAGCTGGGCAATTTGGTTCCCAGCTCGTCGTTCTTTCATCCTTTGATCACCGACAAGATTTCCCGATCTCTCCGCTTCGCAAATGCCTTTCCAATAATGCGATCATAGTTGCCTTTAGGAGCAGACTTGGGTGTTTTTGTCAGTGCATACAGAGAGCTCTTCGCATTGACAGGATCTACCTTCTCCACCGGAGGAGGATGTCTCTTTGCTTTCAACCCCGAAACCAGTCATCCACTTGGTCTGCGCGATCTTCGCGTTTTCCTCCTCGCTCCTCTCAGACGGTAACTTCTCCGAGTCTTAGAAGGACCGAATCTGTATCTCCTCCCGCCTTTGGCTGTCTTGCTAGACGCCGGCAGAGCAGACGGAGCGGATGTCTTCTTTCCTTGCTTACGAGGCGGAGGAGAAGGACTACGACGCCACGGGAGCGCGGAGCGGGCGGCGGGTCTCTTCCGCCCTTGCCGACGAGGCGGAGAAGGAGGAGGCTGGCTGCTCGGGCGCGCTGCAGGCGGGAGTGCCGCCACGCCGGAGAAGGAGCCGGCCGAGTGCCTGATCGTCACTCACGGAGGAGGAGGCGGTGGAGGAGGCGGAGTTCTGAATCGCCGGAGGAGGAGGAGGAGGCGGAGGCGCCCAGTTCGGAAGGTTGATGAGATCCTTCCGCCATAGGCATGGAGTCTTGAGCGAGAACCCAGCCGATACTCCCCTTCACCGTAGGGTGGTCAAGCCGAGGTCCTCAAATCCTCCGTTATTTCATCGACCATCACCTTAGCATATTCTTCCGAATCGGCCGGTAGTGAAAAGTTGAGTCGGGTTTAGTAGGATAACAGAGCCAACAGCCGCCTTGACCTTAAAATTGCTCCATTGCGCCATAAGGTGGCAATGTTCAAGATCCGTGATAGCATCCACGGGATAGCCGGCGAGGAGCCGTCAAGGCATGTTGCTCTGGCTGAAGCAGCCGGTGGAAGCCACGCTGCTTCTCCGCCGAGATGGCGGGGTAGCTTCGGGAAGCTACGGCAGTCGTTGTTGTGATCTGCCGCTTCGCTCCTCTTCTCGTTCCTCTAGCCCCATTACCCTTTCGTGCGGCGCTTTGCATTAGGCTCTCGCTCCGCTTTCTTCCTCCTCTCATGGGTTTTGTAACCCCTGCGTCCGAAATCCAGCCTTCCACGAACGGAGCTGGCGTGCCTCGTGTCCGTCTGTGGTGCTCAGGATTCCCGAGGGCCATTGTGAGCTCGCCCCGCTCCCTCGTCTCGAACGAACTTCCCTTGTCAAGGCCGCTTCGATATAATGTTGAAGCCTCTTGACCGGTATGTCCAATTGTTCGTCCGTCCAAATGCACTTCCTGTTATAGGGTCCAAGGATCCGCCGCCTCAAGAACCAAGTCCGCAACGATCTGGCCAGTTCATTGTCTCTCGGTTCGATCCCTTTATCAAGCGAGATCATTCTCACTTTTGGCCCACTTAGGCCGGGCTCACGAGGTAGCCACCGACCCCGTGCGATGGTGAAGCTTCTTCTTCGCAGCATTTCTCTTGTTTGTCGCCGACATCTTTTACTCTTTTCCGATGTCTTGTAGGCCACAAATGCGGGCCACCATCTCTCGATCTTCTCATATTTGCCCTTGAATTCTGGTGTCTCATTTTTTCGACATACGTATTGAGTTCTTTCTTCCAATTCTGAACAGTTCTGCCATCTTCTTAAGAGCAAAAGACTTGATTAATGGCTCTATTCGCTTCTCCGGATCATCCTCTAGCGGTAGGGTAAAATTTGACTTCAGCTCACCCAAAGATCATTTTTCTCGCATATCATTGACATAAGACACCTCGTGGTCTTCGTTCTTAGGCTTATACCATTGGTGGATGCTGATCGGGATCTTGTCCCTAACCGTAACCCCGTGACCGAGCAACAAACGCCTTCTTTGTCCGGTAGGGTTCAATCGGTTGGCCGTCGCTGCGATTTGTATGATCTCAAACTTTTCATCCGAGCTCAACTTTTTGTTCGGGCCTCGCCTCTTTACCGGTTGTGCTCGATCCGGAGGGCTAGAAAAAGAACAAAGACGAGAGTTAATTAATATGTGTACATACCAAAACAAAGACAAGAGCTAGTCAAGACAGGCTTAACTAATATATATACCTGGCCGGACTCGGTTTGGTGATCACCGAGCCGTCCTCACGGTCTACTTCTTCACCCTCTCCTTCTTGCACCGGCATTGGGTCATCGGAGCCATGTAAATCATAGCCACCGCTTCTTCACCCTCTCCTTCCAGACCATCGTTGTCGTTGAGAAACATCAACGAGCGCATTTACATCACTTCCTTGTGCGATTATGTCCCTCAACAACGCTTCTTGTGCTTCGTCTCGGGGTGTCCATAGTTTCTACAAATATTTACAACATGGAAATTATTATTCAAACATGACAGATATGGATATATTAGTGGCAAACGTAGAACTAGCTAGCTAATCACAATAAGTAATCATATTAGTGGCCTCGACGCCGCTTCTCTAGGGTTTGGGGTGGCCTCGACAACGCTTCAAGGGTTAGGGGTGGCCTCGAGAACGCTTCAAGGAGGGGGTAATATCGACTCCCACGTGTTGAAGCTATCGGAGGGGGTCGGCGTTGAACACTACATCTATGTCCCACAAGTGACGTGGGCATCGGCGCCCTTGATGAGGGTAGAGGGTCGTGGATTCTTTGAGTGGTCGAGGTCGAGGTCGAGGATCGCCGAGGTCGGGAGGTTGCCTAGTGTCAAAAGTTCAACAAAACCATGTCTTCATCATTAGGCGAAAATGTGGTGCATGATGGTCAAGCTCTCCAAAGTTATTTTGGAGCAGGTCCCGAGATAGGATAATTCACTTTACGGTACAAAGTTCAGCAAGAACCTTCCGAATATCGTTATTTGAAAGGCCTTTGCTGAAATTGCATACAAAAGGCAAATTATCCTATCCGGGACTCCATTCCGTAATAACTTTGGAGGACTTCTGCATCATCATGCCATGGTTACTTCCGGCTAATGATGAAGCCATGGATTTCTTCAATACTTTGACACTAGGAACCTCTCGACCCTCGGCGATCCTCGACCCCTTGAACCTCGACGACCTCGAACCCTCGACCCTAGACGACTCGAACCCTCGATCCTCGACCCTAGAACCCTCGATCCCTCGACAACGCTTCAAGGGGTAATATCCACCACGCCGAGATACATACCCGGGATAAATTAATGTTTTCGGGGTGGGGGTATATCGACGACCCCCCCCCCCCACATATTGAAGTTATCGGGAGGGGGTATATGGACCCCCCCTCGTGTTGAAATTATCGGGAGGGGTATATCGACGATGACAGAGGAGAAGATTAAAAAAAAAAAAGAAGAAAAAAAAGAGGAGAAGAAGAAAGGAATAGAGGAGAAGAAGAGAAAATAGAATATTTTCTATTTTTTCTTGTTCTCCTCTATTTCTGTCTTCTGCTCCGCTTCTTTGTCTTCTTTTTTCCTCTTCTTATTTATTTCTCCTCGTCTTCCTCTCCTCTTCTTCTCCTTTCTTCCTCTTCTTATTTTCCTTTTCCTCTCCTTCTTTTTCTTCTTCTTCCTTCTTTCTAGCTAGATATATAAAACTTTTCTGAAAATGTAAATTTTGCATATATAAAACTTTTTCTTCTTCTTCCTTCTTCCTAAATATATAAAACTTTTCTAACAATGAAACTAACCTAAAATACATACATTCATAGAAAAAACATGTAAAAAATACATAAATACATATATGAACATACATAAGAAATACATATATCTAAAAAATGCATATATGAACATACATAAGAAATACATATATCTAAAAAATACACATATCTAAAAAATGGCAGCGCGGTGGCCGGGTAGGCGCAGTGCTCACAAGGGCCGACGGGCAGTAGGCGAGCGGCGGGCGGCTGAGGCGAGCAGGCGCAGTGGCGGGCAAGGCGGCGGCGACGGCTGGGCGCGACGGCGTCGACGGCTGGGTGGCGCTGGGAGATGACCGCGATGAGCTGGGTGGCCAAGGCGCGTCGGGCGGCGGGCGGTGGTGGCCTTGGGCGACGGGCGGCGACGCAAGGGCGACGGCAGGTGAATCAGGCAGCTGGCGGGCGCTGGCAATGCAGAGATGAAGTGAAAAACTCTAAGTGTTTTCTTATATAGCAGGCATTCGTCCCGTCGTGGCACCAACCGACTAATGCTTTAGTCCCTTGGTGCCACCAACCGACCAAAGGCCAATTTTCAGCAGCCCAATGGGCGGAAGCGGCCTTTGGTCTCGAGGCACCAACCGGGACTAAAGGGGCATTAGTCCTGCTGGTGCCATGAACTGCATTAATGCCCCTTTAGTCCCGTTGGTGCCACCAACCGACCAAAGGCCTTGTGCTGCCTCACCAAAATGTTTAGTCCCACCTCGCTAGTTGAGAGGGAGCCGCACCAGTTTATAAGGTGCGGTGCGCCTTCCCTCTCGAGCTCCTCTCTAAAGCAGGCTTTCGGGCCTAAACGTGCAATATGTGCATGTGGGCCTACTGGGCCTCCCGCGGGCCTGAATCCTGGCCCATGGTAGGGTTTCTAGTCGTATTCAGGCCGTGGGTGCCCATTAGGTGGCACTTTTTTTTGTTTTTTTGTTTTATTTGTTGCTTTATTTAGTTTATTTTGGTTTTGGTTTATTTTTCTTTTGGTCTTTTTCTTTATTTTTTGATTCTTTTTGCTTTTAGTTTTAGAAATTATAAACTTTCTGTTAGTGCCATTAGTTTTCAAATTTGAAAACTCTTTTTTTGTTTTCTTTGTTGCTTTATTTATTTTATTTTGTTTCTAGTTACAACAAAATACTTATTGTTGCTATTTTTATTTTTTTCAGTTTTTTGTTCTGTTTTCTGCATTATTTAGTTTTTGTTGTTTTTTGCTTTATTTTTTAATTCTTTTTGCTTTTAGTTTTAGAAAAATTATAAACTTTCTGTTAGTGCCATTAGTTTTCAAATTTGAAAACACTTTTTTGTTTTCTTTGTTGCTTTATTTATTTTATTTTGTTTCGCTACAACAAAACTGTGTGTAGAGGGACGGGCTTATAAACCGGTGTGAGCGCCTTCGGTTGGCGAGGTTTTCAAATTCATAGTTTTCAAATGAACTCTGAAAAAGTTGGCATAGCATGTGCATGTACAAAACGGACAATGGTATCATACTAAATGCATTACAAAGTTGGCATGGTATCATCATAATAGTTGCGGGAGAAAGTCTTAACTTTTTCTTCGCTTGTGTCGTTTGCTTATTGCGCCGTAACCATGGATAATCTTCATCGTTTATCAGGATGCTTGGGTCATCCTTGACTTTGAAGGGGGGAATTTCATTAAACTTTTCATACTCTTCAGACATGTCTGTCTTGCCCTCCACTCCCGTGGATGTCCCTTTTTCCTGAAAGAACTATGTGGCGCTTTGGCTCATTGTATGATGTATTCTCTTCCTTATCTTTTCTTTTCCTCGGTCTGCTAGACATGTCCTTCACATAGATAACCTGTGCCACATCATTGGCTAGGACGAACGGTTCGTCAGTGTACCCAAGATTTTTCGGATCCACTGTTGTCATTCCATCTTGTGGGTCTACACATTCTCGCCTCCCGACAGATTGACCCACTTGCACTTAAACAAAGGGACCTTAAAATCTACTCCGTAGTCAAGTTCCCATATGTCTACTATGTAACCATAATATGTGTCATTTCCCTTGTCGGTTGTTGCATGAAAGCGGACACCGCTGTTTTGGTTGGTGCTCTTTTCATCTTGGTCAATCGTGTAAAATGTATTCCCATTTATCTCAGATCCTTTCCAAATCATTACAGTCGAAGATGGTCCCCTGGACAACAAGTACAGCTCATCACAAACAGTCTTGTCACCTCCGAGACGTGTTTCCAACCAACTAACGAAAGTCCCGATGTGTTCACATGTAATCCGATCGTCAGACCGCCTCCGAGTGTTTGGAGCGCAGACGTTCTTGTGTTCATCGACATACGGGGTCACCAAGGTAGAGTTCTCAGAGAACTGTAGTGTGCTTGAGACCAAGAATATCCTTCCCTGCATATTATTGAGTCTCTTCCAAGCGTGCCTTTTCGGTCGGTCTCCCCTCATATCGCGATTTAGGGAGACCTATCTTCTTAAGGCCAAGAATGAAGTCAACACAAAACCCGATGACATCCTCTCGCTTTGATGGCCCATGGAGATGCTTCCTTCTCGCCTAGTGCTATTCTGAACATATTTCTTTAGGACTCCCATAAACCTCTCAAAGGGGTACATATTGTGTAGAAATACGGGCCCTAGAATGACAATCTCGTCGACTAGATGAACTAGGACGCGTGCGTCATGATATTGAAGAAGGATGGTGGGAACACCAAATCGAATCGACAAGACATTGCGCCACATCACTCCTTAGCGTTGATACGATTTCTGGATCGATCACCTTCTCGAGATATTGCATTGAGGAATGCACATAGCTTCACAATGGCTAATCGGACGCTTTCCGGTAGAAGCCCCCCTCAATGCAACCGGAAGCAGCTATGCGTCATAATCACGTGGCGATCATGAGACTTTAGGTTCTGGAACTTTTTCTCCGCATATTTATTATTCCCTTTATATTCGACGAGAAGCGATCGGGACCTTCATCGAAAGCAGGCATTGAAAGAATATTTGTTTCTCTTCTTTCGTAAGAGCATAGCCGGCGTGACCTTCATACCGCTTGGAGGCATGCCCTCTTTTTTGTGCAAGCGTTGCAGGTCCTCTCGTGCCTCGTGTGTATCTTTTGTCTTCCCATACACGCCCAAGAAGCCTAGCAGGTTCACGCAAAGGTTCTTCGTCACGTGCATCACGTCGATCGAAGAGCGGACCTCTAGGTCTTTCCAGAGGGTAGGTACCAAAATATAGATTTCTTCTTCCACATGGGTGCGTGATTCTCGGCGTCATTCGGAACAGCTAGTCCACCGACCCTTTCCAAAGATTACGTGTAAATCATCGACCATAGCAAGTACGTGATCACCGATACGCATGGCGGGCTTCTTCCGGTGATCTGCCTCGCCTTTGAAATGCTTGCCTTTCTTTCGACATTGATGGTTGGTCGGAAGAAATCGACGGCGGCCTGTACACATTCTTCCTGCAGCTTCCTAGGTATATACTATCGGTGTCAAGTAAGCGGTGCGTGCATGCGTGGTATCCCTTGTTTGTCTGTCACGAAGGTTACCGAGAGCGGCCAATCGTTGAGGGTCACAAACAAGAACGCCTTTAGGTCAAATTCCTCCTTTTGTGCTCATCCCACGCACGTACACCGTTTCCATTCCACAGCTGTAAAAGTTCTTCAACTAATGGCCTTAGGTACACATCAATGTCGTTGCGGGTTGCTTAGGGCCTTGGATGAGAACCGGCATCATAATGAACTTCCGCTTCATGCACATCCAAGGAGGAAGGTTATACATACATAGAGTCACGGGCCAGTGTGCTGTGATTGCTGCTCTGCTCCCGAAAGGATTAATGCCATCCGCGCTTAAAGCAAACCATACGTTCCTTGGGTCCTTTGCAAACTCATCCCAAACTTTCTCTCGATTTTTCTCCACTGCGACCCGTCGGCGGGTGCTCTCAACTTCCGCCTTTCTTACGGTCCTCACCGTGCCATCGCATCAACTTGGCATGCTCTCCGTTTACGAGCAGACGTTTCAACCGTGGTATTATAGGAGCATACCACATCACCTTCGCAGAACCCTCTTCCAGGAGGCTCGCCGTCAACATCACTGTGGTCATCTCGTCGATCTTATATCGCAATGCACCGCATACCGGCATGCGTTCAGATCCTTGTAGGCACCACGGTAGAGGATGCAACATTAGGGCATGCATGTATCTTCTCCACCTCCAATCCTAGAGGGCATACGACCTTCTTTGCTGCGTGTGTACTATCGGCAATTCGTTATCCTTTGGAAGCTTCTTCTTCATTATTTTTTAGCTTCTCAAATCCTTTATCGAGCACAAGATTCTCTCGCCTTCCACCGCAGCAATTCGAGTACGGTACCGAGCTTTGTGTTGCCATCTTCGCAATTGGGGTACAACCCTTTTTGTGATCCTCTAACATGCGATCGAACTTCAGCTTCTCCTTTTGACTTTCGCATTGTGTCCTTGCATCGACAATGACCCGGCGGAGATCATCATCATCGGGCACATCGTCTGGTTCCTCTTGATCTTCGAAGCTTCGCTTCGCTCCAAAGACCATCGTGCACATCGTTTGGTGCATCTTGATGTTCGATAGCATCACCGTATTCAGGGGCACATAGTTGTCATCGTACTCTTCTTCCTCGCCGTCTTCCATCATAACCCCTATTTCTCCGTGCCTCGTCCAAACATTATAGTGTGGCATGAAACCCTTGTAAAGCAGGTGGGTGTGAAGGATTTTCCGGTCGAGTAAGACTTCAGATTCCCACATATAGGGCATGGACAACACATAAAACCATTCTGCTTGTTTGCCTCAGCCACTTGAAAAATCATGCACGCCTTAATGTACTCGGAGGTGTGTCTGCAACGGACATCCATTGCGGTTCATCTGCGTGCATTATATATAATTAAGTGTGTCAAAATCATTACAGAACATCATGAATAGATAATTAAGTGACCAAATTAATAGAAGTTCATCATCACATAAAAACCAAAGTACATACATAGTTCTCATCTAACAACATAAAGCTCTGCAGAGCATCTAAATTAATTAAACCATACATTGAAACTATGTAAAACATTTCAATGCGAAAACAAATACGATCATAATCGCAACCAAGGTAACAACCGATCCAACGGCATAATGATACCAAGCCTCGGTATGAATGGCATATTTTCTAATCTTTCTCATCTTCAAGCGCATTGCATCCATCTTGATCTTGTGATCATCGATTTACATCCGCAACATGCAACTCCAATATCATCTTCTCCTCCTCAACTTTTTTATTTTTTCCTTCAAGAAATTGTTTTCTTCTTCAACTAAATTTAACCTCTCGACAATAGGGTCGGTTGGAATTTCCGGTTCAACAACCTCCTAGATAAATAAAATCTATGTCACGTTATCGGCATAATTTTCATAAACAATAAATGAATCAATAGTTATGAAAAGATAATATATACCACATCCGAATCATAGATGTGATTTAGGGCCGACGGGCGGATACCAAAACCATCGCACTATATAAGATGCAATAATAAAAGTAAGAAAATAATACAAGTATCTATCTAAACAAACAAGTAATAATATTTTTCCTTTCGTAAAGAAGATAAGAACAAGAGGCTCACCACGGTGGTGCCGGGCGATGAGATCGGCGCGGGTGATCGACGGCGATGAAGACGGGACGGGCGTGACGGACCGCTAAACCTAGATAAATATTGAGGAAAATGGAGCTTGGCGGTCGAGCTTGGAGAGGAGAAACCTTAAGTAGTGTGGCTCGGGCATTCCATCGAACACCTTGTGTGCATAGGAGGTGAGCTAGAGCACCACCAAGCCCTCTCCCCTCGGCCGTAAAAAATAGAGCAGTGTGCTCTGCTCTTGCGCTGAGGGGCTATATATAGGCAGCACCATTAGCCCCGGTTGGTGGCTTGAACCGACTAAAGGGAAGCCTTTGGTCCCGGTTCATGCCACCAACCGACCAATAGTGGTGGGCAGAGCCAGACCATTGGTCCCGGTTCGTCCCACAAACCGGGACCAAAGGGTCCGGACGAACCGGGACCAATGGCCCACGTGGCCCGGCCGGCCCCCAGGCTCACTTAACTGGGCAAATAGCTCCATTGGTCCCGGTTCTGGATTGAACCGGGACTAATGGGCTAAACTGGCCTGGACGAAAGCCCTGTTTTCTACTAGTGCTATAAGCTGAGTGGCCGATAAATTGCACTCAGCTTACAGATAAGGACAAAGAGAAATATGTTTTTCATGTAGTGTCACTACCGACAGGTGTGCATTTGCCCGTCAGCGGTGCAGAACTGACGGGTGGGTCCCGAGCTATCAATGATGAATCGAATGGTAATACTTTTTATAGTAGTGATCCTGATTTCAGTAGCAAAACTGTAATTTAGACTAATTAGTGTATCCCTACATATTGCATCGTTCTAGTTTCCATGTATAATCTCCCTACTGGTATGTTTGCGATTCATAGCAGAACCCTTATCCGGTAAATGCCCAATACGATTGTGATTTCTGGAGCTGACAAACATCTACTCCCTCCGTTCCGATTTACTCGTCGTGGTTTTAGTTCAGGAGTACATCACCAACGAAGCAGCAATACAAGTCCGCCACCAGTTATCAGTCTTCTTTAGAAACAAGACGATCCAGGACTGGAGGAACCCAAAAGCTTTGACATTAATTGGCCAACGATATGGTCCATATGAAAGGAGCAAAATAGGCGGGTGTTCACTGGATAAAGGCGGACGCATCGCGAGGTGGCTGCTTTAGCCCTAGACGCAATTAATCAGCGTGACCTGGCGTTTGCTGGCAGCCTGCCAACCGCAAGCATTGATTAATGTAGTTTCTAGGTTGGTCTTTTGTGGTTTCTGCGACGTTTCCTAAAAATGCTCGCCCCTCTGTAAATTGCGTTCTTTTGCCATCTCTTTTATAAGAAAAAGGCAGTGCTCCTGCCGGTTTCTCAAAAAACAAATTTAACCAACATGGATAAAACAATTTTGTGAATAAAATCCATCATCCATGATTCCATTTCTAGCAGGCACATACCAGAAGTACGAGATCATGCATGAAGCGCAGACAGGAGAACGGGCGGTAGTAATGCTTCCCATGAATGCCGAACATGACCATACACAAGTCGAAGACGTCATTCCAAAATACAAACTGATTAATAGAAAAGTACTTTTATTAGCTTTTAAATTGAGGATTAGATACAATGCCCTATAAAATAACCTTCTTTATAGTCAAACTTCATCCAATTGTAGTTTTTTTATTTGAAAAAGGAGGTTAAGACCGCCGGCCTCTGCATTAATCGATGCATACGGCCAAAATCCAATTGTAGTTGTCACCGTTTTTTGTTGCACTTGTTGTAATATAAAGTAGAAGAAATTGAAACTTAAGGTTTGGTATATCAGGACACAAAATTGCCACATACTTTGATGTATATGGTGTTGACCCACAGATCTAATGCATCACTCTATTATTTTTCAGGGAAATATGTTATCATGCACAAAATTTTCGTATATTTTTGCAATAGCTCCCATATATCTCTAAATGGCTTTGTACAGCGGTGTCCATGTATTGCGAGTGTATTGTCCCTCTTGTAGTCGCACGACCTTCCCTACGGAAATTTCTTAAGATGTAAATATGATCCTGGTGGGAACACAGAATCACACGCATCTTACACAGAACGGTTAGAATCGCAACCAGAGCTGATAGGAATGCCCATGTGGGCTCTTGGCCCGGTCCTCACTGTCGTGGTTCTAAGTCTGACAGTAGAACGGGGGTAGGTATGGAGAGGCAAGGTACTAGCTATGCAGTAGTTGGTACGCACGAGTTTACGAATTCAGGCCCTTTTCGGAGGAAGTAGAAACCCTACGTCTCGGAGCCCGGAGGCGGTCGACTGGATTATATGCGTATGAATTACAGGGGTGCGAACCCTTCTACCTGTGGAGGGGGTGGCTTATATAGAGTGCGCCAGGACCCCAGCCAGCCCACATAACGGAGGGTTTAAGGTACATTAAGGCTAGGCGTTACTGGTAACGCCTTAAATAAAGTGTCATCATGACCATAAAGACTACTTAACTACAGACCGTTTGGACGCCGAGTGGCTCTTGAACTCCTGGTGGTCGAGTGGGTCTTCATGGTCGAGTGTCTTTGAATCTGTCGAGTGGAAACCTACCAGGTCGACTGGTAGGCAGTCTATTCTAAGGACGCCCTTGGGAAGGGTCTCTTGGACAGGTCCATGACCCTACCCTAGGTTTATGACTTCATCATTAGCCCCCGAATGGATCGAGGTTTGAGTGAGGAAGGAGTTGATAATCTCTCCGACCTGCTTTTCGCGCTGTGAGTGTGCTTTATTCTGGATCAGTGGCCTTTCAGTGACGGTGTCAACTTTTCTTTCAGTCGCCTTGATCCATTCTCTACATATGTCGAGTGAACTTTATGAACTTGGAGATTTCCGATCGACGGATCGGAGGAAATCTGTCGTCTGACAAGTTGCTCTGCTATTAGCGGATTTAGTGGGATCCGAATTTCGGGAAGCGCGCGAAGCGGAGAAGGCCGCGGCACTCGGATGGGATAAGGCAAGGACGCCTCGATCTCCGCGCCACCTTTTTTGCCGTGTATCGCGCAGCGATCGCTATGGATTTGACAGATTGCCGGGCCTACCACCACTCGGAAGCGACTTCATATAAGGCGCCGGGCGGGGGTATTTCGAACAGTGCGCCCCCATTTTCCCCTCTTCCGTCCTCAGATTCATCCGCCGCCCGTTACCTGCTCAGCGCTGCTTCCCCGCTCCTGCCCCACCGGCGACAATGGTGAAGGAGAAGACGGCGGCCTTGGAGCGGGTGAAGAAGGTGACGACGAAGGCGAAGGGGAGAGCGCCCAGTCGGGGCGGATCCTCGTCACGGTCCAAATTTGCCGCAAGGTTGGGTCCAGGAGATTGGATCCGCCGACCATCACCTGTAAAGACCTCAACGACCTGGCCAACGAGGGATTTATCCCCCAAGGTCAGCAAGGCTTCCGGGGACAGAGTGGCAGCCGCAGCCTCAAGAGGGTGAGTGCGTCCTCTTAGCCACCCATGTGGATCGCGGATTTTCTCTTCCGCCGAATCTTTTCTTTCGGGGTTTTCTGAACTTCTTTGGAGCACAACTCCATCACTTTACACCCAACTCCATTGCCTATCTCGCCGCTTTTGTGTCTTTGTGCGAAAACTTCTTGGGTTGTCGACCACACTGGGGCCTCTTCAAACACATATTCACTTGTCGCTCTCAAACGGTGAAAAAGGCTAGTCCGAATGATGAAAGAACCCAAGTAATCCAGATGTGTGGGGGTCTTGGGGTCCAGATGAGGGGTAAAAGTGCCTTTCCAGCCATGATTCTTCCCGATTCAGTCAGAGGGTGGCAGTCGACCTGGTTCTACTGCCAAGACCAGTCGACGCCAGGGTAGTCGACTGGACTCCCTCCTTTTTCCATGGATCGAGTGAATAAGCCGTCCTCTCTGAAGGTGCTCCCGGAGGAGAAGGCCCAGGTTAAGTTGTTGATGGAGCGTGTAGTCCATCTCATTCGCGACGGAGTGACCGGCATGGATCTTATGGAGGTTTTCCTTCGACGGCGCATTCAACCGCTCCAATAACGAGGTCACCCGATGTGGATGTACTCTGGTACCGAGAACACCACCCGGGTCAACCCAGAGGAGGTCGACGACGCCACATTGGAGAGGTGGATGACTGCCATCACAGGGAATAAGGATAACCCTCGCGGGGCTAGGAGGATCCCACCACTCGACCAATCTTACGAACCAGACCAGGTATGACCACTTATCTCCGACTGTAATCCTGTTGCATTTGCTGTTCCGCCGCGAATCGATCGAAGACTTTCATCTTGTTTTGCTGTCTTCTAGGTCACCACCGAGATGTACTCGATGCCCAACGGGTGCAAGAACCAACAAGAAGAAGAAGGAAGCGGAGGCGAAAGCCAGGAGGAATGGGAGTCTGAGGAAAACGACAGCTCTGATGAAGAGGAGGAGGAGGAGGAGGAAGAGGAGGGAGATGTGGATTCACCCCACTCGGAAAGGCGATCCAAGCTGACGCATGATCCGGTGGTCGAGCGAGGTAAGGCTATCGCGCCCATCGGGTGGTCGACGAAGCGCACTCGGACGACTTCTCCAGTGCCAACTGAGAAACCGCCAAAGCAACCCCGAGCAACGTCATCAAAGCCGTGAAGGCCTTGCCCAAGATGAGGATGGTCATTCCCACCATTTCCAGGTACTCAGCAGAACTTGTGTTTTCCTGTCTACCATGAGTGCACTTTTGGTCGACTCGTTTTGACTGATCAATCGACTTCTAAAATTTGCAGCGCTGCCACCTCCGAGACCTCACCTAAGCACGAGGATCAGGAAATGGAAGATGCCGCCACCTCCAACCTTGGTATGATCTCTGCAGTTTTGCTTTACGGTCGATTGGATTTCTGTTTTTACCTTTGAATCTTACTTGTAGTTCCACCTCATGTCATTGATCTCCCTGATGACGACAATGAAACACCGCTGAGGAAGAAGAAGGACAAAAAGGTACCTGCTGGCAAGGCTACTCGGTTGTATCACCGCTCGAGACGCTTAGTTCACGAGGAGGCGACACCACTCGGACTTCTGTGTCCTTTGTCGTGCCGGCCGACGAGTGTCCGCCTTCGACGTCGACCGCTGATCCGCCATCCTTTTGCCACACACCACGTCCCGGAAGACCAAGTGAGTGCTGCCAAGGAGGCCATACGCCAGTGCAGGGATCATGATGGAGCAAGTGAAGGTGGTCCGGAGGCCAGCCAGGCGGCTTATGATGCAAGCTCGGCTCTTCAGAGCAATGTCCAAGTAAGTTGCTTGTTCTATTAGGATATGCTACCTGAAATTTCTTCTTTCTGAAGATTCCCATATCTGCATCTGTACACCCACTGGGTGGGTGTGTCGATTGAATTTTTGAACTGGTGGGGACACGCTGAGTGCACCCACTGGGTGTAGTCCCCGAGACTATGGTGGACTGCGGGCAGTCGATTATAGTCTTTATACTTTGAACTTGTTCACTCGGTCTGGTCTGGCCATGTCGAATGGATCTTTGGAACCGGTGGGGGCACGCTGAGTGCACCCACTGGGTGTAGTCCCCGAGACTATGTGTTGGAAATATGCCCTAGAGGCAATAATAAAATGATTATTATTATATTTCCTTGTTCATGATAATTGTCTTTTATTCATGCTATAATTGTATTATCCGGAAATCGTAATACACGTGTGAATACATAGACCACAATATGTCCCTAGTGAGCCTCTAGTTGACTAGCTCGTTGATCAATAGATAGTCATGGTTTCCTGACTATGGACATTGGATGTCATTGATAACGGGATCACATCATTAGGAGAATGATGTGTGGACAAGACCCAATCCTAAGCATAGCACAAGATCGTGTAGTTCATTTTGCTAGAGTTATTCCAATGTCAAGTATCTCTTCCTTAGACCATGAGATCGTGTAACTCCCGGATACCGTAGGGGTGCTTTGGGTATACCAAACGTCACAACGTAACTGGGTGACTATAAAGGTGCACTACAGGTATCTCCGAAAGTGTCTGTTGGTTTGACACGGATGGAGACTGGGATTTGTCACTCCGTATTACGGAGAGGTATCACTGGGCCCACTCGGTAGTGCATCATCATAATGAGCTCAAAGTGACCAAGTGTCTGGTCACGGGATCATGCATTACGTACGAGTAAAGTGACTTGTCGGTAACGAGATTGAACGAGGTATTGCGATACCGACGATCGAATCTCGGGCAAGTAACATACCGATTGACAAAGGGAATTGTATACGGGGTCGTTTGAATCCTCGACATCGTGGTTCATCCGATGAGATCATCGAGGAGCATGTGGGAGCCAACATGGGTATCCAAATCCATTGTTGGTTATTGCCCGAGAGCCGCCTCGGTCATGTCTACGTGTCTCCCGAACCCATAGGGTCTACACACTTAAGGTTCGGTGGCGCTAGGGTTGTATGAATATGAGTATGCAGTAAACCGAATGTTGTTGAGTCCGGGATGAGATCCCGGACATCACGAGGAGTTCCGAATGGTCCGGAGGTAAAGAATTATATATAGGAAGTGTTGTTTGACCATCGGGGAAGTTTCGTCACCCAGATTGTACCGGGACCACCGGAAGGGTCCCTGGGTCCACCGGTGGGGCCAGCCATCCGGAGGGCCCCATGGGCTGAAGTGGGAGGGAACCAGCCCATAGTGGGCTGGTGCGCCTTGGCCCACCTCGCGCCTAGGGTTGAAACCCTAGGGTGGGGGTGAAGCGCCCACTTGCCTTGGGGGGCACTCCACCCTTCTTGGCCGCCACCCCCCTTGGGAGATTAGATCTCCAGGGCCGGCGCCCCCCCTGGGGGCCTATATAAAGGGAGGGAGGGGCAGCCGCTGCTGAAGTTCTGGCGCCTCCCTCCCTTGCTACACCTCTTCCTCCTCCGTCACGTGCTTGGCGAAGCCTGCCGAGTGCGCTTCTCCACCAACACCACGCCGTCGTCTTTCTTTGAGCCATCTTCTTCAACCTCTCCTTTCCCCTTGCTGGATCAAGAAGGAGGAGATGTCATCCGCTCCGTACGTGTGTTGAACGCGTAGGTGCCGTCCGTTCGGCACTCAGTCATCGGTGATTTGGATCACGGCGAGTACGACTCCATCATCCACATTCTAGTGAACGCTTCCGCACGCGATCTACAAGTGGTTTGTAGATACAATCTCGCTCCCATGACTCGTTGCTTAGATGAACTCATAGATGGATCTTGGTGAAACCGTAGGAAAATTTTAATTTTCTGCAACGTTCCCAACAAAGGGTATCAGAGCTAGGTCTATGCGTAGTTCTCTTTTGCACGAGTAGAACACAATTTTGTTGTGGGTGTAGATCTTGTCAACTTGCTTGCCGCTACTAGTCTTTTCTTGCTTCAGCGGTATTGTGGGATGAAGCGGCCCGGACCGACCTTTACACGTGCGCTTTACGTGAGACAAAGTTCCACCGATCGACATGCACTAGTTGCATAAGGTGGCTAGCGGGTGTCTGTCTCTCCTACTTTAGTTGGAGCGGATTATATGAAAAGGGTCCTTATGAAGGGTAAATAGAAGTTGACAAAATCACGTTGTGGTTATTCGTAGGTAAGAAAACGTTCTTGCTAGAACCCAATTGCTGCCACGTAAAAGATGCAACAACAATTAGAGGACGCCTAACTTGTTTTTGCGGCAATTGTCATGTGATGTGATATGGCCGTAAGTTGTGATGAATGATGAATGATATATTGTGATGTATGAGATCATGTTCTTGTAATAGGAATCACGACTTGCATGTCGATGAGTATGACAACCGGCAGGAGCCATAGCAGTTGTCTTATTTTTGTATGACCTACGTGTCATTGAAGAACGCCATGTAAATTACTTTACTTTATTGCTAAACGCGTTAGCCATAGAAGTAGAAGTAGTTGTTGGCGTGACAACTTCATGAAGACACGATGATGGAGATCATGATGATGGAGATCATGGTGTCATGTCGGTGACAAGCTGATCATGGAGCCCCGAAGATGGAGATCGAAGGAGCTATATGATATTGGCCATATCATGTCCCTACTTTATATAATTGCATGTGATGTTTATTATGTTTATGCATCTTGTTTACTTAGAACGACGGCAGTAAATAAGATGATCCTTAGAATAATTTCAAGAAAGTGTTCCCCTAATCGCACCGTTGCTAAAGTTCGTCGTTTCAAGCACCACGTGATGATCGGGTGTGATAGATCCTTACGTTCACATACAACGGGTGTAAGACAGTTTTACACATGCATAAACACTTAGGGTTAACTTGACGAGCCTAGCATGTACGCAGACATGGCCTCGGAACACAAGAGACCGAAAGGTCGAACATGAGTCGTATGGAAGATACGATCAACATGGAGATGTTCACCGATGATGACTAGTCCGTCTCACGTGATGATCGGACACGGCCTAGTCGACTCGGATCATGTAACACTTAGATGACTAGAGGGATGTCAAATCTGAGTGGGAGTTCATTAAATAATTTGATTAGATGAACTTAATTATCATAAACATTAGTCTAAAATCTTTGCAAAATGTCTTGTAGATCAAATGGCCAACGCTCATGTCACCATGAACTTCAACGCGTTCCTAGAGAAAACCAAGCTGAAAGACGATGGCGGCAACTATTCGGACTGGTCTCGAACCCGAGGATCATCCTCATAGCAGCCAAGAAACAATATGTCCTAGAAGCACCGCTAGGTGATGCACCCATCCCAGAGAACCAAGACATTATGAATGCTTGGCGCCTCGTCTTGATGATTACTCCCTCGTTACATTCGGCATGCTTTACGACTTAGAACCGGGGCTCCAAAAGCATTTTGAGCAACACGGAGCATATGAGATGTTCGAGGAGCTGAAAATGGTTTTCCAAGCTCATGCCCGGGTCGAGAGATATGAGGTCTCCGACAAGTTCTATAGTTGTAAGATGGAGGAAAACAGTTCACTGCTGAGCACATACTCAAAATGTCCGGGTTGCACAACCGCCGTCCCACTGGACATTAACCTCCTGGACGAGGCGGTCATTGGCAGAATCCTTCAATCCTCCCACCAAGCTACAAGAGCTTTGTGATGAACTACAATATGCAGGGATGGTGAAGACCATTCCTGAAGTATTCTCAATGCTGAAGTCAGCAGAGGTTGAAATCAAGAAAGAACATCAAGTGTTGATGGTCAATAAAACTACTAAGTTCAAAAAGGGCAAGGGTAAGAAGAACTTCGAGAAGGACGGCAAAGATGTTGCCGCCCGGTAAAGCAAGTTGCTTTGGGAAGAAGTCAAAGAATGGACCCAAGCCCGAGACAGAGTGCTTTTATTGCAAAGGGAAGGGCCACCGAAGGAACTGCCCCAAATACTTAGCGGACAAGAAGGCCGGCAACACTAAAGGTATATTTGATATACATGTAATTGATGTGTACCTTACCAGTACTCGTAGTAACTCCTAGGTATTTGATACCGGTGCCGTTGCTCATATTTGTAACTCACAACAGGAGCTGCGGAATAAACGGAGACTGGCGAAGGATGATGTGACGATGCGTGTCGGGAATGGTTCCAAGGTCGATGTGATCGCCGTCGGCACGCTACCTCTACATTTACCTACGGGATTAGTTTTAAACCTCAATAATTGTTATTTAGTGCCAAGTTTGAGCATGAGCATTGTGTCAGGATCTCGTTTAATGCGAGATGGCTACTCATTTAAATTCGAGAATAATGGTTGTTCTATTTATATGAGAGATATGTTTCATGGTCATGCTCCGATGGTCAATGGTTTATTCTTAATGAATCTCGAGCGTAATGTTACACATATTCATAGTGTGAATACCAAAAGATGTAAATTTGATAACGATAGTCCCACATACTTGTGGCATTGCCGCCTTGGTCACATTGGTGTCAAGCGCATGAAGAAGCTCCATTCTGATGGACTTTTGGAGTCTCTCGATTATGAATCATTTGACACATGCGAACCATGCCTCATGAGCAAAATGACCAAGACTCCGTTCTCCGGAACAATGGAGCGAGGAACCAACTTGTTGGAAATCATACATACCGATGTGTGCGGTCCAATGAGCGTTGAGGCTCGCAGAGGATATCGTTATGTTCTCACTCTCACTGATGACTTGAGTAGATATGGGTATGTCTACTTGATGAAACACAAGTCTGAGACCTTTGAAAAGTTCAAGGAATTTTAGAATGAGGTAGAGAATCAACGTGACCGAAAGACAAAATTCTTACGATCAGATCGTGGAGGAGAATATTTAAGTCACAAATTTGGTACACACTTAAGAAAATGTGGAATCTTTCACAACTCACGCCACCTGGAACACCTCAGCGAAACGGTGTGTCCGAACGTCGTAATCGCACTCTATTGGATATGGTGCGATCTATGATGTCTCTTACTGATTTACCGCTATCATTTTGGGGATACGCACTAGAGACAGCTACATTCACTTTAAATAGGGCACCGTCTAAATCCGTTGAGACGACACCGTATGAATTATGGTTTGGGAAGAAACCTAAGCAGTCGTTTCTAAAAGTTTGGGGATGCGATGCTTATGTCAAGAAACTTCAACCTGAAAAGCTCGAACCCAAGTCGGAAAAATGCGTCTTCATAGGATACCCTAAGGAAACCATTGGGTATACCTTCTACCTTAGATCCGAAGGCAAGATCTTTGTTGCCAAGAACGGATCCTTTCTCGAAAAAGAGTTTCTCTCGAAAGGAGTAAGTGGGAGGAAAGTAGAACTCGATGAAGTACTACCTCTTGAACCGGAAAGTAGTGCAGCTCAGAAAATGTTCCTGTGGTGCCTACACCTACCGGAGAGGAAATTAATGATGATGATCAAGGTACTTCGGATCAAGTTGCTACCGAACTTCAGAGTCCACAAGGACACGCTCCACACCGTGAGTGGTATGGCAACCCTGTCTCCGGAAATCATGTTCTTAGACAACGGTGAACCTTGAACTATGAAGAAGCGATGGCGGGCCCGATTCCAACAAATGGCTTGAAGCCATGCAATCCGAGATAGGATCCATGTATGCAAACAAAGTATGGACTTTGACAGACTTGCCCGATGATCGGCGACGATAGAAAACAAATGGATCTTTAAGAAGAAGACGGACGCGATGGTAATGTCACCATCTATAAAGCTCGACTTGTCGCAAAGGGTTATCGGCAAGTTCAAGGGATTGACTACGATGAGACTTTCTCTCACATGGCGAAGCTTAAGTCCGTCCGAATCATGTTAGCAATTGCCGCATACTATGATTATGAGATATGGCAGATGGACGCCAAAACAGCGTTCCTTAACGGTTATCTTAAGGAAGAGCTGTATATGATGCAGCCGGAAGGTTTTGTCGATCCTAAGAATGCTAACAAAGTATGCAAGCTCCAGCGATCCGTTTATGGGCTGGTGCAAGCATCTCGGAGTTGGAACATTCGCTTTAATGAGATGATCAAAGCTTTTGGGTTTATGCAGACTTATGGAGAAGCCTGCGTTTACAAGAAAGTGAGTGGGAGCTCTGTAGCATTTCTCATATTATATGTAGATGACATACTTTTGATGGGAAATGATATAGAAGGCCTACTTGAATAAAAGTTTTTCAATGAAGGACCTTGGAGAAGCTGCTTATATATTAGGCATCAAGATCTATAGAGATAGATCGAGACGCCTCATAGGTCTTTCAAAAAGCACATACCTTGATAAGATTTTGAAGAAGTTCAAAATGGATCGGTCCAAGAAAGGGTTCTTGCCTGTCGCAAGGTGTGAGATTGAGCTCGGCTCAATGCCCGACCACGACAAAAGATAAAGAAGAGATGAGCGTCATCCCCTATGCCTCGGCCATAGGTTCTATTATGTATGCCATGCTGTGTACCAGACCTGATGTAAACCTTGCCGTAAGTTTGGTAGGAAGGTACCAAAGTAATCCTGGCAAGGAACAACTGGACAGCGGTCAAGAATATCCTGAAGTACCGAAAAGGACAAAGGACATGTTTCTTGTTTATGGAGGTGACGAAGAGCTCGTCAGAAGGGTTACGTCGACGCTTAGCTTCGACACAGATCTGGATGACTCTAAGTCACAAACCGGATACGTGTATAAGTTGAATGGTGGAGCAGAAGCTGGTGCAGCCGCAAACAGAAAGGCCGTATGGCGGGATCTACATGTGAAGCGGAGTACATGGCAGCCTCGGAGGCAGCGCATGAAGCAATTTGGGTGAAGGAGTTCATCACCGACCTAGGAGTCATACCCAATGCGTCGGGCCGATCAAACTCTTCTCGTGACAACACCGGAGCTATTGCACTTGCCAAGGAGCCCGCTTTTCACAAGAAGACCAGCACATCAAGCGTCGCTTCAACTCCATCCGTGAAAATGTTCAAGATGGAGACCTAGAAATTTGCAAAGTGCATACGGATCCGACCGTCAAGATCCGCTGACTAAACCTCTTCCGCGGGCAAAACATGATCAACACCAGAACTCTATGGGTGTTCGATTCATCAAAATGTAACTAGATTATTGACTCTAGTGCAAGTGGGAGACTGTTGGAAATATGCCCTAGAGGCAATAATAAAAGGATTATTATTATATTTCCTTGTTCATGATAATTGTCTTTTATTCATGCTATAATTGAATTATCCGGAAATCGTAATACACATGTGAATACATAGACCACAATATGTCCCTAGTGAGCCTCTAGTTGACTAGCTCGTTGATCAATAGATAGTCATGGTTTCCTAACTATGGACATTGGATGTCATTGATAACGGGATCACATCATTAGGAGAATGATGTGATGGACAAGACCCAATCCTAAGCATAGCACAAGATCGTGTAGTTCGTTTTGCTAGAGCTATTCCAATGTCAAGTATCTCTTCCTTAGACCATGAGATCGTGTAACTCCCGGATACCGTAGGAGTGCTTTGGGTATACCAAACGTCACAACGTAACTGGGTGACTATAAAGGTGCACTACGGTATCTCCGAAAGTGTCTGTTGGGTTGACACGGATCGAGATCGGATTTGTCACTCCGTATTACGGAGAGGTATCACTAGGCCCACTCGGTAGTGCATCATCATAATGAGCTCAAAGTGACCAAGTGTGACGGGATCATGCATTATGGTACGAGTAAAGTGACTTGCCGGTAACGAGATTGAACGAGGTATTGGGATACCGACGATCGAATCTCGGGCAAGTAACATACCGATTGACAAAGGGAATTGTATACGGGTTTGTTTGAATCCTCGACATCGTGGTTCATCCGATGAGATCATCGAGGAGCATGTGGGAGCCAACATGGGTATACAGATCCCGCTGTTGGTTATTGCCGAGAGCCATCTCGGTCATGTTCACGTGTCTCCGAACCCGTAGGGTCTACACACTTAAGGTTCGGTGGCGCTTAGGGTTGTATGAATATGAGTATGCAGTAAACCGAATGTTGTTCGAGTCCCGGATGAGATCCGGACATCAGGAGGAGTTCGAAATGGTCCGGAGGTAAAGAATTATATATAGGAAGTGTTGTTTCGCCATCGGGAAAGTTTCATGTCACCCGGTATTGTACCGGGACCACCGGAAGGGTCTCGGGGGTCCATCGGGTGGGGCCACCCATCCCGGAGGGCCCCATGGGCTGAAGTGGGGAGGGGGAACCAGCCCATAGTGGGCTGGTGCGCCCCCCTTGGCCCACCCCCTGCGCCTAGGGTTGAAACCCTAGGGTGGGGCGCCCCACTTGCCTTGGGGCTCACTCCACCCCCCTTGGCCGCCGCCCCCCGTGGGAGATTAGATCTCCAGGCCGGGCGCCTGGGGCCTATATAAAGGGAGGGGAGGCAGCCGCACTGAAGTTCCGCGCCTCCCTCTCCTGCTACACCTCTTCCTCCTCCGTCACGTGCTTGGCGAAGCCTGCCGAGTGCCGCTTCTCCACTAACACCACGCCACGTTGTCTTCTTCTTTGGAGCCATCTTCTTCAACCTCTCCTTCCCCCTTGCTGGATCAAGAAGGAGGAGACGTCATCCGCTCCGTACGTGTGTTGAATGCGGAGGTGCCGTCCGTTCGGCACTCGGTCATCGTTGATTTGGATCACGGCGAGTACGACTCCATCATCCACGTTCTAGTGAACGCTTCCGCACGCGATCTACAAGTGGTATGTAGATAGAATCTCTCTCCCATGACTCGTTGCTTAGATGAACTCATAGATGGATCTTGGTGAAACCGTAGGAAAATTTTAACTTTCTGCAACGTTCCCCAACACTATGGTGGACTGCGGGCAGTCGACTATAGTCTAAGAACTTTTTTTTACACAGCTGACTGCTGACAGTTAGCTATGTTTTTAGGATCATAACCTTTTAGCCTTTTTTGGTCGACTAGTCGAACCGAATTGGTAAAACCAGTGGGGGCACGCTGAGTGCACCCACTGGGTGTAGTCCCCGAGACTACTGTCGAATGTTTTGATTCGACTGTAGTCTTAGAAATGCTACGATTTTTCTTTAGTCACTCGGAAGTGACCTGTCTTTGATGTTTTGTCGATTGACTCTTCACAGAAATCTTGCGAGCTCGTGGCCCGCTATACCGAATTGGAGAACAAGCAGATCCAGCTCAACCTTGACTTGAAGCTTGCTCAGGAGAACTTGCAAAAGGCGAGAGACGAAGCAAAAGGTATGGCTGGTGAGAACTTGACAACTGTGTTTGTCTTTCTACCCCTTCTCAACTCTGGACTTATTGTTATTTTGCAGACAAACTGGAGGAGGCTCTGAAGAAGAAAGACCACGACCTTGCAGAGGCACGTATAGGCGGCTTTGGAGAAAACAAAGCTCATGGAAGAGAAATTGGCCTCGGTCGGAAAACTTCAAGAGGAGAATACCAAACCAAGATCGCTCTCGACGCTGCCAACAAGGAGGCTAGCCGATCAAGAATGACAAAGTTGCTCGATGCATAAGGTTGGCGAATCAAGGGAGGAGGAACGATCTGGAGGTTTATCTAGGAGGGCTCGCCAAGAAGCTATTCCTCATGCTTGAAGGTAATTCCTCTTATCCGACTGACTTGTCATCATCGACTCACCATAGAACCATTAGCTTGAACTTGAGTCGCATTCGCAGAATTCTGTCAGAACTTCGAAGAGGAGACCAGTCGAGTGGAGACAAGCCTGGACCCCATCAACTCTCCTGTGAAGGATGAAGCCGCTATGAACGTGCTCCGACTGGAGTCTCGCATTGCTGGGGTGGTGGACTATCTCGCCGACCGAAAGCTGCGGTGTCACGGATCGACTCAACCCTCTGGCCGGACCAGACGCCTGTAATGACCTTGAGTCCTTAATGACTCGATCGAATGAGGTTCCAAGTCGAGTGCAAGAATGGAAAAGTCTTACGCCAAAAGCGGTCTTGATGTCGCTCTGTCTCTGGTTCGTGTCCACTGCAAGGAAGCACGGGAGGAAAACCTGGCGGCCCTCAGAGTTGCCAACACCAAGAAGTATGATTTCCAATCTTTCTTTGAAACTTTCATCGCCGCTGCCACCCGGATCGCCGATGGGATCAACCTTGACCAGTTTGTGGCTCCTTCCAGTCCTCCACCTGAGGAGTAGAAAACTTTTATGCTCTACCTTAAATTTGCCTTGGAATGCCGAGTGATTTTTGTAACCGATAAACTTTAGCGGGCTTGAGGCCTGGGTACTTCTGCATCCTTAGGATGCTATCCGAAATATATTTATCATCAAAATATGCTTTTGTTTGCCTTCGAGTGAACTTTGCTCTTCACTTGGATAATGCTTCAATGTTTGAGATGCAGCTCTGAGGTGGATCCAGTCGGCCTACACTTTGTGGCTCTTGCAGGTGCAGGAGAAGGAAGCAGTCGACGTGTACCTCGTCGTCCTTGCGGATTGGGATGGAGCGCACGTTGTACTTGTGGCGCAACTCTGAAGGAGAAGGTAGCAGTTGACCTGCACCTCGTCGTCCTTGCGGATCGGTATGTTTTCAAACTTAGGCGAGTCCCGGGCTGCAGCTAAGCCCCCGAGTGGGAGGTTTGCTCTCCACTCGGTAGGATTTTCAAAACTTAGGCGTAGCATCGACTGCGGCTAAGCCCCGAGTGGGAGGTTTGCTCTCCACTCGGTAGGATTTTTCAAACTTAGGCGAGCATCGATCATGCAGCTAAGCCCCCGAGTGGGAGGTTTGCTCTCCACTCGGTGGGATTTTGAATACTTAGGCTAGTCTTGGACTGCAGCTAAGCCCCCGAGTGGGAGGTTTGCTCTCCACTCGGTGGGATTTTTCAAACTTAGGCAGTCTTGGACTGCAGCTAAGCCCCGAGTGGGAGGTTTGCTCTCTACTCGGTGGGATTTTTCAAACTTAGGCTAGTAATCTTGGATCTGCAGCTAAGCCCCCGAGTGGGAGGTTTGCTCTCCACTCGGTAGGATTTTTCAAACTTAGGCGAGTACTGGACTGCATCTAAGCCTCCAAGGAGGATTTTTGTGTCATAGCTTTGAAGGGAAAGGCAACAGTCGACCTGTACCTCGTCGTCCTTGCAAAGTGCACATTGTATTAAATACTTAGGCGAGTACTTGGACTGCAGCTAAGCCCCCGAGTGGGAGTCTGGCTCACCACTCGGTAGAATTTTAAACACTTAGGCGAGTACTTGGACTGCAGCTAAGCCCCCGAGTGGGAGGTTTGCTCTCCACTCGGTAGGATTTTTCAAACTTAGGCGAGTACTGGACTGCAGCTAAGCCCCTGAGTGGGAGTCTGGCTTGCCACTCGGTAGGATTTTAAACACTTAGGCGAGTACTTGGACTGCAGCTAAGCCTCCGAGTGGGAGGCTGGTTCACCACTCGGTAGGATTTTAAACACTTAGGCGAGTACTTGGACTGCAGCTAAGCCTCCGAGTGGGAGGCTGGCTCACCACTTGGTAGGATTTTGAATACTTAGGCGAAATGGATTCGCAGCTAAACCCCCGAGTGAGAGGCTGGCTCGCCACTCGGTAAGGATTGTTTTTTACAAACTTAGGCGAAACGGATTCACAACTAAGTCACCCAATGGGGGGGGGGGATTTTAACAAAAAGTAATAACAATCACTAGGAAAATTATAATCTTCTTGATTTAGATAGACAAACTACAGAGGTACTTTTATTACATCTCACCCGAGTGGGCTCTTAAGTGTAAAAGGGGCCGAGCAGCTCCGCATTCCATGCCCGAGGCTCATCGATCTGGCGTTCGACATTGTAAAGATGGTAAGCCCCATTGTGAAGAACTCTGGTGACGATGAAGGGACCTTCCCAAGTGGGAGCGAGCTTGTGTGGTTTCTGTTGATCCACTCGGAGGACCAAGTCCCCTTCTTGAAAGGCTCGGCTCTTCACATTTCTAGCATGGAATCGACGCAAGTCCTGGCGATAGATGGTCGAGCAGATCAGGGCCATCTCTCTCCTCTTCCAGGAGGTCGATCGCATCTTGACGGGCTTGCTCGCTTCAGCTTCAGAGTAGAGTTCGACTCGGGGCATTGTGAAGCAGGTCACTCGGCGTAACTGCTTGACTCCATAGACCATAAAGAATGGAGTTCTCCCAGTCGAACGATTAGGAGTGGTCCTCAATCCCCAAAGAACCGACGGAAGTTCGTCAACCCACGCTCCTGCTGCATGCTTGAGATCACGCATCAGTCGAGGTTTCAGTCCTTTGAGAATTAGACCATTTGCTCGTTCAGCTTGTCCATTCGACCGGGTGGGCGATCAAGCATAGTCGACTTCATGGCATACGAGAGGCGCAAAAGGCTTTGAACTTGTCGGAATCGAAATTTGACCCATTGTCTGTGATGATAATGTGCGGAATCCAATATCTGAATGCAGTGCACGCATCAAGGTTCTTGATAGGTTTAGCTTCGATCCACTTTGTGAACTTGTCGACTGCCACAAGCAAATGAGTGAAACCACTCCTGCCAGTTGTCCACTGCCATCATGACATCCTTCACATTTGTCGACTATTTCCTTTGCCATTTCATTTTCCTTTGGCCAGTAAAATCCCGCTCGGTATGCTTTAGCCACGATGGTCCGAGAGGACGCATGGTGACCACAGGTCCCCGAGTGGATATGATCAGGGATTATCTGACCTTCTTCTGGCGTTATGCACTTCTGGCTGACTCCAGTCACGCTTTCTCTAAATAACTCTCCCTTGATCACAGTAAAGGCCTTGGATCGACGGAGGATCTGTCTAGCCTCTTCTTCATTCTCCGGGAGCTCTTTCCTCAGAATGTATGCGATGTACGATCTTGTCGATCGGGAGTGATGACCACGACTTCCATGACTAGGTCGACCACCGCTGGGACTTCAACTTCAGTCGGATCAGTGGCACTTTTTGGCTGTGGAGCTTCTTCAGTGAAAGGATGCTCTTGAATCGACGGTGTGCGAATGTGCTCCAAAAACACATCACTGGGAATGGCTTCCCTCTTGGACCCTATTTTCGCCAAATCATCGCCAGCCTTGATTTTTCGGCCGGGTATGTGATGGAGCTCTAACCCCTTAAACTTCTTTTCTAGCTTCCTCATCTTTGCATTACAAGAATAACCATGGTCGGACTTGACGTCCACTCCTTCATCACCGATTAACCACCAGATCTGAATCGCCATAGACCATGAGGCGATTTGACGCCGAGTGAAATGGCCATACTCAACCCATACAACAAAGGCTTCAGATTCGCTTCATTGTTGGAAGAATCAAAGTGAATCTGGAGCACATATCCGAGCTTATCTCCTCGGGGCAAACCAATACTACCCCAAAGACACGTAACCATTCAGCATCTTGGAACCATCAAAGAACATAGTCCAGTGCTCCGAGTGAACTTGAGTTGGTAACTGTTTTTCAATCCACTCGGCGATGAAATCTACTATTGCTTGGGAGTTGATGGCTTTCTTTGCCTCAAACTTGATATCAAGGGGAAGAAGTTCAATCGCCCATTTCGCCACTCGACCAGTTGCGTCTCTGTTGCGAGAATCTTCGATAATCAAGGCGTCGCTTAACGTAAGGAATGATCAGAGAAGAAGTGAGCAACCTTCTTTGCGGTCATATATATCCCATACACAAGCTTCTGATAATGAGGGTATCTTTGCTTCGACGGGTTAACACTTCGTAAAGATAATGTATCTTGGGCGATGAACTTTGAAGGCTTTTTCCTTCCTCTTCCCGCCGACCGTAAGTACTATCTTGACGACTTGTCCTGTGGGCGCAATGTAAAGCGACAACGGCTCTTTCTTGATTAGGCGACAAGCACCGGCTGGGTGGAGAGCAGAGCTTTGAGCTCTGCAAACGCTGCATCAGCTTTAGGAGTCCACTCGAACTTGTCTGACTTCTTCATCAGTCGGTAAAGAGGCAATGCATTTTCACCGAGGCGAGAGATGAATCGACTTAAAGCGGCCAAGCATCCAGTAAGCTTCTTGTGACACCCCAAGACCGGAGCTTCAGTTGCCTTCCAGGGTTTCCGAGTTTTATCGTGCGTTTTGTTTTGTTTGTGCATTCATCATGTCATCTCTTGCATTGCATCATCTCATCATGCCATCATATCATTAATTTTTTAAAAACTCAACTAAATAAATTGTATGGATTTTTTCGATCCATTTAAATCGAGGGAAGGTTGACTTCTCTTTATAACATACCCTCCCAATATTATTAGGGAGCTATAATAAATATTCCATTGTTTTGGAATCACCATAACCCACTTGCAAAATAAATCCCATGCCTTTTCTGCTCCGAGTTGACCTCAAAACCTTGCCAATATTATTTCATCATTTTCCGGAGCTCCACCAAAAATCCTCGAGCCATTTTTGTTAAATTCCTCATATTTTTATGAGTCCGGGAAAATTGTCCTCGTTCCCAAATTCTTTCCCTAACCCTCTCTTTCTTTTTGTCTCTCTATTTTTCTTTTCTGCTAAATATAAAAGAGTAGAAAGGAGAGAGAGAAGAGATCCCAGCCAGGCCTCTGGCCATTTTCTTTCCTACCCGGGCCGGCCTCTAAGGCACCAGCCCACCTAACCAACTCTAACCCTAGCCCGAGCGCTCTCTCCTCCTCCTCGTTCCCCTCGCTTGCGCCGCCAGGAAGCCCCTCGGCTCGATCCCTCTCGATCCCCTTCTCTCCCCATCTCTCCCGATCCCCCTTCATCTCCCCTCGATCCCCTGTGCGCCGCCGCCACGCTCAGCCATCGCCAGGGAGAGCCCACTCCTCCCGATCCCCTCGGCCTTCTTCCTCTCCTCCATGGCGCCTCCTCGCCGCCCGAGTGCCTTCTCCCCTCGGCCTCCTCCTCGAGCGCCTCCTCCACTCCGCCTCCCATGCCCCCTCGCCCTTCCACCTCCTCGCCGGCGGCCCTGGTGCGCCGCGCCCTCAACTCTCCTCCTCGCCGCCGGCAGCAGCAGCAGCTGCTGCACCCTCTCGCCGCCGCCGGCCTCTGCTTCTCCTCTCCTCCGCGACGCTCCCGCCGGAGCCCCGCAGGTCCGCGTCGTCGCCTCCCCATGGCGCCGCGCACGGCCTCCTGCGTCCGCCCTCGGCTCCTCTGCCTTGGCCCCGCCTCTGTTTCCGGCCGCCGCCAGCGAGCAGCTCCGTCGGAGCCACGTCCGATGCGCCAAGTCCTGCGGCCGTCGCCCCTGCATCCTGCGCCAGCGCCCAGCGGCTCGAGCGGTCCCCGGTGACCTCCCGAGGTGGAGCCTTGCAAGCTCCTCGATGCCCTTTCAGATTTGTCCAGACCGGCAAGTTCGACCTCGGCGCCAAGTTCGTTTTCAGATCGGTTCGACTACCTCCGATGTGGTTTTCGGCAAGTACCTGGAGGCCACAGTAACGCCAAGTACCACGACATCCATGTTCGTCTACGGAACGTGTACATCTACACCGCCAAGACCGGACACCCGTGGATTTCAACAAGTACCCCGATGACACGTGTACCACTACCGTTGACCCTCGAAGACCCCGTGGACCCCGAACATCCACGGGACATGAACGTCTACTTCCCCTACGCCGTGTACGACTACCATCGCGAGACCGCAAGTACCACGACAACCCCGAAGGGATTCGGACCCGTCAAGTACCTCTTCGAAAATGAACGTGAAACACTACTTCCTCTACCGTCGCCGTGTACCACTACTTCCATCGGCGATCATCGCGAGAACGTCTACTTCCCTCTACGAAACTCTTTCCGCCCCGAACGCACGCTTCGAAGGTATAACCGCCGAGAACGACCGCGTGGACCGAATGCATGTTGTATGAGTTGCACCCTACGTTTGCACCGTGCCCGAGAGGCCTTTGCACGTTCCTCGTTTGCCATGTCGTCGACCCGTGGGAACCCGGAATCCGGGATCACCCCACCATCCGTGCACGCATCCGCACGCCTCCTTTTGCACCGGTATCTCCGTGATCTACCGGAACCGATATGTTGCCGTGGCATCATTTTCGGAAATGTTGCCGTGGCACCATTTTCGTTTCGCCGCCGTGGCACCCTTTTTCGCTCCGCCATGGTGACCAAATGCTTCATAATGCTCTTGTCAACATTTTCATAAAATTGCATAAAACTTGCACATGTCATCCGCATCATGATAACAACATTTAAATGTTTAAAATTGTTGTTTGCATTAATTTGCTAAATGCCATGCTAAAATGACTTATTTCATAACTAAATAACCGTAACTCGGAATTAAATGTTCTTTATATGTAAATGGGGTGGAAAAATGCCTAGTTTAACATGGTGTACTTGCTTTGCATGTTTAACAACCCTAAAATTGTGTTTAGGGCAGATCAGTACCAAATCCATAATTTGCATATGGGGATTTTCCTAATTGTTGTTCGTTGTTTCCGGCCTCATTTAAACTTGCCTAAATAGCTAGTTTAATTATGCTTCACCCTTGCCATGTTTAAAAACATTTAATATTGTTGTGTACCTAAACGAGATCAAACTAAATATGTCAATGTGGTGTTTTGTCAATATGCAACCCGTTGCATATTGAGCTCCACTTAATTTGTAGTATTGTTTGTTGCATATTGCCATGCCATGCCTCATTAAACCGGTCATGCATCATACTTGATTGTGCATCATGCCATGTTTATGCTTGTGCATTTATCATGTTGTTTGTTTCTTTCCGGTGTTGCTTCTTGGTTCCGGTAATGTTGCGATTGTGAGGATTCGTTCGACTACTTCCGTTCGTCTTTTTCATGGACTCGTTCTTCTTCCTTGCGGGATTTCAGGCAAGATGACCGCTACCCTGGATCTCACTACTATCATTGCTATGCTAGTTGCTCCGTTCTATCGCTATGCTGCGCTACCTATTACCTGTTTATCAAGCCATCCCAAATTGCCATGTCAGCCTCTAACCTTTTGCACCCTTCCTAGCAAACCGTTGATTGGCTATGTTACCGCTTTGCTCAGCCCCTCTTATAGCGTTGTTAGTTGCAGGTGGAAGATGAAGTTTGTTCCTTGTTGGAACCTGGAGATGTTGTTCCTTGTTGGAACATGTTTACTTGTTGGGATATCACAATATATCTTATTTAATTAATGCATCTATATACTTGGTAAAGGGTGGAAGGCTCGGCCATATGCCCAGTGTTTTGTTCCACTCTTGCCGCCTAGTTTCCGTCATATCGGTGTTATGTTCCCGGATTTTGCGTCCCTAATGCGGTCGGGTGATTTATGGGACCCCCTTGACAGTTCGCTTTGAATAAGACTTTTCCAAAGAAGGCCCAACATTGGTTTTACATTTGCCTCACCTAGCCTTTTTCCCTTGGGAGTCGCGCATCCCGAGGGTCATCTTTATTTACCCCCCCGGGCCAATGCTTGTCTAAGTGTTGGTCCAAACTAGAGCCACTTGCGGTGCCGCCCGAGGCAACTTGGGGTATCGTCGGTTGCCGTGCGTAGTGTTCATCCGGTCGTGGCACGAGACGAGATACGCCGCTGCTACTATCGTGGTGTCGGCCGCACGCCGAGGTCTTCTTTGGACTTGTTTTATTGCTGTGAAATGTCTTGTAGCCGGGATTCCGAGACTGATCGGGCTTCCCGGGGAGAAGGTCTATTCCTTCGTTGATCGCGAGAGCTTATCATGGGCTAAGTTGGGACACCCTTGCAGGGTTTGAACTTTCAAAGCCGTGCCATGATTTATGTGGCAGAGGGGAATTTGTTAATGTCCGGTTGTAGAAAACCCGAAGTTGATCTTATTTAAAATACACCAACCGTGTGCGTAACCGTGAGTGTCTCTTTTCTGGGTTGATCGAGAGGAGAACACGGTTTCTGGGTTATGTCTGACGTAAGTAGGAGTTCGTGATCACTTCTTGATCATTACCCGATTGACGACCGTTCCTTTGTTTCTCTTTTCGCTCTCATTTGCGTATGTTAGCCACCATATTATGCTTAGCCGCTGCTGCAACCTCACCACTTTACCCCTTCCTTTCCCTTTAAGCTTTGCTAGTCTTGATACCCTTGGTAATGGGATTGCTGAGTCCTCGTGGCTCACAGATTACTACACCACCAGTTGCAGGTACAGGCTTGCGATGATCATGACGTGAGAGCGATGTTTGCTTGTGTTGGAGTTCTTCTTCTGCTTCTTCTTCGTTCAGGGGATAGGTTCCAGGTCGGCAGCCTGGGCTAGCAGGGTGGATATTGTTTGAGCTTCTGTTTATGTTTCATCCGTAGTCGGATGTTGATCTCTTGTATTTGATGTTGATGTATTCTTGTGGCATTTGTGCCTTATGTATGTATCCCTATGTATTATGTAATGTTGATGTAATGATATCCACCTTGCAAAAGCGTTTCAATATGCGGGTCTATCCTTGGTGGGACCGTCGAGTTCCTTTTGGATAGGATCGCATATTGGGCGTGACAAGTTGGTATCAGAGCCTCGACCGACCTTAGGAGCCCCCTTGTTTGTTGGCCGTTGTTGAGTCTAGAAGAAAACTATTTTGAGTCTTAGGATTATATATCGGAGAGTAGGATTATTTTTACTCCTCAGTCCCTTCGTCGCTCTAGTGAGGTCTCCTGACGTAGATGTTTTGTCTTTCCTCTCCTCAAATTTCACTAAATTTTTTTTAGGATCACGCGGGTATCTTGGAATCGTTCGATGGTTTTGTGACGAGAACATTGTTCTTGGTGCCTCCTGTCATTTAGGGGTTGTGGCAGTGTCCCGGGGAGTTGAGCTCCGAGGTGTTGTCGTCACAATTTTATCGTTGCAGTTCTGGAATACCTGAGTTTTTACCGACATCGAAAATCTCTTTTATGCAGTTGTTGGTGAGATAACCCCGATAGCCCAGTACTGAGGCGAGTGCGGGAGTATTGCCATGACTCGTATAACGGATGCTTTTCGAAGGTCGAGGTACACGATTTCCGGAGTTTTCTTGGTTATGTGTTGACGGATGGATACAAATTGGATCTAGGTATTGTTAGTTTGGGTGATATATTTTGTGTCCCTGTATCCCCAACACCAGATTGCATAACCAGAAAGTTTCGGGAGTTTATAGGTGGGAATTCTAGTAGCTTACGGTGATATCTTTCCGATGATGTATGATTGGAGATTGGGGTTCAAAGTTTAGTGGTCCGCCCATTCACGGTCGATTTACGATGGTCGCGAGACGTCTTAAAGAATCCTTGGCTATGCTGATTCGGGACGTCTTGTTTGTCATTCGTGACGTCCGCTGCTATACGTCGTGCCGTGTGGGCCCCACCACGAACACTTTGGACGAAATCTCTATCGTGTGTTTGTTCCGGCTTATTCTGCAAGCCATATCCTTTGTTTTTTGTTCCGTTTTGTGGTATTCAAGTTGTTTCAATGCCAAGTGTTGATTCCATACATTTCCTAAATGGTGTTCTCATATTGCTATGTGAATACTAATCCTTCTTGATCATCGAGGTTGCCATGTTAATTCTTTTCTCAACCGCGTGCTTCTCTTCAAGTGGATCCGATCATTTCAACATTTGCGAGACCAATTCCAAGTTTTTCTCAACGGTGTTCGTTTCATCCGACCCAAGTTGTTTTTGTTTTCCCGCCCTCCCACCCTTTTTCTTCAAGGACTCAGATTTCTTAATCAAGTATCCATTTTTATTGAGTGAAGTTTCTTCATTCTTTTCCTTTAATGTTTTATCCGGTGATTTCTCATGAAGACGCTAAGGAAGCTTTAACCTTATCATTGTTCCATTCTAATTTTCTTTTCCGGTGGATTTAACTCAAGCTTTCAGTATTGATCATATTCCTTTCCTTGTTGCAAATGCTTTCTCATGTCGGTGCATCTCTTAATCATCCACTTCTCGCTATTCAATTGTTCCGGAGTGTTGAAGATATCTCAGAAGATTCTAGTTTCCATTCTCAATTCACTCAAGTTCTTTTGAGGATGCTATCTCATTCAAGCCATTTAATTCTACCGGTGCAATATCTGTTTCAAACAATTGTTCAACGGTGGTTCTTTTGAGTGGGCCCTAACCCACAGGTCTTTTCCCAGGATCTTACCTGACTCTTCTAATTTTCAGGAGCTATTCCCAAATTCATTGCAAAGTTTGACGTAAGAATGGATTTCATCAGTCATATGTCTTCTCCAAGATCTTTCAAATTCTTTTCATCTTGTGGTTCAACCTTTCTAATTTTCATTCCGGAGTGTCTCAACAATTCATGGTGGTGTTTCTCGTCGTCATTCTCGAATTTTGAAGACCGAAGAAGAGTTTCTCTTAAATCTTGCTCCATTCTCTTCAAGATTCACGGTTCTAGCTTGACGCCATCCTCTCATAATTGTTTTCGATTGTGAGAATTCTTTTCACCCACCCGGAGCATTTCAGGAGTCTTTCAGTTTGATTCTTCGGAGCCCATCATCTCAGAATTATTCATTCAAGCGTTCAACTCTTGTTTTCCAAATCTCACCGGTGCATCGTCGAAATATCCTCTAATCAGTTCATGATCTCTTCGTTCTAATGTATCTAAATTTTGTCAAGCATCTTTATTCGTTTTCCAATTCTTCCCGGCGAATTGTGCCTTTGCTACGTTCATTCTCAATTATTATGGTGGTTTGTTCAAGAGTTCTCTTCCTTCGTTATCATATAGAATCATTCGTTGTTTCCAAATTCCACCGGTGGTTCCTTGAAGACCTTCACAAGTTTACGCTATATCTCTCTTAATCCTTTCTACGGGAATAAGTAGTATGCCAAATCCATTGCTTGTCATCAATTTATTTTGATGAAGGATAAGCATACAATAAATCTTATTCTTATTTCCTCGAGTTGATTAATTCTTTTCTTCCGGAGATCGTTCATGATATCATTATCGGTTCTAAGATGTCCATCTTTTCTTTCCGGAGTTTCAAGTTCTCTCGGTTATATAATCGCGAAGCTCCATCTAAATCATCGCAAGGCTTCAACTTGTGTTCTCAACTTCTCTTTCTTTCTATCATCCTTTTATTACCGAAGTTCTTCATGGAGGCTCTACATGGTGGTTTGTCAAGGATTATTTTTCATTCTTCAATTGTTCTTCAACATTTTTCTCGAAGCTATGATCCGCCAAGCTTTACTCTAAAATAAACATGGTGTTCAACACATGTTTTGTTTTGAGGAGTTCAAGTATTCTTCTTTTGCATTCCGAAGTGCAATTCTTTCTACCTTATCTTTTGAGATGGTGTTATGTCATCCTTGGCAATTTCTCCTCGTGCTTCATGATTCACATATTGTCAAGAATGAGGTATTTTAAATCCATCATTTTCTCTTCGTTCAAGAGATCTTTTCAACCAATCAATCTTTTGTTGGAGTTATCTTGGGTCATATTTCACCTTAAGCCTTCCTAAGGAATGTTGCTATTTGTGGTGCGTATCTATGATCCAATTTTCTCCTTCTCATCTCGGTGAAGAAGTTTCTCTTATCTTCTTTGATCTCAACCAATCAATTGTTTCTGTTAATGGCGGGTTGTCACCTCATCATTTTGAGATGTTTGCCATAAGTCCACTACAAGGTTATTCTTTTCGTTGTTGGTTTTCCAACAACCCCGTTGTAACCATCTTGGAAGGGTGCTTTCCAAGCTCAGTTGTGGCAGAAGTTGGCATTTTCTTCTCCATTCTGTTATTCCAATGATCTATCTTCTATTATTTCTTCCGGAGGCATTGTGATGTTGTTCTCTTCACCCATCACCTCGTTTTGTCAAGATCATGTTATTTTCTTGCTTATCCATTTAACCGGAGTGTTATGTTTTCATTCGAGTTCTCTCATCTTATCAAGTTTTGCCTCCTTCCTCAACCGGAGAGCTGTCTGAAATCTTTCTAACCCCTTGTGCCATTCTTTCAATAGTTCCGGAGGCAGTGTGTTGTTGATGTCATCAATTATCCTCTCATCTTGTCAAGTTCATGTTCAATTCCTTCCATTTACAGTCGGAGTGCTGCCCAAATTATATCAATCTTATTCCTTCTCTATCTAGTTTTAACCGGAGTGGTTTCAATATCTATGTTATCACTAAACCTCTTGGTTCTCGTCGTATCCCATGTTCCTCTTTTCTAACAGAGTGTTTTCAACCTTGTTCATCTTCGTTGTGTTCTTTTTTTCATTTTGTTCAACCTCTCAAGGTTCGTGGGTTCACTCGTTCGTCAAAGAAGCAACTTAGTTTTACCGTTTTTCTTCCTCTTCCTTTTCCCTCCGGTACCATCCTAGATCTCGGGACGAGATCCTCTCGTAGTGGTGGAGTGTTGTGACGCCCCAAGACCGGAGCTTCAGTTGCCTTCCAGGGTTTCCGAGTTTTGTCGTGCGTTTTGTTTTGTTTGTGCATTCATCATGTCATCTCTTGCATTGCATCATCTCATCATGCCATCATATCATTAATTTTTTAAAAACTCAACTAAATAAATTGTATGGATTTTTTCGATCCATTTAAATCGAGGGAAGGTTGACTTCTCTTTATAACATACCCTCCCAATATTATTAGGGAGCTATAATAAATATTCCATTGTTTTGGAATCACCATAACCCACTTGCAAAATAAATCCCATGCCTTTTCTGCTCGAGTTGACCTCAAAACCTTGCCAATATTATTTCATCATTTTCCGGAGCTCCACCAAAAATCCTCGAGCCATTTTTGTTAAATTCCTCATATTTTTATGAGTCCGGGAAAATTGTCCTCGTTCCCAAATTCTTTCCCTAACCCTCTCTTTCTTTTGTCTCTCTATTTTTCTTTTCTGCTAAATATAAAAGAGTAGAAAGGAGAGAGAAGAGATCCCAGCCAGGCCTCCGCCATTTTCTTTCCTACCGGGCCGGCCTCTAAGGCACCAGCCCACCTAACCAACTCTAACCCTAGCCCGAGCGCTCTCTCCTCCTCCTCGTTCCCCTCGCTTGCGCCCGCCAGAAGCCCCTCGGCTCGATCCCTCTCGATCCCCTTCTCTCCCCATCTCTCCCGATCCCCCTTCATCTCCCCTCGATCCCCACAGGCGCCGCCCACGCCAGCCATCGCCAGGAGAGCCCACCTCCCGATCCCCTCGGCCTTCTTCCTCTCCTCCATGGCGCCTCCTCGCCCGAGTGCCTTCTCCCCTCGGCCTCCTCCTCGGCGCCTCCTCCTCCGCCTCCCATGCCCCCTCGCCTTCCACCTCCTCGCTTGGCGGCCACAGTGCGCCCGCGCCCTCAACTCTCCTCCTCGCCGCTTGGCAGCAGAATCTTGCACCTCTCGCCGCCGCCCGCCTTCGCTTCTCCTCTCCTCCATGACGCTCCCGCGGAGCCCGCAGGTCCGCGTCGTCGCCTCCCCATGGCGCCCGCGCCAGCCTCCTGCGTCCGCCCTCGGCTCCTCTGCCTTGGCCCCGCCTCTGTTTCCGGCCGCCGCCCGGCCAGCAGCTCCGTCGAGCCACGTCCGTCACGCCAAGTCCTGCGGCCGTCGCCCCACATCCTGCGCCGGCGCCAGCGGCTCGGGCGGTCCCCGGTGACCTCCCGAGGTGGAGCCTTGCAAGCTCCTCGATGCCCTTTCAGATTTGTCCAGACCGGCAAGTTCGACCTCGGCGCCAAGTTCGTTTTCAGATCGGTTCGACTACCTCCGATGTGGTTTTCGGCAAGTACAGAGGCCACAAGAACGCCAAGTACCACGACATCCATGTTCGCTTCACGGAACGTGTACATCTACACCGCCAAGACCGGACACCCGTGGATTTCAACAAGTACCCGATGACACGTGTACCACTACCGTTGACCCTCGAAGACCCGTGGACCCCGAACATCCACGGGACATGAACGTCTACTTCCCCTCGCCGTAATGACTACCATCGCGAGACCGCAAGTACCACGACAACCCGAAGGATTCGGACCCGTCAAGTACCTCTTGAAAATGAACGTGAAACACTACTTCCTCTACCGTCGCCGTGTACCACTACTTCCATCGGCGATCATCGCGAGAACGTCTACTTCCTCTCTGAAACTCTTTCCGCCCCGAACGCACGCTTCGAAGGTATAACCGCCGAGAACGACCGCGTGGACCGAATGCATGTTGTATGAGTTGCACCCTACGTTTGCACCGTGCCCGAGAGGCCTTTGCACGTTCCTCGTTTGCCATGTCGTCGACCCGTGGGAACCCGGAATCCGGGATCACCCCACCATCCGTGCACGCATCCGCCGCGCCTCCTTTTGCACCGTATCTCCGTAATCTACGGAACCGATATGTTGCCGTGGCATCATTTTTCGGAAATGTTGCCGTGGCACCATTTTCGCTTTCGCCGCCGTGGCACCCTTTTTCGTTCGCCATGGTGACCAAATGCTTCATAATGCTCTTGTCAACATTTTCATAAAAATTGCATAAAACTTGCACATGTCATCCGCATCATGATAACAACATTTAAATGTTTAAAATTGTTGTTTGCATTAATTTGCTAAATGCCATGCTAAAATGACTTATTTCATAACTAAATAACCGTAACTCGGAATTAAATGTTCTTTATATGTAAATGGGGTGGAAAAATGCCTAGTTTAACATGGTGTACTTGCTTTGCATGTTTAACAACCCTAAAATTGTGTTTAGGGCAGATCAGTACCAAATCCATAATTTGCATATGGGGATTTTCCGGAATTGTTGTTCGTTGTTTCCGGCCTCATTTAAACTTGCCTAAATAGCTAGTTTAATTATGCTTCACCCCTTGCCATGTTTAAAAACATTTAATATTGTTGTGTACCTAAACGAGATCAAACTAAATATGTCAATGTGGTGTTTTGTCAATATGCAACCCGTTGCATATTGAGCTCCACTTAATTTGTAGTATTGTTTGTTGCATATTGCCATGCCATGCCTCATTAAACCGGTCATGCATCATACTTGATTGTGCATCATGCCATGTTTATGCTTGTGCATTTATCATGTTGTTTGTTTCTTTCCGGTGTTGCTTCTTGGTTCCGGTAATGTTGCGATTGTGAGGATTCGTTCGACTACTTCCGTTCGTCTTCTTCATGGACTCGTTCTTCTTCCTTGCGTGATTTCAGGCAAGATGACCGCTACCCTGGATCTCACTACTATCATTGCTATGCTAGTTGCTCCGTTCTATCGCTATGCTGCGCTACCTATTACCATTTATCAAGCCATCCCAAATTGCCATGTCAGCCTCTAACCTTTTGCACCCTTCCTAGCAAACCGTTGATTGGCTATGTTACCGCTTTGCTCAGCCCTCTTATAGCGTTGTTAGTTGCGGTGAAGATGAAGTTTGTTCCTTGTTGGAACACGAGATGTTGTTCCTTGTTGGAACATGTTTACTTGTTGGGATATCACAATATATCTTATTTAATTAATGCATCTATATACTTGGTAAAGGGTGGAAGGCTCGGCCGTATGCACAGTGTTTTGTTCCACTCTTGCCGCCCTAGTTTCCGTCATATCGGTGTTATGTTCCCGGATTTTGCGTCCCTAATGCGGTCGGGTGATTTATGGGACCCCCTTGACAGTTCGCTTTGAATAAGACTTTTCCAGCAAGGCCCAACATTGGTTTTACATTTGCCTCACCTAGCCTTTTTCCCTTGGGAGTCGCGCATCCCGAGGGTCATCTTTATTTACCCCCCCGGGCCAATGCTTGTCTAAGTGTTGGTCCAAACTAGAGCCACTTGCGGTGCCGCCCGAGGCAACTTGGGGTATCGTCGGTTGCCGTCAGACGTAGTGTTCATCCGGTCGTGGCACGAGGCGAGATCTGTGGCTACTATCGAGGTGTCGGCACGCCGGAGGTCTTCTTTGGACTTGTTTTATTGCTGTGAAATGTCTTGTAGCCGGATTCCGAGACTGATCGGGCTTCCGGGAGAAGGTCTATTCCTTCGTTGATCGCGAGAGCTTATCATGGGCTAAGTTGGGACACCCTGCAGGGTTTGAACTTTCGAAAGCCGTGCCCAGCGGTTATGTGGCGGATGGGAATTTGTTAATGTCGGTTGTAGAAAACCCGAAGTTGATCTTATTTAAAATACACCAACCGTGTGCGTAACCGTGAGTGTCTCTCTTGGGGTTGATCGAGAGGAGAACACGGTTTCGGGTTATGTCGGCGTAAGTAGGAGTTCGTGATCACTTCTTGATCATTACCGATTGACGACCGTTCCTTTGTTTCTCTTCTCGCTCTCATTTGCGTATGTTAGCCACCATATTATGCTTAGCCGCTGCTGCAACCTCACCACTTTACCCCTTCCTTTCCCTTTAAGCTTTGCTAGTCTTGATACCCTTGGTAATGGGATTGCTGAGTCCTCGTGGCTCACAGATTACTACACCACCGATTGCAGTGCAGGCTTGCGATGATCATGACGTGAGAGCGATGTTTGCTTGTGTTGGAGTTCTTCTTCCGCTTCTTCTTCGTTCGGGGATAGGTTCGTCGGCAGCCTGGGCTAGCAGGGTGGATATTGTTTGAGCTTCTGTTTATGTTTCATCCGTAGTCGGATGTTGATCTCTTGTATTTGATGTTGATGTATTCTTGTGGCATTTGTGCCTTATGTATGTATCCCTATGTATTATGTAATGTTGATGTAATGATATCCACCTTGCAAAAGCGTTTCAATATGCGGGTCTATCCTTGGTGGGACCGTCGAGTTCCTTTTGGATAGGATCGCATATTGGGCGTGACACTTCTGGACATCGTGCACATGCACAGGGTGTTTCATTCGGAGAATAGTGCCAACTTTTTCTGGGTTAGCGTCGATTCCTCGTTCAGAAACAAGAAAACCGAGTAACTTTCCACCAGGAACTCCGAATGTGCACTTTGATGGATTAAGCTTGATATCATACCTCCTGAGATTGGCAAATGTTTCAGCAAGGTCAGTCAACAGGTCGGAACCTTTCTGTGACTTGACTACAATGTCATCCATGTATGCTTCCACATTCCGACTGATTTGAGTGAGTAAACACTTCTGAATCATCCTCATGAATGTGGCTCCGGCATTCTTGAGGCCGAATGGCACGGTGACATAATGAAGCACCGAATGGAGTGATGAAAGCTGTTTTGATCTCATCGGGTCCATACAGACGGATCTGATGGTACCCGGAATATGCGTCTAAAAAAGACAACCGCTCACATCCCGCAGTCGAGTCGACTATTTGGTCGATGCGGGGGGAGAGGAAAATGATCTTTCGGGCAGGCCCGATTGATATGTTTGAAGTCGATGCACATGCGAAGTGAATTGTCCTTCTTAGGGACCATGACCACATAGGCGAGCCACTCGGAGTGGTAAATTTCTCGGATAAACTCTGCTGCTAAGAGCCGAGCCACCTCCTCGCCTATGGCCTTTCTCTTCTAGACGGCGGACCGTCGAAGATGTTCTTTGACAGGTTTGACTTTTGAGTTGATTCGCAGACGGTGCTCAGCCAGCTCCCTGGGAACACCCGGCATGTCAGCAGGCTTCCATGCAAAGATGTCCCAGTTCTCACGGAGGAACTGGACGAGCGCTTCTTCCTATTTGGAGTCAAGTGTTGTTGAGATGTTGGTCGGAGCAGCATTGGCGTCGGTCGGGTGAATATGAACCTGCTTCGTCTCACCGGACGGTGAAATGCCGACTCAGAAGCGAGCTTCTTGGCTCGCAACAAATCACTCGGATCTGTAGTCTTCGATATTCTTGCAATTCTACCACTGCCATCGAGCATCGGCAATCTTAGAGCCTTTACGGAAACACTCTTCCGCTTTCTTCCGATTGCCAGTGACAGTGATCACACCCTTGGGGCCGGGCATCTTCAGCTTAAGGTACACATAACATGGTCGGGCCATGAAACGGGCATACGCTGGCCTTCCTAGAATAGCGTGATAAGCGCTCTGGAAATCCACGACCTCAAAGGTCAACTTTTCTTTGCGGAAATGCTTCAAATCACCAAAAACCACATCAAGAGCAATTTGACCGAGTGACTCCGCCTTCTTTCCAGGAATGACTCCGTGGAAACTCATGTTACTGGTGCTGAGTATGGACATCGGAATGCCCATCCCTTTCAACGTCTCTGCATACAAGATGTTCAGCCCTTTGCCGCCATCCATCAAAACTTTGGTCGGTCGAGTGCCTTCGACGGTAGGGTCGACCATCAACGCTTGCCTCCCAAGGGTGGCAATGTGTGTCGGATGATCGGACTGGTCGAATGTGATGGCGGTGCAGGACCATTTCAGATAATTGGGCGTCGCCGGGCGACCATGTTCACTTCTCGGTTGATAACTTTCAATCGACTTTTGCTTTCAACGTCGGCCAAAAATCATCGAGTGGAATTGACCTGGGGTATCCACCATCACTATCTTCTTTGTCCTCAACTTTATCGGACCCTTTTCCTTATCCTTGGGTTGCTTCCCTTGGGCTATGAATCAAGAGCCGACATTGTCGAGTGGTATGCTTTGGGTAAATGAGTTTACCCTCTTCATCTTTCTTCGTGTGAATGTGACATGGTAAGTCCAACACATCATTTCCATCTTGGTCTTTAACCTTCTTGGGGTTCCACGAACCCTTGGGTTTCCCCTTGAACTTTCCTGGGGTCACAGCCAAGGCTTCTCCGGGAGCGGCTGGCTCGGCTTTATGCTTCGCTTCCATTGGAATTTCCTCCGCGGCTTCATTAGCGGCTGACTTGTACTTACCACTCTAGAGCCGATCCTCTTCTTCACCATTAGCATACTTGGTGGCAATCTCCATCATCCGACTCGGGGTCATATCTCTGTCCGGCCAATTTCAAACTCAACTCTCTGTTCTTGACACCTTCCTTGAAAGCACAGATCTTTGGTGATCGAGACACATTCTCAGCTGTGTGGTGCAAGGTTATCCATCTCTAGATGTAATCTCTCAAAGTTTCATTCGACTTACACACACGACCGCAGCTCTGTCAATCCTGCTGGTCGCTTGCAAGTCCCTTCAAATGTCTGACAAACACTCGGGCCAGATCTTCCCAAGTGTAAATCTTTGCTGGGTGCTAACTGATTCAACCATGCTCTGGCCGAACCCTCCAGCATAAGGGGCAAATGCTTCATAGCTACCTCATCGTTGCCGCCACCAATCTGAACAGCCACTCGGTAGTCCTCAAGCCAAGTGTCAGGCTTGGACTCACCGGTGAACTTACTGACTCTAGTCGCCAACCTGAAGTTGGGGGGAATCACTGTGGCTCTGATGGCCCTGCTAAAACACTCTGGCCCTGAGACATGAACTCTGCTGCTGGAGGGAACATCTGTGTCATGACCTTCTCGGTGAGCCCTGTTCCTGTCGACCAAGCGTTGAACGATGATGGATCTTGCATCAAAGCCTGGCTCTCTGGGGTCGACTGGAACCCTTCGCCAAAGACCTTTGTCTTGGCGTCATCATCTTGTTGCCGTGGAGCGTATGATCCACCCCTTGGGGGAGGGGTGGGCACTCGACGTTGATCATTGCGATCGAATCGGTGCTCATACGGAGTTCGATATACCTGAGTCGGTTGTGGAAAGAGCTGACGTCGACTGGATTCTGGAACCCGTGGTCGCGTGCGCTCGTCGAGAACTCGCTGGAGGTTCTCCAGTCGAGTGCGCTCAGCCAAGTTAATGGCCAGCGCATCCTCCAAGGCACGAGCCTCGGAGGTTTCTCCAACGATTGGAGTGTGAAGCGCATCCATGTTCCGGCGGCGAAGTTCCTCCCTCTGCAGCGAAGTGAGGGGCTCAGGTTGGTACTCTTCGTGATCTTGCGCCGGATCACCTCCACCGTCGCCTCCGTCGGTGCGGGGGTATCCAGGAGGACTGCGTGGTCCATCGACCATCAGAACCTCCGCTGCCGGATCGCTGCTATCGCACTCGGATGCAGTCTCTGCGGAGCCAGTCGACAGATCGAACATGCCGTACAGAGATTCGTCGGGCTCGATTGCCGCAACTTGGGAAGTGGCCGACTGGCGAGCCACCGCATGTCTCACCCACCGCTGAAGCCTCGACCGACCGGAGCGCTTGCGCCGGTGGGAAGGCCCAGGAGTGAGGGCGGCACAAACAGACCCATCTTTGGAGTCGGCCAGTTTGCCCGAGGAGGGGCCTTGTGACGCCGCAGCGTTGCGTTGCAGCGGACGGGGAGCGCGTCGACGTCGAGAGAAGCCTCCTGAAGCCAAGCGAAGTCGTCGGCGATGAACGTGAGCGCACCGAGACGGATCTCGCGTCCCTCGGCCAAAACTCCACCTGAAACCATGATGTAGGAGATCGAAAGAATCCCAACTTCTCCAATAAATCGCTAGAACACCTGCCCCACGGTGGGCGCCAACTGTCGTGGTTCTAAGTCTGACAGTAAAATGGGGGGTAGGTATGGAGAGGCAAGGTACTAGCTATGGAGTAGTTGGTACACACGAGTTTACGAGTTCAGGCCCTTCTCGGAGGAAGTAACAACCCTACATCTTGGAGCCCGGAGGCGGTCGACTGGATTATATGCGTATGAATTACAGGGGTGTGAACCCTTCTACCTGTGGAGGGGGGTGGCTTATATAGAGTGCGCCAGGACCCCAGCCAACCCACATAACGGAGGGTTTAAGGTACATTAAGGCTAGGCGTTACTGGTAACGCCTTACATAAAGTGTCATCATGACCATAAAGACTACTTAACTACAGACCGTTTGGACGCCGAGTGGCTCTTGAACTCCTGGTGGTCGAGTGGGTCTTCATGGTCGAGTGTCTTTGAATCTGTCGAGTGGAAACCTACCAGGTCGACTGGTAGGCAGTTTATTCTAAGGATGCCCTTGGGGAGGGTCTCTTGGACAGGTCCATGACCCTATCCTAGGTTTATGACTTCATCACACACCACACAGGTCAGCAAGCTCGCTAGCTGACGGTGTCCTCGTCCCTGTCGTGTTAGATGTATCCATGGCCGACGAAACGACCCTCTAGCATCTAGGGCTATGATTATGTCGCCCTCTTGGTTATAAATGTGCTTACAATAGTACACGTGAAATCAAGGTCGTCTCCAGAAATTTGGGGCCCCGGGATGAAATGCTAAATAGGGCTCTAAAATGGAAGATTGAATGACGGATGCAAGTGGTGTTCATTGGTCGTAGCCGGGCGACTCAAAAATTGAGTGTGTACTAGTAGAATTCCTGTGCGTTGCCATGGGCAATGTATATATTTTTGCTGGTTGCATATATAAATATTTCAATGGTTCAACACTTGTTGTGTACTTGCAATTCTTATACACATCAACTGATATTGTAGAACTTTTTTACAACACCGTATCGGCACCCACCCTACTATCACAGTGGGTACATTGCTACTTAATAAACAAATAAATAATAATCATTTTAATCTAGAACACGCAGTAAATTTATTGTTAATATGGGGAATCTACTTGTTTTTTGTTTTATTGGTGACATCGAGCCACCCCTTTATGTTCCTCCTTCCCTTTTCTTTTTTCTTTCTGTGGCAATCCCAAGATAACTATTTATGAGCTTGCCTACTCTGGTTGGCATTTGACCTTCCGTCGCTCCCTTTCTCATGCAGAGTTGGAACAGTGGCATGAGCTTGCTGACACCTTCCCCTCGCTTTCGGAGACTTCGGATTCGGTGATCTAGCCTCATTCCTCCTTGGGTGTTTTCTTGGTGAAGTCGCTTTACCGCAAGCTCATTTCGGGTTCTATTACTCTGAAGTTCGGGGTGTTTGGAGGGCTTGTGTTCTTCTTAAAATCTAGATCTTCCTTTGGCAAGCTCCATGCTGCTACGTCTTGGGATCAAATTTGGAAGCGTAATGCTCGGGTTGCGGCTACATGCTCTCTTTGTTCTCAGCTAGAAGATTCTGATCATATTTTATTTTCTTATAATTTTGCGGTTCTATTGTGGAGCTGTACTCGGTGGTCTCCGTCTAGCTTGGCTCAGTTATTACCTCTTGTCAGTTCTTTGTCTGTGCAGCTGTGGCGTGTTTTCTGGTTTGGCTTTGCTGCAGTCATTTGGGCTATCTGGATGACCCGAAATAAGTTTACCATTGAACATGTGTTCCCTTCGAAATCAGCTGACGTTATTTTAAAAGCTCTTGCTCTTTTGCAGCAGTGGAAGCCTCTGATTGAGAACTGCGATGTGGATGCCACAGATATGCTTATCTCACAAGTCAGGGCTATGGCGATCTCTCTATCTCCAAGGGAGCAACCTACAGCTTAGCAATCGTCGGGGTTGTCTTTTGCTAGCTTCTGTTTTTGGTACCTGGTTGTGGCCTGTTTGCATGAACTTGAACTTGGTCTGTTTGGTTGTGCTGGTTGTTATGTTGCCGTGGCGTTTGATTATATGGGTGTGACAATGTTGTGAACCTTCTATGGCTTTATTTATAAAGTTGGGCAATGGTCTTGTCTCTAAAAAGAAGTGTTTACCCTTGATTTGATGGCACCCAAACTAATCTTTTAAACGATATATCTCTGCAACCCTACCCAAGGAATATTTTTCTGCAAAGATAATTTTGAACATTGTAACATAATAGCGACAAATAACTCTGATATGATTACAATATCCACCTTTCAAATGAAAGCGGGTGTCACCACCACCATTGCTGACCACAAACTCCCATTCGTAATGTTGCTAAGATAGTAAAGATTACATGAACCCATCCTAGCAAGAGGAGAATTGGGAACAATGAAAGAACAATTAGAACCATACATACGAAAATAAGATAGCGCTCGCAATGTTCCCTAAAATAAAATTGAGAAAACATGCCAACACAGCAAAAAAAAATCTTCTCGACAGAAGTTGTTGTACTACATATAGAAAAGTGATGATCCTACACTTGTCGTCGTCGTTCGCTCACCAATGGAGGGCCTGGCGTGGACTGGCCGTTACCATTCACGCTTCCGGCATGCCCATCCCCACGGTTGTGCTCGGCTACACCATACCACTCCATCGAGGCCGACCTCAAACAAAGTTGGTCTCACTAGTAGAAAACAAGGCTTTGGTTCATGCATGGCAAGCCCATTAGTTCCGGTTCAGTCACGAACCGGGACCCATCGGGGCATTCGTCCCGGTTCGCGAGCCCGGGGGGCGGCCGGGGCCTCGTGGGCATTGGTCCCGGTTCGTGTGGACCCATTTGTCTCGGTTCCCGGCACGAACCGGGACCAATGGGCCTCGCTCCTTGCCCACATACATTGGTCCCGGTTCGTGGCTAGAACCGGGACAAAAGGTGGAGCTTTAGTCCCGGTTATAGCCACGAATCGGGACAAATGAGTTGCCTATATATACCCCATCGCCACGGCAGAGCACTCCATAGTGCTCTGTTTTTTCTGGCCGGCGAGGGGAGGGCATTTGGGTGCTCTAGCTCACCTCCTATGCAGATGAGGTGTTCAATGAAATGTCTAAGCCACACTAGTTAATCATTCTCCTCTCGAAACTCGACCTCTGAGCTTCATTTTCCCTGAGATTTGTCTAGGTTTAGCGGTCTGTCACGTCCCGTCCCCGTCTTCACCGCCGTCGATCGCCCGCACCGATCTCGTCGCCGGCACCACCGTGGTGAGCCTCTTGTTCTTATATTCTTTCTGAAAGAAAAAAAATTCTTACTTCAGATAGATACTTGTCTAATTTTCTTACTTTTATTATTCCTTGTTATTATATAGTGCGATGGTTTTGGTATCCGCCCCCGTCGGCCCTCGTCCTGTCTATGATTCGGATGTGGTATATATTATCTTTTTATAACTATTTGGTTCATTTATTGTTTATGACAATTATGCCGACCAACGTGACATAGATTTTATTTATCTAGGAGGTGGTTGAACCGGAAATTCTAATCAACCCTATTGTCGAGAGGTTAAATTTAGTTGAAGAAGTAAACAATTACTTGAAGGAAAAAATAAAAAAATTGAGGAGGAGAAGATGATATTGGAGTTGCATGTTGCGGATGTCGTCGATGATCACAAGATCAAGATGGATGCAATGCGGTTGAAGATTAGAAAGATTAGAAAATATGCCATTCATACCGAGGCTTGGTATCATTATGCAGTTGGATCAATTGTTACCTTGGTTGCGATTATGATCGCATTTGTTGTTGCATTGAAATGTTTTACATAATTTCAATCTATGGTTTAATTAGATGCTCTAGAGAGCTATATGTTATTCAATGAGAACTATGTATGTACTTTGGTTTTAATATGATGATGAACTTCTATTAATTTGGTCATTTATCTATTCATGAGAGCTATATGTTGCCTTCAATTTCAGAGTCTTATAGCTTAAAATAATCAGTAAATGCATGAAAAATAAGAAATGAAGTCAGAAAGGGTTGAAAATTGATGATGTGGCTTTGAATGGTGCATTTTGAACAGAGAAAAAGTCTGGAGTTCAAATAAGTCCAAAAAAATGACATCCCTTTGTAACAGACGAGTTTCCGTATGAAACCCAGATACTTCGAAAGAGATTGTCCGTTTTGTACACGGAGTGCATTCAATTTTTGCCGTAACCCTCTCTACTTTCTTGCACATGCTATGTGGATGAAATGATGATACTATGCCAACTTTCAACATTTTCAGAGTTCATTTGAAATGCTTTTCTATTTCAGGGTCTTACAGCTCAAAATAATCAGTAAATGCATGAAAAATAACAAATGAAGTCAGAAAGGGTTGAAAATTGATGATGTGGCTTCGAATGGTGCATTTTGAACATAGAAAAAGTCTGGAGTTCAAATAAGTTCAAAAAAAGGAAATTCCTTTGTAACAGACGAGTTTTCGTATGAAACCCTATACTTCGAAAGAGACTGTCCGTTTTGTACACGAAGTGCATCCAATTTTTGTCGTAACCCTCTCTACTTTCTTTCACATGCTATGTGGATGAAATGATGATACCATGCCAAATTTCAACCTTTTCAGAGTTCATTTGAAATGCTTTTCAGTTTCAGGGTCTTATAGCTCAAAATAATCAGTAAATGCATGAAAAATAACAAATGAAATCAGAAAGGGTTGAAAATTGATGATGTGGATTTGAATGGTACATTTTGAACACAGAAAAAGTCTGGAGTTCAAATAAGTTCAAAAAAATGGAATCCCTTTGTAACAGACGAGTTTCCGTATGAAACCCTGATACTTCGAAAGAGATTGTCCGTTTTGTACACGAAGTGCATCCAGTTTTTGCCTTAACCCTCTCTACTTTCTTGTACATGCTATGTGGATGAAAGGATGATACCATACCAACTTTCAACCTTTTCAGAATTCATTTGAAATGCTTTTCAATTTCAGGGTCTTATAGCTCAAAATAATCAGTAAATGCATGAAAAATAACAAGTGAAGTCAGAAAGGGTTAAAAATTGATGATGTGGCTTTGAATGGTGCATTTTGAACACAGAAATAGTCTAGAGTTCAAATAATTTTTTTTAAAAAAAGAAATTCCTTTGTAACAGACGAGTTTCCGTATGAAACCTTGATACTTCGAAAGAGATTGTCCGTTTTGTACACGAAGTGCATCCAGTTTTTGCCGTAACCCTCTCTACTTTCTTGCACATGCTATGTGGGTGAAATGATGATACCATGCCAACTTTCAACCTTGTCAGAGTTCATTTGAAATGCTTTTCAATTTCAGGGTCTTATAGCTCAAAATAATCAGTAAATGCATGAAAAACAACAAATAAAGTCAGAAAGGGTTGAAAATTGATGATGTGTCTTTGAATGGTGCATTTTGAACATTGAAAAAGTCTGGAGTTCAAATAAGTTCAAAAAAAATGAAATCCCTTTGTAACAGACGAGTTTCCGTATGAAACCCTGATACTTCGAAAGAGATTGTCCGTTTTGTACAGGACGTGCATCTAGTTTTTGCCGTAACCCTCTCTCTACTTTCTTGCACATGCTATGCATGTGAAATGATGATACCATGCCAACTTTCATCCTTTTGAAATTTCATTTGAAATGCTTTTCAATTTCAGGGTCTTATAGCTCAAAATAATCAGTAAATCCATGAAAAATACCAAATCAAGTCAGAAAGGGTTGAAAATTGATGATGTGGCTTTGAATGGTGCATTTTGAACACAGAAAAAGTCTGGAGTTTAAATAAGTTCAAAAAAATGAAATCCCCTTGTAATAGACGAGTTTCCGTATGAAACCCTGGTACTTCGAAAGAGATTGTTCGTTTTGTACACGAAGTGCATCCAGATTTTGCCGTAACCCTCTCTACTTTCTTGCGCATGCTATGTGTTGAAATGATGATACCATGCCAATTTCAACCTTTTCAGAATTCATTTGATATGCTTTTCAATTTCAGGGTCTTATAGCTCAAAATAGTCAGTAAATGCATGAAAAATAACAAATGAAGTCCGAAAGGGTTGAAAATTGATGATGTGGCTTTGAATGGTGCATTTTGAACATAGAAAAAGTCTGGAGTTCAAATAAAATAAAATAATATAAACTTTCATAAAATATATAAGTAGAAACAAAATAAAATAAAATAATATAAACTTTAATAACATAAATAAAATTTATGAAACTAAAATTATCAAAGTATTTTCTGTTCAAAATCATTAAAAGCAAAAAGAATTTTCATAAAGAACTTTTTTTGTTAGAAACTTTAATAGAAAAAAGAATTATCATAAAATAAAATAAATAAGTAATTAGAAACAAAATAAAATAAAACAAATAAGTATTTTGTTGTAAGTAGAAACAAAACAAAATAAATAAAGCAAAAAAGAAAACAAAAAAACTGGGAAAAAATAAACAATTTGCCACCTACTGGGCCACCATGGCGTGAATACGTCTAGAAACCCATCCATGGGCCAGGATTCAGGCCCGCAGAAGGCCCAGTAGGCCCACATGCATAGTAGTGTTAGATTTGGCCCATAGGCCTGAAATTTAGAGGAGTTCGAAAGGGAAGAGGCAACCGAGCTTATAAACAGGTGTCGAACGCTCTCAACTAGCAAGGTGGGACTAAACTCCCACCACCACGCCGTTGTGCAAGGCCTTTGGTCCCGGTTGGTGCCACCAACCGGGACTAAAGGGGGATTTGGTACCGATTCGTGGCACCAACCGGGACCAATGCCCCCCCATTAGTCCCGGTTGGTGCCACCAACCGGAACCAAAGGCCACCGCTTCCCGCCCTTTGGGCTACTTAAAGTGGCCTTTGGTCCTGGTTGGTGGCACCAACCGGGACTAAAGGGGGCATTGGTCCCGGTTGGTACCACGAACCGGTACCAATGCCCTGGGTATATAAGAAAACACTTAGCAGTTTCGACGAAATCCATCACTTTTCCACCCCCGACGCCCCTGCTCCTCCTCGCCGTCACCGCCCGACGCCCCTGCTCCACCTTGCCGTCGCCGCCACCACCGACGCCGTCGAACTGCTCAACGCCGCGCCGTCGCCGCCCGCCACACGGCTGTCGTTGCTCAACGTCGTCGCAACCGTCAGCGCCCTCTGCCTCGACGACGGCGTCGACTCTCGCGCCCCTGCCGTCCTTGACGCACCGTCCACCGTGCCCCGCCGCCCCCTATGAGCACCAGCCTGCTCCCGCGCCCCTCCACATCCGCGCCCTGTGCCCCTTCCACCTTGGCCGGCCCCCTCCGCCATGCCCCTCCGCCCCTGCGCCGTGCTATTATATTTTTAGATGTTTTTAGATGTTTTTAGATGTTTTAGATGCTATTTTTAGATGTTTTTACATGTTTTTTTAGATTATTTTAGTTTATGTTTAGTTTTGTTTTAAGATTAGGAAAATTTCAGATGTGTAGTTATATTTATTTAGATGTGTAGTTAATTTAGATGTTGTAATTTGTTCATAAAAATTGTGCACTTTTGTATAGAAACTTTATTTTTTTCATATGTACGAAAATGTAGAGTGAAAACGAAAACAAACATATAAGAAAAACAAAGGAAAAAATGAAGAAGGAAAAGAAAACCGCCCGGCCCGGCCACCACCACATTTTTATTAAGTGTTTCCACCGAGTCCACGTTGCACCGATCGAACACCCGCGGCGAAGCAAGTCTTTTTTTAAGGTAGTTCTTTGTTAAAGTGAGGGGGGACGTCGGACATTACATGAGGTAGAGGGGGGGGGGGTCGGACATGACATGAGGGGGGACGTCAGAAAATAAGAAGAGGAAGAAGAAGAAAAAAAAAGAGGAGAAGAAGAAGGAATAGAGGAGTGGAAATCTTATTTTTCTTCTACTCCTCTATTCCTTCTTCTTCTCCTCTTTTTTTCTTCTTCTTTTTATCGGGAATGAGGGTGTCGAGGATCGCCGAGCGGTCGAGGGTCGGGAACTAGGGCAGAGGGTCGAGGGTCGTCGAGGGTTCGAGGGGCGAGGGTCATCGAGGGGTCGAGGGAAGAGGAACGCTGATGGGTTCTGTTGAATCCTTTGACACTAGATAGACAACCGTGAAGCGTTGCCGAGGCCACCCCAAACCCGGGAGAAGCTAGGTCTACGTTTGCCACTAATATATCCACATGCTTCATGTTTAGAAAAGTGTATATATGTACGTATGTTCTCTGTGTATATATGTTCATATATGCAAAAGTTAGATTTTTAGAAAAGTGAGCACCCCCTCTCGACCGTGATAACTTATACCACGGAAGCACCCCCCGGCCCTCTCGCTCGACCAAAACTCTCGAGGACACCCAAACCCTAGAAAAAAACTATGTCAGTCTCCTACCCCCTCCCGCCGCGCCCCTACCCGGCAAACTCTCTTGAGGCCACCCAAATTTACGAAGTTAAAAGAGCGTTGTCATCGAGGCCACCCCAAACCCTTGAAGCGTTGCTGAGGCCACCCCAAACCCTAGAGAAGTATCGTCGAGGCCACTAATATGATTCCTTATTGTGATTAGCTAGCTAGTTCTAAGTTTGCCACTAATATATCCATCTGTCATATTTGAATAATAATTGCCATGTTGTAAATATTTGCAGAAACTATGGAGCACCCCCGAGATGAAGCAACAAAAGCGGTGTTGGGGGACATAATCGCACAAGGAGGTGATGCCTTCTTGTCGTTTCTCGATGACACCGATGGTTTGGAAGGACAGGGTGAAGAAGCAGGCTATGATTATGATGGCTCTGGTGACCCAATGCCGGTGCAAGAAGGAGACCGTGATGACGGCTTCGGTGACCCAATGCCGGTGCAAGAAGGAGACCGTGATGACGGCTCCGATGACCGAACCGAGTCCGGCCAGGTATATATATTAGTTAAGCCTGTGCTGACTAGCTAATTGATGCATTCATTGTTTTGGTATGTACACATATTAATTAACTCTCGTCGTTCTTCCTTTTTCTAGCCCTCCGGATCGAGCACAATTTCAGTAAAGAGACGAGGCTCGAAGAAAAAGTTGCGCTCGGATGAAAGGTTTGAGATCACAGCAATCGCGCGCGATGGCATGCCGATTGAACCCAACCGCACAAAGGAGCATCTGCTGCTCAGTGTGGGGTTCTTGTTAGGGACAAGATCCCGATCAGTATCCAACAATGGTTAAAGCGTAAGAAGGAAGACCCTGAGGTGTCTTATGTCGACGATATGCAGAAAGATGATCTTTGGACCGCGCTGAAGGCAAATTTCACCTTACCGCCAGAGGAGGATCCAGAGAAGCCAGTTAAAGAGCAATTGATCAAGTCTCATGCTCTTAAGAAGATGGTAGAACTATTCAGGGGGTGGAAGAATGACCTGAAAACATCGTTTGTCGACAAAGAAAAGACACCATAATTCACCGGCCGGTATGAGAAGATCAAAGATCCCTGGCCCGCATTTGTGGCCCACAAGACATCGGACAAGAGTAAGAAGATGTCAGCGACAAACAAGAAAAATGCTGCGAAGAAGAAGCATCACCAACGCACGGGGTCAGGTGGCTACCTAAAAGCCCGGCCGTTGTGGGACAAGGCTGAGGATGACCTGATTGATAAAGGGGTCGAACCAGAGACATTGAACTGGCTAGACTATTGCCGGACTTGGTTCTTCGGGGTTGGCGTAACCTTGGAACCTGTATCAAGGAAGTGCGTTTGGACGAATGAGCAACTGCGAATACTTGTCACGAGGCTTCAGGAGTATATCGAGGCAGCGCAGCAAGGGACGTTCGTTCCATACAGAGAGAACGACGAGCTCACAATGGCCCTCGGGAATCCTGAGCACCCTGGACGGACACGAGGCACACTAGGCTCCGTTCCGTGGAAGGCTGGGTTTCCGGACGCAGGCGGTTAAAATGCCAGGAGAGGAGGAAGAAAGTGGAGCATACCCAACTGCAGGCGCTGCACGCAAGGGTACAAGCGATAGAGGAACGAGACGCATATCGTAGCAAACGACCTGCCGAAGCTTCCCCCGAAGCTACCCCGCCATCTCAGCGGAGAAACAGTGTGGCTTCCTGTGACGCCCCCGATTCAATAGTACACTAATCATACACGCAAACATGTATGATCAAGATCAGGGACTCACGGGAAGATATCACAACACAACTCTAAAATAAAATAAGTCATACAAGCATCACAATACAAGCCAGGGGCCTCGAGGGCTCGAATACAAGTGCTCGATCATAGACGAGTCAGCGGAAGCAACAATATCTGAGTACATACATAAGTTAAACAAGTTGCCATAAGATGGCAAGCACAAACTGGGATACAGAGAATGACCTGATTGATAAAGGGGTCGAACCAGAGACATTGAACTGGCTAGACCGTTGCCGGACTTGGTTCTTCGGGGTCGGCGTAACCTTGGACCCTGTATCAAGGAAGTGCGTTTGGACGAATGAGCAACTGCGAATACCTGTCATGAGGCTTCAGGAGTATATCGAGGCAGCGCAGCAAGGGACGTTCGTTCCAGACAGAGAGAACGGCGAGCTCACAATGACCCTCGGGAATCCTGAGCACCCTGGACGGACACGAGGCACGCTAGGCTCCGTTCCGTGGAAGGCTGGGTTTCCGGACGCAGGCGGTTAAAATGCCAGGAGAGGAGGAAGAAAGTGGAGCATACCCAACTGCAGGCGCTGCACGCAAGGGTACAAGCGATAGAGGAACGAGACGCATATCGCAGCAAACGACCTGCCGAAGCTTCCCCCGAAGCTACCCCGCCATCTCAGCGGAGAAGCAGCGTGGCTTCCTGTGACGCCCCCGATTGAATAGTACACTAATCATACACGCAAACATGTACGATCAAGATCAGGGACTCACGGGAAGATATCACAACACAACTCTAAAATAAAATAAGTCATACAAGCATCATAATACAAACCAGGGGCCTCGAGGGCTCGAATACAAGTGCTCGATCATAGACGAGTCAGCGGAAGCAACAATATCTGAGTACAGACATAAGTTAAACAAGTTGCCATAAGATGGCAAGCACAAACTGGGATACAGATTGAAAGAGGCGCAGGCCTCCTGCCTGGGATCCTCCTAAACTACTCCTGGTCGTCGTCAGCGGGCTGCACCTAGTAGTTGGCACCTCCGATGTAGTAGGAGTCGTCGTCGACGGTGGCGTCTGGCTCCTGGGCTCCATCGTCTGGTCGCAGCAATCGGGTAAAGAAAGGGGGAAAAGTGGGAACAAGGCAACCGTGAGTACTCATCCAAAGTACTCGCAAGCAAGGAGCTACACTATATATGCATGGGTATATGTGTAAAGGGCCATATCGGTGGACTGAACTGCAGAATGCCAGAATAAGAGGGGGATAGCTAATCCTGTCGAAGACTACGCTTCTGGTAGCCTCCGTCTTGCAGCATGTAGAAGAGAGTAGACTGAAGTCCTCCAAGTAGCATCGCATAGCATAATCCTACCCGGCGATCCCCTCCTTGTTGCCCTGTTAGAGAGTGATCAACAGGTTATATCTGGCACTTGGAAGGGTGTGTTTTATTAAGTATCCAGTTCTAGTTGTCATCAGGTCAAAGTACAACTCCAAGTCATCCTGTTACCGAAGATCACGGCTATTCGAATAGATAAACTTCCCTGCAGGGGTGCACCACATAACCCAACACGCTTGATCCCATTTGGCCGGACACACTTTCCTGGGTCATGCCCGGCCTCGGAAGATCAACACGTCACAGCCCCACCTAGGCCAACAGAGAGGTCAGCACGCCGGTCTAAACCTAAGCGCCGAAGTGCAGGGCCCATCGCCCTTAGCACACGTGCACGTTGCGTGGGCGGCCAGAAGCAGACCTAGCAACCTCCATTACAAAGGAAGTCACGTTACGCGGTCCAATCTGGACCGCGCCGCTCAGTCGCTGACGTCACGAATGCTTCGGCTGATACCACGACGTTGAGTGCCCATATCTTTCCCACGTAGTTGGTTAGTGCGTATAGACCAAATGGCCAGACTCAAATCAAATACCAAGATCTCATTATGCGTGTTACGGATGTAACCACAGACACTGACCAGGGCCAGGCCCACCTCTCACCTAGTTGGTCTCAACCTGCCCTGTCGCTCCGCCACAAAGTAACAGTCGGGGGTCGTCGGGAACCCAGGCCCACCTCTACCGGGATGGAGCCACCTGCCCCTTCAGCCCCCATCTCCAAACAATATCATAAGTAATGTAACAGTATAAAGTATATAGCATATGCCCGTGATCACCTCCCGAGTGATCATGGCCCAATAGTATAGCATGGCAGACGGACAAGAGTGTAGGGCCACAGATGGAACACTAGCATCCTATACTAAGCAGTAGGATATCAGGTAAGGGTAACAACTGTTGCAACAATGACAGGCTATGCATCAGAACAGGATTAACCGAAAGCAGTAACTTGCTACACTACTCTAATGCAAGCAGTATAGAGAAGAATATGAGATATCTGGTGATCAAGGGGGGGAGGGGCTTGCCTGGTTGCTCTGGCAAGAAGGAGGGATCGTCAACTCCGTAGTCGAATCAGTCACCGCAGTCTCGTGGTCTACCGGAAAGAAGTAACAGAGGGGGAACACAATAAATAACAGAGCAATGAAAGCATAACAAAGCGTAACATGGCAACACGTGGTGCATGGTGTGCCCTAACGCGGTAGTAGGTGATACCAACGAAGGGGGGAAACATCCGGGAAAGTATCCCCGGCGTTTCGCGTTTTCGGACAGATGAACCGGAGGTGAAATGTTGCAGGTTCACTATGCTAGGGACGCGTGGTGGGCGAACGGGCTGCGTATCTGAATTCGTCTCGTCGTTCTGAGCAACTTTCATGTACAAAATTTTTCCATCCGAGCTACGGTTTATTTTATATCATTTTCTAAAGTTTTAAATTATTTTCTAGAATTTCTGAGTTATTTAAATGCGCAATAATAACTGAATTCTTTTGTCAAGTATTACTACTCTAGCCAAGGTCTATTACAGGTGGGGTCAGGGAGGTGGTTTGACCCAGTCCAAGTTGGACTAGTCAATCAGGAATATCGCCACGTGGTCCCAGCTGTCATTGTCTATACTTAAGTTAGATATAATTTTAATTGTTTTAATTTAGACAATGAGGCCCGGTGGTCAGTGAGAGAGGGTTAATTAGCAGGGTTTTTATTTAACTAAAAGCTTAATTAGTGGGGTAATTAGGGGGTTAGTACTAAATGGATATTACCCCTAATTAAGCTAGGCAGAGCCCAGGCGGGGATTTGTACGCGCACGCGCACACGAAGGCCTGCCGGCGGCCATGGCTTTTGGCCGGCCGGCAGCGGCAGGCGGAGGAGAAGCCAGGGGCGGCGCTGGGGGTACGGGCGATGGAGCTCTGCAGGTGCCCGACCCGGGCGAGGACCAGCGGGTGCGGAGGGGCGTCGGGCGCCGGAGATGGCAGCGGCGAGGACATGGAAGGGCTGCACCGGGGCTGGGCGGCTGGGGCGCACACTGGCCTAGTGCGGGCACGGCCGAGTGGAGCAGGCGCGGCCAGGGCGTGGAGCGGGTGCGTGTGGGGCTTGCGGGCGCAGTAGCGGTGATGCAACGGCGGGCACGGTGTGGTGGCCGTGGCCAGAGGCGAGGTTGGGCTTGCAGCAAGCACGAGCTCTCGGCGAAGTGTGCGGCAGACTACAGTGGCGGAGAATGAAAAGGGAAGGGGAAATCGAGTGAGGCAAAGAAGGAGGAGCTCACCGATTAGCTCGATGCGGGTCGAAGGAGCCTAAGGGGGGTCAAAGGGGCGTGAAGTGGCGACGAGCAGAGGCGACGGCCGGTGGAGGGGATCGACGCTAGAGCCGTCGATGGGGAGCCCCGACCCAATCCAGTAGCCATAGGCGACGTAGAGGACGACGACGATCCATCCTGGACATCAGCTAGCGGCGCAGAACGTCGGAGAGCGCGGGAACGGTGACGTCCTTGGCGGCGGCGCCTCGGGTGTGAGCGAAGGCGACGAGGGAGAGCGACTCTGAGAAAGAGGGGGAGAGTGAGGGGGCACCTATGGTTTGTCGAGGGAACGAGGGGCGTCCGGGGTGCCATGTAAGCGTCGGGGAGGCGGGGATGGCCGCCGCGTGGCCAGGGCACCATGGATGGCCTCCACGCCCTCCTGTGAACAGGTGGTGGGAGGAGGGCGGCTGGGCTGGGCCTCCCCAGCCACATGGGCCAAAGCGCCTAGCAGTTTAGATTTTTCTCTTGTGTGTGTGTGTTTATTGTTTTTCTTCTTATGCACTGCTTTGTATTTAGTTTTAGGTACTAAATGATTTTAACTAAATGTGCAAGTATCACATAAATTCCAGGCAACACCTTGGGCTAGTCCAACAAGTTCAAATATTTTTGAATAGTTTACATATTTATTTAAATTTAGATGGTCTAGTTAAAAGCTTTATGGTTCAGTTACAAATAGCTTAGCGGCATTTTATCATTCTGAAAAATGTTGATCCTTTCATCACAAATTTTTAGCGAATATTTGCAACCAAACCAACATTTTTATTTTTCCATTTGAAAACTTTAATTATTTGACTTTAAGTTAAATTTGAATTTGAATCGGGGTTCGGATCAAAGTGAGGTTAACAACATTAATCATGGTGACATGGCATCATTAGGAGAGGGTTACTGTAGCTTAATTATCCAGGCGTCACAATTCTCCCTCCACTACAAGAAATCTCGTCCCGAGATTTAAGAGGTCGTGTAGGGGGGAAGGTTCTGGTTACGAATATTAACGAATCTTCTCGGCCTTGGTTGCTCTTCTCGAAGAGTTTGATCCCTTACATTGACGTCTTCATTTCTTTTCTTCAGGTCATCATGGTGAAATAGTCCTTTTCTTCGGGAACTCCAACGTGCTTACGAATAGGTAAGGAACAGCTCGGCTACGACAGAATGCTTATGAGGGAAACAATCTGGGGTTAACCCATGAATGAGCATAAGATTATCTCTCGAGTTGAACATATAAAATACATCGAGAGTAAGGAACAAAGGTACAATAAGAGGTTCCAAACGGATAGATAGTTGCTCGAAGTCTGAACCAGAGTGAGAAAGGGGTTCAGAGCAGCGAGAGTAAGTATTGCGTCTGATACCAGAATAGAGCACTAGGCAGGTGACCCGTGAATTACATATGAAGTCAAGCGCGAGGAATAACTTTGGCAACATGGTGTACAAGAGAGTCAGGTTTCGATCCTGTGGAACTGTGGGTTATGGGCCCACCATGTTGGTTAAAAGTAGAAAGGGTGCTGACATCTTGCACGGTCACGATAGTAAGGTATGTCAGAGGGTAGCCTGCCATTTATGTTGGCAACAACATCGGTACCAAGGGCGAGGGACGAAGAGAACCATTTTCCTGCTCGTTGAACGAGGCGGACCAACAGGCAAAGTTCTCCTCCATCGGTGGTTACCGAAATGTCATCAACAATGGTAACAGGGTCTTGCTGACAGAATTGTACACTGAGGTGTTTACATAACCAGTGAATTATTACTGCTTAGTTTATATAGATCACAAGAAAGGTCAAACAAACCAATGTAAAGGAAAATGTGATCATCAGGTTAAACAGAACAATGGAAAGGAAAATTGTGTTTAAACACATATTTCAGGGGCATATCCTTCCCAAGGACAAGAAGAGCATGATATCCATGACAGTATATAATGTAGAAAACCATTTAGGTAAGGGGAGAGGAAGTTCATGACATAACCCAAACAACGGTGTTTGAATAATCGATAAAGGAAATTTAGCATGGTGCTTCAAAATGTTCTTACCGATTCTCAGAGTACCACAGACATGCTTCGAGATAGCATTGACATGGTCATCAAATAAGGTTCGGAATTTGGATGCACGAAGGGTCCATCAGGAACAACTTGTAGAATAAGTTTTACAATTTCCTCATGGAAGAATGGATATCCTTGCTAAAAAAGGAAGCTATAACAATAGGGCCTCCGGCCAGGTGTGTTAGGCACGACATCACCTTACCGGGGCACATAAAGACCAGTATTATAACTCTTGGAAATATGTTCGAGCCAGCATATCTGCCCGAGATTCAGATCTGATTGGTGTCAGGATAACTCAGACTTAGGATGCTTGAGAAGAAAGGTGCAACACAAATTGTCGAGATGACAATGTAAGATTCTTGGGAATTGGACTATGGAAGCGAGTTCCGACAAAAGAGTTCATCATTAAACCAAGGAGAGGATGAGGAGGTGGCTAATGAACTTAGCGACAATTCATTGAGATTTTCAAAATATGGATTTCCACAAGTAGGTGAACAAGGAGATAACATTTGTCAGATCCAATTATATAATGATGTATGCTCGAGGAAAACTTACACAATTAAACATTGGTTGAAAGGTGCACTCGAAATATGGGCTGGGTTGCACGACCAAAGTTAGAATGGTGATTCAATTATCAAAATACTTAGAACGAAACTATCGCCCATTCACTTCAAAGCAATAGGGTTGCTAGAAGTTTTGAATTCACACGTCATAGCTCAATTGTCGGTATTCCGGTTAAGAACAACACGGGGACCAAGGAATGAACGGAGATGGCGAGAAGTATTATTATATCAAGAATTCAGGTGGTGAAATTCTCACCACATTCTTGACAAAAAGAGATGGTAATACTCCAAGGTAAAATAGAACATGAGCTAGATAGCGAGGAGCTCAAGGTATAACACAAAACACGGACAAGTTTGTGTTGAACGAAGGCAATAAAGTGGTCGATGATAATACAAATCATCAAGGGAAAGGATGGTATTTCTTATCATGAATTCAATTGATACCCTGGAAGAGCTCAGAATGCTGATGATGATCATGGCACATTAGTTAAGAGAATTCATGAAGAAGTAATCAATCGGTGATGACATCAGGTCAACGAAATGATGAAGCAAAAATTTATTGGAACCGCGGGTACGTCACTAACTCGGAATCAAGCTTGTTGTTCAAGGCGAAATGATATGACAAGGAAAGTCGACGTAAGCTTAGCTCATCGTTGAATATTTTGCTCCAGGAAGGACCAAGTAGCATGGTTAAAATCAGCACGATACTGATATAGCCGATCAGGCTAGGAATGACTTGAAGGATTATTAAACTCATAAGCAATGGAAATTACTTAGGGTTATCGAACCGGAATGTGGAATCGGTTCACGTATTGGTGTTCTCGGTTGACGACAACCCAGAACCCAGGAAAATTGGAATCGGTGAGAAATAACGTTTGATGAAGAACCCATAAAAAGTTATGCAGTTCCATGATATTCTCAAGATATCATACTCGACGGTAGATCCAAGTAGAGGTTGGACAGGTTGAAAGCACAAGTGCTCCCTAGGTGGTTTTGGTAATTAATGACAACATATCTCTTGTTGGACTAACACTTTTATCTAGTATGTTTCAGATAAGTTCAACAATGGAGTGGCATGGACTAAAGGATGTGGGAACTCCTTCAAGATGCTAAGGACAAAGGATTGGCTCAAGCTTCAAGCTCAAGACTCTTCATTTTACATTTTAGTGATCCAAGATCACATTGAGTCTATAGGAAAAGCCAATACTATCAAGGAGGAATGAGGTGTTGCTTAATGAGCCTCTTGCTTCAAAGTGCTTAGTGATATGCTCCAAATACCCTCATTTCTTTCCCACTTCCACACATTTGTCCTAAATCTATAGTCAAACTCGCCCCACCGATTCTTTCTATCCGCGCCACCGAGTTTGGATGTCTTAGCCACTGCCACAAACCCTAGGCAAATCGGTCTCACCGATAGGGATCTCGGTCTCACCGAGATGGGATTGTAATCTCTCTGTGTATGTACATTATTGAAATCGGTCTCACCGAGTTTGAGCAATCGGTACTACCGAGATTACAATGCAAACTCTCTGGTTAACTTATTATCAAAATTGGTCCCACCGAGTTTGATAATCGGTCAAACCGAGTTTGCCTGACCAACTCTCTGGAAAGCTTATTACCAAAATCGGTCCCACCGAGTTTGTCTAATCGGTCTTACCGAGATTACGTTATGCCCTAACCCTAACCGAATCGGTCCCGCCGAGTTGCATTCCGGTCCCACCGAAAACCCTAACGGTCACATTATTTGCTAAATTGGTCTGACCGAGTTTAACGATTCGGTCCCACCGAGTTTGGTAGATTGTGTGTAACGGTTAGATTTTGTGTGGAGGCTATATATATACCCCTCCCCCTACTCTTCATTCGTGGAGAGAGCCATCAGACTGAACCTACACTTCCAGCATCCTATTTCTGAGAGAGAACTACCTACTCTTGTGTTGAGGCCAAGATATTCCATTCCTACCATATGAATCTTGATCTCTAGCCTACCCCAAGTTGCTTTCCACTCAAATCTTCTTTCCACCAGATCCAAAACCTATGAGAGAGAGTTGAGTGTTGGGGAGACTATCATTTGAAGCACAAGAGCAAGGAGTTCATCATCAACGCACCATTTGTTACTTCTTGGAGAGTGGTGTCTCCTAGATTGGCTAGGTGTCACTTGGGAGCCTCCGACAAGATTGTGGAGTTGAACCAAGGAGTTTGTAAGGGCAAGGAGATCGCCTACTTCGTGAAGATATACCGCTAGTGAGGCAAGTCCTTCGTGGGCGACGGCCATGGTGGGATAGACAAGGTTGCTTCTTTGTGGACCCATCGTGGGTGGAGCCCTCCGTGGACTCGCGCAACCGTTACCCTTCGTGGGTTGAATTCTCCATCAACGTGGATGTACGATAGCACCACCTATCGGAACCACGCCAAAAACATCTATGTCTCCAAATTGCGTTTGAATCCTCCAATCCCTTCCCTTTACATTCTTGCAAGTTGCATGCTTTATTTTCCGCTGCTCATATACTCTTTGCATGCTTGCTTGCTATATGTTGTGAATGCTAAATTTGTGCCTAAACTCCACTCAAACTTTAAAGAAACTTAAAAACTGCAACTTTGGTACTTAGTGTGTAATCACCCCCCCTCTAGACACCTCTTCTCAAGGTCCTACAAGTGGTATCAGAGCATTGGTCTCCATTGCCTTGGTTTAATCACCATTGGAGGAAGATGGATGAGTCTACTTTGGGGAGTATTAGACATAGAGTGCCTATTCTTGATGGAGAGTATTTTCGTGAGTGGAAAAATGAGATGCTTGTTATTTTCAATCAATATCATTTTAACAAGTACATTGCTAGCCCTTGTGCACCTTATGTTGATCCTATGCATCCAACCCATGATGAGTCAATTGACATGGTTAGGAATCTTAGAACTGCCGAACTTATCATTAGAGGATTGCCTAGAAACTTGATTGGATGTTTGCCTACTTTTAAGTGTGCCTACACCATATGGAAATTTCTTGAGGAACGATTTCCAGATTATTCCTTGAAAAATCTAGATGAAATTCTCCATAAGTCTATTGCTTTGAGCAAAATGAATACTAGTGATCCTATGTTTGGTGATCGTCTATTTGAGCTTACAAACCTTATGCGTGCCAAAGGAAATGTTGGTATTATTAGTGACATTATTTCCGAAGCTATAAGAATTCATAGACAAGATTATTGTCAAACTCATTCTAATGAATCACCCTCTCTAGGATTTGATCCACCACATGACGATGTTGAACATGGATACTATGATGAGGATGATGATAGTGACTTCGATCTTGATGATGCAATGAGACATTTTGGTCTTATGGCAAATCTTGAGGATATATGTCGAGGAAAGGAATGGGTTCTTGATAGTGGATGTACCGATCACATGACCGGAGATAAAGACATGTTTCGTGAGCTTGCTGATAATGATAGTCCTCGAAAGTATGTCACTTTCGGTGACAACTCAAAGGGAAGGTGGTTGGCCTCGGTAAGGTGGACATATCACATGATAGCTCCATACAAAATGTTATGCTCGTTGAATCTCTTGGTTACAACTTACTTTCAGTATCTAGACTTGCTGATTTCGGTTTCAATGTTCTATTTACTGAAGTAGATTGCCAAGTGTTTCATCGAGATAATCATAAAATGGTCTTTACTGGTGTGCGTAGAGGTGATCTATACATTGTTGATTTCACTAAAAAGGCTCAACCTAAAACTTGCTTCATTGCTAAATCCTCAAAAGGCTGGTTATGGCATAGACGATTAGGTCATGTTGGTATGCGAAACCTTGACAAGCTTATTAAGGGGAATCATATCCTTGGAGTTAATGATGTCATATTTGATAAGGATAGACTTTGCAGTGCTTGTCAAGCAGGTAAACAGGTTGGAGGAAGGCATCCCGTGAAGAAAATCATGACCACGAAGAGGCCACTTGAGCTACTTCACATGGATCTCTTTGGTCCCAACTCTTACAAGAGTCTCGGTGGAAATTCTTTTGGTCTAGTTATAGTTGATGATTTCTCCAGATTTACGTGGGTGTTCTTTCTCGATGATAAATCGCAGGTCCAAAAGATCTTCAAAAACTTCGCTAGGAAGGCCCAAAACCAATTTGAAGTGAAGATCAAGAAGGTTCGCAGTGACAACGGAACGGAGTTCAAGAATGCAAATGTGGACACCTTTCTTGTGAAGAAGGGATTTCACACGAGTTCTTGGCTACGTACACACCTCAACAAAATGGAGTTGTTGAGAGGAAGAACCGGACGCTCATCAAAATGGCGAGAATGATGCTTGATGAGTACAAGACGCCGAAGCACTTTTGGGCAGAAGCGGTTGAGACAGCTTGTCATGCAACAAATCTCCTGTATCTTCACAAGCTACTCGGCAAGACGGCATACGAGCTACTCACCGGTAACAAACCCCAAGTTGGATACTTTTGAGTATTCGGCTCAAACTGCTACATTCTTGATAAGCATCGTCGTTCTAAATTTGCTCCTAAGTCTCATGAAGGTTTCCTACTAGGTTATGGCTCAAACTCTCACACTTACCGTGTCTACAACAATTTCACCCGAAAGGTTGAAGAGACGGTAGATGTGAAGTTTGATGAATCTAACGGATCGCAAGTAGAGCAATTGCCAATTGATGTAGGAGACAAAGATCCTTCGGAAGCAATCCAAGACTTGTCTATTGGCAAGGTCCGTCCAACGGAGGTGAAGGAGAGTACCTCGTCCGTCAAGTGGAAGCTTCTACTTCACGACAAGGTGAACCAAGAGTTGACACGGAAGCATCCACAAGTGGGACACACCAAGATGAAGAAAAGCGAGGAAGTGCATCAAGACGAACGTCAACAACCTCCTTCTCCACCACGACAAGAGAACGACAACGCCAACAATGAAGAAGGCCAAGAAGAAGAACAAGATGAAGAAGATGTTCAACGAAGACCCAAGCAAAAGCTTTCACGAGTTCGAGCAAGAATTGCTAAAGACCATCCCGTCGAGCAAATCTACAATGATATTCAAACTGGGAGAATCACTCGCTCTAAAACTCGTTTAGCTAACTTTTGTGAAAACTATTCTTTCATCTCTAGCATTGAACCTTTGAAGGTCGAAGAAGCATGGGAAGATCCGGATTGGATAAATGCTATGCATGAAGAGCTACACAACTTTGAGAGGAACCAAGTTTGGACATTGGTTGAGAAGCCCAACAACAACCACAACATCATCGGTACCAAATGGGTGTTCCGCAACAAGCAAGATGAAGATGGACAAGTAGTTCGCAACAAAGCACGTCTAAATCCCAAGGCTACACACAAGTCAAAGGTATGGACTATGGTGAGACTTACGCCCCCGTTGCTAGACTTGAGTCCATTCGCATCTTACTTGCCTATGCTAATCACCATGATATCACCTTGTACCAAATGGACATTCAAAGTGCTTTTCTAAATGGTGAAATAGAGGAGGATGTTTATGTTAAACAACCTCCCGGCTTTGTCAATCCTAAGAAACCCAATCATGTTTACAAACTTCACAAAGCTCTTTATGGACTTAAACAAGCTCCTAGAGCATGGTATAAATGCTTGACCAAGTTTCTTCTTGAAAAAGGCTTTGAAATTGGGAAAATTGATTCCACACTTTTAACTAAAAGGGTTAATGCAGAATTATTTGTATGCCAAATTTATGTTGATGATATTATATTTGGTTCAACTAACCCTCATTTTAGTGAAAAGTTTGGGAAGCTAATGTCGGAGAAGTTTGAGATGTCTATGATGAGTGAACTCAAATTCTTTCTTGGTTTGCAAATCAAGCAAACTAAGGAAGGTACTTTTGTCTCGCAAACAAAGTACACCAAGGACTTATTCAAGAAGTTCAATATGCAAGAATGCAAAGGTATGACTACGCCCATGCCTACTAGTTGACATCTTGACTTAACCAAAGATGGTGAACCGGTTGATCAAAAGGTTTATCGCTCTATGATTGGTTCATTGTTATATCTATGTGCTTCACGTCCCGATATTATGCTAAGTGTGTGCATGTGTGCACTATATCAAGCTGCCCCTAAAGAATGTCATCTTAAGGCCGTGAAAAGGATAGTGAGATACTTAATCCATACACCAAATTTTGGCATTTGGTATCCTAAGAGGGCCTCTTTCGATCTTGTTGGCTATTCCGACTCGGACTAGGCCGAGACAAGGTTGATAGAAAGTCCACTTGGTACTTGTCAATTTCTTGGTAGATCTCTTGTGTCTTGGTCCTCCAAGAAACAAAACTTCGGTATCCTTATCCACCTTGAAGCTGAATATATTGCCGCTGGTTCATGTTGTGCTCAATTACTTTGGATGACCCAAACTCTTAAAGATCATGGGATATATGTGAGACATGTTCCATTGCTTTGTGATAATGAAAGTGCTATCAAAATTGGTCATAATCCTGCAACATTCTCGAACTAAGCATATTGAAGTTCGTCATCATTTCATTCGAGATCATGTTGCTAAGGGTGACATTGATCTTAAGCATGTTCACACCGAAAAGCAATTAGCGGATATATTCACTAAACCTCTTGATGAGAAAGTGTTTTGCAGGTTAACAGGAGAATTGAACATCATTGATGCTTCAAACTTGGAGTAGAAACTCCATTGGATACATGCAAGACATGAGCTTATGACTAATCCTTGATATTTCTCTTATGATGAAAAACTTATGTCTTGGATATATTTGTATCTTGCATGTTATCTAACCCATGTAGGTACTTGGTTGAATCAAATTCCATGAGGTTGAAACCTACTCATATCTTGAGCAATCTCTACATCACCAAGTCTCTACACAAGGTGGTTGAAGACAAGGAAGCACGAAACCATTCAAACATATCCTTGACAAATTCTATGTTGAGTTTCATGATTGTCATTTTTGGATATACAAGTGCTCTTCCTTGCAAGAACTAACCCATGTAGGTAGATGGACTCAAATTCCAAGTGGTGCTCCAAATTCTTGATGAGCTACATCAACCTTGAGCAACCCACGCAAGTTCAACTACATGGACAACACCACCAACCAAGGTATGTTATTCCATCTTAGAGAAGCTTTACTCCGAGTCATGAGTTAAAGCAACTCGACAAGATGTGAATGCATCAAGATGCTGAAACGAAAAATGGCAACCCCATTTTGAGCTTAAACAATGAGTATGGCCTATGATCAAGTGATCTCACTTGACTCCTAAGTCAATATACTCTAACATAGGTGACTTTGTCACCGACCATCTCTAGATGAAGTTCTCCTGTGTTCTTTTCTGAGTTTTTGCATTTGTCTCATGCATTTGTGTTTCCCTTTCAAAAAAAACTTCATCTAGATTTCTTTCTGTTTTCTCTGCATTTTCTGCATCTAGTTCCTTGCATATCTTTCAGTTAATTCCTTGCAAATCTTTGTGAGATCTTACTAGTCTAGTGAGCTGAGGTGACAAGTGTTCTCTGCGATGAACTCGGTTCCACCAATGTGTTATTTTTGGACCAAACCGAATCTTTTCGGTACGACCGAAGCATACCACTTGGTGCCACCGATTTCATAACAGGAAAAACTCTTTGCCACATATTCTGTGTTTCTTCTGATCCAGCTCCACTCAATGAATCTTGTCCTCTACAAGCATCACATTTTCATCATTGCTTTGTTCTGTGTCTCAAGGGCCAAACCCATTCGATGCACTCTAAGACCCTTCTTGGAAATTGATGTCAAAGGGAGAGAAAGAACATCAAAGCTTATCATTTGGAGATAAAGAGAGAGCATCAAAACTTATTACCTTTCTTCTTAAGGGAGAGAGAGACCTTCTAGGGGAAGAGACCCTCAAAAGACGAGAGAGATCTCCAGGGGGAGAGGATACTTAAGTAGAAAGTATTTCTCAAGGATCCCAGATGCTTTGTGTTCAAGAGGCGAGATGTCCACATGTCTTCTTGAGGGGAGAGACATGTTCATATGATCTGTTGTGCTAAATTTTGCATTAGCATACATTAGCTCTGAACTTTAGCTCTGATCATCAGTCATATCTTTCAGCTCTGTTTTCCTTCAGCTCTGATTTTCTGTTCCCTATCTTCTCCCAGTATCCCATGTTAGATTCAGGGGGAGCAAGACATCTAAGGGAAAGAGATCATTTAAATTCATCGCATATCTTTACTCTTGGGGACATGTCTAATCCAATGTAGTACTTAGTACTCACTCTCTACATGTCATCCCAGTCTTGGTATTCTTGTGGTTTCTTTTGTCTGCTCTGGCTAGTAGGTGTGTCTGTGTTATCTAACGTTGTTTACGCAGGTTCATTCTATCCTAAGCCAACTCAAGACTACAAGGTAAGTATATGCATCACAATCATGTGTATAAGGAATTCTTGCTGATGTACATACTGTTTGCAAGGACTCATGGGCATGAAGGTATTCTCTTTAATACTTTTTGCTCGATGCATATAGCCAAGATACATGTAACACATTGCTCGCTCTATCATGGTTATGCTATCACATGCTTCTATATTTCATATTCACATGTTTGCATACATGTAGGGGGAGCCTATGCTTGTTACCTGTCTTTCCAAAGCTTTACTTGCTATTCTTTATATCTTTATCTAAAGCTTTGATGTATGTTGCCATCAATTACCAAAAAGGGGGAGACTGAAAGCACAAGTGCTCCCTAGGTGGTTTTGGGAATTAATGACAACATATCTCTTGTTGGACTATCAATTTTATCTAGTATGTTTCAGATAAGTTCAACAATGGAGTGGCATGGACTAAAGGATGTGGGAACTCCTTCAAGATGCTAAGGACAAAGGATTGGCTCAAGCTTCAAGCTCAAGACTCTTCATTTTACATTTTAGTGATCCAAGATCACATTGAGTCTATAGGAAAAGCCAATACTATCAAGGAGGAATGAGGTGTTGCTTAATGAGCCTCTTGCTTCAAAGTGCTTAGTGATATGCTCCAAATACCCTCAGCTACTTTCCCACTTCCACACATTTGTCCTAAATCTATAGTCAAACTCGGCCCCACTGATTCTTTCTATCCGGCGCCACCGAGTTTGGATGTCTTAGCCACTGCCACAAACCCTAGGCAAATCGGTCTCACCGATAGGGATCTCGGTCTCACCGAGATGGGATTGTAATCTCTATGTGTATGTCCATTATCAAAATCGGTCTCACCGAGTTTGAGCAATCGGTACTACCGAGATTACAATGCAAATTCTCTGGTTAACTTATTATCAAAATTGGTCCCACCGAGTTTGATAATCGGTCAAACCGAGTTTGCCTGACCAACTCTCTGGAAAGCTTATTACCAAAATCGGTCCCACCGAGTTTGTGTAATCGGTCTTACCGAGATTACGTTATGCCCTAACCCTAACCGAATCGGTCCCACCGAGTTGCATTCTGGTCCCACCGAAAACCCTAACGGTCACATTATTTGCTAAATCGGTCTGACCGAGTTTAACGATTCGGTCCCACCGAGTTTGGTAGATTGTGTGTAACGGTTAGATTTTGTGTGGAGGCTATATATACCCTCCACCTCCTCTTCATTCGTGGAGAGAGCCATCGACTGAACCTACACTTCCAAAGATCCTATTTACGAGAGAGAACTACCTACTCTTGTGTTGAGGCCAAGATATTCTATTCCTACCATATGAATCTTGATCTCTAGCCTTCCCCAAGTTGCTTTCCACTCAAATCTTCTTTCCACCAGATCCAAAACCTATGAGAGAGAGTTGAGTGTTGGGGACACTATCATTTGAAGCACAAGAGCAAGGAGTTCATCATCAACGCACCATTTGTTACTTGTTGGAGAGTGGTGTCTCCTCGATTGCCTAGGTGTCACTTGGGAGCCTCCGAAAAGATTGCGGAGTTGAACCAAGTTGTTTGTAAGGGCAAGGAGATCGCCTACTTCGTGAAGATCTACCGCTAGTGAGGCAAGTCCTTCATGGGCGACGACCATGGTGGGATAGACAAGGTTGCTTCTTCGTGGACCCTTCGTGGGTGGAGCCCTCCGTGGACTCAAGCAACTGCTACCCTTCATGGGTTGAAGTCTCCATCAACATGGATGTACGATAGCACCACCTATCGGAACCACGCCAAAAACATCTGTGTCTCCAAATTGCGTTTGAATCCTCCAATCCCTTCCCTTTACATTCTTGCAAGTTGCATGCTTTATTTTCCGCTGCTCATATACTCTTTGCATGCTTGCTTGCTATATGTTGTGAATGTTAAACTTGTGCCTAAACTCCACTCAAACTTTAAAGAAACTTAAAAACTGCAACTTTGGTACTTAGTGTCTAATCACCCCCCTCTAGACACCTCTTCTCAAGGTCCTACACAGGTGCAATGATCTGTAGAAGACAAGTACTTCAACTTGTCCGAGAAATGGTTTTAAGGAGAAAATATGGTCGGAACCACGATTGCAAAGGGATCAATTCACAGCCACGAGTTGATACTATATCCAGGGGTAATTATTTTTACGAGAAGCTTCCATGATAAGATCTACATTGTGTCTATGGGCATGAACACAAAGGTTCAAGGTCGACCCCCACTTCTTCAATGCATAACCTTCCATTCACTTCTCGTGTTTAAAAAAATGACATTAGTGTTGAAAATTTTACCTGGTGCAATACCAGATAAGTATGACCTGTGAAATCTTTTGGGTGCACACAGATTAAGGAAGGCATAGGTTCAACCCATGAGGGCATCTTACGAACATAAACCACAAGTTTCAAGAGTAAATATCACCAGCTCAAAAGCTGAGCATGGTTCACAAAGCAGAGGATACAATTTACCAAAGGCATTATATACCCATGGAAAGGCTCGCGAGGTTATACAATATGAAGGACACTATCGGGTAAAATCCAACAAAGGAACCGATGGTCCTCAAGGGATCTGATGTGAGCATCGATACTCTACCAGAGGAAGAAGAATGCAAGGAGATCTGATTATAGAAACAACTGACTAATTCAAAGCTCAAATGCAAAAGAATTATGATTTCCAAATCAAGGGATTAGAAGCAACGCTCTGATCAAGGATGGATAAGTTGAGTAGGCTTAGGGGTCCAATCGATGGCAATTTTATTGGTCGAGATCGAGCTCATGTTTAAAATGACGTCTGAGCCGGAAGGATGAATTCTAGGATCTGATTAAGGATTGCAACATTCGCAATATATTGAATCAAGGGACCCAAGACGATAAAGGCAAAGGACATCCATGAATATTGCTAGTCATTTGGAATTAACCAAAAATGCAGGCAGACAAGCATTTCAAGAGCCATATGCTAATGAGGATTCTCGAAAGACCGGATAGTATTTTGAAGAATTTTGTGAAACACATGAACAACTGGGGATGAGCGGATACTTGGTAAGAGCGAGAATTATCCGTAGTGGTATTTAGGTGGCAAAGAACTGCAAGGCAGTAGGCACAAAGTATTCTCGGAACAATAGAGAGAATTTTGGTGTATCTTGTAATAACAAGATCAACTGGGGATGAATGTATGAACGACAAATGTAGGTAGTTATCCATAAGGATACATCGATGGTAGGGAATTGTAAAAGCGGTAGCACATAGTTTCAAGAGAACATCACAGGGTGTCTTCGGAATCTTCTGGTGAAACAAGCGATCGTTCAGATCGAGGGGCTCTCTGGGAGAAAGTATTTACGAGAACCTAGAGTTGGAGTTAGTAAAATTGTTTAATCCGAATAGAAGAAATGTCAGAGTCCCAGAGTACAGGTCGAGGAATAAAAGATCCTAGTACCACCCAATGGCGACGTGGGCCCATGGGCCGCACAGCCATGTTAGTAAAACAATTTTCATGGACTAGACTCAACTTCGGCCAAGGAGTGTAAAAGGGGGATTCCTATAGGCAGTCGGCTCTGATACCAACTTGTGACGCCCCCGATTCAATCATACACTAATCATACACACAAACGTGTACGATCAAGATCAGGGACTCACGGGAAGATATCACAACACAACTCTAAAATAAAATAAGTCATACAAGCATCATAATACAAGCCGGGGCCTCGAGGGCTCGAATACAAGTGCTTTCGATCATAGACGGGTCAGCGGAAGCAACAATATCTGAGTACGTACATAAGTTAAACAAGTTGCCATAAGATGGCTAGCACAAAGCGGGATACAGATCAAAAGAGGCGCAAGCCTCCTGCTGGGATCCTCCTAAACTACTCACAGTCGCCGCGTGGGCTGCTGCGTAGTAGTAGGCACCTCCGATGTAGTAGGAGTCATCGTCGACGGTGGCGTCGCTCTGGGCTCCATCGTGCAGTCGCAGCAATCGGGTAAAGAAAGGGGAAAAGGTGGAACAAGGCAACCGTGAGTACTCATCCAAAGTACTGCAAGCAAGGAGCTACACTACATATGCATGGGTATATGTGTAAAGGGCCATATCGGTGGACCGAATCGCAGAATGCCGTAATAAGAGAGGGATAGCTAATCACCGTCAAGACTACGCTCGCAGCCTCCGTCTTGCAGCATGTAGAAGAGAGTAGACTGAAGTCCTCCAAGTAGCATCGCATAGCATAATCCTACCCGACGATCCCCTCCTCGTTGCTCTGTTAGAGAGCGATCACCGGGTTATATCTAGCACTTGGAAGGGTGTGTTTTATTAAGTATCCAGTTCTAGTTGTCATAAGGTCAAGGTACAACTCCAAGTCGTCCTGTTACCGAAGATCACGGTTATTCGAATAGATAAACTTCCCTGCAGGGGTGCACCACATAACCCAACACGCTTGATCCCATTTGGCCGGACACACTTTCCTGGGTCATGCCCGGCCTCGGAAGATCAACACATCGCAGCCCCACCTAGGCCAACAGAGAGGTCAGCACGCCGGTCTAAACCTAAGCCCACAGGGGTCTGGGCCCATCGCCCTTAGCACACGTGCATGTTGCGTGGGCGGCCGGAAGGAGACCTAGCAACCTACATTACAAAGGAAGTCACGTTACACGGTCCAATCTGGCGTGCGCCGCTCAGTCGCTGACGTCACGAAGGCTTCGGCTGATACCACGACGTCGAGTGCCCATATCTTTCCCATGTAGTTGGCTAGTGCGTATAGACCAAATGGCCAGACTCGGATCAGATACCAAGATCTCGTTAAGCGTGTTAAGGATGTAACCACGGACACCGACCAGGGCCAGGCCCACCTCTCACCTAGGCGGTCTCAACCTGCCCTGTCGCTCCGCCACAAAGTAACAGTCGGGGGCCGTCGGGAACCCAGGCCCACCTCTATCGGGATGGAGCCACCTGCCCCTTCAGCCCCCATCTCCAAACAATATCATAAGTAATGTAACAGTATAAAGTATATAGCATATGCCCGTGATCACCTCCCGAGTGATCACGGCCCAGTAGTATAACATGGCAGACGGACAAGAGTGTAGGGCCACTGATGGAACACTAGCATCCTATACTAAGCAGTAGGATAGCAGGTAAGGGTAACAACTGTAGCAACAATGACAGGCTATGCATTAGAATAGGATTAACCGGAAGCAGTAACTTGCTACACTACTCTAATGCAAGCAGTATAGAGAAGAATATGCGATATCTGGTGATCAAGGGGGGGCTTGCCTGGTTGCTCTGGCAAGAAGGAGGGATCGTCAACTCCGTAGTCGAACTGGGGGTCACCGGCAGTCTCGTGGTCTACCGGAAAGAAGTAACAGAGGGGGAACACAATAAATAACAGAGCAATGAAAGCATAACAAAGCGTAACATGGCAACACGTGGTGCATGGTGTGCCCTTACGCGGTAGTAGGTGATTCCAACGAAGGGGGGAAACATCCGGGAAAGTATCCCCGGCGTTTCGCGTTTTCGGACATATGAACCAGAGGTGAAATGTTGCAGGTGTTGGAAATATGCCCTAGAGGCAATAATAAAAGGATTATTATTATATTTCCTTGTTCATGATAATTGTCTTTTATTCATGCTATAAATGTATTATCCATAAATCGTAATACACATGTGAATAAATAGACCACAATATGTCCCTAGTGAGCCTCTAGTTGACTAGCTCGTTGATCAATAGATAGTCATGGTTTCCTGACTATGGACATTGGATGTCAATGATAACGGGATCACATCATTAGGAGAATGATGTGATGGACGAGACCCAATCCTAAGCATAGCACAAGATCGTGTAGTTCGTTTTGCTAGAGCTTTTCCAATGTCAAGTATCTCTTCCTTAGACCATGAGATCGTGTAACTCCCGGATACCGTAGGAGTGCTTTGGGTGTACCAAACGTCACAACGTAATCGGGTGACTATAAAGGTACACTAAAGGTATCTCCGAAAGTGTTCATTGGGTTGACACGGATCGAGGCTGGATTTGTCACTCCGTGTTATGGAGAGGTATCACGGCCCACTCGGTAATGCTTCATCTTAATGAGCTCAAAGTGACCAAGTGTCTGGTCACGGGATCATGCATTACGGTATGAGTAAAGTGACTTGACGGTAACGAGATTGAACGAGGTATTGGGATACCGACGATCGAATCTCGGGCAAGTAACATACCGATTGACAAAGGGAATTGTATACGGGGTTATTTGAATCCTCGACATCGTGGTTCATCCGATGAGATCATCGAGGAGCATGTGGGGGCCAACATGGGTATCCAGATCCCGCTGTTGGTTATTGCCCGAGTGCCGTCTCGGTCATGTCTACGTGTCTCCCGAACCCGTAGGGTCTACACACTTAAGGTTCGGTGACGCTAGGGTTGTATGAATATGAGTATGCAGTAAACCGAATGTTGTTCGGAGTCCCGGATGAGATCCCGGACGTCATGAGGAGTTCCGGAATGGTCCGGAGGTAAAGAATTATATATAGGAAGTGTTGTTTGACCATCGGGAAAGTTTCAGTCACCCAGATTGTATCTGGGACCACCGGAAGGGTCCCGGGGTCCATCGGGTGGGGCCACCCATCCCGGAGGGCCACATGGGCTGAAGTGGGGAGGAACCAGCCCATAGTGGGCTGGTGCGCCTCTTGGCCCACCTCGCGCCTAGGGTTGAAACCCTAGGGTAGGGGGCGCCCACTTGCCTTGGGTGCACTCCACCCCTTGGCCGCCCCTTGGAGATTGGATCTCGAAGGGCGGCGCCCCCTGGGCCTATATATCTGGAGGGGGAGGGGCAGCCGCACTGAAGTTCTGGCGCCTCCCTCTCCCTGCTACACCTCTCCTCCTCCGCCACGTGCTTGGCGAAGCCTGCCGAGTGCTGCTTCTCCACCAACACCACGCCGTCGTGCTGCTGCTGGAGCCATCTTCCTCAACCTCTCCTTCCCCCTTGCTGGATCAAGAAGGAGGAGACGTCAACCGCTCCGTACGTGTGTTGAACGCGGAGGTGTCGTCCGTTCGGCACTCGGTCGTCGGTGATTTGGATCACGGCGAGTACGACTCCATCATCCACGTTCTAGTGAACGCTTCCGCATGCGATCTACAAGTGGTATGTAGATGCAATCTCTCTCCCATGACTCGTTGCTTAGATGAACTCATAGATGGATCTTGGTGAAACCGTAGGAAAAAAATTAATTTTCTGCAACGTTCCCCAACAGTGGTATCAGAGCTAGGTCTATGCGTAGTTCTCTTTTGCACGAGTAGAACACAATTTTGTTGTGGGCGTAGATCTTGTCAACTTGCTTGCCGCTACTAGTCTTATCTTGCTTCAGCGGTATTGTGGGATGAAGCGGCCCGTACCAACCTTACACGTACGCTTACGTGAGACCGGTTCCACCGACTGACATGCACTAGTTGCATAAGGTGGCTGGCGGGTGTCTGTCTCTCCACTTTAGTTGGAGCGGATTTGATGAAAAGGGTCCTTATGAAGGGTAAATAGAAGTTGACAAAATCACGTTGTGGTTATTCGTAGGTAAGAAAAGCGTTCTTGCTAGAACCCAATTGCAGCCATGTAAAGATGCAACAACAATTAGAGGACGTATAACTTGTTTTTGCAGAAATTGTCATGTGATGTGATATGTCCATTAGTTGTGATGAATGATGAATTACATATTTTTATGTATGAGATCATGTTATTGTAATAGTAATCACGACTTGCATGTCGATGAGTATGACAACGGCAGGAGCCATAGGAGTTGTCTTTATATTTTTTGTATGACTGCGTGTCATTGAAGAACGCCATGTAAATTACTTTACTTTATTGCTAAACGTTAGCCATAGAAGTAGAAGTAGTCGTTGGCGTGACAACTTCATGAAGACACGATGATGGAGATCATGATGATGAAGATCATGGTGTCATGCGGTGACAAGATGATCATGGAGCCCGAAGATGGAGATCAATGGAGCTATATGATATTGGCCATATCATGTCACTACTATATAATTGCATGTGATGTTTATTATGTTTATGCATCTTGTTTACTTAAAAGCAGCGGTAGTAAATAAGATGATCCCTTACAACAATATCAAGAAGTGTTCTCCCCTAAGCGTGCACCGTTGCTAAAGTTAAATGCGTTTGAAGCACCACGTGATGATCGGGTGTGATAGATCCTTACGTTCACATACAACGGGTGTAAGACAGTTTTACACATGCAAAACACTTAGGGTTAACTTGACAAGCCTAGCATGTACGCACATGGCCTCGGAACACGGAGACCGAAAGGTCGAACACGAGTCGTATGGAAGATACGATCAACATGAAGATGTTCACCGATGATGACTAGTCCGTCTCACGTGATGATCGGACACGGCCTAGTCGACTCGGATCGTGTAACACTTAGATGACTAGAGGGATGTCTAATCTGAGTGGGAGTTCATTAAAATAATTTGATTAGATGAACTTAATTATCATGAACTTAGTCTAAAACCTTCGCAAATATGTCTTGTAGATCAAATGGCCAACGCTCATGTCAACATGAACTTCAACGCGTTCCTAGAGAAAACCAAGCTGAAAGATGATGACAGCAACTATGCGGACTGGGTCCGGAACCTGAGGATCATCCCCATAGCTGCCAGGAAACAATATGTCCTAGAAGGACCGCTAGGTGATGCACCCGTCCTAGAGAACCAAGACATTATGAATGCTTGGCAGTCTCGTGCTGATGATTACTCCCTCGTTCGGCGGCATGCTTTACAGCTTAGAACCGGGGCTCCAAAAGCGTTTTGAGCAACACGGAGCATATGAGATGTTCGAGGAGCTGAAACTAGTTTTCCAAGCTCATGCCCGGTCGAGAGATATGAAGTCTCCGACAAGTTCTATAGTTGTAAGATGGAGGAAAACAGTTACATCGGTGAGCACATACTCAAAATGTCTGCAGGTTGCACAACCGCTTGTCCCAATGGACATAAACCTCCCGGACGAGGCGGTCATTAACAGAATCCTTGATCGCTCCCACCAAGCTACAAGAGCTTTGTGATGAACTACAATATGCAGGGGATGGTGAAGACCATTCCGAAGTATTCTCAATGCTGAAGTCGTGAGAGGTTGAAATCAAGAAAGAACATCAAGTGTTGATGGTCAATAAAACCACTAAGTTCAAGAAGGGCAAGGGTAAGAAGAACTTCAAGAAGGACGGCAAGGATGTTGCCGCGCCCGATAAAGCAAGTTGCCGGGAAGAAGTCAAAGAATGGACCCAAGCACGAGACAGAGTGCTTTTATTGCAAAGGGAAGGGCCCTTTGGGCGGAACTGCCCCAAATACTTAGCGGACAAGAAGGCCGGCAACACTAAAGGTATATTTGATATACCTGTAATTGATGTGTACCTTACCAATACTCGTAGTAACTCCTAGGTATTTGATACCGGTGCCGTTGCTCATATTTGTAACTCACAGCAGGAGCTGCGGAATAAACGGAGACTGGCGAAGGACGAGGTGACGATGCGCGTCGGGAATGGTTCCAAGGTCGATGTGATCGCCGTCGGCACGCTGCCTCTACATTTACCTACGGGATTAGTTTTAAACCTCAATAATTTTTATTTGGTGCCAAGTTTGAGCATGAACATTGTATCAGGATATCGTTTAATGCGAGATGGCTACTCATTTAAATCCGAGAATAATGGTTGTTCTATTTATATGAGAGATATGTTTTATGGTCATGCTCCGATGGTCAATGGTTTATTCTTAATGAATCTCGAACGTAATATTACACATATTCATAGTGTGAATACCAAAAGATGTAAAGTTGATAACGATAGTCCCACATACTTGTGGCATCGCCGCCTTGGTCACATTGGTGTCAAGCGCATGAAGAAGCTCCATTCGATGGACTTTTAGAGTCTCTCGATTATGAATCATTTGACTCATGCGAAGCATGCCTCATGGTCATATTGAATAAGACTCAATTTTCCGGGTCTATGGAGCGAGCAACCAACTTATTGGAAATCATACATTCCGATTTGTGCGGTCCAATGAGAGTTGAGGCTCATGGAGGATATCGTTATGTTCTCACTCTCACCGATGACTTGAGTAGATATGGGTATGTCTACTTGATGAAACACAAGTCTGAGACCTTTGAAAAGTTCAAGGAATTTCAGAATGAGGTAGAGAATCAACGTGACCGAAAAATAAAGTTCTTACGATCAGATCGTGGAGGAGAATATTTAAGTCACGAATTTGGTACACACTTAAGGAAATGTGGAATCGTTTCACAACTCACGCCGCCTGGAACACCTCAGCGTAATGGTGTGTCCGAACATCGTAATCGCACTCTATTGGATATGGTGCGATCTATGATGTCTCTTACAGATTTACCGCTATCATTTTGGGGATACGCTCTAGAGACAGCTACATTCACTTTAAATAGGGCACCGCCAAAATCCGTTGAGACGACACCGTATGAATTATGGTTTGGGAAGAAATCTAAGATGTCGTTTCTAAAAGTTTGGGGATGCGATGCTTATGTCAAGAAACTTCAACCTGAAAAGCTCGAACCCAAGTCGGAAAAATGCGTCTTCATAGGATACCCTAAGGAAACCATTGGGTATACCTTCTACCTTAGATCCAAAGGCAAGATCTTTGTTGCCAAGAACGGATCCTATCTTGAAAAAGAGTTTCTCTCGAAAGGAGTAAGTGGGAGGAAAGTAGAACTCGATGAAGTACTACCTCTTGAACCGGAAAGTAGTGCAGCTCAGGAAAATGTTCTGCAGTGCCTACACCAACCGGAGAGGAAATTAATGATGATGATCAAGGTACTTCGGATCAAGTTGCTCTTGAACTTGTGAGGTCCACTAGGACACGTTCCGCACCAGAGTGGTACGGCAACCCTGTCTTGGAAATCATGTTGTTAGACAACGGTGAACCTTCGAACTATGAAGAAGCGATGGCGGGCCTAGATTCCAACAAATGGCTTGAAGCCATGCAATACGAGATAGGATCCATGTATGAAAACAAAGTATGGACTTTGACAGACTTGCCCGATGATCGGCGATCGATAGAAAATAAATGGATCTTTAAGAAGAAGACGGACGCGGATGGTAATGTCACCATCTATAAAGCTCGACTTGTCGCTAAGGGTTATCGGCAAGTTCAAGGGATTGACTACGATGAGACTTTCTCTCCGTAGCGAAGCTTAAGTCCGTCCGAATCATGTTAGCAATTGCCGCATACTATGATTATGAGATATGGCGGATGGACGTCAAAACAGCGTTCCTTAACGGTTATCTTAAGTAAGAGATGTATATGATGCAGCCGAAAGGTTTTTGTCGACCCTAAGAATGCTAACAAGGTATGCAAGCTCCATGATCCATTTATGGGCTGGTGCAAGCATCTCGGAGTTGAACATTCGCTTTGATGAGATGATCAAAGCGTTTGGGTTTATCTTGAGACTTATGGAGAAGCCTGCGTTTACAAGAAAGTGAGTGGGAGCTCTGTAGCATTTCTCATATTATATGTAGATGACATACTTTTGATGGGAAATGATATAGAACTCTTGGACAACATTAAGGCCTACTTGAATAAAAGTTTTTCAATGAAGGACCTTGGAGAAGCTGCTTATATATTAGGCATCAAGATCTATAGAGATAGATCGAGGCGCCTCATAGGTCTTTCACAAAGCACATACCTTGATAAGATTTTGAAGAAGTTCAAAATGGATCAGTCCAAGAAAGGGTTCTTGCCTGTCTTTGCAAGGTGTGAGATTGAGCTCAACTCAATGCCCGACCACGGCAAAAGATAAAGACGAGATGAGCGTCATCCCCTATGCCTCAGCCATAGGATCTATTATGTATGCCATGCTGTGTACCAGACCTGATGTAAACCTTGCCGTAAGTTTGGTAGGAAGGTACCAAAGTAATCCCGGCAAGGAACACTGGACAGCGGTCAAGAATATCCTGAAGTACCAGAAAAGGACTAAGGACATGTTTCTCGTTTATGGAGGTGACGAAGAGCTCGTCGTAAAGGGTTACGTCGACGCTAGCTTCGACACAGATCTGGATGACTCTAAGTCACAAACTGGATACGTGTATATGTCGAATGGTGGAGCGATGGCTGGTGCAGCTGCAAGCGAAGCGTTGTGGCGGGATCTACATGTGAAGCGGAGTACATGGCAGCCTCGGAGGCAGCGCATGAAGCAATTTGGGTGAAGGAGTTCATCACCGACCTAGGAGTCATACCCAATGCGTCGGGGCGATCAAACTCTTCTGTGACAACACTGGAGCTATTGCACTTGCCAAGGAGCCCAGGTTTCACAAGAAGACCAGGCACATCAAGCGTCGCTTCAACTGCATCCGTGAAAATGTTCAAGATGGAGACATAGAAATTTGCAAAGTGCATACGGATCTGAATGTCGCAGATCTGTTGACTAAACCTCTTCCGCGGGCAAAACATGATCAACACCAGAACTCTATGGGTGTTCGATTGATCACAATGTAACTAGATTATTGACTCTAGTGCAAGTGGGAGACTGTTGGAAATATGCCCTAGAGGCAATAATAAAAGGATTATTATTATATTTCCTTGTTCATGATAATTGTCTTTTATTCATGCTATAAATGTATTATCCGGAAATCGTAATACACGTGTGAATAAATAGACCACAATATGTCCCTAGTGAGCCTCTAGTTGACTAGCTCGTTGATCAATAGATAGTCATGGTTTCACGACTATGGACATTGGATGTCAATGATAACGGGATCACATCATTAGGAGAATGATGTGATGGACGAGACCCAATCCTAAGCATAGCACAAGATCGTGTAGTTCGTTTTGCTAGAGCTTTTCCAATGTCAAGTATCTCTTCCTTAGACCATGAGACCGTGTAACTCCCGGATACCGTAGGAGTGCTTTGGGTGTACCAAACGTCACAACGTAACTGGGTGACTATAAAGGTACACTACAGGTATCTCGAAAGTGTCATTGGGTTGACACGGATCGAGACTGGATTTGTCACTCCGTGTTACGGAGAGGTATCACTGGCCCACTCGGTAGTGCATCATCATAATGAGCTCAAAGTGACCAAGTGTGCGGTCACGGATCATGCATTACTGATGCGAGTAAAGTGACTTGCGGTAACGATATTGAGCGAGGTATTGGGATACCGACGATCGAATCTCGGGCAAGTAACATACCGATTGACAAAGGGAATTGTATACGGGTTATTTGAATCCTCGACATCGTGGTTCATCCGATGAGATCATCGAGGAGCATGTAGGAGCCAACATGGGTATCCAGATCCCGCTGTTGGTTATTGCCCGAGAGCCGCCTCGGTCATGTTCACGTGTCTCCCGAACCCGTAGGGTCTACACACTTAAGGTTCGGTGACGCTAGGGTTGTATGAATATGAGTATGCAGCAAACCGAAGGTTGTTCGGAGTCCCGGATGAGATCCCGGACGTCACGAGGAGTTTCGGAATGGTCCGGAGGTAAAGATTTATATATAGGAAGTATTGTTTGACCATCGGGAAAGTTTGAGGTCACCCGTGTTATTGTACCGGGACCAGCGGAAGGGTCCCGAGGTCCACCAGTGGGGCCACCCATCCCGGAGGCCACGTGGGCTGAAGTGGGGAGGAACCAGCCCATAGTGGGCTGGTGCGCCTTGGCCCACCCTGCGCCTAGGGTTGAAACCCTAGGGTGGGGCGCCCACTGCCTTGGGGCACTCCACCCCTTGGCCGCCACCCCCTTGGAGATTGGATCTCCAAGGGCGCCCACAGGGGCCTATATATAGGTAGGGGGAGGGGGCAGCCGCACCCTGAAGTTCTGGCGCCTCCCTCTCCCCTGCTACACCTCTCCTCCTCCGTCACGTGCTTGGCGAAGCCCTGCCGGAGTGTTGCTTCTCCACCAACACCACGTCGTCGTGCTGCTGCTGGAGCCATCTTCCTCAACCTCTCCTTCCCCCTTGCTGGATCAAGAAGGAGGAAACGTCATCCGCTCCGTACGTGTGTTGAACGCGGAGGTGCCGTCCGTTCGGCACTCGGTCATCGGTGATTTGGATCACGGTGAGTACGACTCCATCATCCACGTTCTAGTGAACGCTTCCGCACGCGATCTACAAGTGGTATGTAGATGCAATCTCTCTCCCATGACTCGTTGCTTAGATGAACTCATAGATGGATCTTGGTGAAACCGTAGGAAAAATTTTAATTTTCTGCAACGTTCCCCAACAGCAGGTTCACTATGCTAGGGACGCGTATCTGGATTCGTCTCGTCGTTCTGAGCAACTTTCATGTACAAAGTTTTTCCATCCGAGCTACGGTTTATTTTATATCATTTTCTGAAGTTTAAAATTATTTTCTAGAATTTCTGAGTTATTTAAATGTGCAATAATAACTGAATTCTTTTGTCAAGTATTATTACTCTAGCCAAGGTCTATTACAGGTGGGGTCAGGTAGGTGGTTTGACCCAGTCTAAGTTGGACTAGTCAACTGTGGACTACTGCAACAGGGTCCCAGCTGTCATTGTCTATACTTAAGTTAGATATAATTTTAATCGTTTTAATTTAGACAGCAGGGCCCGGTGGTCAGTGAGAGAGGGTTAATTAGCAGGGTTTTTATTTAACTAAAAGCTTAATTAGTGGGGTAATTAGGGGGTTAGTACTAAATGGATATTACCCCTAATTAAGCTAGGCAGAGCCCAGGCGGGGATTTGTACGCGCATCAAGACACGGTAAGGCCGCCGGCCATGGCTTTTGGCCGGCCGGCAGCGGCAGGCGGAGGAGAAGCCAGGGGTGGCGCTGGGGGTACGGGCGATGGGGCGCTTCAGGTGCCCGACCCGGGCGAGGACCAGCGGGCACGGAGGGGCACCGGGCGCCGGACATGGCAGCGGCGAGGACATGGCAGGGTTGCACCGGTGCTGGGCTGCTAGGGCGCACGCTGCCTAGCGCGGGCACGGCTGGGTGGAGCAAGCGCGGCCAGGGCGCGGAGCGGGTGCGCGTGGGGCTTCGCGGGGCGCAGTAGCGGTGATGCAACGGCGGGCACGGTGTGGTGGCCGTGGCCAGAGGCGAGGTTGGGCTTGCAGCAAGCACGAGCTCTCGGCGCGATGTCTGGCGGACTACTGATGTGAGCGAAAGGGAAGGGGAAATCGAGTGAGGCAAAGACGGAGGAGCTTACCGAGGAGCTCGATTCGGGGTCGAAGGAGCCTAAGGGGGGTCGAAGGGGCGTGAAGCGGCGACAACCGGTGGAGGGGATCGACGCTAGAGCCATCGATGGGGAGCCCCGACCCAATCCAGTAGCCATAGGCGATGTAGAGGACGACGTCGATCCATCCCGGACATCAGCTAGCAGCGCAGAATGTTGGAGAGCGCGGGAACGGTGATGTCCTTGGCGGCGGCGGCTCGGGTGTGAGCGAAGACAACGAGGGAGAGCGACTCTGAGAAAGAGGGGGAGAGTGAGGGGCGCCTAGGGTTTGCCGAGGGAACGAGGGGCGTCCGGGGTGCCATGTAAGCGTCGGGGAGGCGGGGATGGCCGCCGCGTGGCCAGGGCACCATGGATGGCCTCCACGCCCTCCTGTGAACAGTAGGTGGGAGGAGAGCGGCTGGACTGGGCCTCCCCAGCCACATGGGCCAAAGCGCCCAGCAGTTTAGATTTTTCTCTTGTGTGTGTGTGTTTATTGTTTTTCTTCTTATACACTGGTTTGTATTTAGTTTTAGGTACTAAATGATTTTAATTAAGTGTGTCACATAAATTCCAGGCAACACCTTGGGCTAGTCCAACAAGTTCAAATATTTTTGAATAGTTTACATATTTATTTAAATTGAGATGGTCTAGTTAAAAGCTTTATGGGTCAGTTAAAAATAGCTTAGGGGCATTTTATCATTCTGAAAAATGTTGATCCTTTCATCACAAATTGTTAGCGAATATTTGCAACCACACCAACATTTTTATTTTGCCATTTGAAAACTTTAATTATTTGACTTCAAGTTAAATTTGAATTAGAATCGGGTTCGGATCAAAGTGAGGTTAACAACAGTAATCATGGTGACGTGGCATCATTAGGAGAGGGTTACTGTAGCTTAATTATCCAGGCGCCACACTTCCACCGAGCTGCTTCAGCAGGAGCCTGTCTTCATGGCTCCTGCTAGCTACCCCGTGGTGCTATCACGGAGTCTCAACATTGCCACCTTATGACGCAATGGATGAAATTGAAAGTCAAGGCGGCTGTTGGCTCTGTTGCACCTCCTGAACCTGGCGCAACCTATCACTGCCGGTCGATTCCAGAAGGATATGCTAGGGTGATGGTGGATGAAATAACGGACGGATTTGACGACCTCGAGCTTGACCACCCTACGGGTGAAGGGGAGACTCGGCTGGGTTCTTCTCTGAAGAGTCCATGCCTATGGCGGAAGGAGCTCATCAATCTTTCGAACTGGACGCTTCCGCCTCATCCTCCTCCTTCTCCGGCGAGTCAGGGCACTCCGCCTCCTCCTCCGGCGAGTGACCAGGGCTCTCAGCCTCCTTCTCTGGCGCGTGGCGGCACTCCGCCTCCTTCTCCGCCTCGTCAGCAAGGGCGGAAGAGACCCGCCGCCGCTCCGGCTGCTCCGGCGCGTCATAGTCCTTCTCCTCCGCCTCGTAAGAAAGGAAAGAAGATAGTCGCAGCCGCTCCGTCTGCTCCGGCGTCTAGCAGTACAACCAGAGGCGTAAGGCAATACAGATTCGGTCCTTCTTTGAAGACTCCAGAGAAGTTACCATACGAGAGGACCCCGGAGGAAAACGCGAAGATCGTGCGAGCCGAAGTGACGAACTTCTTTGAAGGGGTGAAAGCAAAGAAACATCCACCTCCGGAGGAGAAGGTAGATCCGGTGAAAGTGAAGCGCACTCTGGTTGCCCCGACGAAACCACCAATGTCTCCGCCGAAAGGCAACTATGAGCGCCTTATTGAAAGGTCATTTATCGAAGCGGGGCGGTCGGGAAGTACTATCAGTGATCAAAGGTTAAAAGAATGACGAGCTGGGAAAAAAATTGCCCAGCTCGGAGAACAAGCGAACCAATCGTGCCCCCCGCTCAAGGTGTCTAGCGATACCGTCGCTAATGATCCGAGGATGGTGCCCGGTTATACCAATCTTGGAGATTACCTGCCCGACGATGTACATTATAATTTCTTGGAGGTGGACGGACACAGATACGAGTACGGGAAGCCTCTCGTCAAAAATGACAGATCTCTAACAACGATGATGCGTAGATTCCATGATTGGTACATGAAAACCTGCAGAGAGTTTGGGGGAGGAATATTTTGACGCTGAGAGTTAAGAGGAGCATGACCTTGTTGGAATTGAACTGTTGAATGTTCCATTTGAGGAGTTCTTCCAGTTTTTCAATCAACATGCCCTCGATAAATTAACGGTCACTTGCTACTGTCTGTAAGTACTACTTCTGTCATTAAATCTCTATATATAGGTCAGCTCTTTCATTGCATTTATTTATAATTATCCTCACTATATTATGCAGATTGAATATCGCCGAATTGAAGAAAAGACAAATCGGTAATATTGGGGTCATTAACACAAATCTCACAGATGCATATACGGTTGAATTTAAGGCCAGAGAGACCGAGGCCAACTTGCTACGATCGTTGCTAATAAATGAAAACAAAGATATAATACTCTTTTCTTACAACTTCATGCGAGTGTTACTGTCTTGTGCATATTCGGTTTTCCTTATTAGTCCAGGTTATAGTAATGTAATTGATGAGTTATGCATGCGTGCGCAGGTTCCACTATATTCTCCTAGAGATTAAGCATGAGCAGGGACTAGTAACCGTCTTAGACTCGAGATGAAAAAAACCCCAGGAGTATGCGGACATGACTGAAATGCTCGAGAAGTAAGTTAAATCGATCATTATCGCACCATATCGGCAACTTTGTTCATTTCCTGATATCATGTAATTGTTTTCTTTGTCTGGCAGGGTTTGGACAAAATTCACCTCAAAAGCTCCGGAACTGCCGAAGTAGTTGAAATTTAGACACCCGAAAGTAAGTACTACTAGCATGTTCCGCGCATCTCCTAGTGATTCAAACGCTAGTTTCATCAATACCATTTATAGCATGCTTGCTTATCAGCTTGATTGAGCTCTGTTTTTTGTAAAGTGGTTGTGGCAGGAAGCCGGGAATAATTACTGTGGATACTACGTTTGCGACTCCATCCGCCACACGACCTGTGAGCGGGGCTACTCTGACAAACAATATGAAGTGTGTAAATAATAATACACAATTTTGTTGTATTACCATCATTTGTGTTGAGTTTCATTTATTCATATATATATGTATTGACCCCCTTCTTCAAATTAGATGTTTCGGATGCAGGATGAACCCCTACCACCAGATCGTATGCGAGCAATTCAAAAGGAATTGGCGGCATTCTTTCTTGACCATGTGATCGATAAAGACGGAGAATATCATGTGGACCCTGAGTTCATATATAATTAGGAGATTATATTGTAAGAGATAATTATATTGTATATATGTAGCCAGTAGCGTCGGATAGATATATGAGAACTTGTTGTTCGAGCAGTCTCTCAGAGAAGGAGAGGTGGTCGATATCACTTCTCTCTATATGCATATGTTCATGATGATCTTCTGTTTCCTTCATTTGCTTACTAGCTAGCGTGTCGAGTCCTCTCTATACGTATAATACGTAGCGTCAACCAAGCACAGAGATAAGGGAGGACACTTTTCTCTATTAATTAGCTAGCTAACACAATATATGAAACACCTAAATTAACCACCCAAAACCCCTAAACCACCCCCTTTCAAAAAAAACCTCAGCTTTTGCCAGCTGCTGACGCGTGGACGCCTATTGGTCCCGGTTGATGCCACCAACTGGGACCAAAGGGCCTCCTGTTTGGGCTCGCCGCACCGGCCACGTGGAGGCCCATCACCGGCCACGTGGAGGCTCATCTGTCCCGGTTCATGTAAAAACCGGGACTAAAGGTCTAGGATATTAGTAAGGACACTTTAGTCCCGGTTCAACAACCGGGACAAATGACCCTTTTTCTACTAGTGTCTTGTCCTCTACGATGCCACTGCCCTAGCGCATGCGAGACATGTCCAACTATCGGCGTCGGGGCCGCGACACTGGCCATGACCTCCAATAGGAGGAGCACAAGTCCGGCTCTGAGGCCTCGTGGCAATAGCCGCCAGACAACTGGTGTCACAAGGAGAAGCAATGGTAGCACTGGAGGACGAGGTTACATCGACCAGATTGTGGACGTCATGTGGTTTGTGTTCAAGTGGGCCAATGGCGCCTATGCCGCCGCCGCCCAATGAGTTGCTGATCGCAAAAAACCATTCTAAAATGTTGAAAATGCAGGAAGCGTCCAACCAAGTTACTGATGTTAGCTAAATTTAGTATGGCATGAAAAATAGAGATCACTAAGTATTGTTGTTATAACCAGATCTTATGACTGAATAGGAAATGCAGTTGCTACTTGCACATGTGTAGAAACAAATGTAATAGAAAAATGCTTCGTTTGCTTGAATGTTATGACTAAATGAGTGTTCCAGTAAGCTTTGTGCAAGTGCAGAATTGGACAGAAGTACATATGCATAATTCTGAACTGGACTGAATGTCAATTGTTGCTCCTAACTGAACTGAACTAAATGGCACCCAAAACTGAACTTGAACTAAAATAGACGACAACTATTGTTGGCACTCAGAACTGAATGTGAACTGAACTAAATGTCCACTATTGCCCATAATTGAACTACTACCCATAACAGAACTAAATGGTAACTATTGCCATAACTGAACAGAATGCCAAAATTATCGAGAATTGTACATGATTGATAGACTGATAAGCAACTTGCCTACTTTATTATATACAGTCATACTCGACGCCGAGCAATTAATTTTTGTGTTTAGAAAAATATAAGAGACCTGAGTGAAACATAGTTCTTAAATACGACGTGTGTATTATATCTCTCTGATTCCCTGAACAAGAGTAAACAATTTTGTATGCTATATCATATATTTTAAAAAGCAAACTAATCTTCCACAAACTCAGATCAGGTACCAAAAATGTCAGTATCATATTAACTCACCAGTGTTATTACTCCAAAAACCTGGGCGTGTACTTGTCAAACAATCAGATAAGATATTATTACAAGGGGTACTAAAATCTTGTGTCCTCCAAAAAATGTACGGAAATATTACAACAAATCATCATATATGATATGACAATAACAACAACAAATCCTTTAGTCCCAAACAAGTTGATGCTAAAATTAGAGGGTAATTAGGAACCGAGATGCTAAAACTGGAATGACTAACCATGATTCGATTGATGCTAAAGTAATTTGGACTATAAAAGCAATATGTACTCTGCCAGCTTGAAAAACAAACATAACACGCCACACATAGATTGAAAGAACCAGACCACTTACATCAAGGAAATTAACATTCATGGCATGATGGAAAATCGAGGTGAAGTACACCTGGGCATCGAGACCAACTGCATCCAATGAGGTTCTTCACGGATGTATGCAATTGGTTGTGTTCTACAGTTGCTGGATTTTGCAAACTTTCTGTCCATCTTATGTAGAGAAGCTCGTCCGAGATTCAGGTCCGTACCACGCCTCACGAAGTGGAAGATGCCGATCGCCAGCGCCGGATCAGTCGGGTGGAGACGCGAGAGGATGCGGTCCTACTGGGCGACGGCCCTCCGACGCCAACAGCCGCACCACCAGGGCGAGGAGGCACTTACGCAGGCAGATGGATGGTGCCACGACCTCCAGCTGACGTTGAATGACGCAGGAGAGTCGACGGCAACCCAGAACTGGAGGGTAGGCGGCGGCTTATGGGATGTCGCGGCCGTCGCAGCGCCGGTGGAGATCTTGGGGCGGCAGCGGCGCAAGGGAGCCGGGAGGTGCATGGAGAGAAGGATCAGTGAGTTCTGGTGGGAGGCAGCGCTCCATTTACGGCACATCATGTCACACAATCAAATCAGATCGCGATCTGATTTTGTAGGACGGGGAAAAGGCAAAGGTGTCATGCAATCAAATCATATCGAAACTTGCCTTCCGTAAACCAGGCAGAACGGGGAAAAGGGGGATGGACGAGACGAACAACGACCACACACTCCGATGTGATCAAGCTATTTATGATAAGGTTAATTAATTTAGATTTGATTTTTAGAGTTTGACCGTGATTGATTCTTTTCATAAAGACATTACCAAATAACTTGCCCCCGCATGAAAAATTCTGATCCGTTCAGACTTTTTTCATTGTGTGGAAAAATGAGGCGAAAATAAACCAGTGAGAGGGGGTGGTGGGAGGGGGACGAAAAAACCAGCGAAAAAAAACCATAGATGCTATTCACCAACTCAGACATTGGGAATAAAGATTAGTGACAAAATCATTTATGAGGTGCACATAAACCTTGGGAGGCTTTTGGTAATCAGCAAGATACTTCGTATGCGTCTAAAAACATAACCTAGTCAAACCAATACTCTATTTAAACTTCTGATTCAGATCAATCCCGAACTCAGTTCGAGCTAGACCGATCCCGAGATGCTCTACGAGACTATGACAATTCCAATCTCACGAGCAAATAACTCCAATAGAGAGAAAGTAGAGGCAACTTACATCCATCGGTTTGTGTTGACAGATTCCGCAGATTAAATGCGTGCTGCAGTGCATGCCACTGCCTCCGTGGGTTATGCTGAACATGGTGATCCGGGATTTCGGGGGAACAGCCCGGGGCGAACGTGAGAAAAAGAAGCGATCTTATCAGTGATTGAGTAGATTGCAAGGGACGCGGAGTTTCCACATGTACTGTACACGTAGTGGCTGCCTTGGGCTTTTTTTCCTGATTGAACCAGATCAGTACCCAATACCTGCTGATATGGGGGCTCCAAAAAAATTGGGAGCCCTGTGCGGTCGGCCACCTTGGGCACCCCCATCAACGAGGCTATGAGTATGTCGCCCTCTTTGTCATAAATGTGCTCGCAATAGCACATGGAGAACCATCGTGCGAAGCTAGAGTGATCGTCAAGAACATAACAACCCGAACTATAGTCTACACTGAGCCTAGCTCAGCACAACACCCAATCTAGCAGGCAACCCGTTTCCAAGTTCTCTCACTCCCACGAGCTGTTGTTTTGCACCCATCCAAATGCCTGGTTGGAACCATGGCAATTACCTTGCTCAGTCTCTCTTCCTTCTCGTTTCCACATTGCGAAAGTTACGTGGTAGTATCATGTTTGCTCTATGCTACTTCGTCCACCTTTTATAACATGTCTTTTTTTGCAGGGTGCAGATCAATATTGGCCGTTTTACTCTTTCTTCTATTATTTTTTTGACATGACATTAATGCACTACTAAATGATGGGCACGCGAGAAGGGAGCATGTGGGTTTTATTATGGAGACTTACGATCACACTTATTTTCTCCTTGTGTATTGGTGCCCATGTTTATAAAGCTTCAATGCTAGTCAATATGGTTGCCACGATATTACAAATCTTTAAGATTCTAGTGCATCTTAGTACTTGCATTATAGATGGAGTACTACTTTGTAGCAAACGCATCTCAAAGAAAACAATGGTAATTAGTGACATAGACACAAGTGTAAGAAATCCAATTTTTCTTAAAAAAAATCAAATCCTCATGCATGTCTGAGCTGTTAGAGAGAGGTTTGGCAATGCAACTCACGATAGTATTGATCGGGTGTAGGTGCACGTATATAAAGAGTACAATGTGGGCCTCAACCTCGGCTATACAAGGACTAGGAGGTGGGCCAGGATATACACATATAGATGCAACACATATGTTCAACCCCCGCAGTCGAAGCGTCGCTAGAGACACATATGTTCAACCCCCGCAAACTGTTGTGTCGTCGGAACGTGGAGAACCCGAACACAGCCAAGTGCTACCTGCTCACGAACGAAGTGAATATCAAGCTCAATATGCTTCATACGACGATGATGCACAGGGTTGGCGGAGAGGTAGACCACGCTGACATTGTCGTAGTAGACAACTGTGGCCTTGTGAACATCACAAAGCAACTCCTGGAGCAGCTGACGAAGCCAAGAGCATTCCGCAACGGCATTAGCCACTGCCCGATACTTTGCCTCGGCACTCGAGCGGGAGACCCTGGGCTGTCGCTTGGACAACCAAGAGATTAGCGAGGGCCCAAGGTAGACGCAATAACTGGACGGAGAGCGACGGGTGTCAGGGCAACGTGCCCAGTCTGCGTCAGAGTAGGCGACATGATTGGTGGAGGCGGAGGCCGTCAGTGTGAGTACCAAGGACATAGTGCCGCATATGTAACGGAGGATACCCTTCACCAAGGTCCAACGAGAGTCACGCGGGTAGTGCATGTGGAGGCACACCTGATGAACAACATACTGCGGGTCCGGGCATGTCAGCGTCAGGTACTGCAAGGCACCAACAATGGAGCGATAAAATGCTGCATTGGACGCGAGAGACCCTTCCAGGGCAGAGACATTGGCCTTCATGTCGACGAGAGTGGCTGCCGGCTAGCACTTAAGCATACCAACACACTCTAGAAGTTCGCGGGCGTACTTCTGCTGATGTAGAAAGAAACCGTCAGCCCGGCGGACCACCTCGATGCCGAGGAAGTATTGCAGAGGCCCCAAGTCGTTGAGGGCAAACTCATCACGAAGACGAGCCATGAGCCACTGAAGGAGCTCGGGGGCGGACGCCGTGAGGATGATGTCGTCGACGTAGAGCAGCAGATATGCAGTGTCAGCTCCCTGATGATACACAAAGAGTGAAGCATCGGAGCGAGTGGACCGAAAGCCAGAGACTGCAGGAAGGCGGCGATACGCTAGTACCAAGCTCGTGGCGCCTATTTCAACCCGCAAAGAGAACGGGAGAGCAAGCACACGTAGTCTGGATGCTCGGCATCGACGAAGCCAGTGAGCTGCTAACAAAACACCTGCTCGGCAAGATGACAGTGCAAGAAGGCGTTGGAGACATCCAATTGATGCATAGGCCAGGCGGGCAAGACCGCCAACTGAAGAACAGTGCGGATCGTGCCCGGTTTCACAATCGGAGTGAAGGTGTCGGTGAAGTCCACGCCCGCTCATTGCGGAAAGCCCTGAACCACCCACGAAGCCTTGTAGCGCTCAAGAGAACCATCCGGGCGGGTCTTGTGGCGGAACACCCACTTGCCAGTGACGACGTTGGCATGATGGGGTCGCGGAACAAGATGCCACGTGCGGTTGCGCTGCAAGGTGTCGAACTCCTACCGCATCTCCGCTAGCCAGTGGGGTGTTGGGGAACGCAGTAATTTCAAAAAATTTCCTACGCACACACAAGACCATGGTGATGGCATAGCAACGAGAGGGGAGAGTGTTGTCTACGTACCCTCGTAGACCGTAAGCGGAAGCGATCTGGCGTAGAGGAAGTAGTCGTCGTTCTCCTCGCGATCCTGCCGATCCAGCGCCGTTACTCCGGCACCTCCGAGTCGATGATGACGTAGAGGAAGTAGTCGTACGTTCTCCTCACGATCCAGCCGATCCTAGCGCCGTTACTCCGGCGCCTCCGAGTTCTTGGCACACGTTCAGCTCGATGACGCTCCACGGGCTCCGATCCAGCAAAGCTCCGGAGAGAAGGAGTTCCGTCAGCACGACGGCGTGGTGACGATCTTGATGTTTCACCGATGCAGGCTTCGCCTAAGCACCGCTACGATATGACCGAGGTGGAATATGCTGGAGGGGGCACCGCACGGCTAAGGAGCGATCTCAAGGATCAACTTGTGTGTCCTAGGTGCCCCCTCCCCGTATATAAAGGAGGGAGGGAGGAGGTGGCCGGCCCAAGGGGGCGCACCATAGGAGGGGAAACCTACTCCAAGTAGGTTTCCCTCTCTTCCTTATCTTATTTGGAGGGAAAGGAAGGAGTACTAGTATTAGGAAGTAGTACTAGTAGTAGGAATAGGAAGAGGGGAAGGAGAAAGGAAAGGGGCGGCCCCCTCCCCAATTCGGATTGGGCTTGGGGCGCGCCTCCCTTGTTCCTTCTCCTTCCTACTACATGGGACAAATAAGGCACATATAAATCCCGGGTGTTCCTGTAACCTCACGGAGCTCCAAACTTATCCGGAACCTTTCCGGTGTCCAAATATATCAGTCCAATATATTAATCTTTATGTCTCGACATTTTCGAGACTCATCGTCATGTCCGTGATCATATCCGGTACTTCGAACAACCTTCGGTACATCAAACTACACAAACTCATAATATTACCGTCCTTGAAACCTTAAGCGTCACGGACCCTACGGTTCGAGAACAATGTAGACATGACCGAGACACATCTCCGGTCAATAACCAATAGCGGGACCTGGATGCCCATATTGGCTCCTACATTTTCTACGAAGATCTTTATCGGTCAGACCGCATAACAACATCGTTGTTCCCTTTGTCATCGGTATGTTACTTCCCCGAGATTCGATCGTCGGTATCCAATACCTAGTTCACTCTCGTTCCTGGCAAGTCTCTTTACTCGTTCCGTAATACATCATCTCACAACTAACTCATTAGTTGTAATGCTTGCAAGGCTTATGTGATGTGTATTACCGAGAAGGCCCAGAGATACCTCTCCGAGCAATCGGAGTGACAAAACCTAATCTCGAAATCGCCAACCCAACAAGTACCTTTGGAGACACCTGTAGTACTCCTTTATGATCACCCGATTCGTTGTGACGTTTGGTAGTACCCAAAGTGTTCCTCCGGTAAACGGAGTTGCATAATCTCATAGTTACAGGAACATGTATAAGTCATGAAGAAAGCAATAGCAACATACTAAACGATCAAGTGTTAGGCTAACGGAATGGGTCATGTCAATCAGATCATTCTCCTAATGATGTGATCCCGTTAATCAAATGACAACTCATGTCTATGGTTAGGAAACATAACCATCTTTGATTAACGAGCTAGTCAAGTAGAGGCATACTAGTGACACTCTGTTTGTCTATGTATTCACACATGTATTATGTTTCCGGTTAATACAATTCTAGCATGAATAATAAACATTTATCATGATATAAGGAAATAAATAATAACTTTATTATTGCCTCTAGGGCATATTTCCTTCAGTCTCCCACTTGCACTAGAGTCAATAATCTAGTTCACTCAAGAATGATTCTAACACCCATGGAGTCTTGGTGCTGATCATGTTTTTCTCGTGGAAGAGGCTTAGTCAACGGGTCTGCAACATTCAGATCCGTTTGTATTTTGCAAATCTCTCTGTCTCCCACTTGGACTTGGTCCCGAATGGAATTGAAGCGTCTCTTGATATGCTTGGTCCTCTTGTGAAATCTGGATTCCTTTGCCAAGGCAATTGTACCGATATTGTCACAGAAGATCTTCATTGGTCCCGATGCACTAGGTACAACACCTAGATCGGAAATGAACTCTTTCATCCAGACTCCTTCATTTGCTGCTTCAAGCAGCTATGTACTCCGCTTCACATGTAGATCCCGCCACGGCGCTTTGTTTAGAACTGCACCAACCGACAGCTCCACCGTTTAACAAAAACACGTATCCGGTTTTGCGATTTAGAATCGTCCGGATCGATGTCAAAGCTTACATCGACGTAACCATTTACGACTAGCTCTTTGTCACCTCCATATACGAGAAACATATCCTTAGTCCTTTTCGGGTATTTCGGGATGTTCTTGACCGCTGTCGATGATCCACTCTGGATTACTTTGGTACCTTCCTGCTAAGCTTACGGCTAAGCATCGTCAGTCTGGTACACGACATTGCATACATGATAGAGCCTATGGCTGAAGCATAGGGAACATCTTTCATTTTCTCTCTATCTTCTGCTTTGTGGTCGGGCATTGAGTCCGACTCAACTTCACACCTTGTAATACAGGTAAAAAACCTTTCTTTGCACGATCCATTTTGAACTTCTTCAAAACTTTATCAAGGTATGTGCTTTGTGAAAGTCCAATTAAGCGTCTTGATCTATCTCTATAGATCTTGATGCCCAATATGTAAGTAGCTTCACCAAGGTCTTTCATCGAAAAACTCTTGTTCAAGTATCCCTTTATGCTATCCAGAAATTCTATATCATTTCCGATCAATAATATGTCATCTACATATAATATGAGAAATGCTACAGAGCTCCCACTCACTTTCTTGTAAATACAGGCTTCTCCATAAGTCTCAGATAAACCCAAATACTTTGATCACACTATCAAAGTGTTTATTCCAACTCCGAGATGCTTGCACCAGTCCATAAATGGATCATTGGAGCTTGCACACTTTGTTAGCTCCCTTTGGATCGATAAAACCTTCTGGTTGCATCATATACAACTCTTCTTCCGTAAACCCATTCAGGAATGCGGTCTTTACATCCATTTGCCAAATTTCATAATTATAAAATGCGGCAATTGCTAACATGATTCGGACAGACTTAAGCATCGCTCTGGTGAGAATGTCTCATCGTAGTCAACCCCTTGAATTTGTCGAAAACCCTTTGCGACAAGTCGAGCTTTGTAGACACAGCAATATTACCGTCGTCGGTCTTCTTCTTGAAGATCCACTTGTTTTCTATTGCTTGCCGACCCTCGGGCAAGTCAACCAAAGTCCACACTTTGTTTTCATACATGGATCCCATCTCGGATTTCATGGCCTCAAGCCATTTTGCGGAATCTGGGCTCACCATCGCTTCTTCATAGTTCGTAGGTTCATCATGATCTAGTAGCATGACTTCCGAGAACAGGATTGCCGTACCACTCATGCGGATTTTATTCTGGTTGATCTACGAGGTTACGTAATAACTTGATCTGAAGTTTCATGAACAACATCATCAACTTCCTCACTATTTGGTGTAGATATCGCGAAACTGGTTTATGTGATAAACTACTTTCAAATAAGGGAGAAGGTACGATTACCTCATCAAGTTCTACTTTCCTCCCACTCACTTCTTTCGAGAGAAACTCCTTCTCTAGAAAGGATCCATTTTAGCAACAAATGTCTTGCCTTCGGATCTGTGATAGAAGGTGTACCCAACTGTCTCCTTTGGGTATCCTATGAAGATACATTTCTCCGATTTAGGTTCGAGCTTATCAGGTTGAAGCTTTTTCACATAAGCATCGCATCCCCAAACTTTAAGAAAGCGACAACTTTGGTTTCTTGCTAAACCACAGTTCATAAGGTGTCGTCTCAACGGATTTTGACGGTGTTCTATTCAGCGTGAATGCGGCCGTCTCAAGAGCATAACCCCAAAACGATAGCGGTAAATCTGTAAGAGACATCATAGATCGCACCATATCTAGTAAAGTGCGATTCTGACGTTCGGACACACCATTGCTGTGGTGTTCGGGTGGCGTGAGTTGCGTAAACTATTCCGCATTGTTTCAAATGTAGACCAAACTCGTAACTCAAATATTACGCCTCCACGATCAGATCGTAGAAACTTTATTTTCTTATTACGATGATTTTCAACTTCACTCTGAAATTCTTTGAACTTTTCAAATGTTTCAGACTTATGTTTCATTAAGAAGATATACCCATATCTGCTTAAATCATCTGTGAAGGTGAGAAAATAACGATATCCATACGAGCCTCAACATTCATTGGACCACATACATACGTATCTTTGATTTCCAACAAATCTGTTGCTCTCTCCATAGTACCGGAGAACGGGGTTTTAGTCATCTTGCCCATGAGGCACGGTTACATAAGTGCCAAGTGATTCATAATCAAGTGACTCCAAAAGTCCATCGATGTGGAGTTTCTTCATGCGCTTTATACCGATATGACCTAAACGGCAATGCCACAAATAAGTCGCACTATCATTATCAACTCTGCATCTTTTGGTTTCAACATTATGAATATGTGTATCACTACTATCGAGATTCATTAAAAATAGACCACTCTTCAAGGGTGCATGACCATAAAAGATATTATTCATATAAATAGAACAACCTTTATTCTCTGATTTAAATGAATAACCGTCTCGCATCAAACAAGATCCAGATATAATGTTCATGCTTAACGCGGCACCAAATAACAATTATTTAGGTCTAAAACTAATCCCGAAGGTAGATGTAGAGGTAGCGTGCCGACCGCGATCACATCGACTTTGGAACCATTTCCACGTGCATCGTCACCTCGTCCTTTGCCGGTGTTAAGCTAATCGTAGTCCCTGCTTTGAAGTTGCAAATATTAGCAATGTAACCAGTATCAAATACCCAGGTGCTACTGCGAGCTCTAGTAAGGTACACATCAATAACATGTATATCACATATACCTTTGTTCACCTTGCCATCCTTCTTATCCGCCAAATACTTGGGGCAGTTCCGCTTCCAGTGACAAGTCTGCTTGCAGTAGAAGCACTCAGTTTCAGGTTTAGGTCCAGACTTGGGTTTCTTCCCTTGAGCAGCAACTTGTTTGCTGTTCTTCTTGAAGTTCCCCTTCTTCTTCCCTTTGCCTTTCTTCTTGAAACTAGTGGTCTTATTGACCATCAACACTTGATGCTCCTTCTTGATTTCTACCTCCGCAGCTTTCGGCATTGCGAAGAGCTCGAGCATAGTCTTTACTAACTCTTGCATATTATAGTTCATCACGAAGCCTTTGTAGCTTGGTGGCGGTGATTGAAGAATTACATCAATGACACAATCATCCGGAAGATCAACTCCCGGTTGAGTCAAGTGATTGTAATACCCGGACATTACGAGTATGTGCTCAGCAGCGGACCCATTCTCCTCCATTTTGCAGCTATAGAACTTATTGGAGACTTCATATCTCTCAATCCGGGCATTCTGTTGAAATATCAACTTCAACTCTTGGAACATCTCATATGCTCCACGACTTTCAAAAGCGTCGTTGAAGACCGGTTCTAAGCCGTAAAGCATGGCACACTGAACTATAGAGTAGTCATCGACTTTGCTCGCCAGACGTTCTTAACGCCGTCGGTTACATCGGCCGAGCTGGCACCTAGCGGTGCATCCGGGACGTAACTCTTACGTGCAGCAATGAGGATAATCCTCGATTCACGGACCCGATCCGTGTAATTGCTACCATCTTCTTTCAACTTTGCTTTCTCAAGGAACGCATTAAAATTCAACGGAACAACGGCCACGAGCCATCTATCTACAAGCAGACATAGACAAGCAAGATACTATCAGTACTAAGTTCATGATAAATTTAAGTTCAATTAATCATATTACTTAAGAACTCCCACTTAGACAGACATCTCTCTAGTCATCTAAGTGATCACGTGATCCAAATCAACTAAACCATAACCGATCATCACGTGAGATGGAGTAGTTTTCAATGGTGAACATCTTATGTTGATCATATCTACTATATGATTCACGTTCGACCTTTCGGTCTCCGTGTTCCGAGGCCATATCTGCATATGCTAGGCTCGTCAAGTATAACCTGAGTATTCTGCGTGTGCAAAACTGGCTTGCACCCGTTGTAGATGGACGTGAAGCTTATCACACCCGATCATCACGTGGTGTCTCGGCACGACGAACTTTGGCAACGGTGCATACTCAGGAGAACACTACTTGATAATTTTTAGTGAGAGATCATCTTAAAATGCTACCGTCAATCAAAGCAAAATAAGATGCATAAAGGATAAACATCACATGCAATCAATATAAGTGATATGATATGGCCATCATCATCTTGTGCTTGTGATCTCCATCTTCGAAGCACCGTCATGATCACCATCGTCACCGGTGCGACACCTTGATCTCCATCGTAGCATCGTTGTCGTTTCGCCACCTATTGCTTCTCGACTATCGCTACCGCTTAGTGATAAAGTAAAGCAATTACAGGCGTTGCATTTCATACAATAAGCGACAACCATATGGCTCCTGCCGATTGCCGATAACTTCGGTTACAAAACATGATCATCTCATACAATAAAATATAGCATCACGTCTTGACCATATCACATCACAACATGCCCTGCAAAAACAAGTTAGGCGTCCTCTACTTTGTTGTTGCAAGTTTTACGTGGCTGCTACGGGCTGAGCAAGAACCGTTCTTACCTACGCATCAAAACCACAACGATACTTCGTCAAATAGACTCCGTTTAACCTTCTCAAGGACCGGGCGTAGCCACTCAGTTCAACTAAAGTGAGAGAAAGCAGACACCCGCCAGCCACCTTTAAGCACGAATGCTCGTAGCGGTGAAACCAGTCTCGCGTAAGCGTCTGGCGTAATGTCGGTCCGGGCCGCTTCATCTCACAATACCGCTGAACCAAAGTATGACATGCTTTGGTAGGTAGTATGACTTGTATCGCCCACAACTCACTTGTGTTCTACTCGTGCATATGACATCAACGCATAAAACCAGGCTCGGATGCCACTGTTGGGGAACGCGGTAATTTCAAAAATTTCCCTCGCACACACAGGACCATGGTGATGGCATAGCAACGAGGGGAGAGTGTTGTCTACGTACCCTCGTGGGCCGTGGCGGAAGCGATCACAACGTAGAGGAAGTAGTCGTCGTTCTCCTCGCGATCCTGCCGATCCCAGCGCGTTACTCCGGCACCTCCGAGTCGATGATGACGTAGAGGAAGTAGTCGTCGTTCTCCTCACGATCCGGCCGATCCCAGCGCCGTTACTCTGGCGCCTCCGAGTTCTTGGCACACGTTCAGCTCGATGGCGCTCCACGGGCTCCGATCCGGCAAAGCTCCGGAGAGAAGGAGTTCGTCGGCCTGACGGCGTGGTGGCGATCTTGATGTTTCACCGATGCAGGGCTTCACCTAAGCACCGCTACGATATGACCGAGGTGGAATATGGTGGAGGGGCACCGCACACGGCTAAGGAGCGATCTCAAGGATCAACTTGTGTGTCCTAGGTGCCCCCTCCCCGTATATAAAGGAGGGAGGGAGGAGGTGGCCGGCCCAAGGGGCGCACCATAGGAGGGAAACCTACTCCAAGTAGGTTTCCCTCTCTTTCCTTATCTTATTTGGAGGGAAAGGAAGGAGTACTAGTATTAGGAAGTAGTACTAGTAGTAGGAATAGGAAGAGGGGAAGGAGAAAGGAAGGGGGCGGCCCCTCCCCAATTCGGATTGGGCTTGGGGGGAGGCGCCCCCCTCCCTTGTTCCTTCTCCCTTCCTCCTACATGGGCCCAATAAGGCCCATATACCTCCCGGGGGGGTTCCGGTAACCTCCCGGAGCTCCAAACTTGTCCGGAACCTTTCCGGTGTCCAAATATATCCGTCCAATATATTAATCTTTATGTCTCGACCATTTCGAGACTCCTCGTCATGTCATTGATCATATCCGGGACTCCGAACAACCTTCGGTACATCAAAATACACAAACTCATAATATTACCGTCATCGAAACCTTAAGCGTGCGGACCCTACGGTTCGAGAACAATGTAGACATGACCGAGACACATCTCCGGTCAATAACCAATAAGCGGGACCTGGATGCCCATATTGGCTCCTACATTTTCTACGAAGATCTTTATCGGTCGGACCGCATAACAACATACGTTGTTCCCTTTGTCATTGGTATGTTACTTACCCGAGATTCGATCGTCGGTATCCAATACCTAGTTCAATCTCGTTACTGGCAAGTCTCTTTACTCGTTCCGTAATACATCATCTCACAACTAACTCATTAGTTGTAATGCTTGCAAGGCTTATGTGATGTGTATTACCGAGAAGGCCCAGAGACACCTCTCCGGCAATCGGAGTGACAAAACCTAATCTCGAAATCGCCAACCCAACAAGTACCTTTGGAGACACCTGTAGTACTCCTTTATGATCACCCGATTACGTTGTGGCGTTTGGTAGTACCAAAGTGTTCCTCCGGTAAACGGAGTTGCATAATCGCATAGTTACAGGAACATGTATAAGTCATGAAGAAAGCAATAGCAACATACTAAGCGATCAAGTGCTAGGCTAACGGAATGGGTCATGTCAATCAGATCATTCTCCTAATGATGTGATCCCGTTAATCAAATGACAACTCATGTCTATGGTTAGGAAACATAACCATCTTTGATTAACGAGCTAGTCAAGTAGAGGCATACTAGTGACACTCTGTTTGTCTATGTATTCACACATGTATTATGTTTCCGGTTAATACAATTCTAGCATGAATAATAAACATTTATCATGATATAAGGAAATAAATAATAACTTTATTATTGCCTCTAGGGCATATTTCCTTCATGGGGATCCCGAAGGGTAGCGCGAGCGGAGGAGGAGGTGGGGGACAACGTCGATGTCGAGGCAGCACACACGTACTCGTCCGAAGAATAGCGCGTGCTCGGCCGATGCACACCGGCCCGAGCACGGGTCGTCACACCGAGAGCCGGGCCAGCGGCGACGGCCGTGCTAGCGGCGGCCGGACCAGCAGCAGCGGTTGGGGCGGGTGTGGCGACGGGCAATGAGGATGTCAAGCCCGTTGCATGTGAACCTGCCGCAGGAGAGGCGGCGCCGACCGGGGTGGCGGGAGGGGTGCTCGCCGTAGCACCGGAGGGGGAGGTCCGGTCCAACTCAACCTCGGGAGAGGGAGTCGGGGACCCAGGGGCCCGGTCCGACTCGACCTCAGGGGAGGGAGTCGGGAACCCGGCGGTGGAAGCGGCGAGCCGAGGGGCGGCTTGGTGTCATGACGCGTGTCATGCCAAGCAAAGTGCGGTGGTCGGCGCCGAGGGTGCAGCGGCGAGGTACTGAAGAAGAGAACACCGTCTCGACAAAATACATGTGCCTCGAGGTGTACACGCGGTGAGTGACAGGATCATAGCACCGGTAACCTTTGGTGTTAGAGGGATAACCAAGAAAGATGCATGGGAGTGATCGTGGTGCGAGTTTGTGTGACGTAGTGGATGCGGTGCTAGGATAGCAAAGACACCCGAAAGTGCGAAGACCATCATAGAACAGCGGTGCACCGAAGAGAAGGTGGTAAGAGGCGTAGTTCCAACAAGGATGACACAGACGGATGTTAATGAGAAGGTTAGCAATGGCAAGGGCATCATGCCACGCATTCACCACCCCCGTTTGGGGAGAGGCTACGGAGAGGCTCAGTGGCGGAGCCAGAATAATATCATCAAGGGAGCCGAGGGCTGTTAGAACTGGTTAGGGAGGGCCAAATCACTAAAAAATACTCTCTCCGTTTCATAGTATAAAAGCGTTTTTGACATTACACTAGTATAAAAAACGTCGCCGTGGAGGAGTGCGTCAACAAGCCTGCTCCGCACCGACGTCCTGGTATCGTCGGTGCTCTGGCTCGTCCTCCTTCTCCGGCTCGCCCCTCCATCGCCTCCGCCACCGCCTACCCTAGGTTGTGTCCTTTGTTGCCGCTGCTAGAGACATGCCTTGGAGCGGTGGCCACAGTGCATGCCCTGCTGAGGTGCACACCATCATCCATGCCACTCCATAGATGCAGCAGGAGGTGCTCGCGCTCGCGACCAACACGGCCGTGGCGTGGTTTGACTGTGACATCCACGCCACCAAAGACGTCGCTCCGTGCCTTGTGCAAGCTCACTGGTACTCCGTCACTTATCACCACCCGGAGGCTTTCCTAGTCCTCTTCATCCACCAGCACCACTACGCGACGTGGGTAGGCCAGCGCGAGGTGCCGTGCGGCGCCGCGCCCATCTCCAGGTGGGTCGTGGGCTCGTGGCGTCTCGAGGCGCATGCTGAGCATGTTGACCTTAATCACCTAAAAACACACCAAAATACGGCTATATACATCTAAATCAGAAAAAAGTTAGAACATCTTATATTTGTAAATGAAGGGAGTACATATTAAGTATTCTTTGCAACAAGAGCACTGAAATGTTGCCCACCAACACTTGTCTCGGCTCATCCTTATCAACACGTCAGCACACTGCTTTCGGCCATCCGGATGGATTTACATGTTAACAGTATTCCATTTGGTTTCGTGGGCAACCAAGGAGATCGATGAGCTTCATAAGAATCTCTTTGAGGATTGTATGGCAGATGCAAATTTGGGGACGTTGCATGTTTGGTCAGCTGGAAAGAATCAGGTTCACGGACTATGTAGGTTGGTGCTTATCGGCCTTAGAAAGTTTGGTCACACTACAGTTGTGTTTGGAAGTAGTATGAATGAACAAGCAAATGACAACCCTGCCAACAGTTTAGGGCCTCTTTGATTCGCAGGATTTTGAAAATGCAGGAATAGGAAAAGTATAAGATTGGGGTGGCATGCCAAATTGAATCTTATAGGATTAGCAAGGAGTGTTTGATACCACATGAAAAACAAAGGAATTTAAAAAGAGATTGAAGTGGATGTTAGATTTCCCATGAAATGTAGTATAAAAAATTCCATAGGAAAAATTTCTATGGAATCCAATCTTATGAATCAAAGGGCAAACATAGGAAAAATTCCTAAGGATTTCAATCCTCCAGAAATCCCATAGAATTTCTTTGAATCAAACGAGCCCTTAGATTGTAAAACCGTGACATTGCGCATTTTTGGACCTCAAGATGGCTCAACGATCAAGCATTAGCCGAGATTGCAACTACCTATCAACTAGACATCCTTCAGTGCCCCTACACAAGGGGTCAAGTAGCTGAATGTGGACTTGGAGAGGGAGACCAGGACATGGTGGCAGCTAAACTACAGTTCATATCTCAGCTGATGCACGGATGTGACGGATCAGTCGTATGCCTTCTTGAACCAGGAAAGCAAACAATTGCGATATAATGTTGCGAGGGCGTCCTTGTCCCAGTTGCCATGTATGCGTCTATGTTCGACGGAACGACCCTCTAACATCTCGTACTGGAGAACTTTTGTAGTCTTTGTCATAAATAAGCTCACAATAGCACAAGACAAAAACGGCGCCAAAAAATAGTGGTAAAGGAAAACAGGAACCCAGGACTACACTTAGCCTCGCTCAAATCAACACCCGTCCTAGCCCGCAACCTGTTCCCAACGTCTCTCAATCACATGAGTTGTTGTTTCGCTCCAATCCAAATGCCATGTTGGAAGCATGGCAATCAACTTGCTTTCTCTCTCTTCATTTCTCTTTTCCGCTATGCTTCTCTGCATCCACCTTTTATAACGTGGTTAGGCTATGTGTAGATGTGACCATTCCATGACTTCCCATTATTTATGGCACTACAATAATGTTCTAATAAATAAAGGCTTCCACGAGCAGGGAGCATGCGATTCTCATCTAGGTCACTCTTATTTCCTCTCCTTGTGTTTTGTTGCTCGTGATTATGAAGCTTCAATTCCAGGCAATACGGTTCCCATGATAATAATATGCTTAAGTTTCTTGAGTGTGGCTGTTCTACACCCACGAACATTGCACCCCCGCTACACCCATGATCGAAAACCTAGCAAAACAAATCAAAAAAATCTGAAACTTTGCTGATCTGTTATGAGCAAATGTTTTAGGTGCTTGCAAAATTTTGTGGCCAAATGACATCCGAGGGGCTCTACACACAAAAAAAAGTTTGTGTTCAAATGTAAAATCTGAAATGTGGGTGCAGAGCAAGAGTTTGTATTTCATTTATATGTGGATCATTTGATGTTATTTGGCAACCAAACTATGCAAGGTTGTAAAACATTTGCATTTGATGTTATTTGGCAACCAAACTATGCCATGTTTGCTCATTATCCAAGGTTGTAAGTGGATAAGTGGTTCACCATTGGAAGACTAGTATGGAAGGTGCAGATTAAGCAAAAGCCAAATGGGCTCAATATTTTTGCACAATACCGCCCATTTTCATCTCATAATGCTGCACTCGATCAGTGCATTCTCAGAAAAAATATCTCCTTCTACAGTACGTTATTCCCTGAGATCTGTCCGTGAGAGCCAAGCCACCGGCACGTCGGGAATCCTAGAGCTCCACTGCTGCCATCTCTGATGTCAACATGTTCGTCCTTGTTGCCACCACCATGGTCTTCGGCTGTCAAAAGCCCCACTTCCACCATCAGATTGGCCAACTTCGGTCCCCTCGCCCGGTTCCCGCCCATCGAGTCCGGCTGCCGCAACCTCTCCGACGGGCACAAGAAAATGCCTCCCGCAATCTCCTGCACTTTTGGCACTATGCAACTAAGTCAGGTAACTTCTTTCTGTCATTCTGTGCAAGAAAAAAGCCACGTCTTCCAATCAGGCATCTTTCACATCCTATCTTTTGTGTATACGATTTTCAGTGTCTTCTATGTAGATGTCTTTGTGGATCTGTAAGCAAGCTGTATTATTTTCTGTGCATTTGTTCGAGGGACATCTGGTGTACATGCTTTTCGCTCGATCTGTACTGGATATTTTCTTAGTCAGAAAACACTATGATGCTATCGTTGTCCAGTACAATCTTATGACAAGTCTTTAAATTTGCAGAACACTATGATGCTATTCATTTTCTATACACATTTTAAACATTTTTAAATACAAGATTAACATTTTCCGAATACATTGTCAACATTTTTTCTATACATTTTGGACATTTTCAAATACTTGATTAACATTTCAAGTACAAGATTAACATTTTCTGAATATATGATCAAAAAATTATATACACATTTAACATTTTCAAATGGTTGATTAAATTTTTTAAATTCTTGTTCAACATTGTTTTAAATGCTTAATTAACATTTTTTAAATATATGATCAATTGTTTTCATATATATTGTACTTTTTGTATACAGTTTCCATATATATGAGACACAATGGGTTTTTATCATTTATGCTACCGGTTGTGTCCCACTACTCAGTTTTGCCAGTAGAAATTTCAACCACTCAAAAATGCCATCGGTTTGTTAGACACTTGCTAAAAAATGCCACTCGACACCATTATTGTGATTTCAAATCTTTTTTGCCATGTTGTAATGACATAAATACATATGAAACAACATACCAGTTCACCCTCTATCTCACTACAATAAAGTGTGGGGCCTACTTGATCCTAACAACGTTCTTATTTTCCTGTAAAATTATTCGCTTGGTTACTCCTGTCAAGTTGGGCCACACTTATTATTAGGAGATAGAGAGAACCGACATATGGGTATAGGCTTATTTTTTTCATATAACATGGTCAACGGGTTTGACGTGAAAATAACAATGTCTAATGGCATTTTTGCGCAAACATCTAACGGAACGATGGCATTTTTGAGCAAGCATCTCACGGATTGATGGCATTTTTGAGTAGTTGTAACTTCTAATGGCAAAACTGAGTAGTGAGACACGATTAGTGGCATTACATGAGAAACATTTTCTCTATTTTTTAAATGCTTGGTTAAAAAAATTTAAGTGTTTATGTAAAGTGTTTTGTAAGTATATTTGAAAGTATAAACAGAAGTAGAAAAACAAAAACAAAAAACGTGAAAAAAAACGAGGTTGTGGCCCTGCGATCTGGGCTGGGTAGTATGTCCCTCCCTCAGGCGAGGCTATGATCCAACTCGCGGCGAGCGAGGTGTAGCCGCGCTTCTCGTCTTTTTCTTCATGCCTGAGGGGTTGCTAGGTATGGGCTTTGGTCTGGTCCTGTCCACTCAGACAGTTTGTAGCGTTGGTCGATAGTACGACCCTCTGGGCCCTAGGGTGCTATGATAGTCTTGCATCTTAGGTTATATACAAGCTCACGATTGCACACCGCAACACATAGTGTCGAGGAAAAGTCAAAGAGCAAACCATAACGACCTGGCCCATGTTCCTGGAATATAAAAAAAATGTACAATGTGTATGAAAACCAAATAAACTAAAGAAAGGAACACCTCTGAAACCAAGAAAAACGGAGAACTCAAATACAACTGTCAAAACTCATGAAAAACGAAGAAAAATTAAGCAAAACCGAAGAAAAGCAAAGAAAACTAAGAAAGAAACAAAAAGTAAGAAAAAGGGAAAAAATAAAAGTGGATAAATGAATAAAAGAAAAGGAAGGAAAATAGATGAAAACTAAGAAATAAACAAAGAAAAAGGAAGAAAATGAAGAAAAGCAAAGAACCAGTGAAAACCAAGAAAGAAATAAAAAATAAAAACCTTGAAGGAAACAAAGAAAACAGATGAACATATATATGAAGAAAAATGAAAAACTACTGAGGAAACACAGAAAAAGAAAAAAAATAGCAAACAGGCGAGCCAACCCAGATAGTTTTTTTTTTTTTTTGAGAATTAACCCAAGCAGCTAGCACGAGCGAGTGAACAACACATGAAATGGGACGACCCGATACTCTAGCGCAGACAGAAGGATCAGGTGTGACGATTAGGTCTTCTAAAAAAATGCGTGACGATTTAGGTAGTCTCGCGTGAAGCGAATATAGTTCTCGTCAGCTCATGGAATGGGCTTGGAGTCTACACTGCTGGTCTGACATTGCATTTTTAGACCTAAAGGGCACACGAGCTTGGTCTTTTACTTTCAGAGGCCATTTGGATCTTGGATTAAATTTCCATTAGTTTCAAGAAGAGTTATCTAGATTCTTGGCCAATTCCTATTTGGCGTTTATAGTGCCATTTATAGGGCAATCGGTACATGGCGCACACCTCTTGTAGCGTGATGGACCAGCACATGTGGCGGTTCATGTTTTGTTTTTTGCAAATGTCCCCGGTCATTTTTGGATCTTTCGATGTTTGTTTGGACGATTTTTTTGTTTTTCCTTTTATGTTTGCCTTTTTTGTGTGTGAACTTTTTCAAATGCACGAATCATGATTATTTTAGTGCATTAACTTTGCTCAACTCCATGAACTATTTTTCGAATCCTCATTTTTTAAATTTGTGAACATTTTTTGAGTTTGTGAAATGTTTTTGAATTCGCAAACTATTTTAAAATTTAGGAACTTTTCTCAAATTCATGAACAATTATTTTTGAATTTCCTGATTGTATTTTAATGTTTGAATGTCTCAAAAAGCAGCGGTCTATGGTTGAACGGTCAACTAGTTGACTAGGTCAACCACGAACCAAGCGTCACGTATGACATGCCACGTGAGCTGATCGCCTCGTGTTGCTGGGCTAGACCAAGCGAGCAGCCGCGTGAGTGCTGTTTCACTAGAGGTGGGATGTCAGCATGGTCTTGGGGGAGATACGGACATATGGGAGCTCCAATGGGAGGAGCTAGAGGCGCCATCTGACGGAGGAGGAGGCGGATCTTGAATGCCCGCGTGCCGCTAAGGGAGGCAGGGCCGCAGGGGTGCACTACTCTTTGACGCAGATCGACAACAAACGAGGGGAGGCAGGGGGGGAGCACTGGCGACTCTCTATGATCAGGCAAAGATGTTATCATGCACACCATCACAACATAAGTTAACCATGTTAACACGGTCTCATTGATCTGTATATATGGCTTTGTACGCATCCTCGTATTTGGGAGTGTAATCATCTTACTTGTAGTCATATGATTTTCCCCTGCAGAAAATTCTCAAGATTTTTGAAGAACTCCAGTGGGAACACAAAATCGTGACCATCTTAGACAACTGTTGGAAGCATAATAAGAAAGTTTTTTTTTCAAGCCGTATAATTAGAAAGTTTTGATGAAATGAACAAAACTATGGATCAAGCACATGCTGTTTGAGAAACAAATGCTGGAGATGATGGATCTCTTTTATCTGCATCTCCAGCAGCTGTTGCGGAAACCGGTCCTGATCAGCTGGGGCCGAGAGTTGGCGAAGAACCAATCACTCCACTGATCGCAATCAAGCATGGTGATGGATGGATGCAGAGCCCTACCTCTACTCTAGACCGCTAGACGTTCCGTCTTTGTGTTGTTCCTTCTGTAGCACTACCTCTATAGATTTCGTTTTATTCTGCCTGAACTGAGGCATTATATTGTTCGGTATTTAGTGCCTTGTTAATAGTCGTCATGTATCAGACTTCCTTATGATTAATGGAGCCGGGGAGCTCTCTGATATTTGATCTAAAAAACTACAGATCACTTGAAATCATAGACTAGAGAACCACGGGTTACTACAAGGATGAAGCGGAGCTCGCGGGCAGCCATGCATTTCTGCTTCGATCTCTGCAGCAGCTTAGCTACAATAATAGTATGCCCGGGGTGGGATGAGCTAGGCAAATAAACTGAACAAATGTGAGCGATGTCTGGGTCAAAGTCCGGGCGCCTAATCTGGCCGGGAACAAACGAACTTACACACACACACACACACACTTGGCTGCCGGAGTGTGAGCCAGAGACAGACAGCATCCTTTTGATGCCGTGTGACCGCACCGCCACCACATCACCGCTCGTCACAAACTTGTCACATCGTCCTTCTGGCACGCCGTTGGCCGCTTCTACCCCTTCGCCGGGCCGCATGGGCATGACGAGCAACGGGACACAAGCCGTCTTACCGTCTTTCTGGGTTTTTGCAGCAATGAGGACGCTGATTTCAGTGTGGAAAACATCGCGGACACCATTGGCCCGTTCGACGTATTACACGAGGTTCTCGTCTTTCCTTCATGCTGTTGCTAGGAGTGGGCTTCGGGCCGGGCCTGTCCACACAGACAGTTTCTACTCTTGGTCGACAGAACGACCCTCTGACATCTGGGGCTATGATAGTCTTGCACCTTGGGTTATATATGAGCTCACGATTGCACACGACAACACATAGTGCCGAGGAAAAGTCAAACATCAAAACATAACGACCTGACCCAGAGACTACCAAAGCACCCAACCCTTTCCCAAGGTCTCTCAATCCCATGAGTTGTTTTGATCCATCCAAAGGCCAGGTCGGAACCATGGGAAATAACGTGTTCCGCCTCTCTGCTTCTCTTTTCCACTATGATACTTGGTCCACCTTTTATAACATGGTATGAAGGTCCTGATGTAGGCCCTTCCATTGTTTGTTTTATTTTTCTACACTACAATAATGTACTACTGAATAATGGCTACCGTGAGTGTGGAAGCATGTGGTTCCCGTCTGGGATATTAGGGTCACTTTGAATTCCACTCCTTGTGTTTTGGTGCTCGCTTCAATGCCAGGCAATATCTGATTAACACCGGACCGGCGCGCAATGCAGAGGAAGGCATCACCAGGTTGGCGAGAGGTGAGGCGGCTGACTGGTTCTGTGCACCCCTCAGGTTCGATGCCCAACGCGGAAGGACGTGTTGTCAGAACGTCAGAGGATACCGCAGATGGGGTGAATAATGGTAGGCAGGAGCGAAGGGGTAGGGCCGTGGAAAGATTAAAAGGTAGGCAGGGTTGCAGGGATCTACACCCCCTCCGTCCCATAATGTAAGACGTTTTTTGACTCTAATAGAGTCAAAAAACGTCTTACATTATGGGACGGAGGGAGTACCTTACAGATGCAGTGTTACACTTCCCTAGTATAACACTACACAATTGCCTATTGGGAATTTACATTTTATGTTAGCCATCATGATTTCAAGGTCAAAATTGTATTCTACTTCCTCCGTTCATAAATATAAGTCTTTTTAATGATACGCTAATGTATCACTACTAGGGAAAAGCCTAGCAGCAGGCGAGTTTTGGGCCTCTCAGTAGCGCGGGGACCGGCGCTACTAATAAGGCGCTTCTGACTAACGATATAGCGATGGCGTCTGTTGTCCCACGCTACTACTATACATGAATAGCTGGCGCTCTTTAGAAAAGGCGTTCTTGATATTATCTGCTATTGTTCTTTGGGAAGCGCTACTGCTAAATTTTCCCTCCTCGCTACTACTATTTTTATTAGTTTTTTTCCCTGCATATTTGTTTTTGTATTTGTTTTGTATTTGAATAGGCTTTATACAATAATCTTTAGCATATCATACACATACAAATGTAATCATAGCATATACATATAATTAGTCTCATCAAATCATGTCATCATCATAATCATCATCCAACACAAAGTTGTCTCTCGTCATCATCTCGAAAATAGCGATACAAGTCTCGATTACTTGCAAATACATCGTCATCCATCTAAACAATGATATACGCGAGAAGAGCTATCACTTTGAGTACATGAGTTCGTATCCCTCTCTCGCATTAGCATGAACCTAAACTAACTACTGCCTGTCGCTCGGAAACCGGAAACCGGTACACCTGGGCCTGACACTCCGGCCACTTGACGTATATATGCTCCTGGCGTAGCACTTATTCACCATCGATGATCTATGCACCTGCATCGTCACATGAGTCGATGATATGCAACATATATAGTTGAGCAACATAAAGAGACAGACTTGGCAAAAATAGAAACAACATATCATAAGCATAAATAACAAAGTTCATCGTACCCCAAAATGCCCTAACTAGAGTGATTTTCGCTAGTCGAGGAGGAGGACGGTTTAATTACATCACAAATAAAGTTTCACCGTGCATAACTCAAAGTTTTGTCATACGAGAAAGTATGGACTAAACGGACACATTGTCATATATCGACAATCACTCCAACATGTCGTTCAATCCATCCATGTCAGGGAGATAGTCCCCGAGCCTAGTGAAAGGCTTCAGGTCGAGACGCTGAGCGGCTACCTGTGTTCGGACGTCTTCCCGCGACATTTGTCCTTCTTCATAGAACATCCCTGTTTTTCCGACGACCTCCTTCATGATGATTTGGGCAAGTTCGCGCTCGATGTGATAGAACTCGGCTCGAAGTCGATGATCCTCGATATCTCCTACGTTCTTTGCCCATTGCAGAATATGGGCATCGCCGGATCTAGGTGACATGCGAAGGTTCTGGTGATCCCGTCATACTCCGGCATGTGGTGTAGGACATAGAATCCATCATTAAGAGAATCGTTCGGTTCTTTGGATGCAAGAAGTCGGTCTTATGGCGAAGGCGACCATGCCGCCCTTCTCTTCTTGTCCCAGACCTCTCCACCCCTTGCTTGGTAGTAAAACATAGCATCGCCGAGAACATCCTTGATGTGGGTGTAATCCTTTTGTGAATGTTCTTCGACGAGTCCAAGTAAAAGGCGTGGGAGAATCGGGGTATAGGATGATGAGGACGGCGCGCCGCCATCAAGCAAAATAAGTACACCTCAAATTAATTAGCCTCCACCGTGCAAATGAATGATTGAAATCGAAGGAAGGATAGCAGCGCGGATGACTTACACGGGATGATAAGGCACGAGAATCGCCTCCTTGTCCTTATTGGCGAGCATGAAATTGACGATGTATTCCCTTGCGTATACACGGTGCTCTGCGCAGACTCCCAAGAAGCCCTCGTGCATGTAGTACGGGTCAGCGACACAGATATGAGATATCTGCTCAACCCCGATGATGTAGTTCATGTGCAAGGCATAAAGGAGGACAAGCATAAAATCCAGCTTCTTCACGTGAAACATGTCGAATATGTAATCGAATCGGAGGAAGAACTTATCCGCGGGGAAGCTGTCGACGTACGACATTTGCTGCGGAACGTTAACCACGTAGAGTGGGTATCCTGGATCTTTCGAGGCGATGATGCCTTTCTCTACCCGCAGCACATCGTCATGAAGTCTCCTTAGATCGCCGAATCTGACCCCTAGCGCTGTTGCAGGTAGGATTGGTTGACCGGGGATATGCTATTTATCCGCATCGGGGATATCTATATGGTCCTGAAGCCGAGGCTCTTTGGCGGCTGGATCATAGAATCAGCTTTTGCCTTTCCTCGCTCTCTTCCTAGACTTCTTTATTACGGAAGGTCGTCCATAATACGTTGAGACGGCAATTCAGGCACCGACACATGACGCTCAAACCACGAGGAGGCGCCAGATAGACATCTTGTTCGGCGCCACCGTCGTCCTCATCCTCATCCATGGCGGCGTCACCAGCGACTAATGGAGCCTCCTCCTTACCCGTCCGCTATCACCCAACCCGACACCCGGCGCTAATTGGGTAGGTGGGGTGTTGATGTTCATACCTTCTTTGAGGCTGCGTGCTCGTGTGTGTGCTCCCGACCGCCTCCAGACGAAGCAGACTCTTTGGCCACAACAGGACCCACCCATTGCAACAATCACCAAGCCGTCGCGGTGTCTCCTCGTCATCCACCAGTAGTATTGGAGGAGGCAAATTCTCGTGGCCCGGTTCGACACTGGCCACGGAAACCTTGAAGACGTTTGGGGGGATCGGCCGGCTGTGGAACAATGGTTCCCTCGGCTCCATTATCGTCGCCTTCCCCACGTCCACCTTCTGGTCGCCAATGGTGTACAATATGGTGCACGGGGTCTCGATGCCGGTCTGAGTCTCAGCGCCTGTCTCAGTCTCAGCACCGGTCTGCGTGTCGGTCTCAGTCCCCGATGCCACCGGTGGGCCCAACAACAACATCGGTTGATCGTCGGTAAGGCTAAAAATAAATGCGCCGCCCGGTAGACATCGTTGCAATCACCAGAACCCTGTCCTTCATCGTTGCTAGCCATGTTTCCTATGATTAAATCTAGTCAATTAATTCTAGACCTAATAAAATGAATAATGACATAAAAAAGGCCCATTGTTTTGCAGGAATGTTGACTCCTTCCTGGTGCGGCAAATCCCGGGCACTCGATATGTCCTAGTTTGTAGCACAAGTCATGCCGAAATTCACGGAAAATTTTGGCATGACCTTTGCTAAAAAGTGGACAAATCGAGAACCTGAAATTTGCTGGAACAGAAATGAATCAACATTCCGGCAAAACATAAGCCACTCAACATCATTCCCTGGAAACAGTGTTCAAATATCCCTCTTCGACACCGCAACACATGTCCAAATATACACAAGCAACCACATGTCCAAATTTCACAAGCTAATTAAAAAACAAAGTGTAGAAGAAAATTCATTTAACTACTAATAGAACAAAATTCAGTTAACTTTAGTGCTCTATAATGATGAAAGGAAAAAATTTCAGTTAACTACTAATTTCATTCATTTAGGTTATTCATTTAACATCACCTAATTAACCTACTGTACCACTACTACTAGCAGCACTACTAACCTAATTAACCTAGCAAAACTCTAGTGCCCTAACTGAAAAACATCTAATTAACATCTACTAGTACCACTATTGCCCTAACCTAATTAACATCGACTAGTATCACTATATACTATACAAGCAGCATCTACCCTAATTAAACCCTACTGCCCTAACTAACTTTTGTTGTAAACCAATTTTTTGCTCTAAACTAATTTTTGCTCTAACATCTACTACTTAACATCCTTTGCTCTAAACTAAATTTTTTGCTATAAACAAACTTTTGCTCTACTAATTTTTTCTCTAAAATGCATAGAGAGAGGAGTGGGGAGGGTGGGGACTTAAAGAGAGGGAGGCGGTGGCGGGGAGGTGCTCGGTGGCGGAGGCGGGGAGGAGAGGCGGGCTCGGGCACGGGCAACGCAGCAGTCTGGGCGGGCTCAGGCGGCGGTGAGGTGGAGGGCGCCGAGGTGACGTCGAGGACGGCCTCGGGCGACGGCGGTGAGGCTGAGGGCGGCCTCGGGCGGCGGCGGTGAGGATGATGGCGGCCTCGGAGGGAGACGGTGAGGTTGCGGGCGTCCACGCCGGCAGGAGATGGCGGTGAAGTGGGGCGACGACGAATTGGGGAGACGGCGGCGAGGGCGAGGGATTTGGGGAAGAAGTGTGGTGGCCGGGGGGCGGGGGGACCGCTGTTTAAGTGAAACGTAACGGTAGCGCGTTTCCGAAAACGCGCTATAGCTAAGTTAGCTACAGCGCGTTTCCTGAAACCCGCTACTGCTATTCCTTTCTCCTTTTCCCCTTTTTTCTTTTATTTTTCTTTACATTTTATTTTTTTCCTTTCTCCTTTTTCTATTTCTTTCATTTTCATTTACTTTTCTACTTGTTTTTCACTTTATTTTATTTCCGTTAGCAGTAGCGCCTTACACGTAAGCGCGCTACAGCTAAGGAGAGTAGCAGTAGCGCTGGGCCAATATACGCGCTACTGCTAGGTTGGGCTAGCCATGTGCGCCCAGTTCAAACATAGCAGCAGCGCTTTTTGCTAGTACGCGCTACTGCTAAAGTCATAGCAGTAGCGCGGTTTATTTATGCGCGCTGCTACTAAGTAGCAGTAGTGTATGATTTTGTACAGCGCTACTGGTAACATTCTGTGTATAAGGTTTTCCCTAGTAGTGTATATAGACGTATTTTAATGATACACTCATTTTGCTATGTATGTAATCCATATAGGAATCTCTAAAAAGACTTATATTTCGGAACGGATGGAGTAGAAACAAACTAGTGTATCATTACATATTGCACTGTTGTTGTTTCCGTGTATAATCACCTTACTGGTATGTTTGCAAATAAAACCTTCATCAAATAGATGCCCAATACACAATTGTAATTTCAGGAGCCGAGAAACATCGACAACACCGGTCAAGCAGCATACGAGTCCGTCAGTTATTAGTTTTCTTTATGAACAAGACGATCAGGATTGGAGCACAGCCAAAATAGTTGAAATTAATATCCGAACATGGGTAAAGCACGAATAGATTCTTTCATCCATCTATAGTGGGAACAGGCCCGAAGTATCAGATCATGCAACACAAAAGGGAACCGAACGGTAGTAACACTTCGCGGGAACACCGAACACGACACACATGTTCAAAGACGCCGCTCTAAAATGCCAATTTATTCATGGAAAAAGTATACACTACCCATTAAAAATCAAGGGTTAGGATCGCAACCAGGGCTGGTAGGCATGGCCATGTGGGCTCCTGGCCCGGTCCAGGCCAAATAGGTCAGTGAGGTCACTGCCAAACAACGAAGACCTTGTCCTTGTCACCATGTATGTATCCATGCATGGTCAACGAAATGACCATTCTGATTTCTGGGGCAACGATAATGTCGCACACTTGGTCATGATAGCACAAGTAAAATCATCATGGCAAGGAGAAGTGGGGGCGCAAACATAATATCCTCGAGCCCTCAACCATAGTCTACAATGAGCCTAGTTTAGCTGATCATCCATGGTAGCACGCAACCAATTCCCTACGTCTCTCAATCCCACGAGGTGTTGTTTTGCACCCACACAAAGCCAGATGGAAACCATGGCAATTAACTTGCTTTGGCTCCCTTTCTTCTCTTTTCCACTTTGCAGAAGTTGTAAGTGGTAGTATCATGTTTGCTCAGATAGACAAATGGCAACACAGAGTCCTTGCTGAGCAATATCCTGAGCTACACTCTTTTGCAATCAATGATCAATGCTCGGTGGCCCATGTGAAACAATCGATTGATATCATGGAGTAGTTCCACACCCCACTCTCTGCCATTGCCTTCCAGCAACTGAGCAAACTAACACCAATTGTGCAGCAACTTGGAAACGCTGCTGATAAATGGACTTATGGGTGGAAGTCTTGTATATTTTCAGTCTGTAAAATGTATAAACATATGATAGGGAGGCACATCACCTGTTCAGAGATTTATGGAAAGCGGCAAGCGGAATCAGACATAAAATTTTCTTCTGGCTGTTACTATATAACAGAATCAGCTCTAGAAGCCTTCTCAAAAGGAAAAAAAATTCTTGCTACAAAGCTATGAGTGTGCACTCTGCCAAGAACATGTTGACGAAACGGCTCTCCACTTACTCTGGGACTGCCAATTTCCCCTCTCATGCTAGGACCCCATTGCCCCAAATAGACACAGAGGAATATCTGCTTTTGATGACATTATCTTCCTCAAGCAAACCTTCACGCAACAGATTGCCATGGATATTGTTATTATGGGATGCTGGAACATATGGGTGCAAAAGAATGGAAAGATCTTCAACAATACCCTCCCAAGTCTAGATTCCTGGAACCATGGTCTACATCAAGATCTGTCTCTGGTCAAGCATAGAACTAAAAGAAAGAACATTGTCTGCCTAGAGCAATTGATGAGCTCCCTCTTCTCTTAGTTCTCATAAGATAACACATTTCTCATGTTAGAGAAAACATGAGTTGGGTAGTTGTTTGTGAATGCTTACTTTACCTGTTTGTGCATATACTTATTTTACTAATGAAAATTACCATAGAACTATTATTCTACGGTCTCGGGGTCAAAAATCATGTTTGCTCATGCTACTTGATACTCATTTTGTAACATGGTTTGGGTAGGTGCAGATGTAGGCTGTTTCACACTTCCTTCTATTTTTGGCACTAGAATAATAGCTACCATGAGCATGGAGCTTGCAGTTTTCATCTTGGGGACCATGATCACTTTTAACTTCTCCTTGTATTTTGGTGCCTGTGTTTATGTGGCTTCAATGCATGGCAATACGGTTGGCACAATCGTACAAAGCTTAAACTTCTAGAGCATATTAGTTCTTGCATTACAGATGGAATGCTACTTTGTAGACAACGCATTTATAAGAATCAATGATGACGAATTAGACACAAGTGCCCAAATCAAAATCAAAATCCAACAAAAAATAAATTGTCAAGCATCACTACTGGAAACTGGGAATTTGCCATCAGCCAGCTCTTTATCATCTGCCAGCCGATGGCAAAGAACGTCTTTGCCATCTGCTTATAAAAAACAGATGGCAAAGAACTGACAGACGGCAAAGAACATGGTTGCCATCAGCCAATTCTTTGCCATCTGCTAGTGGATGGCAAATAATCTTTGCTATCTGCCGGCCAGATGGCAAAGAGGTGGGTAGGGGTCGATCTTTGTAACGGCACTGTCAACCCACCTCTTTGCCATCTGCCAAATAGATGGCAAAGAATCTTTTTCCGTCTGTTGGCGGATGGCAAAGAAGTGGGTGGGGCCCAATGGATGACGGTCTGTCAGAACGGCCCGAGCTCTTTGCCATCATCCGTCACCATTGGCCGATGGCAAGATATGGGCCTTTGCCATCCATTTGGTGATGGCAAAGAGGTCGGACTATCTCCTCCTCTCTTCTTCTATAAAAATTCTCCTCCCCTCTCTCCCAGCCCGGCCCCACCCCTCTCTCTCTCTCTCCCAGCCCGGCCCCACCCCTCTCTCTCTCTCTCTCCCAGCCCGGCCCCACCCCTCTCTCTCTCTCCCCCACCTCACCCACCCACCACTTGTCTAAAAAAACCAACCCCAAACCGCACCCTTGGCCCAGCCACGGACGACCCCAAAGACTGGCCGGCCCACCACCGCCCAAAGATGCCCAGCCCGCCCCTCCCGCCACCGCAGCCCTCCCCGCCCCTCCCGCCACCGCAGCCCGCCCCTGCGCCCGTCCCTCCATCGTTCCAGGCAGCGCCGCCCCTCCCAGCCCTCCCGGCCACCATGGCGTGCCCATGACCCCTCCCTCACCGCAGCCTAGGGTTAGGTTAACCTCTCCTCTCAGTCCTCACCTCGGAGCTCAGACCATGGATCTCGTGCACGCCCGGCTTGCCGTCCGCTGCACGGATCTGAAGCTTCTCCTCCCCTCTTCCTCACCCCGGTCGAGATCTTCTTCGTCTCGTGCTCCTCCTGCGCCGCCCGGCCGCTGGTCCCCGACCTCATCCCACCGTGGATTTGACACCCCGTGCTCTTCTTCTCTTGAGGCAGTGAGCCCGCCCCTCCCAAATTGGTCCCTCCTCCTCTGGTCAAGTTACGCCTGCCATCTTGTGTAGTGTAGTGTTGACTGCTAGTGTTGTTGCTTGCTGGCTGCTGCTTGATTTTGTTGCGGCTTGCTGCTACTAGATGATGTTGTTACATGCTTCGCTGTTGGCTTGCTCTTGATGGTGGCTGGTGCTATTAGCTGCTGCTTGTTGTTAGCTGCTAGTGTGCTACTACTAGCTAGCTACTACTGCTTGTGTTACTAGTTGTTGCTCCTGCTACTTGCGATACTACTAGCTACTGCTGCCCTCTTGGTGCTACTAGTTGTTGCTGCTACAAATATCTTCAGAATCGAACTGACCATAATCATTAGGTGTATAGAGGATTTTATGGTTTCTATTTTATAAATAATGAATGTAACAACACTAGCGATCTTTCAATTTTGTCGAGTAAATCACGTAAGATAGAAGTGTGCCTATTTGTATCACATATTGGAGTGAAGTGCTGTCACTACCAAGTATCAAATGCAGCTTAGGTTCAGATAAGCTTTTCCCAAAATTAAAATACTACCAAGGGATCACTCCTTGGCATTTATTTTGTATTTTTTATTTATAACACATCTCATGCCTTGCAGGATCGACTTCCTTCTCAATAGTGAAATTGCTTCTGTTGTTCAAGTGAGAGAAACATGCAGGTATCTTAATGATCCACTAAATTATTTTCAGTAAAAGTTTGCTTCACATCCATTGTGTAATATGAAGAGAAATCATGGTGCTTTTCCTTTCGTCATGTACAAAATTGTTTCCCGTCCATTACTTAATTTGTAGATGAATAATAGGGTACTTATTATTTGCGTGCATGGATTTCATTCAAATAGAATTTTCAAATACAAATTAAATGCCATACCTTATTAAACTCAGATTAGCGCATCCAGCAAAGAAAAGTTGTGTACTTATTCCTAACAGTACCAAATAATTTAAATTCTGAATGGTTTTCGTCAGCAACTATTGTGAGTTGTCTTTGCAATTCCACATAGTAATTAGTTATAATGTCATACCTTGCACTATTTGCCATTTGGTTAACACTGTCCTAACAGTATGCTGGGACACATTCATTCTGTGATTCATGGTAGAAATATTTGTTGGCTATATTCCATTGAATAGGTTATGATCTAATCTGTGAAGCAATTAATTTCTGCATTTTTTGTTGTTCATTCGCGCTGTTAGATTATCCAGGATCACATTTAACTTGGTAGTACTTAAATTGCTGCAACTTCACTTTTTTGTCTGTTTAGTGAATAACGTGTGTACATTTGTTCTTTCCTATACAATATCAGATCTGCCATATGCATGAAGTGGATGCACCGGGACCTCAAACCAGAGAATTTCTTGTTTGCAAACTGGAAAGAAACGGCTGCACTGAAAGCAATTGATTTTGGCCTGTTTGTTTTGTTTTTCACTCCAAGTAGAGTCAATCCTAATATCCTATATGGCTATTGTTGAAGCTTTCCATTTTGACCCATCTGTCACTTGTCGATGATATGGTCAGAGGACAAAGCTGAGCTGATACAACAGCCTGTCTTATGCTATATTTTTTTTACTTTGTAATGTTTGCCTAATGTGCTATTTGTTTGTGAGGTGTAGGTGAACTGTTCACTGAGATTGTTGGAAGTCCTTATTACATGGCTCGAGAAACTATGGCCAAGAGGTTGATGTTTGGAGTGTAGGAGTGATTCTTTACATTCTTCTTTGTGATGTCCCTCCGTTCTGGGCAGGTCAGTTTTGTAGCATAAGTGGTGTCCCTACATTCTGGGCAGGTCATTTTTTGTAGCGTAAAATAGTCAATAACTGCATTAAACATTTAGGGTACTTAAAGTGAACTGTGTTCTGATGTCCTGTCTGCACAAAGCGGCCATGTGTCACCTTCTACACTGAAGTTTTGTTTTCCTTATTTTGCCTCTGGCGTGATTGGCCTGTGGACTTTGGTTCAGAAAAATATATTTATCTTGTCCCATTGAATGCTCTTTCTGAATAATATGTTTGTTGCTTCCATTTTATAACGCAGAAACTGAACAAGGTGTTGCTCAAGCAATTATCCGGTCTCTCATTGATTTTAAAAGAGATCCATGGCCGAGGGTATCAGATAATGTAAAAGACCTTGTCAGGGCCCAGATCCAAGGAGGCGTTTGACAGCTCAACAGGTTCCTGGTAATAATCAAATTTCCACACAAGTTAACTGTACAGAATTGCATTCCTTCTGTTCTTCTTAAATGGATACAGAATTGCTTTCCTTGTGTAAATTTCTTAAGATTTTCGCCTTAAGATAACTTAATTGCATTGCTCGTGTCTCAGGTCCATAATTTGTATTTTCTTCCAGTTCTTCTAACTTTTTTCTTTCCCATTTTACAGATTTGCTTAAGATCACGTAAGCTTGGGTTGATGGAGTGCTTGTATTTAGTTTTTGTTTTGACCTTGTGAAACTTGCTACCTATGGATGAAACTGTGTAATATTGATGAAACTATGTATATGTACGGATGAAACTTGCTACTATTGGTAACATGTGTTGGATATATATGTGTTCATGACTATTGGTAATATGTGTTGAATATGCTATATTGGTCATATAAATATATTTGTGTTTGATTTTCTGTGAAAATGAATTGATATAAGAAAAAACAAAATTAAATGAGGCAATATAGTCACTTGGCAAAGAGCTTTGCCATCAGCTGGCAGATGGCAAAGAGGCCACGTGTCATCTACATGTAAAATTTGGGCTGACTTATTTGGGCTCTTTGCCATCTGCCAGCAGATGGCAAAGCTCTTTTGCCATCTCCGCGACGGCAAAGAGCCTGAAGCCTTTGCCATCTGCTGGCAGACGGCAAAGTATGTCGTTAGCCTTCTAACGGGGCTAACCCCGTTAAGAGGCTTTGCCATCTGCCAGCTGATGGCAAAGGCACAGGCTCTTTGCCATCAGCCAGCAGACGGCAAAGAAGCCTTTACCGGCAGGGTTTCAGACAAACTGTTTGCCATCTGCTGGCAGATGGCAAAGCCTTTGCCATCCGCCGACCATGCCTTTGCCAAAGTGCCAGATTCCAGTAGTGCACGTCTGATGAATATAATATTGCTCTGACATGTTTCCTATTCTAGATCAAGAATTCCCCTAGAAATAATTATGCTTGTTTTGTGTATTATATATACTTTGCAATGATAGGAGAATGCTTTTGTCGGTTGCTTGAAAAAAGATACTAATATCTAGGTTTGTTGCTGCATTACAAGAAGATAGCTCAAGTTGAACAATATCTCTTGGATAAAATGGCGGCCAAATTGCATTTTCTTGAATAAATGGTGGCCAGATTGCAACTCTAGCTGTGAAAAGTTGTCCGCCAATGCTTACCAGCTCGTTTCTGTCCACGCACCAACACGGTTCTCTCGGCCATTCAGATTTATATGTTAATGGTACTTTGTATGGGATCATTGGAAATCAAGGAGATCTATAAGCTTTGTATAAATTCCCTTGAGACAATTATAGTTGGGGGGAGGGGTGAATGTTCAGTTAGCTGGAATCAGGTTGATGGAGCACGTTCGGGGTTATTGACTCTAAACCGTGGTTGTGCTAGAAGTGTTATGAATGAGGATTAATGTTTGTTTTATGCTTCAAACATAATTTGGATTGTAAATGGTAACATGGCACATTTGTGGACCTCAAGATGGCTCAACGACCAAGAAGCATCAAGCGACATTGCCCCATGCAAGGGGGTCTACTAGTTGACTATGGACTTGGAGGAGGAGCCAAAGTTGTAGTTGAACTATGATTCAAATCTCAGCTTGAGGTACTTGTAGGCTCCATCGCCTACCTCCTTTTCTTTTCTTTTTGTGAATGTCGTCGCTTGCCTTCTTGATCCAGGAATGCTAAGCATTACAATACAATACTGCTAGAAAATTTGGTCATGATAAATCAATAGAGTTTCTAACCAAGAGGTAACTGAAGCATGATTCATCTATGTCAGTTGGTAATCTGGAGTAGATAATGAGTGGGACTCGCACACAATAATTTTGATAATGGATTTGTACAGTTATTGCGGTGCCCGGGTGACTCCTCCCGGAATTTGATTGTAATACTTCTTTTCAATTTAACCGCATTAGCATTGCGACTGAACAAGTGAAAAATGTATATGGAAAACACTTGGACTTGGATCGATAGTGACAATAGCAGGTAGATGTGACACCTGAGAATTGGGCCAAAGCCTCGGTGTTTAAGAAAGATGGGAACAAAAGGCTCGGCCATCTTACAAGGCTGTCTGCACAGGGTCATCAGAACTTTGGGGCTGCAGATTACTAGGTTTAGGCTGCCTTATTCCAGAAAAAAAAAAGACCCAGCAGCCCAGCTAGAAGCCCAGCGAAACGAGCTCGTCGCCCGTCTCCTAGGGCGTCCTACTCGTAGCCGCCTAGCCCAACCGGATGTTCCGCCCAGGGTCTGATACTGTTTGCCCCTCCGATCCCTCGTGCTTCCCGCCCTCGGCATCGTCCGTTCGTCGGCCTCCTCCAATCGTCCTCCTGTCTTGTCGGGCCTCGCGAGACGCCATGGATGTCGCATTCCTGATCCGGTAGGGGGCAAGTTCCCAAATCCATGGATGTTAATCCCTGATTCACAATGTGAGTACTATGCGACTGCGTTCTAGCACGCAAGCCGTTCCCAACGTCTCCCAATCCCAGGAGATTTTTTCTTTGGTTTTGCTCCCATCCAAAGGCGAGATTAGAACCATGGTAATTAACATGTTTTGTCTCTCTTCCTTCTCTTTTCCACTTTGACAAAATTATAGGTGGTAGTATCGCGTTTTCTCTTGCTACTTCGTCCACCTTTTATAACATGGTTTGGTTAGGTGCGGATGTACACACAATTTCTTTTATTTCCTGACACTACAATAATGTACTACTGTAGTATATAATTGCTATCGTGAGCAGGGAGCATGTGGTTTTCATTTAGCAGACTCGCAATCACTACTAGTCCTTGTATTTAGGTGTATTTTCTCTCCTTGTGCTCAGGTGTCTATGTTTATGAAGCTTCAATGCTAGGTAATAGAGTTACCAACAACTTGTATAAAGCTTAAGCCCCTGGTGCATCGTAATACTCGCATTACAGACGGGATACTACTCCGTAGCAAGCACATCTCAAAGAAACAATTATGACGAATTGGACATAAATGCATTGGTGAATCCAGAAATTGAAGTTAGACGGAGCAAACATTTTAGGTCTCAAAAAGGAATAGGTACGAATGCAAGTCTACTAAACTGAAATCCATGAAATTCAACTATCCATAACGTAAATAAGCGTACAAAGTTGTTATAAACTACTAATGTGGACTCTTGTTGCTTCGGTTGTGCACCTGATGCTACAATGTAATCCTACAAGAACGTTGTTACATGCACGACACTTCACACACGATACACGCACCACCCTGCATATCTCACCATCCACCATCCATGTGTATGACCAAACTGTGGAAAGCTGTTGGATTAGCCATCTTGTAAGGATTGTCCCATCGTGTGTGAAGTAGTTTCGATCCTACAATTCCAAGCAAGACCTACAAAACTACGAATGCATTTGCACAAGTGTGATGTGCGATAACACAATTGTATATTTTGCTAAGGTGGTAGCGCAAGCCTCGTGGAATGAGCTAGAAAAACAAAGTGGATAATATCATAATAAAATTGAGTGCCCTCTATATTTTTGTACTATATGTACACACATAAAATTCAAACATGGAGAATTGCTGCTGTCGTGGTCGTTCATTGCATCTGTGGCGTGCATGCTAGCTTGTGGTCCTTGCAGGTCGTTGCGGTAGCCGCCAAAGATGTTGCCGCTTCCTCTGCCTACGCCAGGAAAAGCGAGAGGTCAAGTAGAGATCAGGGATCAGGTCGGCATGTGACAGTGGAGCCGTGAGGGAGGAGTAGAGCGTCCAATAGAGAAAGATGCGTCCAACAGGGGCATCGGCGTAAAGGAGGAAGAGGTGTGGGGTCGTGGAGGAGTAGTTTTTCCACCGGTTGTGTGGAGCAATGCATCCAGCAGTATCGGCGTCTGGGATCCCGGATAGTCTTGGCCACACAGATCAAGAAGGTCACTTGTTGATTATATCCCCCTCACCATATTTGCAACCGTGGTGGGTAGAGTGACCATCTGACAACTGGGACTATGGTAGATCATACAGGGTCGAGCTCAACATTGCACGAGGCAACACATAATGCCAAACAACAATGCTCGGGGAGAAGATTTCAAAGCATGCAACCCGTTCCCAAGGTCTCTCAATCCCATCTGTTGTTTTGCCCCCATCCAAAGGCCAGGTTGGAACCATGGCAATTAAATTGTTCTGGCTCTCTTCCTTCTCTTTTCCACAACACAAAGGGGTAGTATTATGTTTGCTCTGTGCTACTGCGTCCACCGTTTATAACATGGCTTGGCTAGGTGCATATGTTGGCCCTTCCATGCTTCCTTTTATTTTTTATACAATGCAAAATGTACTATACTACTAAATAATGGCTACCATGAGTCAGGAAGCACGATGGTTCTTGTGTAGCACACGAAGATCACTATTATTTTCACTCCTTACACTAGTGGAAAAAAGGCCTTTGGTCGCGGTTCGCAACTGCCATTAGTCGCGGTTGCGCAACCGCGACCAAATAAGCGCGACTAAAGCCCCCAACCTTTAGTCGCGGCTGCTTAAGAACCGCGACTAAAGGCCCGTCCACGTGGGCGCCAGGCGGCCGTCGGGGCGGAGGACCTTTAGTCGCGGTTCTTCCGCCAACCATGACTAAAGGCCCGTCCACAGGTTTAGGGTTTTAGCCACCCCCTAAACCTGTTTTCTGTTTAATTTGTATTGTTTTATTTCTTTTGTGCTTTATTTTAATTTTGAAGGAGTTTCATATATTCTACGGTACTACATACATGCATATGAATGTACAATCTCAAATAAATTTGAAATTAGAACCAAAATAATTCAAGAGGAATATACAATATATATTCAATATCATCGGATGACCATATACAATTTTGAACAAGTTTCCATACATGATTTAATCCATATAAAGTTCTACGTCCTCGTAATAGTGTTCTCCTTTAGGATGGAGGACTTCCCTGCTGAACCATCCAAATTAGTTCCTCTTGAAGTGGTCGGAAGCGAGCTTCTAGACTAAGCATCATCATCCGGAGGTTATTACTCTTAGCATTGTTATCTATCGGAACACGCTCAGAGGTTTATCTCCTGATCCTCTCACGAACATAGTATCCACATAGATTGGTCTCCGGTGGCTGAATATCCCCAAAGATTCTTAGGCTTTAACATTTTGAATTCTAGCTCTTTTTGAATTCACCGACCTTTGTATCTACTGAACCGTCTCCAAACCCTACGAGGCAAAGAAAATTAAGTGAACAAGAGAGTTATTAGTTACTTGATATTAGGAAATGAACGAAATAGGCCGATCGATATAGAGCGCAAATGAATGAAAATAATTACTTCGCAGCATTCTTCTCATGTCGGCCCAAAGCTTTGGATCCATATTCGGAGAGTCGTGGGCGAGACATTACGAGGTGTTAACTTTAATTACTAGCGAATCCGGTGGAACTCATGGACACGATACATGCACAAGACGTCATGCATAACTCATCGATTAGCCGCCACATACCATGCATGGAGTAAACAAAAGAGAATTAATGTGCTCAAGATGTAAACACTCACCCAAAATGGTAAGGAAATAGAATATCACTTTTGAGTTCCTGCTTTGTAAGAAACTGCCACAGTCTGCCTCCACGCGTCGGTGGGGTGGCGGCTCAACACATGTCCATTAACGATGTGTGGGTCAATGAACCCAACATCATGGATGTTCCTTACTCTGCATTCCTTAATCTTCATTCTGCATGTATAATAGCGGACACAACAATATAGTTAGGACATATATATAGTGCGGGCAATATGAACGAGATGGGGTACAAATTAATAAATCACTTACGTAACGTAGCAACCGATGATAGATTTGTCGAGCTCATGCAGATTGAAAAGCTGGAACAATTCACTCAAAGGCAATTTGTACATAGTAATGTTTGAAGTGATGCTCATGTCTAACTTCCGCATAAATATATTCTTTGGCGTTTTATTTTTTATGTAACCCTTGTACCAATTCAGCAGACCTTTCATTTGGTCGTAGATCATTTTCTGCGCAGGCTCGACGAGAGGCCCATTCTTGACATATGTAATTACTACATCCTTCATCGGGCGCCTCATCAAGGCCTAACAGTTCCACGAAGAGTAATACCTAAGCTGGCGCTTGTTCTCCGCACTCGTTACAGTCAATCCATGTCTTTGTCGCAGCTTGTATGATCTCGGGGCATCCGGGCTTCCACTATAAGCGGGCAATCGATTGTTTACTTTGTTCCCCGAGCTGGGCAACTTGTTTCCGCTTTTTTACTTTCGGCCTTCTCCCGCTCTTTGTTCTCCTTGAACATGAGTGCCTGCGAAGTTCACGTGCATAGTCGTCAGTGATTCTTCGCGGCTTGGGACGGTGTGCTCAAAATGACTTAGCCCACTTCTTTTGCTCATCGAGAATATCTTGGCTTGGGCTCGGGCTCTCTTTTCTTCTTGCAGTCCGCCTTCCATTTCTCATAATGAGCAGCCATGTCAGCGTCGACTTCCTCGGCACTACGCTCCCAAGGCCTTGTGGGGAGAGGCTTGATGATGGCTCCAGTACCTTTGTGGTCTTAGGTACATAAGGGTCCGGTTAATAATCCAGGACTGCTTCTCGCTTCTTTGCGGAGGTGGATTGGGGCGGCGTCTGATCACCCGCCGGACGAGGACTGGGGGGCGGCGGCTGATCACCCGCCGGACGTTGTGGACTGGGGGGCGGCGTCGGCTGACGTGACGGAGGTGTAGGTGAACCGCCACCACCACCACCACCACCACCACCCCCCCCCCCCCCACCACCACCCGAGGGGGGGGGGCTTTTTGTCCGTGGCGCCGCGCCAGGAAACGTGATAAACATCATTTGCCCTAGAATGAAATTGCGCTGACATCTCCAAGTCTTTTCTCCCCTTGTGTGTAGCAATGTCAATCTCCAGGTCCTCAAACCCTTGGACTATGTCCTCCACCGTGACACGAGCATAGCCATCTTGAATGGGGTTGTTGTGGTGGAGTGCTCCAGTAAACATGGTAAAGCATGCCGATGGCTACCTTCATGGACATGTTCCCGATAGGATAATACAGATGACATTCTTTCATCTCCTTTATATCGCCCACGGGTAGCGAGGAGGCTCGGTGCAGTAATTTCGACCACCGGAGGCTCCGGTGCAAGATTTCGACCACCGGAGGCTCCGGTGCAGTAATTTCGATCGTCGGTGCATCTGCACCAGCCGGTGGGGCCTCCGTGGAAGCCACGCTGCTTCTCCGCTGGCTTCGAGATCCATTTGGATGATCTTCATGCCGCACCCGAGCTGCATCTCTTTCGCTACTAGTACACTCATGGTTTTCTTCATCACATCCATTTCCGATGCCAACCGCGCCACAACATCTGATTCCCGATCCATCTTTCTTACGGCTTCAGAATCAGACGGGTCATCGCCCTAGGGGAACCCTATTTTCCACGGAATGTGCCCCATGCCTCGTACACGTCCTCCGTGTTCAGATTCCCGAGGGCTTTTGTCGGTAGCGTCGTTCTCTGTTGAACTTGATCTTCCCTGTTGAGCATCCTTCATTGCGTCAATAAGGGCTTGGGTGGGTTTAATTAATTTGCCCCGGTAAACACACTCCCCTGCCTCCGGGTTCAGCGTTCCCCATGCCCGTACCACCAGCTTTTGGCCCTTGGGTCCCATCCTCCGCACTGGACGGATTCCTCGCGCCCTCATCTCGCTTCTCCATCTTCTCCAACCTAGGCACCAAAATGCGATACCCTCCTGGCCCCATAACATGATTGTACTCCTTCTTAGCCGCATTTTCCTTATTTTTTTCGATATTTCAATGAACTGCTCCGATTTCTTTTGCTTCACAAATTCTGGCCAATCATGTTTCAGTTTCTCATATTGTCCTTTGAAATCCGAGTCTTGTTCTGCTTGACAAAGTCACGGGCTAGATTTTGCTTGAATTTCCGGAATGCGTCGGCCATCTTATGAAGAGCGAACTGTTTGACTAGCCTCCTCCTCTCCTTGTTTTCCTCAATCTTGTTACCCTCCTCATCGAATTTGTTGTATTCGGAGGTAGAACGAAATGTTCCATAAGCTTCTTGAAGCAATCTTTTTTGTTCTCTTATCGACAAAAGTGAAACCATCAATTCGTGCCTTCTTTGGCTCATTCCACTCACGGGACGGTGATCGAGACGTTGTCTCTAACAATGGCTCCGCATTGGTGACAAACTTGGTGGCGTTCTTGCGGGCTCCAGCTGACTGCGGTTGCCTTTGTCGACAACCTCGATGGTGCATGTTTCTCCTTGTTTCATCGTCTTGGTTGCGCCCACGCTTTGACGGCGTGCTCGATTGTTTTGGACGATCCGGCCGAGGGCTAAAATAAGAAAGAGAGTCGCTGCGTTAGTACACACATATTTATTCAAATCAGTTAGTTTGTATCACCAGAGGCTCAATGTATATATATACCTCGGCGCGGAGGTGGTTGCTACTTCCATTTGAAGATAAATGCGTTTATCGACGTTTCTTGACATCTTCTTCTTGTGGCGCCCATCATCTTCACCGTCAAGGTTCAGATAAGAAGAGATATCATCTTCTTCTTCTCCGGTCGGCACATATTGAATATCGCCGTTTATGATGCCGAACATATGTGCTTCACCGTCCGGATCATAGTTGTCCATAATCGGGTCAGCTCTATCGTCCGCCATTATGTCACCCTGAAAACATGTAGTAAAAACAAATTAATTAAGTGAAGAAGGCGGTGGCGGTGGCGGTGGCGAAAGGGCGGTGGCAAAAGGAGGGGGCAGCGAGGAAGGGGTGGGAGAGGGTGTCGCGGTAGAGCGCGAGGCAGGCGGCAGCAAGGCGTCACGGAGAGGGGAGGCGAGGACAACACACACGGAGAGGGAGGCGAGGACAACAGACAACCACGTCTTCACGAATGTCATTTTGTGAAGAAACTTTGCAAGCAATTAAACATTTGTCAACCACGTCTTCACGCGAGATGGAAGGATCACTCACATGAAGACAATACAAGAATGGGTCGACCAGAGCGATTAAAAGCGGGAGAAAAGGAAGAAAAAAATAGGGCATGCGAGGATATGATCCTAGGTCGCCTCCGTAGTTGAGGGTGTTGTTAGCCATTGCATAACTGTTGGGGTCGTGGAACTAAATGAGGCGCTTCCTAATTTAGGATGAAAGCCGGAGTTGTTTTTATTTCTTCGCTTTTTTGTTTCTTTTTGTGATTTGTTTGGTTTTTCTTTCTTCTTCGGTTTTTGGTATTCTTTTTTTGTTGCTATATCTTGTTTTTTCGTTTTTCTTTTGGTTTCTCTTTGTTTCTTTCATGGTTTTTATCCATTTTCCCTTTTTCAAATTTTCCTTCTTTTTTCCTTTGGTTTTTGTCTACTTCTTAGTTTTCGGTGAGTTTTGTTTTTCTTTGTTTCTTTGTCGGTATTCATAGTTTTCTATTTTTTTGCGTTTGTTTCTTTTGCTTTTATTTTTCATTTTCATTTTTCCTTTAGTTTCCTTTTTTAGATTTCATTGTTTTTCATTTTCCCTCTTTCTTTATTTTGGTTTTCATTCTACATTTTTTTGTATCAAGAATATTTTTTAAATACACGTTATACATTTTCATATATGAGTTTAACATTTTTAATACATGATCAAAAAAATCAAGGAGGAGGGGGCAGGAGCTTGAGGCCGATGCGGAGTTGTTCACGGCTTGCTAGGGAGCAGTGGTGCAGGTCGGGCATTTAATCGCTTGGCCGGGAAGACCGGGGCTAAGGGGGCGACAGGAGGCGATTTCTCCCGTGGAGGGTCAGGGAACGAGGCGGAGGTCGACGGCATGCCGGCCGGGATCGGGAAGGTGGGTGGCACATGGACGAGGGCCGACGGCGGGGTGGAGAGGGACGGGAGGGAGGGAGGTCGGAGGCGGGCGGCTAGGGCTGAGGGCGGAAACCCTAGGGCGTCAAGGGCGAGGGGTTACAGGGCGAGGGCGACAATGGCGCGCCGAGGGCGACGGCGACGGGCGGGCGGCGCCGAGGGCGAGGGCGACGGCGGCGGCCGAGGGCGCGATTTAACAAAGGGAATCGGAGAAGACGAGAAACGGGAACAGGTATTTATAGCCCCCCCCCCTTTAGTCGCGGTTGGCGACGAGGACCGCGACTAAAGGTACCCTTTAGTCGCGGGTCGCCTGCCCAACCGCGACTAAAGGGGTTTGGCGGTTTTTTTGCGATCCCGCGCCCCCCCCCCTTTAGTCGCGGTTGGGCGACCCATGACTAAAGGGTACCTTTAGTCGCGTCGCCGCCCAACCGTGACTAAAGGCCTTAGGCCGCCCAGCACGCCTAAAAGTTTAGTCCACCTCGCTAGTTGAGAGAGCTCGAGAGTGATTTATAAGCGGCTGCGCCCACCTCTCGAGCTCCTCTCAACCTGCAGGCTTCGAACCCTAATCTGTCACTAGCTATGTGCCTGTGGGCCTACTTGGCCTCCTCAAGGGCTGAATCTGGCCCATGTAGGGTTTCTAGTCGTATTCACGCCGTGGGGGGTCCAAAGAGGGGCACTATTTTTTCCAGCTTTTGTTTTGTTTTTTGCATTATTATTTATTTTTTGTTGTATTTTGCTTTATTTTTTAATTCTTTTTGCTTTTAGTTTTAGAAAAATTATAAACTTTCTCTTAGTGCCATTAGTTTTCAAATTTGAAAACATTTTTTTGTTTTCTTTGTTGCTTTATTTATTTTATTTTGTTTCTACTTACAACAAAATACTTATTGTTGCTATTTTAGTTTTCTGCATTATTATTTATTTTTGTTGTTTTTTGCTTTATTTTTTAATTCTTTTTGCTTTTAGTTTTAGAAAAATTATAAACTTTCTGTTAGTGCCATTAGTTTTCAAATTTGAAAACACTTTTTTGTTTTCTTTGTTGCTTTATTTATTTTATTTTGTTTCTACTTACAACAAAATACTTATTGTTGCTATTTTAGTTTTCTGCATTATTATTTATTTTTTGTTGTTTTTGCTTTATTTTTTAATTCTTTTTGCTTTTAGTTTTAGAAAATTATAAACTTTCTGTTAGTGCCATTAGTTTTCAAATTTGAAAACACTTTTTTGTTTTCTTTGTTGCTTTATTTATTTTATTTTGTTTCTACTTACAACAAAATACTTATTGTTGCTATTTTAGTTTTCTGCATTATTATTTATTTTTTGTTGTTTTTTGCTTTATTTTTAATTCTTTTTGCTTTTAGTTTTAGAAAATTATAAACTTTCTGTTAGTGCCATTAGTTTTCAAATTTGAAAACACTTTTTTGTTTTCTTTGTTGCTTTATTTATTTTATTTTGTTTCTACTTACAACAAAATACTTATTGTTGCTATTTTAGTTTTCTGCATTATTATTTATTTTTTGTTGTTTTTTGCTTTATTTTTTAATTCTTTTTGCTTTTAGTTTTAGAAAAATTATAAACTTTCTGTTAGTGCCATTAGTTTTCAAATTCGAAAATGGACACCAAACACATCACGGGTAATATAATTCACATGATCCATTCAACAAAGTTTGGTACAATAAATTATTACACATCATTTCTTCCCTTGTGTCCCTGCTTGCTTACGATTGTGCCGTATCCATGGAGCATCCTCATCATTTAACTTAATGCTTGGGTCGGTGTTCACTTTGAAGGGCGGAATTTCAGCAAACATATTATACTCTTCGACATGTCTGTCTTGTCCTCCACTCCCACGATGTTTCTTTTCCCCGAAGAACAATGTGGCGCTTTGAATCATCGCATGATGTACTCGATCGCTTTTCTTATCTTTCCGTTTCCTCGGTTTGCTACTCATGTCCTTCACATAGAAAACCTGAGCGACATCTTTCGCTAGGACGAATGGTTCGTCAAGGTAACCAAGATTGTTGAAATCCACCATTGTCATTCCGTATTGCTGGTCCACCTTTACCCCACCTCCTGTTAGCTTGAACCATTTGCACCGGAACAAAGGGACCTTAAAGGAGGGTCCATAGTCAAGTTCCCATATCTCCTCTATGTAACCATAATATGTGACCTCTTGCCCATTCTCGGTTCTTTGCATCAAAGCGGACACCACTGTTTTGGTTGGTGCTCTTTTTATCTTGGGCGATCGTGTAAAATGTATTCCCATTTATCTCGTACCCTTGGAAAGTCGTTATAGTCGAAGATGGTGTCTTGGCCAACATGTACAGCTGATCTACAACATCATTGTCATTCATTAAATGTTTTCTCAACCAACTGCCGAAAGTCTCCATGTGGGCCTTCCTAATCCGAGATTCAGGCTTCCCGGGTTGTCGAGCGTAAAATATTCTTGTGTTTCTCAAAATGCACGGAGCCACCAAGCTGGAATTGGTCAAGATGTGGTGTGCTTCGGTCGAGGAGAATGGCCGTCCATACATATCGTTGATTTCATTCCGATCGTGCCTTTTCCACTTAGTCTCCCCTCGTGCCGCGATCGAGGAAGACCAATCGGCTTAAGGTCGGGAACAAAGTCAACACAAAACTCAATTACCTCCTCATTTCCATAGCCCTTGGCGATGCTTCCTTCTGGCCTAGCACGGTTACTGAACATATTTCTTTAATACTCCCATGAACCTCTCGAAGGGAACATATTGTGTAGAAATACAGGACCGAGAACGAAAATCTCTTCGACTAGGTGAACCAGGAGGTGCGTCATAATATTGAAGAAGGATGGCGGAACACCAACTCGAAATCGACAAGACATTGGATCACATCGTTCAGTAACCGTGGTAGAACTTGGATTGATTACCTTCGAGAGATTGCATTGAGGAATGCACATAGCTTCACAATGGCTACTCGAACATTTTCGGCAGGAGCCCCTCAAAGCAATCGGAAGCAATTGCGTCATAATCACGTGGCGATCGTGAGACTTCAGGTTTTGGAACTTTTTCTCCGCCATGTTTATTATTCCCTTTATATTGGACGAGAATCCAGACGGAACCTTCATACTGCTCGGGCATTCAAAAAGATGACCTTCTCTTCTTTGGTCGAGGCGTAGGCAGCACGACCTTGAAACCATTCCGGATGCCGGTCATCGTGGTCTTTCAAACGTTCTTTGGTCCTGCCGTGCTTCCTTTGTATCATTTGTCTTCCCATACACGCCCAAGAAGCTTAGGAGGTTCACGCAAATATTCTTCGTAACGTGCATCACGTCGATTGCAGAGCGGACATCTAGGACTTTCCAATATTCTAGCTCCCGAATATAGATTTCTTCTTCCACATGGCTGCGTGCCGTCGGCTCCTTCGAACTGATTGTCCGCCAGACCCTTTCCAAAGATGACTTTCAAATCCTTGACCATATCAAATACCTCGGCACTAGTGCGTTCCGCAGCTTCGGCGGTGATCTGCCTTGCCGTTGTAATGCTTGCCTTTCTTTCTTCTTTGGATGAATTTTCGGAAGAAATCGACGATGCCCAAGGTACACGTTCTTCTTACAATTTGGCAAATGTACACTTTCAGTCTCATGTAAGCGGTATGCATGCATTGTATCCCTTATTTGTGATCCCGAAAGGTTACTAAGAGCAGGCCAATCGTTGATGGTTACGAAAAGCAACGCCAGAGGTCAAATTCCTCTTGTTTGTGCTCATCCCACACACGGACACCACCCCACAGCTGTAAAAGTTCATCAACTAATGGCCTTAGGTACACATCGATGTCGTTGCGGGTTGCTTCGGACCTTGGATGAGCACCGCATCATAATGAACTTCCGCTTCATGCACAACCAAGGAGGAAGGTTGTAGATGCATAGAGTCACGGGCCAGTGCTATGGCTGGAGCTCTGCTGCCAAAAGGATTCATGCCATCCGTGCTTAGAGCAAATCTTATGTTCCTTGCGTCACCGCAAAATCTTTGAACCATCTGTCGATCTTTCTCCATTGCGTTCCATCTGCGGTGTGTCTCAACTCCCCGTCCGACTTACGGTCCTCTTTGTGCCATCGCAACAACTTGGCATGCTCTTTGTTCCTGAGCAGACGTTTCAACCGTGGTATTATAGGAGCATACCACATCACCTTGGCGGGAACCCTCTTCACGGTTTCGGCCCTCAACATCGTCACCGTGGTCATCGCCTCGATCTTATAACACAATGCGGTGCATACCGCATTCATTCAAATTCTCGTATTCACATGGTAGAGGATGCGATCGTTGATGCATGCATGTATCTTCGTAACCTCTAAACCTAGAGGGCGCATAACCTTCTTTGCTTCAGACGTCTTTGGCGGGCAACTCGTTATCCTTTGGAAACATATTCTTCAACATTTTCAAAGAAGTTTTCAAATGCCGAGTCAGCTACACCTGCCTCGCCTTCCATTTCAGCAAATCCGATTGTGCAGCCCAGCTTTTGAGACCATCATCGCATCCGGTACAGCGCCTTTACATGATCCTCTAACATGCGATCCAAATTCTCCCTCTCCTTTTCAGTTTAGCGGCGTCTCCGTGCATCGCAATGGTCCGACCAAGATCATCAGCGGGATCATCACGTGCCTCTTCTTCACCTTCCCTTCACCTTCAAAGATCCTCCATGAAAGTATCACCGAAATGAGCAAGATAGCTTTCATCGATGAAATCATCCCTTCTTCATCTTCTTCCATTATAACCCCTCTTTCTCCATGCTTGGTCCAACAATTATAGCTTGGCATGAAACCCTTCCAAGCGAGATGCATGTGAACAACTCTTGAGGAAGAGTAACCCTTCTCATTCTTACAGATAACACATGGACAGATAACAAAACCCCCCGCTTGTTCGCATTAGCCACTACGAGGAAATCTTTCAAACCCGTAGTGAACTCACGGAGAGTCGGTTACCGTACATCCATTGTCGATTCATCTGCATTATTATAATATAAAATATATAATTAACCATCATGCATTTGTTAAACTAACTAGCTACAAACAATATAAATTAAACAATGAACTACACACATGCATATTGACACATCAAAGGTTCATCAAGTTGCTAACCATGATCGAAGAGTGTGGCTCCAACACTTCATGTCATGTTTGTTTCATGCTCTTGGGGCATTTCATCAAACACCTTATGTGCATAAGAGGAACCAAAAGCAAACCTACACCCACTTGTGAAGAGAATGGCTCCAAATGGCTAAGTGTTGGGCTGCTTTGGATGGGTATATATAGGGAGGGCTTTAGTTGCGGTTGGCACGGCAAACCGTGACTAAAAGGTGCCCGAAAACCTTTAGTCGCGGTTGTCCTGCCAACCGCGACTAAAGCCCTCACGTGCACCAGTGGCCACCGAGCGCCTGGCCCGAGCCTTTGGTCGCGGTTCACCTCGAATCGCGACTAAAGGTCCCATTAGTCGCGGTTCCTACAGCTTCGCGACTTATGGGGCTGGACGGAAGCCTGTTTTTCCACCAGTGTTATATTTTGTTTCTCGTGTTTATGAAGCTTCAATGCCAGGCAATATATGATTGACACAGGGACCGAGAACAAAGCGGAGGGAGGCTGCACCAGAATTGTCGTACTGGTTGTTCCCTTTGTCTCAGCGGCGGTTCCCCTTGTCATTTGGACTCCCGCCACTACCACCACTGGAAGAGCCCTTCTCGGGACCCCTCTGTTTCTGTCGTGCGACCCACTCACTCTCGGTGAGGAGCTGAGCACCACAGGCAGCGTAAGCCACAGGCTGAGTGTTTTGGCGCCGTCTTTCATCGCAGCGCCCCTTCTTCTTCCTCTCAACTCTCACGACTCTCTCTTTCATGGCTTGTCTCACACAAGAACACACACACACATGGTGGAACTCTATACACACACGCACCCATACAACAAGGAGAAGACCAACCTCTAGCTTTGCAGAGGCGCTCTCTCCTCTCGAAATAGGCTTTCGCCCCGCTTTATAAATAAAGCAACAAACTAGAGTACATGGCCGAACGATACAATATGGGTGGGGAGGCCCCTTACAACAGATCAACAGATAAAACATAAGCCTAGAACAAGCCTAACACCTCGCCGAGGCACGGACAGGGACCCCTAAGCTCAAAGACAATGCCCCAGAGGGTTACTGGCCTTGGCGTCGCCGCTGCCGAGTCTGAGAGCAGACAACGATTTTCACCCTGAGCCCTGACACAGGTACTGGATCCACGATGCCGTCTTCAAGAAGCAAGCGACACCTAAAGTCTTCGCCACACCGGCCAAGAAGAAGCGCGGAGCTCTCGCTCGGTCACTCGCCTGCACCACCACGAGGAGACCAGGCCACTACCACAACGAGGGTCAAGCTTGCCCACCCCAGATCTGGGCACTGCCAGAGCAGTCCTGGGCCTCCCGCCACTACATCCCTAGTCGCCCTCACGTCCTAGAGATGGAGCCACCACCGCCACCACGGAGCCTGCCAGAAAGCCAACCGTGAGGCCCGCCGTCCGGGGCCGCCGCCCCAGCATCCATTCCCCTAGGAACCACCGACCATCTCCGTCACGAGCACCCGACCATAGTAGTAAGAGAGAAAGGGACCACCTTTCACCCCTAGCCCGGCATCAGCCAGCGGGTTTGGGTCGGCACCTCCACAGTAGGAGACACCCACGCCTGTATCCCCATCTGGTCCCAATGGACCAGGGGGGAGACAACCTGGTGACTACCGACGGCCACCGCGAGCACGCTCGAACGACGCCATGTCCGTGTTCAATGGTGTCGATCTGTCTGACAGCACGGCGACGCCCAACGAGCAAGCTCGGACCGACGCCACCATAATGCAACAAGAGAGAAGAGCGATAACGCATAAGCTTGCACCCGTGCGGACCAAGTCGGCTCCATATACCTGCGCGCCGACGAACAACATCCACCACCGCATACTGGATCCGCACCGTCACGACACGCCAAAGAGACAAGCCGTCAACACCGACCTCCTGAAGCATGGACCATCACGCCAAGGAGCAAGAAAGCCCACTGTCGCCTGAGGGATCCCCAGCAGCACCACCTCGCCGGAACCGCGCCGCCCTACCAGATGTGGCCCAGATCCAGACCGTCGGCCCGAGTCCACCGCCCACCATGCCTCCCGCCCGAAGAGCGAGCAGCCTCTCCCCATGGCGCCCTGGACCGAGCCGCCACAGCCCGCCGCCTGCGCCGCCGCCCGCCAGGCCGCCAGAACAGGCGACCCGATGGCGCGCGCATCCGCTAGAGAGCCGCCTTCTTCGCACAGCGCTTGGCCCGCCAAGACGCCGACACCACCGCATTTCTTGCCACATGTGCCGGCGCCCTCGAAGCGGCGCCCCCGCCCGGCCAGATCGTCCCGCGCCAACCCTAGGTTGAGCAAAAAGAGTGAAAAGCTTCCCACTACAAGAAATATGTCAACTTGTGACCACCACTATTGGTCACTGAAAGGTAATGGTTTTTCATTTGCGACCTTGTTGTGACCAAAAACAGAAGGTCAAAAGCTGGCGGTCGTAAACTGAATATAGCGACCTTTCTTCTGGAATGGTCGTGGACGTTTATGACCAACATATGTCCACTGTGGCATTTTGGTCACTAGCAACCTCCCGTGCCACGTAGGCATCCAACAAGGATGTCGATGTGGCACACGATTCAGCCAGTCCAATTCGATTTTTACATGGGCCTAGCCCAAAAATTCGCCTATTTGTGTTTTTTCTCATATTAATTTTGGCTAGGTAGATGGGCCAAGCCCAACAATTAAGCCTTCTCATTTTGGGGCCGTGGCCTTTTACGCTAGAAAGTTTTAGTTTTTTGTAATATAAAAAGGTCCACTAGTCAAATGGGTCCCGGATGTCGTGTTCAGTGCACGTGGGTCCCAAATTTAGCAAGTTCTTATTCTCCATATTTCAATTTAACAGTAAATAAATAACCAGTATTTAAATTGGCACAAATAAAACACACACATAATACTCCAAATATTATCAGCCAGATTCAGTAAAGAGCTCCTATTGTACAAATAACATATACTTTACAAGCTCTACACATAATAAGCTCGAACATATACAAGCTCTACAAGCTCTACACATGATACATTTACAAGCTCTATACATATACAAGCTCTACAAGCTCTACAAGCTCTACAAGCTGCCCTGGTGTTAACCCTGGTGCTCTTCAATCTTCTTCAACATGGAGCTCCTTCGGTAGCGAGCATAAACCGGGCACCTGCATCATCACAGGAAGGCAATTTTAGATCATAAAAATGAATGTTCCAAGCACAGTTTAGAGAAAAGAACCAAGTAAATTTGCCCTCAATCATACAAACAAAGTTTAGAGAAAACCAAACATGAACAAGCACTTATTATGCAGTTTTTAAAGTTTTTAATACATTTATTTTCTATTAGCAAAACTGAATATGCTACTTCATGATTCATGGCTGCATAGTCCAGCTAGCTACACCAGTTTGCTCTCATGCAAAAATTAGAAAGAAAAAAGAACAACAAATAAATCAACACTGATTTCTCTAACACTTACAAGAACTTGTCGATATAACTTGTATAACTTATATATTTGTCGACGGAAAACGGGATGCAAAATCATGTTTCAGTCTAGATCAATCTATCATGAGAAAACATGTATAACTCCCGCTAGAATTTTTTAATGCAGTTGCGAATTATCCTGAAAACTTGTGCACTTAATGATGGTTAGATCCATCTTACAGAATAGTCAGCTTCCAATATAAGTTAGGTATAGAACAGAATGTATAAGCACGAAGTAAGATAGGCCATGCATCAAACACAGAAATACTTTTGAGCCGTTCACTGTCATGTACTACTACCTAACTGGCTAACTCAGTAGTTGTGACTGATGGTACACTGCACCAAATTCCATAATGAATTCCATAACGAGTAGCATCAAGAAGACCAAAGGCAAGAGTAGCAGCACCGGTGAGTAGCTGCATCTCAAGCAGCAGCAGCGATGAAAATAGCAAGGAGCAGCGGCAACAGTACGAGAGCGAGGGGGCTACATGCATAGACACATACATACATACAGGAAGCAAAAGAAGAAGAAACAGAGCAGGGACCTGGTCGATCATGGGCATGAGTACTAACTATACTATAGAAGCAACAGAAGCACATATATATATCCTATTTCTTCCACAAAGTGTTACTTTCCCCGGGTAATTAATCTGGCACAACTAACAGCCCCTTTCTAAGAACTGAATATGCATAAACACCCACAACCATAAATAAATTTACCATACAGAGCATCGCCTTTCTCAGAGTGGTCGAACTCTGTCAATGGGGTCACGATAGACTGGAGCCTCACCCGCCCTCCACGTCTGTTCTGATGGACACACACAAGAATACACCAAGCATCATCCATCAGTTTCTAGCTAGCACGCACAGGACAATGGTATTAATAATTCAAAGGTCAAGGGAATCATTGATACCTGGTACTCCATAAGCATCTCCGCGTGTTCCCTCTCCTTGTCGCTCGATTCCTTAAAGAACCTGGACAAAAGAAATAGTCGTATATCAGAATTCAGAACCAAGTTTGATCAGAATATTGTACTGGTAGCTTTGGTAATGGAAGACAGCTACATCACTGTGCTTACTTGGCAAAGCCCTTAAGGGCAACATTGTCCCGGTCGAAGTAGGCGTAGAGGGAGTGGTACTCGTACGAGGCATTGCACTCCACACTGCAATGCCGACATACAGTATTAGTTTTCCTCTAATCAGGACCAGATGCAGGCACTATCTAGCGAGCTAAGAATGGTCAAGTAACTCAAACCAAAACCATCAGTCCTTTGTACAAATTTACAGTAACTTGGTGGTTAAGATCATCAAGTGGGATAAACCCATTAAGAGTAGCAAATATTTTGATAACATCACAGGCTCTGTTTGGCACGCAGAAAATTAATCAGTTGAAGTAGAGGCGATGTTTGTCATCACTGCATTTTATAGTTCCAAAACAGACAGACAGAGTCAGGAATCGGCAGCAAAGCAAGTATATGTATATAGGAATCTCTACTTGGAACCTAGAGTAAGAAGCACGGCTAGAAGATCCCAAGAATTAATTAATCTTGTGTTATTCTTTAACTGGAATGTACGTGCATCATCAACAGAGAGGTGTGAGCTCTGGACTTAATTGGTTGTGAGAATGGACTGGACTGGTATGTTTCAGTCAAGTGATGCAGAATTATCATCATGAGAAAACAATGACATCATTGCGGCCAGACGGAATAGCACATGATTCATCAAAACTCAAAAGGTATAATTTTGACTGTATGTATAATACAACCAGAAATCTCAAGCAAGAGGTGTGAGAACCTTACCAGCCATGAATGAAGCCTCATTGTTGAGGAGGTTGGGTCACAAGCCGCTGCAGGAGGCTAATCTTCTCCGAGACCTCCGCTCGTGTAGGTGCCGTCGAACATGATGGTCATGGTATACTTGTGAAGGGCACACAGAAAATGAATCAGTCCAGTCCAAGCAGAGGCGTGCGATGCAACCGAGGCAGGGATTCCCAAAATGAAAGATTTAAGAGAGAGAGAGAGAGGAAATTCTCAGACCTCACCTCGAGCGCGTGGTGGATTTCGTTGTTGGTGTCGTCGGCCCTCCGATCCATCCATCTCCACGAAGAAGGGCTGGACCTTGGCGTCGTTGTACGTCCCGAGCAGAGCAGGGGAGCCATCTCCATCCATCTTCACGGCGTCGTGGCGTGGTGGACAGGGAGGGAAGGTGAGGTGTTGGATCTGGGTCCTTGGCGCCGTTGGTGATGGATGTTGGGTGGTCGTCGGTGACCATTGCTAGGGTTTCCAGCACGAGGAGTGAGGGTGGATCTGACCGCTGCGGGAGTGGATCCGCGGGCATGGAGAGAAGGCCACAGCCATGGCGCGTCCCGCAGCCACGACGCGGCCTCGCAGGTCCCCGCGTGGAGGCGCTGTAGCAGCGGATCCCCGCCATCGCCGGGTGGCCAGACGCCGCGACGGGACTCACCATGGCTTCGTCGGGGCCGGATCTGGAGCGCGGGAAGGGTGGGGAGGAGGGGAGCAGTTGCGCGAGGGGAACGAGCCGTCGGGGGGGGATCGGCGGTGGTGGGTGGGGGTGGCGGCGGTGGGACTCACGGGAGGGGGGCTCGCTCTCTCGATCTGGACTGGATCGGGATCGGTTGATTGGGTGGGATCGGGAGGGAGGGAGAGGGATCGCGCGCCGCGGAAGGAGGCCGGGGACGGAGAGGAAAGGAGGCCGGGGATAGGGAGGAGGTGGCAGCGGCGACGAGACGAGGACGAGGGAGGAGGAGTACGATGGGAGGAGACAGGCGGCGGCGGGGGAAAAGGGAGCGGGAGCGGCAACGGCGATGGGGATAAGTGAGCTAGGGTTTTCGTGGGTGGATGAGGATGAGAGGGAGGGGGAGAGCGACGAGGGGTGAGTGTGGGCTGCCGTTGGATCTGGGCGCATCCGACGGTGCTAATCCATGATCCGCGTGAGATGGTTTTGGACCAATCAAAACGCATTACTCTTTGATGATTTTAAGACCATTTAAATTGGTCATAATCGATTCAAAATAAGATGTTAAAACATGTCTGCTATTTGACGGCCTAGAAAATTTATAAAAACAAATAGAAATAAAAAAACTTTGCATTGTGTCACCAAGTGTGACCTACTTTTCAGTAAGAATAACAAACTTTGAATAATGCAAATATCATAAAAAGTGTTCTCAGAAATAAGTTTTCTGTAAGAGAATTATTTTTCGAGTGTCCAAACTGAGTTTTTTTGTGAAGGAACTATAATATATTTGTTGCAAAATTGGACCAAATCATTTTTCTGAAATACTAGGCCATATTTAATGCACAATTGACCAAATTATTGGGTGTAAAATTTTTTGATCCACCTCTAATGAAAAAGACAAATTTCCGTCGATTCAGCTGGAAGCGGGTCAAATTTGAACTGCGGCTGCCTCATAGTTTGCTATTTTTTTTCCAAAAACCATTTCTAAGTACATAAGTATCTATTTAATCAGAGAAACACCAAAAAAATTCCAAGATTCAACCACTAGCTAGGAAGGGTCATTCCCGCTGTTTTGACCGCATTTTGAAACGGGCATAAAAATTCAAAAAAAAATCAAAAAATTGGGAAATCTTCGCATTATGTCATTATATGTGACCAAGTTTCCAGGAAAAATAATAAACTTGTAATACGATAATTATTTTAAAAAAGTGTTCTCAGAAATGAGCTATCACGCGTGAAGATTCAGGGTTTTCAAGCCAAATGATCAATCTTGTGGCCACGTTCATGGCATAGTTTGTTCAAATGATCTCATATTGTGCACAAGGGTGCATCTTGGAATTACAAACAATATTGCTTAAGTGGGTTTTTATTTTCTTTGCATGGAAAATTCATTTTCCATTTTCCGAGTGCCCGAAATGAGTTTTTTTTCTGAAGGACCTACCATATATTTGTTGCAAAATTGGACCAAATAATTTTTATAAAATACTAGGCCATATTTGATTCACAATTGACCAAATGGTTGGGTGTCAAAAGTTTTGATCCACCTCTGGTGAAAAAGACAAATTCCTGCCGATTCAGATGGAAGCGGGTCAAATTTGAACTGCGGCTGCCTCATAGCTTGCTATTTATTTTTTCCAAAAATCACTTCTAGGTACATAAGTATCTATTTAATCAGAGAAACACCAAAAAAATTCCAAGATTCAACCACTAGCTAGGAACGGTCATTCCCGCCGTTTTGACCGTATTTTGAAACATGCATAAAAAATTCAAAAAAATCAAAAATTGGGAAACCTTCGCATTGTGTCATTATATGTGACCAAGTTTCCAGGAAAAATAATAAACTTGTAATACGGCAATTATTTTAAAAAAGTGTTCTCAGAAATGAGCTATCACGCGTGAAGATTCAGGGTTTCCAAACCAAATGATCAATCTTATAGCCACGTTCATGTCATAGTTTGTTCAAATGATCTCATATTGTGCAAAAGGGTGCATCTTGGAATTCCAAACAATGTTGCTTAAGGGAGTTTTTATTTTCTTTGCACGGAAAATTCATTTTCCATTTTCTGAGTGCCCGAAATGAGTTTTTTTTGTGAAGGACCTACCATATATTTGTTGCAAAATTAGACCAAATCATTTTTATAAAATACTAGGCCATATTTGATTCACAATTGACCAAATGGTTGGGTGTCAAAAGTTTTGATCCACCTCTGGTGAAAAAGACAAATTCCTGCCGATTCAGTAGGAAGCGGGTCAAATTTGAACTGCAGCTGCCTCATAGCTTAATCTTTATTTTTTCCAAAAATCATTTATAGGTACATAAGTATCTATTTAATCAGAGAAACACCAAAAAAATTCCAAGATTCAACCACTAGCTAGGAACGGTCAAGCCCGCCGTTTTGGCCGCATTTTGAAACGAGCATAAAAAATTCAAAAAAATCAAAAACTTTGGAAACCTTCGCATTGTGTCATTATATGTGACCAAGTTTCCAGGAAAAATAATAAACTTGTAATACGGTAATTATTTTAAAAAAGTGTTCTCAGAAATGAGCTATCAAGTGTGAAGATTCATGACTTTCAAGCCAAATAATCAATCTTATGGTCACATTCATGGCATAATTTGTTCAAATGATCTCATATTGTGCACAAGGGTGCATCTTGGAATTCCAAACAATGTTACCTAAGGGAGTTTTCATTTTCTTTGCACGGAAAATTCATTTTCCATTTTCCGAGTGCCCGAATGAGTTTTTTTTGTGAAGGACCTACCATATATTTGTTGCAAAATTGGACCTAATCAAATTTATAAAATACTAGGCCATATTTAATGCACAATTGACAAAATGGTTGGATGTCAAAAAATTTGATCCACCTCTGGTGAAAAAGACAAATTCACGTCGATTCAGATGGAAGCGGGTCAAATTTGAACTGCAGCTGCCTCATAGTTTGCTCTTTATTTTTTCAAAAAATCATTTCTAGGTAAATAAGTATCTATTTAATCAGAAATACATGGTTTGATGGCGAGACATCGAGGTTTGGAAGGTGGCCGAGGGCCCCAACTCTAGAGCGCGTAAGCTCGCATGCCCGCCGTGTGATCACCGCGTGACCGTGGCGTTGCCATGTGTTCTGGGAGGCCTAGGCATGTCTAGTGGGTTGGGCACTCCCCAGGTAGGTGCTAGCAAGCAAATCACAACATAAGATTCTCACGAGGAGACCGATCGATGCTCAAACACGAATAAGCAGCCAAGTGTTTGATTTGCGGTACGGGAAATGCGCATGGCTAATGGGCGTGAGTTTTGGCTGAGGATGATTAGTTACTAAGAAGACCGTCTTCACAAATTTTCACCTCAAAAGGAGGAGCCTAGGTGGTACTTGCTTTGCAAAGTACCACACTGGACATAAATACAAATGTTGAAGCTGGGCTCAAAATAATGAATGGATTGAGCTGGCATTTGGTGGAGGATGGTTATTTGGGCATAGGAAAGCACTGTAGAAAATGGATACCATTTGGACATGCCAAAGTGGTACTTCCTTCACAAAGTGCTGCTTTGGACAGGATAGGAAAATGAATATTTTGAGTTATTTTTTAACTAGGAAAGGAAGGTTTTTCACATATTTGATGAAGATATGATCCAAACAATTTATGAGAATTTTTTGGGAATTTTTGGAATAACAGAAATATAGGTTGCTTAACAACATAGGGAAAAATTAACACATGTACATGACACATAGGCAAAACTGATGAGATGGCGCCTAGTCATCACAACCCACCACAATCTACAAGGCTATGACCATCTATATTGGTCGTTAACAACTAGAAATAAGGTAGCGGACCTGCACTGTTTGCTTTGTGACCATTTCGTGTAAGGAAATTACGACCTTTCTGACCAAAATGGTCGCAATGGTTTAGGGTTTGGAGCCCCCAGAACATGTTTTGACCAATTGGTCTCAAATGGTCATAGATCTATGACCAATTCTTCCAGGGTCACTGACAGAAGGTCACTAGTTGACATATTTCTTGTAGTGTCCCGCCGCCGCCGGCGCCACCAGGGTTTTGCCCAGCGGTGCTAGCCGATAGCGGCGGGGGGAGGGAGACGGGAGGGGAAGAGGGAGGCTAGCGGCTAGGGTTGCCCCGCTCGGCCGCCCGCGGAGGCGACGCGAGGGGGAGAGGGGAGGGGAGTACTGCTCTCTTTTCAGGCGCTCTCTCCTTGATGAATACATTGGCTAGATCTTTGGTGCTCAGCCCTTTCGGCTTAACTTTTTTCATTAACTCAATGCAATGCTTATATACACAGGAGAGGTTTGCCACACGCACTAACTAGCCGGCACTCACAGCCACTAACCCACTAATCCATGCCTTTGCGGCACGTCCACCTCTTCCTCGAATCTCTCCAGATAAAGGTGACTGGGCAACTAACTTTCTCTATCGTCAATTCGTCATGATCATCCCCAATCAAAAGTTCCTAAATAAGCCACAAGTGTTGGAAATATGCCCTAGAGGCAATAATAAATTAGTTATTATTATATTTCCTTGTTCATGATAATCGTTTATTACCCATGCTATAATTGTATTGATAGGAAACTCAGATACATGTGTGGGTGCATAGACAACACCATGTCCCTAGTAAGCCTCTAGTTGACTAGCTCGTTGATCAATAGATGGTTACGGTTTCCTAACCATGGACATTGGATGTCATTGATAACGGGATCACATCATTAGTAGAATGATGTGATGGACAAGACCCAATCCTAAGCCTAGCACAAAGATCGTAGTTCGTATGCTAAAGCTTTTATAATGTCAAGTATCATTTCCTTAGACCATGAGATTGTGCAACCCCGGATACCGTAGGAATGCTTTGGGTGTACCAAAGCGTCCACAACGTGGCGGGTGGCTATAAAGGTGCATTACGGTATCTCCGAAAGTGTCTGTTGGGTTGGCACGAATCGAGATCAATTTGTCACTCCGTAAACGGAGAGGTATCTCTGGGCCCACTCGGTAGGACATCATCATAATGTGCACAATGTGACCAAGGGGTTGATCACGGGATGATGTGTTACGGAACGAGTAAAGAGACTTCCCGGTAACGAGATTGAACAAGGTATTGGTATACCGACGATCGAATCTCGGGCAAGTACAATACCGTTGGACAAAGGGAATTGTATACGGGATCGATTGAGTCCTTGATATCGTGGTTCATCCGATGAGATCATCGTGGAACATGTGGGAGCCAACATGGGTATCCAGATCCCGCTGTTGGTTATTATTTGGAGAACGTCTCGGTCATGTCTACATGTCTCCCGAACCCGTAGGGTCTACACATAAGGTTCGATGGCGCTTAGGGTTATAAAGGAAGTTTGTATGTGGTTACCGAATGTTGTTCGAGTCCGGATGAGATCCCGGACGTCACGAGGAGTTCGGAATGGTCCGGAGGTAAAGATTTATATATGGGAAGTCCTATTTTGGTCGCTGGAAAAGTTTCGCACTTTATCGGTATTGTACCGGAGTGCCGAAAGGGGTCCGGGGTCCACCGGGGTCCACCTGCCCGGGGCCACATGGGCTGTGGGGGTGTGCCTTGGCCTATATGGGCCAAGGGCACCAGCCCCAAGAGGCCCATGCGCCAAGGAAACTTGGGGAGGGAAGAGTCCTCAAGGGGAAGGCACCTCAGGGTGCCTTGGGAGGATGGACTCCTCCCCCTCTTGGCCGCACCCCTTCCTTGGAGGAAGGGGCAAGGCTGCCTTCCCCTCTCCCTTGCCCCTATATATAGTGGAGGGGAGGAGGGCATCCACACACAGGCCTGGCGCCTCCCTCCCTCCGTGACACCTCCTCCTCTCCCGTAGGTGCTTGGCGAAGCCTGCAAGATTGCCACGCTCCTCCACCACCACCACGCCGTTGTGCTGCTGTTGGATGGAGTCTTCCTCAACCTCTCCCTCTCTCCTTGCTGGATCAAGGCATGGGAGACGTCACCGGGCTGTACGTGTGTTGAACGCGGAGGTGCCGTCCGTTCGGCACTCGGATCTCCGGTGATTTGGATCACGACGAGTACGACTCCTTCAACCCCGTTCTCAAGAACGCTTCCGCTTAGCGATCTACAAGGGTATGTAGATGCACTCTCCTTCCCTCGTTGCTAGTTTCTCCATAGATAGATCTTGGTGACACGTAGGAAAATTTTGAATTTCTGCTACGTTCCCCAAAAATGGCATCATGAGCTAGGTCTATTGCGTAGATTCTTTGCACGAGTAGAACACAAAGTAGTTGTGGGCGTTGATTTTGTTCAATATGCTTACCGTTACTAGTCCAATCTTGTTTCGACGGTATTGTGGGATGAAGCGGCCCGGACCGACCTTACACGTACTCTTCGTGAGGCAAGGTTCCACCGGTGACATGCACTTGGTGCATAAGGTGGCTAGCGGTGCCGCCTCCCACTTTAGTCGGAACGGATTCGATGAAAAGGGTCCTTATGAAGGGTAAATAGCAATTGGCATATCACGTTGTGGTTTTGCGTAGGTAAGAAAGCGTTCTTGCTAGAAACCCAAAGCAGCCACGTAAAACATGCAAACAACAATTAGAGGGCGTCTAACTTGTTTTTGCGGTGGTATGCTATGTGATGTGATATGGCCAAGAAGAATGTGATGAATGATATGTGATGTATGAGATTGATCATGTTCTTGTAATAGGATTCACGACTTGCATGTCGATGAGTATGACAACCGGCAGGAGCCATAGGAGTTGTCTTTATTTATTGTATGACCTGCGTGTCATTGAACAACGCCATGTAATTACTTTACTTTATTGCTAACCGGTAGCCATAGTAGTAGAAGTAATAAGTTGGCGAGACAACTTCATGGAGACACGATGATGGAGATCATGATGATGGAGATCATGGTGTCATGCCGGTGACAATAATGATCATGGAGCCCCGAAGATGGAGATCAAAAGGAGCAATATGATATTGGCCATATCATGTCACTACTATATAAGTGCATGTGATGTTTATTATGTTTATGCATCTTGTTTACTTAGAACGACGGTAGTAAATAAGATGATCCCTTACACAAATTTCAAGAAGTGTTCTCCCCTGACTATGCACCGTTGCTACAGTTAAAGCTTCTAAGCACCACGTGATGATCGGGTGTGATGGATTCTTACGTTCACAAACAACGGGTGTAAGACAGATTTACACAGCAAAAACACTTGGGGTTAACTTGACGAGCCTAGCATGTACAGACATGGCCTCGGGAACACAGAGACCGAAAGGTCGAGCATGAGACGTATGGTAGATACGATCAACATGAAGATGTTCACCGATGTTGACTAGTCCGTCTCACGTGATGATCGGACACGGCTTAGTTGACTTGGATCATGTAATCACTTAGATGACCAGAGGGATGTCTATCTGAGTGGGAGTTCATAAGATGAACTTAATTATCTTGAACATAGTCAAAAGACCTTTTGCAAATTATGTCGTAAGCTCGCGCTTTAGTTCCACTGTTTAGATATGTTCCTAGAGAAAATATAGTTGAAAGTTGAAAGTAGAAATTATGCGATCAGTAGAAAGCTTATGTCCTTAATGCACCGCTCAGTGAGCTGAACCCCAAAACATCGTTTGTGGATGGTGCGAACATCGGACATACACGTTTTGATAACTACGTGATAGTTCAGTTAAACGGTTTAGAGTTGAGGCACCAAAGACGTTTTTCAAAACGTCACGGAACATGAGATGTTTTGAGGGATGAAATTGGATTTCAGGCTCGTGCCCACGTCAAGAGGTATGAGACCTCCGACGATTTTCTTAGCCTACAAACTAAGGGAGAAAAGCTCAATCGTTGAGCTTGTGCTCAGATTGTCAGAGTACAACAATCACTTGAATCGAGTGGGAGTTGATCTTCCAGATGAGATAGTGATGTTTCTCCAAAGTCATTGCCGCCAAGCTGCTAGAGCTTCATGATGAACTATAACATATCAAGGATAGAGATGATCCTTGAGGTATTCGCGTTGTTTGACATCACGAAAGTAGAAGTCAAGAAGGAGCATCAATTGTTGATGGTTGGTGAAACCACTAGTTTCAAGAAGGGCAAGGGCAAGAAGGGATACTTCATGAAACGGCAAATCAGTCAGCTCTAGTGAAGAAACCCAAGGTTGAACCCAAACCCGAGACCGAAGTGCTTCGTAATAAGGGGAACAGCCACCGAGAAGCATTACCCTAGATACTTGGTAGATAAGAAGGCTGGCAAGGTCGAAAGAAGTATATTGGAAATACATTATGTTAATGTGTACTTTACTAGTACTCCTAGTAGTACCAGGGTACTAAGATACCGGTTCGGTTGCTAAGTGTTAGTAACTCGAAATAAAAGAGCGACGGAATAAACGGAGACTAGCTAAAAGGTGAGTCGACGATATGTGTTGAAGTGTTTCCAAGTTTGATATGATCAAACATCGTGACGCTCCCTCTACCATCAAGATTAGTATTAAACCTGAAATATTGTCATTTGGTGTTTATGCGTTGAGCATAGACATGATTGGATTATGTCTATCGCAATACGGTTATTCATTTAAGGAGAATAATGGTTACTCTATTTATTTGAATAATACCTTCAATGGTCTTGCACCTAAAAGAATGGTTTATTGAATCTCGATCGTAGTAATACACATTTTCATGCCAAAAGTATAAGATAGTAATGATAGTACCACTTACTTGTGGCGCTGCCATATAAGTCATATTGGTGTAAAAGCATGAAGAAGCTCCATGTTGATGGATCTTTGGACTCACTCGTTTTGAAAAGTTTGAGACATGCAAACCATGTCTATTGGTGTATACGCATGAAGAAACTCCATGCAGATGGATCGTTTGAACTCGCATGATTTTGAATCACTTGAGATATGCAAATCATACCACATGGGCAAGATGACTGAAAAGCCTCGGTTTCAGTAAGATGGAACAAGATAGCAACTTGTTGGAAGTAACACATTTTGATGTGTGCAGTCCAATGAGTGTTGAGGCATGCAGTGAATATCGTTATGTTCTTACTTCACAGATGATTTGAGTAGATGTTGAGTATATTTACTTGATGAAACACAAGTCTGAATTATTAAAAGGTTCAAGTAATTTCAGAGTGAAGTTGAAGATCTTCGTGACAAGAGGATAAAATATCTGTGATGTGATCATAGAGATGAATATCTGAGTTGCGAGTTTGGTACACAATTGAGACATTGTGGAAATTGTTTCACAACTAATACCTCCTGGAACACCATAGTGTGATGGTGTGTCCGAACATCATAGTTGCACCCTATTGGATATGGTGCGTAGCATGATGTCTCTTATCGAATTACCACTATCGTTCATGGGTTAGGCATTAGAGACAACCGCACTCACTTTAATAGGGCACCACGTTACTCCGTTGAGACGACACCGTATGAACTATGGTTTAGAGAAACCTAAGCTGTCGTTTCTTAAAAGTTTGGGCTGCGACGCTTATGTGAAAAGTTTCAGGTTGATAAGCTCGAACCCAAAAGCGGATAAAATACATCTTCATAGGACACCCAAAACAGTTGGGTATACCTCCTAATTCAGATCCGAAAGCAATAGGGATTGTTTCTATAATCGGGTCCTTTCTCGAGGAAAAGTTTGTCTCGAAAAGTTGAGTGGGAGGATGGTGGAGACTTGATGAGGTTATTGAACCATCACTTCAACTAGTGTGTAGCAGGGCACAGGAAGTTGTTCCCGTGGCACCTACACCAATTGAAGTAGAAGCTTATGATAGTGATCATGAAGTTTTGGATCAAGTCACTACCGTATTTCGTAGGGTGACAAGGATGCGTACCACTTCAGAGTGGCACAGTAATCTTGTCTTAGAGGTCATGTTGCTAGACAACAATGAACCTACGAGCTACGGAGAAGCGATGGTGGGCCCGGATTCCGATGAATGGCTCGAGGCCATAAAATCCGAGAAAGGATCCATGACTTTGGTGGACTTGCCCGATGATCGGCAAGCCATTGAGATAAATGGATCTTTAAGAAGAAGACGGACTTGGACGGTAATGTCACCGTCTATGAAGCTCGACTTGTGGCGAAGAGTTTTTCACAAGTTCAAGGAGTTGACTACGATGAGATTTTCTCATCCGTAGCGATGCTTAAGTCCGTCGGAATCATGTTAGCATAAGCTGCATTTATGAAATCTGGCAGATGGATGTCAAAATGAGTTTCCTTACCAGTTTTCGTAAGGAAAGGTTGTATGTGATACATTCAGAAAGTTTTATCGATCCTGAGGATGCTAAAAGGTATGCTGGCTCCAGCGATCCTTTCTAAGGACTGGAGTAAGCATCTCGGAGTTGGAATATGCGCTTTGATGAGATGATCAAAGATTTTGGGTTTATACAAAGTTTATGAGAAACTTGTATTTCCAAAGAAGTGAGTGGGAGCACTATAGAATTTTGATGAGTATATGTTGTTGACATATTGATGATCGAAATGATGTAGAATTACCGGAAAGCATATAGGGTTATTTGAAAGATGTTTTTCAATAGAAAACCTGGATTAAGCTACTTGAACAATAAGCATCAAGATCTATAAGATAGATCAAAATGTTTAATAATACTTTCAAATGAGCATGTACCTTGACATGATCTTGAAGGTGTTCAAGATGGATCAGTCAAAGAAGGAGTTCTTAGCTGAGTTGTAAGGTATGAAGTTAAGAGTTAAAGCTCGACCACGGCAGAAAAGAGAGAAAGGACGATGGTCGTCCCCTATGCTTCAGACATAGGCTCTATAGTATGCTATGCTGTGTACCGCACCGGTAGTGTGCCTTGCCATGAGTCAGTCAAGGGGTACAAGAATGATTCAGGAATGGATCATTGGACAGCGGTCAAAATTGTCCTTGGAGTAAATAAGGACATGTTTCTCGATTATGGAGGTGATAAAGAGTTCGGCGTGAAGCGTTACGTCGATGCAAGCTTTAACACCTATCCGAGTGACTCTGAGTAGCAAACCAGATACGTATAGTGGAGCAACCATTTGGAATAGCTTCAAGTGGAGCGTGGAAGCAACATTTATAATATGACACAGAAATTTGCAAAGCACACATGGATCTGAAAGGTTCGGACCCGTTGACTAAAAACCCGTTGACTAAAACCTCTCTCACAAGCAAAACATGATCAAACATCGTAACTCATTAAGTCTAAATCACATGATGATGTGAACTAGTTTACGCACACTAGTAAACTCTTTGGGTGTTGGTCACATGGCGATGTGACCTATCGATGTTAATCACATGACGATGTGAACTAGATTATTGACTCTAGTGCAAGTGGGAGACTGTTGGAAATATGCCCTAGAGGCAATAATAAATTAGTTATTATTATATTTCCTTGTTCATGATAATCGTTTATTACCCATGCTATAATTGTATTGATAGGAAACTCAGATACATGTATGGGTACATAGACAACACCATGTCCCTAGTAAGCCTCTAGTTGACTAGCTCGTTGATCAATAGATGGTTACGGTTTCCTAACCATGGACATTGGATGTCATTGATAACGGGATCACATCATTAGTAGAATGATGTGATGGACAAGACCCAATCCTAAGCCTAGCACAAAGATCGTAGTTCGTATGCTAAAGCTTTTATAATGTCAAGTATCATTTCCTTAGACCATGAGATTGTGCAACCCCGGATACCGTAGGAATGCTTTGGGTGTACCAAACGTCCACAACGAATCGGGTGGCTATAAAGGTGCATTACAGGTATCTCCGAAAGTGTCTGTTGGGTTGGCACGAATCGAGATCGATTTGTCACTCCGTAAACGGAGAGGTATCTCTGGGCCACTCGGTAGGACATCATCATAATGTGCACAATGTGACCAAGGGGTTGATCACGGGATGATGTGTTACGGAACGAGTAAAGAGACTTGCTTGGTAACGAGATTGAACAAGGTATCGGTATACCGACGATCGAATCTCGGGCAAGTACAATACCGTTGGACAAAGGGAATTGTATACGGGATCGATTGAGTCCTTGACATCGTGGTTCATCCGATGAGATCATCGTGGAACATGTGGGAGCCAACATGGGTATCCAGATCCTGCTGTTGGTTATTGATTGGAGAACGTCTCGGTCATGTCTACATGTCTCCCGAACCCGTAGGGTCTACACACTTAAGGTTCGATGACGCTAGGGTTATAAAGGAAGTTTGTATGTGGTTACCGAATGTTGTTCGGAGTCCCGATGAGATCCCGGACGTCACGAGGAGTTCCGGAATGGTCCGGAGGTAAAGATTTATATATGGGAAGTCCTATTTTGGTCGCCGGAAAAGTTTCGCACTTTATCGGTATTGTACCGGAGTGCCGAAAGGGGTCCGAGGTCCACCGGGGTCCACCTGCCCGGGGCCACATGGGCTGTAGGGGTGCGCCTTGGCCTATATGGGCCAAGGGCACCAGCCCCAAGAGGCCCATGCGCCAAGGAAACTTGGGGAGGAAGAGTCCTCAAGGGGAAGGCACCTCAGAGGTGCCTTGGGGAGGATGGACTCCTCCCCCTCTTGGCCGCACCCCTTCCTTGGAGGAAGGGGCAAGGCTGCGCCTTCCCTCTCCCTTGCCCCTATATATAGTGGAGGGGAGGAGGGCATCCACACCTGAGCCCCTGGCGCCTCCCTCCCTCCCGTGACACCTCCTCCTCTCCGTAGGTGCTTGGCGAAGCCCTGCAGATTGCCACGCTCCTCCACCACCACCACGCCCGTTGTGCTGCTGTTGGATGGAGTCTTCCTCAACCTCTCCCTCTCTCCTTACTGGATCAAGGCATGGGAGACGCCACCGGCTATACGTGTGTTGAACGCGGAGGTGCCGTCTGCTCGGCACTCGGATCTCCGGTGATTTGGATCACGACGAGTACGACTCCTTCAACCCCGTTCTCAAGAACGCTTCCGCTTAGCGATCTACAAGGGTATGTAGATGCATTCTCCTTCCCTCGTTGCTAGTTTCTTCATAGATAGATCTTGGTGACACGTAGGAAAATTTTGAATTTCTGCTACGTTCCCCAACAACAAGTACATCAATCTATAGCTCAGGTCAGTTATTTGGTACTCCCTCCTTTCCAGTTTATAGGGCTCAATTAAAAAATCTCACAAATCAAGGTAGATGATGAGTGGTGGAATACTTCTTATAATTTGCAAAAGACCCCAATTAATTAATGCTCTTGTTTTCCTCAAAAAATTATGTCAACCAATGTGTTACTTACAATGCATGCATGCATAAAGTACATGCATTGGTCAATTTTTTCTTAATACTTGCATGCAATGATTTAATGCACCTTGGAATCTGAACTTGTGATAGGAAACAATCAAATTGAGCCTTATAAAATGAAAAACTAAGATTTTGAGATAAGCCTTATAAACCGGAAAGGAATGAGTAAATAATCTTATCGAAGGTTGAACCGTCAAAGCCTTGAAGGAAACTACGAGAGGAACTGCCTCGGCCCGTTTGAGAGGAAGGAGCCAAAGAGGGGACGAGTACTGATCCCTGCTGCCAGCTTGCCGTTGGCCTGCCGCCAACTTCTGCTCATCCAGCCCCAGATCATGCGTTCGCCGCCTCACCTTCAAGTCCCTGCCGCCTCGCCTTAAGTCCCTGCAGCCTGCGCCACTCAACTGGTGAAAATGAAGCGACTACACGAGAACTGTCTGGAATTCTGGAGCGATCGATGGTATTCCCTCTCGTATTGTGGGCTGGAGTGATGTGTTCGTTTAAATGTTGGGTTGTGAGGTGTGAAGGAGGCCAAATCCAGGTTTGCCTGGGTAAATACACTCATTGACGAGCTGTTTTACGCCTTGTGGTACAGCCACCGTTGCGAGTGGCAGCGAGCCCGGGCAACTGCCCAGGGTCTCTAGGCGCTCCCTCCGCCACTGCCTCCCACAAAATCTCGCTAGCAATAGGGGCCATCCTTGGGGCGGCCTCCCGCCCCATGTTTCTAAAGGTTGAGGGGGAGAATTTGCCACGCCCCGTAAAAAAATTTAAAGGTCACGGTCCGATACAGTATTTGTTTGGGTCACTAATTTCCCGCAAAATGGTAAAGTGCCGGTTAGTTTGTAGTTCAGCGTGATATAAGGGAGAAGGCAATGAAAGTACCGTTGTTGAGAAGGACAAAGGAGATGTTTTGAAGTGGTTTTAGATGATCATGCACAACCTTCCAAATGAAGGATGGAGAGGCAGGTTTTGCGTTGGGGTCGAGAGAATCTCTACTCTTATTAAAAAAACAGAGTTGATGAGGATGGTGTGCCTACCATCCTGCAATATAGGCCGTCCGATTTATATCTGACGGATAGGAAGGAAAGTATGGCAATTTTGCAAAAAGATACCCACACCTCTCTCTACATTTGCAAATAAGGCCTTCCCTCGTTTATCCTTTTCTCTCACAAAATAAACTACTCATACAAATGCATCTTGCTGTTATGTGCAACGCATGGGCATCTTACTAGTATTGTTGAAAGAACCAGCAGACCCAGGGAAGGTCTGCCATCTGGAGCAGCTTGTATGCGGATTTTATGTGGAGGCAGTTGTTCTGAAGCTGCAGGTTTTTGATGTGCAGGCCACTAGACTCTTTTGGCTGGCAGACATCTTTCCACGCAAGTTAAATTTTCAGCAATATTCCTGCCAGAGATAAAGCATGTCTGGTCACCATGAACGAGGAGAGGAATCATGGGTTTCAATATGTTGGTGATAAGTTTGGCGAAGGCTTTTGGAGGGCAGTTTTGGAGTGAGTTCAGGCGGAAGTCATCCGGAGTGTTGAGTATACGTATTTAGCACGTGTATTCTTGTACTCCAAGTCTTCCTTCTTGTGTATAGTTGAGGATATGACTGCCCTATGTACTATATATACATGTGCATATGTACCCAATCAATACATTGAGAGTTACATCCTATTCATCTACATGGTATCAGCCTAACCTCTCGGTCCTGCCCTAGCCGCGCCGTTGTTGCCTCCCTTGGCCGCCGCTGCTAGCGCCGCTGCATCACCGCCGCCACGCTGCGCCCACCCTTCCTCCTGCCCGTTGCGCATCCTCCTCTCCCACTGCACCGCCCCGCACCTCTCTCTCCCCCACACCCGAGCCACTGCCTTCCCCGAGCCACCGCTCCCTCCCAAAACCCTAACACCCATCTACTCCTGAGCCACCTGAGCTGCTGCCCTCCTCCTTCCCGAGCCGCCGCTCCTCCCAAAACCCTAAACCTCCTCCCACCTCGCGCCACCATACCCTCCTCACCTCGCTCTCATGTCGGCCCGGTCGTCCTCCTCCCGTCGTACCAACCCGTTTAATTCCTCCTATGGGTCAGAACCCGAAGATCCTCTCGCTGCGGACATCCGCAACATCCCTCTCTTCGATCACGTTCCCATCACCCTCTCCCACACCTCCGCCAATTACTATTCTTGGAAAACCTACTTCAATCTTCTCTTCCGTGAGTACAACCTTCGTGATCATGTGGACGGTCTCACCAACTTCTTCGCCGGCAACCGCGACGCCAACTGGCTGGCCATCGACGCCACCCTCATCCGGTGGTTCTTCCTCACCGTTCCTCTGGATATCTTCCACGCCGTCGTTCGCGATGGGGACGATGCCTACACGGTGTGGACCAAGATCAATGGCCTCCTTACCGACAACCAGCTTCAACGGATTGTTTTCTTGCAGCAGACATTTTTTGGGTGTCATTAGAACAATTCCACCATCGACGCCTTTTGTCTCCGGCTCAAGACCCTCTCTGACGAGCTCAACAACGTCGGGTTCAAGGTGGAAGATGTGCATCTCCTCTCGACACTCAACGTCGGCCTCAACGAGGACTTCAGCAACGTCGCATCCAACCTCACCCTCATGGCCAACCCCACCTATGAGCGGGCGGTGGCCTATCTTTGTCTTGAGGAGCGGCGGATGAAGAACCTCCGTACCCGGGCTGCTCACACCGCCCTCACCGCCGGTCTCTCCCACGGCGCCCCTACACCACCATCGGCGCCTCGTCCGCCGGTCCCCACGCAACACCCGCTGCCGCCCTCGGCGCCACAGCCGCCCCAACCACCGCGCAATGGCGGGGACAGCGGGAATCGCCGTCACGGTTGCGGTGGTCAGCTAATGAGAGGATTTTATTTTTCATGTAATAAAACGACCGCTCACTCCTGTGAAGCCTGCCGGTTAGGCAAACATGTCCGTCTTCCTTTTACTTCCTACTCCATAGTTGCTTCTTTTCCGTTTCAGTTAATTCATAGCGATCTATGGACCTCTCCAGTACCCAGTAATTCTGGTCATCTCTACTATCTCGTTATACTGAATGATTATTCTCACTTTGCGTGGACATTTCCTCTTAGTAGGAAATCCGATGTTCCTGCTACCCTCATTGCTTTTTATGCTTATGTTTAGACACAGTTTCAGTGGCCCATACTTGCACTTCAAACCGACAACGGCAAAGAATTTGACAACCTCACCATTCGCCACCTTATTTCTCCCATGGCACCGTGTTTCACCTCACGTGCCCTTACACCTCCCAGCAAAATGGTCGCGCCGAGCGCATCCTACGCACCCTCAACGAGTGTGTTTGTACCCTTCTTTTTCATGCATACATGCCCTCCCAGTTCTGGCCGGATGCCCTCGCGACCGCCACCCTTCTCATTAACCTCCGACCCTGTCGCCCATGCTGGAACTATGCGCCACATCATCTCCTATATGGCACCCCTCCCTCCTACGATGGCCTCCGGATTTTCGGTTTCCGCTGCTACCCTAACACCACCGCCACCGCACCTCATAGACTCGCTCCTCGTTCCGTTCCATGTGTCTTCCTTGGTTATCCAGCCAATACTAAGGGTTATCGCTGCTATGACCCTTTGTCTCACCGTGCCATCACCTCCCGGCATGTGTACTTTGATGAGCTTGTTTTTCCCTTTGCACAGGAACAGGCGGCTCCTTCACCCACTCCCGCGGCGGGTCCTCCGCGTTGCCGTCCTCTGCTGGCCTTGGGCGCCCCTGCGCCCCCGCCCGCTGCGGCCTCCTCGGGATTGGGCCCTTCCGCGGCTACCTCCTCAGGCTCGATGCCCCCATCCGTGCCCCCGCACGATGGGTTGGCCTCTCCCGCGGCCGCTTCGACGCCTCCTAGGGCGTCCCCTTCACCAGCCGGGTCGGCGTCACCCGCGGCTGCTTCGCCGTCTCTCATGGCGGCCTTCACCCTAGCTGGGTCGGCCTCTCCCGCGGCTACCGCGGAACCCGCGGATGCTGCGGCCTCGCCGACATCTTCAGCAGCCCCGGTCCTGTCTGATGGGTCAGCCTCTCCCGAGCGCGTGCGCGCTGGTCTTGTCGGGCCTCCACCCACGGCTGGTCCCGCGGTTGGTCCGGTTACGCGCTCCCGTACGGGTGTCTTCCGTCTGAGCTCGCGTTATGCCTCGGACGAGTACGTCTGCACCGCTTCGACGTCTGCACCATCTCCTCTACCATCCTCGGTTCGGGCCGCTCTTCGCGATCCTCTTTGGATGGCTGCGATGCAGGAGGAGTTCGATGCATTGCAGTAGAACGAGACTTGGCAGCTTGTTCCCTGACCTCGGCACGCCAACGTGATCACCAGGAAGTGGGTCTTCAAACACAAGCTCCGCCCTGACGGCACCCTTGACCGCTACAATGCGCGGTGGGTTGTTCGTGGCTTCCGGCAACGCGCCAGCGTGGACTTCACCGACACCTTCACTCCGGTTGTTAATCCCGGGACGATCCGCACTGTTTTACAGCTTGCGATCTCTCGTGCCTGGCCGGTTCATCAGATGGACGTCTCCAACGCCTTTCTCCATGGTCACCTCGAGGAGTAGGTTTTTTGTCAGCAGCCCACCGGGTTTGTTGATCCGGCGTGTCCAGATCATGTGTGCCCGCTTTCCCGCTCATTATATGGGCTCAAGCAGGCCCCTCGCGCCTAGTACCAGCGCATCACAGCATTTCTTCATCAGTTCGGCTTCCGCTCTACACGCTCAGATGCTTCGCTGTTCGTCTATCGCCAGGGTGCCGAAACGGCGTATTTGCTCCTCTATGTTGATGACATCATCCTAACAGCATGCACCCCTGAGCTCCTTCGCCAGCTTATAGATCGTCTTCGCGCTAAGTTCGCCATCAAGGATTTGGGCCCGTTGCACTACTTCCTCGGTGTAGAGGTGGTGCACCGTCCTGATGGGTTCTTTCTTCATCAGCAGAAGTACGCTCATGAGCTCCTTCACCGTGCTAGGATGGTTAACTGCAAACCCGCGGCCACGTCTGTTGATACAAAGGCTAAGCTCTCTGCTACTGATGATTCTCCTGCTTCGGATGCTGCCTTCTACCAGTCCATTGTTGGTGCTCTTCAGTACCTCATTCTCACTCGACCGGAGCTTCAGTATGCGGTTCAGCAGGTCTGCCTTCATATGCATGCTCCTCGAGACGTTCACTGGACCGCTATCAAGCGGATTCTCTGCTACATCCGTGGTGCTATGGATCTTGGTCTCACTTTGCACGCTTCTGCTGCCACTGATCTTGTCGCCTACTCCGACACTGACTGGGTCGGTTGCTTGCATAATCCCGCCGCTCCACTTCGGGTTATTGCATCTTCCTTGGACAATCCCTGGTTTCGTGGTCGTCCAAGCGGATGCCCACGTTCTACCGGTCTAGTGTCAAGGCTGAGTATCGCGTTGTGGCCAACATCGTCACCGAGTGTTCCTGGCTTCGTCAGCTTCTTCACGAGCTCTCATGTCCGGTCGATAAGGCCACGGTGGTCTACTGTGACAACGTCTCCACCGTCTACCTCTCCGCCAACCCGGTTCATCATCGTTGCACCAAGCACATTGAGCTTGATATCCATTTTGTTCGGGATCGGGTGGTTCTAGGCCATGTTCGTGTTTTACACGTTCCAACCTCTCAACAATTTGTTGATAACATGACCAAAGGCTTGCCCACGACGTCTTTTTGAGGAGTTCCGGTCGAGTCTCTGCGTCAGCAATGGTGTCACTTCGACTGCGGGGGGTGTTGAGTATATGTATTTAGCACGTGTATTCTTGTACTCCAAGTGTTCCTCCTTGTGTATAGTTGAGCATATGACTGCCCTATGTACTATATATACATGTGCATATATATACATGTGCATATGCATCCAATCAATACATTTAGAGTTGCATCCTATTCCTCTACATGGAGATCCAGCAAAAAAATAAAAATTTGCGAAAGGATCATATGTGCCAGGTTAAACCCGTCAACATCAGCATGAAGCCGGTGGAAATCGCCAAAAAAGGGGATGATTATGGAGAAGGCCAATTTGGCTCTCGGGCTCAGCTGCACCCGCTCCGACGAAAAAAATCAAAACAAATACTAGAAAAAATCAAAAAATTCCAATTTTTTTTGTGTGGTTTTGATGCGTGAGGTTCGCTGCAAATTTCAACTCGTTTGGACATTTGAGGAGCTCTCGGCAAAAAAGACAAAATCGGGGTCTGTAAAAAAAATTACTGTTCATCAACTGTTTTGACCCGATTTGTTTTTTTTTTGCCGAGAGCAGCTCATATATTCAAATGAGTTGAAATTTGGAGCGGACCTCACGCATCAAATTATCTACCACACAAAAATCAATTGGATTTTGTTGAATTTTTTTAGTATTTATTTTGATTTTTTCTGAGCGGGAGCATCTGAGCCCGGGCTCAGATGCGGATTTTCGATGATTGTGTGTTTAATGGAGCCACATGATCTAGAAACATCCCTTTGAACATCGTTGTTGAATAAAGTGCAGCGAAGTTCTCTAAAACAAAAGGCTAACTTAGCACGTACACGTACGTGTTGCTCCTCGTTTCGGGTCTAGCATTCTAAAACCAACATGCGGCCCAGAACTACAGACCGCATGGCAATATGGAAAAAGGAGAGAGCCAAGGAACACAATGGAGCAGCCGATGAGAGATATACTAGATACATTTGCATAGGCTGGAGAAAGAAAAGCGCTCGTTGACCATCAAAGCATCTAGAAAGTTGTCGCTGCGTACCCGATGTCTCTCAAGCCCACGATTTAAGTTGCTCACATTTTGTGTCCTATCCACTGTGCTTAGGTCCAAAGCATGGCAATCAACTTCCTTATCTTTTTCTTCCTTCTACAGTTCCACTTAGAAAATATATTATGATGGTTTATTTCCTAATGTATTTGCATGCAAGACATTCCATCTATGAAACAACATGAAGCATTTCCTTTTATTGTTTTCTCTCTCATCCTTTCCACATAGAAGATTTAGACCGCGTATTTGTGAATATCTACAAAAGTAGAATATGCATGGTGCGCATATCGCCACGTGGACATATATCCATAAAACAATTGAGTATCATACCCACGTATCTGTGACTGTGTACTTTAGATAACAGTTAGGTATAATACCTCCATATGTTACCATGCAAAAAAAAGGTATAATACCTCCATATTACTTGTTTTAATTCTTACTTGTTTTCTTGTCCGAACTTATGGTATCATTATCACTGAACCTGCGTGGTTTCTGTAGCTGAACTAAAATCCATGTTGTCGGTGAAAACCAGGAAAATTGCATCTACTCAATGGGTCATGATGCAAGCATCACCACCGGCAATACTCACTACGGGAATCGCACCCTATGCCGTCGGGACAGGCCTATGCCGACGGCCCCCGTCAGCATAGGGCCGTCGGCAACATATCCGTCGGCGTAGCCAGGATGACCGTCGGCATAGACCCTATCCCGACGGTGGCCGTACATCTATGCCGACGCATCGGCCATCGGCAAAGCCATCGCCTTAACGGCGGTCAGTCAATCGCCGAAAGCAACGGCGGCTCGCCACGTGGCACCTCTGTCTATGCCGACGGCCGGCCGTCGGCTTAGTTTAGAACTATGCCGACGGCCCGTCGCCGGCTTAGTTTAGAACTATGCCGACGGCCCGCCGTCGGCATAGAGGTGCCACGCGGGCGCCGCTGTTCTGGTGCATGCCGACGGCCGACCGCCGGCTTAGTTTAGAACGATGCCGACGGCCAGGCCGTCGGCATAGACGCGTTAATGGTCAAGAATCGGGCACTCTGAGGCGTAATCTAAGTTGACGGCCGTCGGCATGATAGACGGCCACGTGTCAACCATCGAGCTCACGCTAGTTTGCCTATACGACGGCTGAGCCGTCGGCATAGTTTCGCCCGATTTTTTCTTTTTTCGCTTTCTTTTCGCTCAATTCATTTGAATATACACAAAGATATATAAGAAGCAAGATCACATAACGATGAGGAGCGAGATAGCACAACAATATATGCATAAGCATCATCACGATCATAAGCATAAGCACAATCATAAGGCATAAGCACAATCATAAGGCATAAGCATATAGAGAAGCACACAAGTCATCTAAAGGATCATCACCACACACAAGTCATCTAAAAAAACATAAGCATAAGCACACAAGTCCCCGAATGGCTTAAGCGCCAGGACGTCGAGCACCGCGGAGGTCGTCACCGCCAAGAGCGTCGAAGCCCAGGTCGTCAGTGCTTCCGCCAGCGCTACCGCCACTACACCACAGCACTACATCCTCGACACACAAGTTGGTCGGAAAAACAACATCCGCCGACAAACAGTCGGTTGGGAAAGACTATTGCCGACCGATGATGTCTGTTGGGGAAAGTCTAGACGGGGAAGCCTTTTCCCGACCGACATACCTTTCCCGACAGACTGCTTGATGGCTAAGGGATATTTTTCCCGACCAATATTTTGTTGGGCCTGCCATGGGCCTTTCCCGACCAACAATCCGTTAGGGTAACCATGGGCCTTTCCCGGCCGACTATCAGATGGGTATTATTTCCCGACCAACATTTTGTTGGGCCTTGTGTTGGCCTTTCCCAACCGACTATTTGATGGGGTTTTTGTTTTGCCGACCAACAATTTGATGGCGTTTTCTTTTCCCTACCAATAATTCGTCAACATTTTGTTTAGCCAACCACAACTTTATTTAACATATGGTATTGATTGTCACATAGATATAGTTCGTGTCTTCTAAGCATGATCACAAGACATCACACATCAGGTGCACCAAACCATTTTTATTCCATTAACCAATTGTCACATACATACATCAGTCTATTTTAAGCACCAAAACACCATACATCAGGTTTACAGAAGGACAGTAAAAAGACGCAAGTATGAGACATCAGTTTTACAAAATGAAAGCTAAAACATCTAGTTGACGCGGATCGCCGGCTTCATGGTTCATTTCCTTATGTTTGCTTCCTACATAAGTTAAAGAAGTCTCAGTTATTAGAATGTTCAATTAATTTATGAAATTGAGTACAGGCAGAATTCATATCTGCACTGTGCACACACAAGAGCACAAAATGAGGAATACACTTATCTAATCTATAGAAGTAGCATTTCGGAACATGAAGACCACCAATCGACTCCCAACAGTGGCCATGAATGTGGCATAGAAGCCCTCTGTACTATTGCTGAGAATTTACTGTTCCTAGGGACATACTTAAGTTACTATGCATAGGTACCAGCAACCAATATTCCAACACTTGTTTCCAAAAAAAATGTCTGTATGGAATAGTGTCATAGGTATAAGAGAAGTAAAAATGAGTTGTGCGAACGACCAATATTTGCTTTACAATTCAGGCCATACAAGGAAAAATATATCAGAAATTTAGAATTAGTATCTCAAACGTAGAACTAGGTTACACATTTCTTTTGCAATTTATAAAGGCATAACCAGCATCTGCATGATAACTAAATATATGTACACTGCTTATTAATCTGTACATACAGATTGTAAATACTAGTTTTTTCCTGATACTTCCTGATTAATAGCTCATGGGTGGGGGCGCCTTCTTCATGGCTGGGTAGAATGGAAAAATTACACGTGCTGCCATATTGAAATGTAGTTAGTCAAGATCTTCTTTTTTTTGGGATAGTTAGTCAAGATCTTGATAAAGATACAATGTACTATATTGGCCTAGAAACATGATTCAGAAATAGCAGCTTTAAAAGCAACTAGCAATGTATTATGCTCTGTTCTGTACTATGGATGAGCTAATTGGAGTGTTCTGTAATGCCAAATTTAACTATTACTATTAAGCAATAAGCAGCTAGCAGTGTAAACAAGATACAATGTTCTGACAAATTTAACTATTATTAAGAGCAACTAGCAGTGTTCTGTACTAATTGCAGAAAGTAGGCCATGTACCCGTATACCATAAACCATATTGTAGTCTTCAATAAAACACAGGGAAACCAATTAAATGAATCTGAACATTGTTAAAAAATTAACAAGGGCTGCATTTCACTTCTCTTTTAATTGTACAATTAGTTGTTTTGATGGAGAGAACAAATCAATGCTGACCAAGAACTAAAAGTGTAAAACAATGATAAACTTATGTCCAGATTAACTTATGTAATCTGGTCATCATGGGATCTTCATGCACCTTGAGCTAGGATTCCATGATAAATAAATGCTGACCAGATTCCATGCACTCTTCATCATCTTCTTCTTCACCATCATTATCTTCCTCAGCTTCAACTCTTGAGTTGTATCAGACAACACTATGGAAATAGAGTTATCGAATGCAAGATGGATTATTGATTCGATGAAAAGCTGTGGAAATAGTTCACTACTAGTCGAGAGCTGGAACCGTGCTACGAGCTAGGACTTATAAAACATTAGACGATCGTACACAACAATTACTTCTTTCAATATCACTTGCATTAAGAACTAATCATCTCTATATGTCCTAGCAGAAAGAGAAGAAAAACATGTGTTCTGATCTTCATAGTTGAGCATACAGAATATCACTGCCTATCCAACCAAAATGCGCAGGCTAAAGAAAGAAAAATATCCTAGCAGAATTCTATTAGAGTAATACTTTGTTTAAGTGAGCAATGGTACTGACCAGTGTGACCCGTCCCCCGGGTATATATAATACCCTTTGGTTACATAGTATATGCTCACAGAAAAGGTAGCAACTTCCTTTGGTTACCACACCACCAGACCTGACTTGGATGTTATTTGGGAAAGGCAATGGTCTCCCTAGGATGATTACTAGATGAAATCAAAGAACATGACTATTTTGGCTTGCAGTACGGAAAGAAAATAAATGAAACTCTACCTCCGCATTGTTTCTGAAGGAACACACCTTTGAAGTTAATTCGGTGTTTCTGCTCCTTTACTACTCTGGTTTGTTGGGAGATGCTTACTGAATTGCTTAACACATAAACAATAGCATTGAGCAAGGGAGTAATCCATCCTCTACCACCGAAGCCTCCAATTGTTGAACAAAAATGCACCAGACTGCAAGATTACAAATAGCCTGTAATAACAAATTAATAAGACAAGAAATAGGAACTCAATTACTGAATGAGCACACATTCTCCACAGTAACACTGAACAAAAGAAGAGCCTGAAAAAAAATGGTGAGCAGAACAAACCTTCATCTTGGTGGTCATGATCAGCCGAACCAAAGTAGCCAATATCGATTGAGCCAACTGTCCTGCAGAGTAAAAAATATATATATTATAATTCCTTCAAACCAAGAGGTAATTTGATGTTTTTTTAGATGAAAGGCTCGGCGCCCTGCTGTATACAATTCTTGATTCAAGGGCATGTCTAAGCAACTGAGCACATTAATCGGTTCAAAGGGTAATCAAAAAACAAGAGATAGCAATGGATAGTGATTTAGAATAGCAAAAGGGACAGGCACTTTAATTGTAGAAAATCATGAACTGTCAAAACAAAAAATTATCAGCTCCAACTTCTAGCATGTGTACGCAGGGTACCTGCCATGAAATGAAATTTTTGTACGTTTTCCTATGAAAATGTAAACTACCTTATCTCATTGAAAGGCCAATGTGTGAGGATGAAACTGCTTGATGATAGGAAATGGATCTGAGACAATGGTTTATTAACCATACAGTATCAGTGGAAGACTGGAAGGTAAACCTACAGCCGTGCAAGGCATGGACTGACAGAAGCCAGATTCGGAGAACAACATGGTGGTCGCCCACATTCCACCAAGATTTTCTTGACTTGGCCAGCTTTAATGCCATGAATCAAACTAGCAGTTGTGCAAAAAAAAATATTAAGCATTTGATAGCTCAAGTGGTGCTATTCCAACACAATTAGATTTCGGTGGTGCTCTTGCTGATTGTCTTAATGCCTGAGACACTTTATTAAAACGGAAAGCTTGCAATTCCCTCTGCCCTCTTATCTCCATGTATACGTATGTACCTTCCTTAACCTGCTCAAGTAGAAGGTGATTGATATGTTGCTTTCACCTACATCATCATTTATTGCAGGCACCTTAGTCTATTTTCTTTCAGCTGCAATATTTATTGGATTTCTCCTAAAAAAATTCATTGGATCTGTCAATTCTGAAGTTCCATCTTCTTTACATATATTTCTACATGCACAATGTTACTGATCTCTGTCCAATCTCAGTGTGTGATATATCAGAATTTTGTATAGCTTGCATATAGTGCCCAGACTCATTAGCGCATTCTAATATTTTGTAGAGATTTCATATTATCATTAGCAAGATGAAGCCTGAGTACGTTATCATCCCTTCATGTCAAGTAGCCGCTACTACTATCTCTTAATGTCATTTGGAAAGAGGAAGTATGTTCGTAACTGTTCTCACTAATTATCATATATATAAGCTACCAGAGATGTTAATGAAGACAAGAACAAACTAATGTTTCCAGTTTATTAGCACATACAACTATAAGTTGCAACACACCCCATTTTTACACTTACTTTTATATATGAACAACTTGGATTCTGTAGAACTTATATATGTAATAACATGCAGAAGATATATTTACAACAAGACTCACATATAATACACAATAAGTATATCAAAATGACAATTCCATTTGTCGCATCTCCATTTGAGAATCCGGTTCTTAGTGTACAAAATTATTAATGTAAATGATACGAGATTACTTATGCATACCACTATATTTGCTATCTTTATAATTATATTGCAAGTATTGTGTTCATTCCAAAATAAAATCATCTTAAGATCATATATCCATATTATTCAAACAATGTTATTCCATTTATGCATTACCATGTGTGTAGGACTAAGAATTCCCGCAACGCGGGGCGGGAATTATCTAGTTGTAAAGGAAGACTTACTTTTTGTCCATCGTGTTCCACTAACAAGTGACAAACCATGTGTTTGAAGTGATGAATCCTTGCACTGGGGGAAATCAAGAATAACCAATGTTAGAAGAAATGTGTAAGCGGATCCTCAATTCTATAGCATTAATGGTTTAACATGTCAACCTTTCACCTTTTGAATTCTTAAATTGGATAACTATGTCATCCCTGACAATGCTGACCTCTTTGATACAAAGAATGGTTTCGCTCCTACCCTTTTCAAGGTCCTTTGAAGCCTCTTGTCATCAGTGGTCATGGTCTTGTGAACGGCCTTCTTCTTCATGTCATCAGTGGAAAGCTAAGTACAATAACAAGAGGAGAAATGTTTCATGTATTTGCAATCTTATAAGCTGACACCCATCCGCTAAATGGCATTGAATAACAGATCAATCCCGAATTATTCAGAGGATAGTAGCAATGATTCACAGGGCACAAATTATTCATTTGAGGAAATATTTTAGGTCTGAAAGAATGGATTCACACAGGTAAAATAGATATTGAATAGATGACATGTTGAAAGAAGGAAACACTACTGCTCATAGCAAAACCAATCCATGAATCAAAGCAGAGTTAATTTTCTTAAGATAAAATTGCTGGGCCAATGTGGCGCCTGGGTCCATCGTTGGGGGTTGAAATCTGTATACTACAGGCAGAGAGGAGAGGAGGGAGACCATATGAGGGAGAAAGATCTTACCCATGTCGTTGCCGCCATGGGTGGCTACTCGTGGTCACCGAAAGTAGATGGGAGAGATGGGGCCACCTGCCGCCCTGTTCCTAGCTCGCTAGACACCGAGGAAGCAGAGGCCGCCTTCCTTGCTTCAGACCACCGGGAGCGAAGGGCCCTTGCCCCCTTCAGATCTGCTACCATGGAAAGGTGGGAAGAGGGAGTTAGGCATGGGTTGGGGCAGTGGCACCATGGGAGGGAGGGGGAGGTGGACGCTCGCGACTGGGGTGGCTGGTGGTGGAAGGAGGGATGGCCCCTGCGATGGCCGTCGGTGGCGGCGTGAGTCGCAACCCTAGGCGGCGTCGTACAAGAGAGGGGTGGATTGAGACGAGGGCGAATGGGGATTGAGTGAGGTGCTTTGGGCAGTTCTAGGTTTTGAGAGGAAAAAGAAAAAATCGCGGGCTGGGCCGCGCTAAATGTTTTCATCCGTGCGCGTAGGCCCATTTACCACCTGTTGTTGGTCGGCTTTATTTGCCGACCGATCGTTAGATGAGAATACGATCTTTCCCGGCCGACTGTTCGACAGCACAAACTTTTGTATTCCCGACCGACCATCTCTCGCTGTACAAATGTTTTCCCAACCAACTATCACTTAGAAGTTTCTTCGACTAACTGTCGGTCGGCGAAAATGACTTTTGCCAACACACATCAGTAGGGAATAAAGTGTCGTGGTGTAGTGCGCCAAGACCGCCTCCACCTCCGCCTCCGCCTCCGTGGATCGGAGTGGTCGGGCTCCGTGTCTCCGGAGTGCTGCGAAGACCACCGCCAACGGTAGATCCACATGTTCCCAGGATGTTGAAAAGACATATTAATAGGATATATGACTGTGTTGAAAGGCATGACATGCTTTGGATGAATAGATTGGGATGAACTAACCGGCGAGGGGCCAGCGTTCTGTGCCACAAACTCCTCAAAGGTCAGCAGCACTAGTTGTGCTGGAGGGCATTGTGCTGGCCGGTAATCGAGGACACCACCGGGCCGCCATTTCTGAAAAGCCCGCCCAAATTGGCGATCCCTCCGCACTTGGTGTTCATGAAGCCTCGATGCCACGCCATGGTCTCTTGGCGTGTGTACTCCTGTGAGGCCTACGGTATGACATGATGGAACTCATAAAACTACTAGATGCGGAAAATAAAGTGAGCAATGAAGATAAGAGGAAAATACTTACAGATTGTTGCTCCCTGAAGAGGGATCAGAACCGGACCTTTGGCCGGCTCGTCTTGGCTCAGGCTCGGGTCGATCCGACGGTTGTGTGTAGGAGATAGTCGGAGTGACCACAAGATCGAGAACCGCCTCCCGACTGCTCCTCGGGCCCCATGCTCACCACCGCCTGTCAGCCCGTGATCCGCAATGGGGTCGTGTGTCAGATGTAACTTCAGATATCTTTGCGGAGTAGGTCTCCTTCCTCCACGCGGTCTTCTTGCCGTAGTACTTGGGCTCGCCAGCTTGGGGTCCTTCCACAGATGGGCAATCTCCCACGCTGCATGTGTGAGCGGCGCTTGGTTTCTCCTCTGCACCACCAAACAGATGTTAGTCATACATAAGAAAGTGATGGTAAATAGAAGAAGAAGAATGTTTAATGGGGTTAGTCATACATTAACCGCCTTGTGGAGATAGTGGTTTCGGTTTCCACGAGCATGTACTCCCTCATTCCCTCGGTTAGCCTTATTTTTGATTCTCATAGCCGCCTGTGCTCCAAATTTCATCACACCAAAGATCCACCAATGCCGCCCAGGACTCATCTTTTCCATAACACCAATTTGGACACACCTACATAATAAAAGCATAATGGCATGTCAACATGAAACGGTGAAATGTACCACATGGTAATGAAAGCATAATATATGAAAGCATAATGGAAAATCTTTTATACTTACCACCAAGTACTCGTGCCTCTCCAAGGTAATGCCCATCCTCCGCGCTTCTTCCTTGGTCATCTTCACACCAAGAACGTCGTGGTAGTATGTCGAGATGGCCACATAGCGCACCTCGTACTGCATCTGGCGGGCCTTCTTCTTGCATTGGCGCAGACGATCTCGTCCGCTCTAGCCCTGCTCCGGAAGAACTTCGGTAGAATTTCTACAATCATGCATGAAACAAGAATGGAAGAAGCCATGAGTTAAATCATTCATGAAACTAGAATGAACTTGTGCTTCTGAAGAGAACTCACCCAGGAAGTAGTGGTCACGGCCTTGGCATGGGTCTCATGGTCCGCGTGGAGGGCCGCTTCCCAGTGGTCCCAGCTCGTGGCCAAAACCCGACGGTCCTACTGGACCGATCCCGGACAAGACAACCCCGGCCAAGATAACTTCAAGAAGATTTGATGAGGCCGTTGGGAATACGGACCTTTAGAATATATCCGATTCTTGCAAAAGAATGAACTATTAGCATGTGATAAGCAAAATAAATAACAACCGAATATGCATGTGACAAGCAAAATAATGAACCGCTTACTCTTTTCCCGTGGGCTCAATGAGCCACTGCTCCTCAAGATGGCAGGAACCTGCTTTGGTAGCTTTGCGTTGCCACGCAGCCATCCCTTGTTGTCAACCCCCTTCCCGTCACCACCATCATCCCCGCCACCACCCCCTCCTCGCCTGCCTCCCCCTCCCCAACCTCCTCCTCCTCCTCCTCGCGTGCCTCCTCCTCCACCTCCTCCTCCTCCTCCTCCACCTCCACCACCGCCACCTCCACCTCCCAAGAGTGTAACTAACGAGAGGAGGGTACCACACTAGAGGAGGGCCTCGAAGACAACACCCCGAAGTCGGTGAGGGTGCGCTCTTTCCGCCGCGACCCCAGAGTGGCTCTCCCCAAGACTCGTCCTCTAGAGGCTCTCCCCCCGCCCCTCCTCCTCTAGGGGCACCTCTCCCTCGACCTCCCTGTGAGGAGTCATCGTCAAGTAGCCGAGGGGGAGGATTACGTGCTCGACCACTACGACTAGGCAGGCCGACGACCTTGCGTAGGAAACCCACGCCGTCGGCCTTCCCCTTGCCCATGTTCCACGAACCTGCATTGAAAAGAGAAAAAGCAACTGATTATCTGCCATCCTCTGCTATTTTGCAAACCACACAACATAATTAAGGATTCACTTAAATTAATCACATCAAATTTTCAGTTTCTACCGCGTTGAATCCACCTACATCTCTAATAGGTAAAGATGGGTCCTAATCCCACTCGAGGATGTGTAGATTGAGTACGTTCTCCATTCTACCCCGTTCCCAGACAAAATTTCGGCAGCACCTCCCCGCTGTTCTCCAGATACACGTCTCGGCAAATAGCCGAGAGAATGTGCTCCGGAGAACAATGGGGAGGTGCCGCCGAAATCCTGTCTCGGAATGGGGTGGAACATGGAGAACATACCCAATCTACACATCCTCGGGCTATCCGTGGAAAATGCTGGACAATCCGAAAGAGCTGCGGTGATAAATATGCAATTGAATGCATATTTACCGATGCAACCCTTTCGGACGGGAGACGCCTAGGTTACGCCAGTTGACTTGAGAATAAAATCTAGTGACATCAAAAAATGGAGGAGATGGACTTGTAGCTCACCCTCTACCGTAGGGGAAGGAGTCGAACAACAGAGGGATGCTCAGGGAACAACGCGTCGGACGACGGTCACTTTGATGAAATGCAACACCACAAAGCCTACAAAATCCATCGCGACAAAATTTTTAGAACATCACAACTCATAGAACATCACAATATCATCATCGTCTAACAATCATCGAATCATAAAAAACATCATCATCATCTAAAAATTATCGAAGCATAGAAAAACATCATCATCTATCATCAACATCATCATCTACCAATCATCTATCATCCATCATCATCATCATCTCAAAATCATCGAAGCATAAAAAATCATCACTATCACTTCTCATCTAACAATCATCATCATATAAAAAAAATCCGTATGAACAAGTTATCTATCTAACTACCATCTATGTGTCTAACTATCACATTTAGCCCTCTTATCCTCTGCAAAATCATGAAAAAACAGAAAAAATGTTCTTGGGAGGGAAGGGCGGACCCTATGGAGAGGAGGTCGAGGCGGGACGAGGTCAGGCGGGGAGGGCATCGGCCGAGGCGTGATTTAGGTCGGGCGGGCGGCTGCCCGGGGAGGGAGCGCGCGACTCGGGGGAGGTTCTCCCTCACCACGAGCGGGCGGCGGCGTTGGGTGGGGATGAGGTCGAGTCAAGGGTTGCGGCGCATGGGACGAGGTCGGGCGGCGGCTGTATGGGACGAGGTCGAGCTGGGCGGCGGCCGAGGCGGGCGGCGACGAAGTCTGGGCGGGACGAGGTCGGGCGGGAGGCGTCGGCCGGGCGTGGATGAGGTCGGGCCGGGCGGGCGTCACGGGCGAGGGGACGAGGTCGGGGCGGGGTGGTGGCCAGGGCGGGGCGGCGGCGTTGGGCGGTGTAGGTGGCGGCGGCTATCGGGGTCGAGAGAGAGGTTGGGGTCGGGGTGAGACAGAGAGGGAACGGATGGAGGAGGACGAGTAGCGAGTGGACAAGGTCACACCTATGCCGACGGCCCGGCCGGCCGTCGGCATAGGCCGGGTCCACAAGTCGCTGGAGCGGGAGGAGTGGATAATAGGCCCTATGTCGACAACCAGTGCCGTCGGCATAGAGAGGAGGCCTATGCCGACGGCCAGCCGTGAGGCATAGATGGCAACCACATTTTTTTAAGAAATAGTCCCACCTCGCCCAGGGACAAGAAATTATTACATTTTTAATATATTCAGTTATTACATTTTTAGATTTTTAGTTTATCAGTGTGCATGGGACCCGGTTGCGGCGCTTAGTGACACGGCGGCGACACCATGAGGGGGGCACACGGAGCCGCGTGCCCCTGGGGTAGCAATGCCACCGAGCATCGCACCGGACCTCATACATGTTGTACGGTGTGGTGGCATGTCCAAGAGGCGGCAGCGTCTCGAGTGTGCCCCCCCCCTCACACGCCGCCGCCCGCCCGGCACTGGAGGCGAGAGAGACGCGCCGGGTCTACCGGAGGGGATCTTGCCGTGGGTCCGCCCGGATGTTGCTCCAAAGTGTTCCTATGGGCTGACCTAACACAACCGGTGGATACGTTCACCGTCAAAGCCCGTCTGCAAACTCAAAGGGTAGATCCCGTGGTCAAACGCTACTGAGGTTAGGCGGGGACGGGCCCTAGGGGTGTAGCAATGCCGCAGAGGCGTCGCACCGGGCCCTCATACATGCGGGGTGGTGCAGTGGCATGTCCGAAGAAGGCGCAGCGTCTCGGGTGTGCCCCCTCTCATGGACGGCGCGCCAGCCTTTGGAGGAGGAGGAACGGACGCGCCGGGTCTACGGAGGGATCTTGCCGTGGAGTCCGCCCGGATGTTGCTCCAAAGTGTTCCTATGGGCTTACCTAACACAACCGGGTGGAGAAGCCCACCGTCAAATCCCGTCTGCAAAGTCAAAGGGCTAGATCCGGTGGTCAAACGCTTCTGTGGTTAGGCGGGGACGGGGCCCCTGGAGGGTAGCAATGCCACCGAGGCGTCGCATCGGGCCCTCATACATGCGGGGTGGTGTGGTGGCATGTCCGAAGAGGCGGCACGCGTCTCCGTGTGGCCCCTCACGGACGGCGATGACACACGGTAGTAGACGTTCTGCCGAAACGATGCGGCGTGAATATTATTAAATACTCGGAGCGCGATAAAATCATGAGTTTTTTGCATGACGTGGGCACATGTGCTATAGGACCGATGGTAATTTTTTATAATTTTTCGTGATGGAGAAGTATCTGAACACTTCCCTCTACGCGGATTGCTCTTCGCGCGTCTACGATCGTGGCGGCGGCCTCCGGGGCCAGCATACCGTCAAATCTTGCGTGGCGGCCTCTCACAAGTCTGGAAGTGTTGTGGCGGTTGCAAATGCCCGACGCTGCGTCTCCGGTGTGCCCCCCTCACGGACGGCGCGCCGCCGCACCTGAAGGGGAAGCACGGACGCGTCGGGTCTACACGGAGTGGATGTAGCTGTGGGTTTGGCCCGGATGTTGCTCCGGGTGTCCCTATGGGCGAATCGACACAACTGGTGGAGAGGTCCACCGCTCAAAGCCCGTCCGTGGGAAGTCAAAGGCTAGATCTCGTGGTCAACCGCTCCGAGGTTAGGCGGGGCCAGGGCCTGGGGTAGCAATGCCACCGGAGCCGTCGCCGGCCCCTCATACATGCAGGGTGGTGTGGTGGCATGTCCAAGAGGCGGCACACGTCTCGGGGTTCGGCCCCCCTCACGGACGGCGCCCGCCCGCCCGGCTTTGGAGGGGGAAGCAGACGCGTCGGGTCTACAAGGAGGGATCTTCTTTGTGGGTCCGCCCGGATGTTGCTCCAAAGTGGTCCTATGGGCTGACCTAACACAACCGGGTGGAGAGGCCCACTAGTCAAATCTCGTCCGTGCAAAGTCAAAGGGCTAGATCCGGTGGTCAAACACTACAGGGTTAGGCGGGACGGGGGCCCTGGGGGGTAGCAATGCCACCGGTGTTGGGGAACGTTGCAGAAAATTAAAAATTTTCCTACGGTTTCACCAAGATCCATCTATGAGTTCATCTAAGCAACGAGTCATGGGAGAGTGATTGCATCTGCATACCCTTGTAGATCGCTAAGTGGAAGCGTTCAAGAGAACGGGGTTGAAGGAGTCATACTCATCGTGATCCAAATCACCGGAGATCCTAGTGCCGAACGGACGGCACCTCCGCGTTCAACACACGCAGACAGCCGGTGGCGTCTCCCACGCCTTGATCCAGCAAGGAGAGGGAGAGGTTGAGGAAGACTCCGTCCAGCAGCAGCACAACGGCGTGGTGGTGGTGGAGGAGCGTGGCAATCCTGCAGGGCTTCGCCAAGCACCGCGGGAGAGGAGGAGGAGGAGGAGAGGCAGGGCTGCGCCATGGAGAGGTGAAAAACTCTTGTGTTGGCAGCCCCAAAACCCTCAAATATATATAGGGGGAGAGGGAGGGCTGCGCCCGCACCTAGGGTTCCACCCTAGGGGCGGCGGCCAGCCCAGATCCCATCTGGTGGGCGGCCAAGGGGGAAGAGGGAAACTTGCCCCAAGCTGGGTGGGCGCCTCCCCAAAACCCTAGGCGCCTTGGGCCCTTGTGGGGCGCACCCAAGACCTGGGGCTGGTCCCTCCCACACTTGGCCCATGCTGCCCTCCGGGATGGTGGCCCCACTTGGTGGACCCCAGGACCTCCCGGTGGTCCCAGACATTACCGATAAAACCGAAACTTTTCCGGTGACCAAAACAGACTTCCCATATATAAATCTTTACCTTGGACCATTCCTGAACTCCTCGTGACGTCCGGGATCTCATCCGGACTCAACAACATTCGGCAACCACATACAAACTTCCTTTATAACCCTAGCGTCATCGAACCTTAAGTGTGTAGACCCTACGGGTTCGGGAACCATCTGCGCATATGACCGAGACGTTCTCCGGTCAATAACCAACAGCGGGATCTGGATACCCATGTTGGCTCCCACATGTTCCATGATGATCTCATCGGATGAACCACGTGATGGGGAACGTAGTAATTTCAAAAAATTTCCTACGATCACGCAAGACCATGGTGATGGCATAGCAACGAGAGGGAAGAGTGTCCGTCCACGCACTCGTGAGACCGAAGCGGAAGCGTTATAACAAGGCGGTTGATGTAGTCAGACGTCTTCACGATCCGACCGATCCAAGCACCGAACGTCACGGCACCTCCGAAGTTCTGCACATCGCTCACTCGATGACGATCCCCGGACTCGATCCAAAGCAAAGTGTCGGGATGAGTTCCACAAGACGACGGCGCAGTGACGATGTTGATGCTCCACCGACGCAGGGCTTCGCCTAAGCTCATGACGATATGACTTCTCCAGCGAGGCTTCGCCTAAGCTCCATGACGATATGACCGAAGTGGAATATGGTGGAAGGGCACCGCACACGGCTAAGGAAAGATCCGTAGATCAACTTGTGTCTCTTGGGGTGCCCCCCCCTGTATATAAAGGAGGCAAGGGGAGGTGGCCGGCCCTAGGGGAGGCGCGCAAGGAGGAGTCCTACTCCCACCGAGTAGGACTCCCCCTCTCCTAGTTGGACTAGGATTGGAGGAGGGAAGAGGGAAGGCGCCGCCCCTTCCTTGTCCTATTCGGACTAGAGGGGGAGGGCGCGCAGCCCACCTTGGCTGGCCCTTCCTCTTCTCTCCTATGGCCCATTAGGCCCATGGACCTCCCGGGGTTCCGGTAACCTCCTGCATCTCTAAGAAATCCCGATTTCACCCGGAACACTTCCGATGTCCAAATGTAGGCTTCCAATATATCAATCTTTATGTCTCGACCATTTCGAGACTCCTCGTCATGTCCGTGATCACATCCGGACTCGAACAAACTTCGTGCATCAATACTTATAAACTCATAATGAACTGTCATCGAAGCGTTAGCGTGCGGACCCTACGGGTTCGAGAACTATGTAGACATGACCTAGAACCATTCTCGGTCAATAACCAATAGCGGAACCTGGATGCCCATATTGGTTCCTACATATTCTACGAAGATCTTTATCGGTCAAACCGCATAACGACATACGTTGTTCCCTTTGTCATCGGTATGTTACTTACCCGAGATTCGATCGTCGGTATCCAATACCTAGTTCAATCTAGCATTCTGGGTAAGTCTCTTTACTCGCTCAGTAATACATCATCTCACAACTAACTCATTAGTTGTAATGCTTGCAAGGCTTAAGTGATGTGTATTACCGAGAAGGCCTAGAGATACCTCTCCCATAATCGGAGTGACAAAACCTAATCTCAAATACGCCAACCCAACAAGTACCTTTGGAGACACCTGTAGTACTCCTTTATAATCACCCGATTACGTTGTGGACGCTTGGTAGTACCTAAAGTGTTCCTCCCAGAACGGAGTTGCATAATCTCATAGTTATAGGAACATGTATGGGTCATGAAGAAAGCATTAACATACTAAACGATCAAGTGTTAAGCTAACGGAATGGGTCATGTCAACCAGATCATTCAACCAATGATGTGACCTTGTTAATCAAATAACAACTCCTTGTTTATGGTTAGGAAACATAACCATCTTTGATTAACAAGCTAGTCAAGTAGAGGCATACTAGTGACATCTTTGTTTGTCTATATATTCACACATGTATTATGTTTCCGGTTAATACAATTCTAGCATGAATAATAAACCTTTATCATGATATAAGGAAATAAATAATAACTTTATTATTGCCTCTAGGGCATATTTCCTTCAGTCTCCCACTTGCACTAGAGTCAATAATCTAGATTACAAAGTGATGATCCTAACACCCATGGAGTCTTGGTGTTGATCATGTTTTGCTCGTGGAAGAGGCTTAGTCAACGGGTCTGCAACATTCAGATCCGTATGTATTTTGCAAATCTCTATGTCTCCCACTTGGACTTGGTCCCGAATGGAATTGAAGCGTCTCTTGATATGCTTGGTCCTCTTGTGAAATCTGGATTCCTTTGCCAAGGCACTTGCACCAGTATTGTCACAGAAGATCTTCATCGGTCCCGATGCACTAGGTATGACACCTAGATCGGAAATGAACTCTTTCATCCAGACTCCTTCATTCGCCGCTTCCGAGCAGCTATGTACTCCGCTTCACATGTAGATCCCGCCACGACGCTTTGTTTAGAACTGCACCAACCGACAGCTCCACCATTTAATAAAAACACGTATCCGGGTTTGCGATTTAGAATCGTCTGATCGAGGTCAAAGCTTGCATCGACGTAACCATTTACGACTAGCTCTTTGTCACCTCCATATATGAGAAACATATCCTTAGTCCTTTTCGTGTATTTCAGGATGTTCTTGACCGCTGTCCGATGATCCATTCCTGGATTACTTTGGTACCTTCCTGCCAAGCTTACAGCTAAGCATACGTCAGTCTGGTACACGACATTGCATACATGATAGAGCCTATGGCTGAAGCATAGGAACATCTTTCATTTTCTCTCTATCTTCTGCGTGGTCGGGCATTGAGTCCGACTCAATCTTACACCTTGCAACACATGTAAAAACCTTTCTTTGCTCGATCCATTTTGAACTTTTTCAAAACTTTATCAAGGTATGTGCTTTGTGAAAGTCCAATTAAGCGTCTTGATCTATCTCTATAGATCTTGATGCCCAATATGTAAGCAGCTTCACCGAGGTCTTTCATTGAAAAACTTTTATTCAAGTATCCTTTTATGCTATCCGTAAATTCTATATCATTTCCAATCAATAATATGTCGTCTACATATAATACCGTAAATGCTACAGAGCTCCCACTCACTTTCTTGTAAATACAAAGCTTCTCCAAAAGTCCAGACAAACCCATATGCTTTGATCACACTATCAAAGCGTTTATTCCAACTCCGAGAGGCTTGCACTGCACCATAAATTGATCGCTGGAGCTTGCACACTTTGTTAGCACCTTTTGGATCGACAAAACCTTCGTTGCATCATATACAACTCTTCTTCTAGAAATCCATTCAAGAATGCAGTTTTACATCCATTTGCCAAATTTCATAATCATAAAATGCGGCAATTGCTAACATGATTCGGACAGACTTAAGCATCGCTACGGGTGAGAAAGTCTCATCGTAGTCAACCCCTTGAACTTGTCGAAAACCTTTCGCAACAAGTCGAGCTTTGTAGACAGTTATATTACCATCGGCGTCGGTCTTCTTCTTAAAGATCCATTTATTTTCAATGGCTTGCCGATCATCGGGCAAGTCAACCAAAGTCCATACTTTGTTCTCATACATGGATCCCATCTCAGATTTCATGGCTTCCGACCATTTTGCGGAATCTGGGCTCACCATCGCTTCTTCATAGTTTGTAGGTTCGCCATGGTCAAGTAACATGACTTCCGAATAGGATTACCGTACCACTCTGGTGCGTATTTTACTCTGGTTGACCTCTACGAGGTTCAGAGTAACTTGATCTCAAGTTTCATGATCATCATCATTAGTTTCCTCACTAATTGGTGTAGTTGTCACAGAACCATTTCTTGTGATGAACTACTTTCCAATAAGGGAGCAGAATCTGATTATCTCATCAAGTTCTACTTTCCTCCCACTCACTTCTTTCGAGAGAAACTCCTTCTCTAGAAAGGATCCGAATTTAGCAACGAAAATCTTGCCTTCAGATCTGTGATAGAAGGTGTACCCAACAGTTTCCTTTGGGTATCCTATGAAGACACATTTTTCCGATTTGGGTTCGAGCTTATCTGGTTGAAGTTTCTTTACATAAGCATCGCAGCCCCAAACTTTAAGAAACGACAACTTTGGTTTCTTGCCAAACCACAGTTCATAAGGCGTCGTCTCAACGGATTTTGACGGTGTTCTATTCAACGTGAATGCGGCCGTCTCTAAAGCATAACCCCAAAGCGATAGCGGTAAATCGGAAATAGACATCATAGATCGCACCATATCTAGTAAAATACGATTACGGCGTTCGGACACGCCATTTCTCCGTGGTGTTCGGGTGGCGTGAGTTGCTGAAACTATTCCACATTGTTTCAAATGTAAACCAAACTCGTAACTCAAATATTCTCCTCCACGATCAGATCGTAGAAATTTTATTCTCTTGTTACGATGATTTTCCACTTCACTCTGAAATTCTTTGAACTTTTCAAATGTTTCAGATTTGTGTTTCATTAAGTAGATATACCCATATCTGCTCAAATCATCTGTGAAGGTGAGAAAATAACGATACCCGCCAAGTGCCTCAACATTCATTGGACCACAAACATCGGTATGTATGATTTCCAACAAATCAGTTGCTCGCTCCATAGTTCGGAGAACGGCGTTTTGGTCATCTTGCCCATGAGGCACGGTTCATAAGTACCAAGTGATTCATAATCAAGTGATTCCGAAGCCCATCGGTATGGAGTTTCTTCATGCTTTACACCGATATGACCTAAACGGCGGTGCCACAAATAAGTTGCACTATCATTATCAACTCTGCATCTTTTGGCTTCAACATTATGAATATGTGTATCACTACCGCCGAGATTCAACAAGAATAGACCATTCTTCAAGGGTGCATGACCATAAAAGATATTACTCATATAAATAGAACAACCATTATTCTCTCTCGATTTAAATGAATAACCGTCTCGCATTAAACAAGATCCAGATATAATGTTCATGCTCAACGCCGCACCAAATAACAATTATTTAGGTCTAAAACTAATCCCGAAGGTAGATGTAGAGGTAGCGTGCCGATCGCGATCACATCGACTTTGGAACCATTTCCAACGCATCGTCACCTCGTCCTTAGCCAATCTTCGCTTAATCCGTAGTTCCTGTTTGAGTTGCAAATATTAGCAATGTAACCCGATTATCAAATACCTGGTACTATCATGCGAGTATTAGTAAGGTACACATCAATAACATGTATATCACATATACCTTTGTTCACCTTGCCATCCTTTTTATCCGCCAAATACTTGGGGCAGTTCCGCTTCCGATGTCCGGTGCGCTTGCGGTAAAAACACTCGATTTCGTGCTTAGGTCCGGACTTGGGTTTCTTCTCTTGATCAGCAACTTTCTTGCTGTTCTTTTGAAGTTTCCTTCTTCTTCCCTTTGCCCTTTTCTTGAAACTAGTGGTCTTGTTGATCATCAACACTTGATGCTCTTTCTTGATTTCTACCTCCGCAGCTTTTAGCATCGCGAAGAGCTCAGGAATTGTCTTAGTCATCCCTTGCATATTATAGTTCATCACGAAGCTCTTGTAGCTTGGTGGCGATGATTGGAGAATTCATCACATGACACTATCATCCGGAAGATTAACTCCCGGCTGAATTAAGTGATTGTTATACCCGGACATTTTGAGTATGTGCTCACCTTGTAACTATTCTCCTCCATCTTGCAGCTATAGAACTTATTGGAGACTTCATATCTCTCAATCCGGGCATTTGCTTGAAATATTAACTTCAACTCCTGGAACATCTCATATGCTCCATGACGTTCAAAACGTCGTTGAAGACCCGGTTCTAAGCCGTAAAGCATGGCACACTGAACTATAGAGTAGTCATCAGCTCTGCTTTGCCGACGTTCACAACTTCGGCTCAAGATCTGCAGCAGTTCGCTGTCACCCGGCGGTGCTTCCAGGGCGTAATTTTTCTGTGCAGCAATGAGGATAATCCTCAAATTCTACGGACCCGATCCGTGTAATTGCTACCATCATCTTTCAACTTTGCTTTCTCAAGGAACGCATTAAAATTCAACGGAACAACGGCCGCGAGCCATCTATCTACAAGAAACATAGACAAGCAAAATACTATCAGTACTAAGTTCATGATAAATTTAAGTTCAATTAATCATATTAAAAAACTCCCACTTAGACAGACATCTCTCTAGTCATCTAAGTGATCACGTGATCCATATCAACTAAACCATGTCCGATCATCACGTGAGATGGAGTAGTTTCGATGGTGAACATCACTATGTTGATCATATCTACTATATGATTCACGCTCGACCTTTCGGTCTCCATGTTCCAAGGCCATATCTGTTATATGCTAGGCTCGTCAAGTTTAACCTGAGTATTCCGCGTGCGCAACTGTTTTGCACCCGTTGTATTTGAACGTAGAGCCTATCACACCCGATCATCACGTGGTGTCTCAAAGACGAAGAACTTTCGCATAGCGGTGCATACTCAGGAGAACACTTCTTGATAATTTTTAGTGAGAGATCATCTTATAATGCTACCGTCAATCAAAGCAAGATAAGATGCATAAAGGATAAACATCACATGCAATCAATATAAGTGATATGATATGGTCATCATCATCTTGTGCTTGTGATCTCCATCGCCAAGCACCGTCATGATCACCATCGTCACCGGCGCGACACCTTGATCTCCATCGTAGCATCGTTGTCGTCTCGCCAACTATTGCTTCTACGACTATCGCTACTCCTTAGTGATAAAGTAAAAGCAATTACATGGCGTTGCATTTCATACAATAAAGCGACAACCATATGGCTCCTGCCATTGCCGATAACTCGGTTACAAAACATGATCATCTCATACAATAAAATATAGCATCACGTTTGACCACATCACATCACAACATGCCCTGCAAAAACAAGTTAGACGTCCTCTACTTTGTTGTTGCAAGTTTTACGTGGCTGCTACGGGCTGAGCAAGAACCGTTCTTACCTACGCATCAAAACCACAACGATAGTTTGTTAAATAGACTTCGTTTTAACCTTCTCAAGGACCGGGCGTAGCCATACTCGGTTCAACTAAAGTGAGAGAGACAGACACCCGCCGGTCACCTTTAAGCAACGAGTGCTGCTCGGGCGGTGAAACCAGTCTCGCGTAAGCGTCTGGCGTAATGTCGGTCCGGGCCGCTTCATCTCACAATACCGCTGAACCAAAGTATGACATGCCGGTAGGCGGTATGACTTGTATCGTCCACAACTCACTTGTGTTCTACTCGTGCATATGACATCAACGCATAAAACCTGGCTCGGATGCCGCGATGGGGAACGTAGTAATTTCAAAAAATTTCCTACGATCACGCAAGACCATGGTGATGGCATAGCAACGAGAGGGAAGAGTGTCCGCCCACGTACCCTCGTGAGACCGAAAGCGGAAGCGTTATAACAACGCGGTTGATGTAGTCGACGTCTTCACGATCCGACCGATCCAAGCACCGAACGACGGCACCTCCGAGTTACGCACACGTTCAGCTCGATGGCGATCCCGGACTCCGATCCAAAGCAAAGTGTCGGGGATGAGTTCCGTCAAGACGACGGCGTGGTGACGATGTTGATGCTCCACCGGCGAGGGCTTCGCCTAAGCTCATGACGATATGACTTCTCCGGCGCAGGCTTCGCCTAAGCTCATGACGATATGACGAAGTGGAATATGGTGGAAGGGGCACCGCACACGGCTAAGGAAAGATCCGTAGATCAACTTGTGTCTCTTGGGGTGCCCCTGCCTCAGATATAAAGGAGGCAAGGGGAGGTGGCCGGCCCTAGGGGAGGCGCACCAGGAGGAGTCCTACTCCCACCGAGTAGGACTCCCCCTCTCCTAGTTGGACTAGGATTGGAGGAGGAAGAGGGAAGGCGCCGCCCTTCCTTGTCCTATTCGGACTAGAGGGGGAGGCGCGCAGCCCACCTTGGCTGGCCCTTCCTCTTCTCTCCTATGGCCCATTAGGCCCATGGACCTCCCGGGGTTCCAAGAACCTCCGGTACTCCAGAAATCCCGATTTCACCGGAACACTTTCGATGTCCAAATGTAGGCTTCCAATATATCAATCTTTATGTCTCGACCATTTCGAGACTCCTCGTCATGTCCGTGATCACATCCGGACTCGAACAAACTTCTGCATCAATACTTATAAACTCATAATGAACTGTCATCGAAGCGTTAAGCGTGCGGACCCTACGGGTTCGAGAACTATGTAGACATGACCTAGAACCATTCTCGGTCAATAACCAATAGCGGAACACGGATGCCCATATTGGTTCCTACATATTCTCTGAAGATCTTTATCGGTCAAACCGTATAACGACATACGTTGTTCCCTTTGTCATCGGTATGTTACTTACCCAAGATTCGATCGTCGGTATCCAATACCTAGTTCAATCTCGTTACGGTAAGTCTCTTTACTCGCTCTGTAATACATCATCTCACAACTAACTCATTAGTTGTAATGCTTGCAAGGCTTAAGTGATGTGTATTACCGAGAAGGCCTAGAGATACCTCTCCGAGCAATCGGAGTGACAAAACCTAATCTCGAAATACGCCAACCCAACAAGTACCTTTGGAGACACTGTAGTACTCCTTTATAATCACCCGATTCACGTTGTGACGTTTGGTAGTACCAAAGTGTTCCTCCGGTGGCAGGAGTTGCATAATCTCATAGTTATAGGAACATGTATGGGTCATGAAGAAAGCATTAACATACTAAACGATCAAGTGTTAAGCTAACGGAATGGGTCATGTCAACCAGATCATTCAACCAATGATGTGACCTTGTTAATCAAATAACAACTCCTTGTTTATGGTTAGGAAACATAACCATCTTTGATTAACAAGCTAGTCAAGTAGAGGCATACTAGTGACATACTGTTTGTCTATATATTCACACATGTATTATGTTTCCGGTTAATACAATTCTAGCATGAACAATAAACCTTTATCATGATATAAGGAAATAAATAATAACTTTATTATTGCCTCTAGGGCATATTTCCTTCACCACGATGTCAAGGACTTAATCGATCCCGTATACAATTCCCTTTGTCTAACGGTATTGTACTTGCCCGAGATTCGATCGTCGGTATACCGATACCTTGTTCAATCTCGTTACCGGCAAGTCTCTTTACTCGTTCCGTAACACATCATCCCGTGATCAACCCCTTGGTCACATTGTGCACATTATGATGATGTCCTACCGAGTGGGCCGAGATACCTCTCCGTTTACACGGAGTGACAAATCCAGTCTCGCTTCGTGCCAACCCAACAGACACTTTCGGAGATACCAGTAGTGCACCTTTATAGCCACCCGATTCACGTTGTGACGTTTGGTACACCCAAAGCATTCCTACGGTATCTGGGAGTTGCACAATCTCATGGTCTAAGGTTAAGATACTTGACATTAGAAAAGCTTTAGCATACGAACTACGATCTTTGTGCTAGGCTTAGGATTGGGGTCTTGTCCATCACATCATTCTCCTAATGATGTGATCCCGTTATCAACGACATCCAATGTCCATGGTCAGAAACCGTAACCATCTATTGATCAACGAGCTAGTCAACAGAGGCTTACTAGGGACATGGTGTTGTCTATGAATCCACACATGTATCTGAGTTTCCTTTCAATACAATTATAGCATGGATAATAAACGATTATCATGAACAAGGAAATATAATAATAACTAATTTATTATTGCGTCTAGGGCATATTTCCAACAGTCTCCCACTTGCACTAGAGTCAATAATCTAGTTCACATCGCCATGTGATTAACACTCACAGGTCACATCGCCATGTGACCAACATCCAAAGAGTTTACTAGTTTCATTAAACTAGTTCACATCATCATGTGATTAAGACTCAATGAGTTCTGGGGTTTGATCATGTTTTGCTTGTGAGAGAGGTTTTAGTCAACGGATCTGAACCTTTCAGATCCGTGTGTGCTTTGCAAATTTCTAGGTCATATTATAAATGCTGCTTCCACGCTCCATTTGAAACTATTCCAAATGGTTGCTCCACTATACGTATCTCGTTTGCTACTCAGAGTCACTCGGATAGGTGTTAAAGCTTGCATCGACGTAACCCTTTACGGTGAACTCTTTATCACTTCCATAATCGAGAAACATGTCCTTATTTACTCCAAGGACAATTTTGACCGCTGTCCAATGATCCATTCCTGGATCACTCTTGTACCCCCCTTGCCGGACTCATGGCAAGGCACACTTCCAGTCACGGTACACATCATAGCATACTCTGAGCCTATGTCGAAGCATAGGGGCGACCTTAAATCCTTTCTCTCTCTTCTGCCGTGGTCGAGCTTTAACTCTTAACTTCATACCTTACAACTCAGGCAAGAACTCCTTCTTTGGTCGATCCATCTTGAACACCTTCAAGATCATGTCAAGGTATGTGCTCATTTGAAAGTACCATTTAGCGGTTTTTATCTATCCTCATAGATCTTGATGCTCAATGTTCAAGTAGCTTAATTCAGGTTTTCTATTGAAAAACACTTTTCAAATAACCCTATATGCTTTCCAGAAATTCTACATCATTTCTGATTAACAATATGTCAACAACATATACTTATCAGAAATTCTATAGTGCTCCCACTCACTTCTTTGGAAATACAAGTTTCTCATAAACTTGGTATAGACCCAAAATCTTTGATCATCTCATCAAAGCGTACATTCCAACTCCAAGATGCTTACTCCAGTCCTTAGAAGGATAGCTGGAGCTTTGCATACTTGTTAGCATCTTCGTGATTGACAAAACCTTCGGTTTTATCACATACAACCTTTCCTCAAGTATAACGTCGAGGAAACAATGTTTTGACATCCTATCTGCAAGATTTCATCAATCATGCGATAGAATCGCTAATCCAATTCCAACAAACTCTTAGCATCGCTACGGTGAGAAAGCCTCACCGTAGTCAACTCCTTGAACTTGTCGGAAAACATATTTAATGACAAGTCGAGCTTTCTTAATGGTGATACTTACCATCATTGTCATTCTTCCTTTTAAAATCCATCTTTACCCAACGTCCTTACGACCATCAAGTATTTCTTCCAAAGTCATGGATCTTCTCTCGGATGTTATGGCCTCGAGCCATTCGTCGGAATCCGGGCCCACCATCGCTTCTCCATAGCTCGTAGGTTCATTGTTGTCTAGCAACATGACCTTCAAGACATGATTACTGTACCATTTGAAGTAGTACGCATCCTTGTCACCCCTCGAGGTTCGGTAGTGACTTGATCCGGGTTACATGATCACTATCATAAGCTTCTACTTCAATTGGCGTAGGTTCCACAGAACAACTTCACGTGCCTCGCTACACACTAGTTGAAGTGATGGTTCAACAACCTCATCAAGTCTCCACCATCCTCCCACTCAATTCTTTCGAGAGAAACTTTTCCTCGAGAAAGGACCTGATTCAAGAAACAATCCCTATTGCTTTCGGATCTGAATTAGGAGGAATACCCAACTGTTTTGGGTGTCCTATGAAGATGTATTTTATCCGCTTTGGGTTTGAGCTTATCAACCTGAAACTTTTTCACATAAGCATTGTAGCCCCAAACTTTCAAGAAACGACAACTTAGGTTTCTCCAAACCATAGTTCAAACGGTGTCGTCTCAACGGAATTACGTTGTGCCCTATTAAAGTGAGTGCGGTTGTCTCTAATGCCTAACCCATGAACGATAGTGGTAATTCGATAAGAGACATCATGGTACGCACCATATCCAATAGGGTGCAACTATGATGTTCGGACACACCATCACACTATGGTGTTCGGTAGCGGTATTTATTGTGAAACAATTTCCACAATGTCTTAATTGCGTGCCAAAGCTCAGAACTCGGATACTCATCTCTATGATCATATCATAGACATTTTATCCTCTTGTCACGATGATCTTCAACTTCACTCTGAAATTACTTGAACCATTCAATAATTCAGACTTGTGTTTCATCAAGTAAATATACTCAACATCTACTCAAATCATCGTGAAGTAAGAACATAACGATATTCCTTTGCATGCCTCAGCACTCATTGGACTGCACACATCAAAATGTGTTACTTCCAACATGTTGCTATCTTGTTCCATCTTCTTGAAAATGAGGCTTTTCACCATCTTGCCCATGTGGTATGATTTGCATATCTCAAGTGATTCAAAATCAAGTGAGTCCAAACGATCCATCTGCATGGAGTTTCTTCATGCGTATACACCAATAGAAATGGTTCGCATGTCTCAAACTTTTCAAAAGCAGTGAGTCCAAAGATCCATCAACATGGAGCTTCTTCATGCGTTTTACACCAATATGACTTACATGGCAGTGCCACAAGTAAGTGGTACTATCGTTACTATCTTATATCTTTTGGCATGAAAATGTGTATCACTACGATCGAGATTCAATAAACCATTCTTTTAGGTGCAAGACCATTGAAGGTTTTATTCAAATAAATAGCGTAACCATTATTCTCCTTAAATGAATAATCAGACAAGTGCGATAGACATAATCCAATCATGTCTATGCTCAACATAAACACCAAATAACAATTATTTAGGTTTAACACAAATCTCGATGGTAGAGGGAGCAAGCGATGCTTGATCACATCAACCTTTGGACACACTTCCAACACATATCGTCAGCTCACCTTTAGCTAGTCTCCGTTTATTCCGTAGCTCTTTTATTTCGAGTTACTAACACTTAGCAACCGAACCGGTATCTCAATAACCTGGTGCTACTAGGAGTACTAGTAAAGTACACATTAACATAACGTATATCCAATATACTTCTATCGACCTTGCCAGCCTTCTCATCTACCAAGTATCTAGGGTAATTCTGCTCCAATGGCTGTTCCTCTTATTACAGAAGCACTTAGTCTCGGGTTCGGGTTCAACCACAGGTTTCTTCTTTGAGCAAAGAATCGATTTGCCGTTTCATGAAGTACCCTTCTTGCCCTTGCCCTTCTTGAAACTAGTGGTTTCACTAACCATCAACAATTGATGCTCCTTCTTGATTTCTACATTCACGGTGTCGAACATTGCGAATAGCTCAAGGATCATCATATCTATCCCTGATATGTTATAGTTCATCACGAAGCTCTAGTAGCTTGGTGGCAATGTCTTTGGAGAAACATCACTATCTCATCTGGAATATTAGCCCCCACTCGATTCAAGTGATTGTTGTACCCAGACAATCTGAATACAAGCTCAACGATTGAGATCTTCTCCCTTAGTTTGTAGGCTAGAAAAACTCGTCGGAGGTCTCATACCTCTTGACGTGGGCACGAGCCTGAAATCCCAATTTCAGCCCTCAGAACATCTCATATGTTCCGCGACGTCAAAAACGTCTTTGGTGCCTCAATTCTAAGCCGTTTAACATTACCGAACTATCACGTAGTCATCAAAACGTGTGTGTCAGATGTTCGCAACATCCACAGACCACGTTCGAGGTCCAGCACACCGAGCAATGCATTAAGGACATAAGCCTTCTCATCGTCCGCATAATAATCGCCATCGTCAACTTTCAACTATATTTTCTCTAGGAACATATCTAAACAGTGGAACTAAAGCGCGAGCTTATGATATAATTTGCAAAGATCTTTTGACTATGTTCAGGATAATTAAGTTCATCTCATGAACTCCCACTCGAATAGACATCCCTCTAGTCATCTAAGTGATTACATGATCCGAGTCAACTAGGCCGTGTCCGATCATCACGTGAGATGGACTAGTCATCATCGGTGAACATCTTCATGTTGATCGTATCTACTATACGACTCATGCTCGACCTTCGGTCTCTTGTGTTCCGAGGCCATGTCTGCATACATGCTAGGCTCGTCAAGTTAACCTAAGTGTTTTCGTGTGTAAATCTGGCTTACACCCGTTGTATGTGAACGTAAGAATCTATCACACCCGATCATCACGTGGTGCTTGAACGACGAACTTTCGCAACGGTGCACGCTTAGGGGAACACTTTCTTGAAATTTTAATGAGGGATCATCTTATTTACTACCGTCGTTCTAAGCAAATAAGATGCATAAACATGATAAACATCACATGCAATCAAATAGTAACATGATATGGCCAATATCATTTTGCTCCTTTTGATCTCCATCTTAGGGTATCAATGATCATCATCATAAAACGCATGACACCATTATCTCCATCATCATCATCTCCATAAACGTGTCTCCATTAAGATGTCTCGCAAACTTATTACTTCTACTACTATGGCTACCGTTAGCAATAAAGTAAAGTAATTACATGGCGTTTGTTCAATGACACGCAGGTCATACAATAAATTAAGACAACTCCTATGGCTCCTGCCGGTTGTCATACTCATCGACATGCAAGTCGTGATTCCTATTACAAGAACATGATCAATCTCATACATCACATATCATTCATCACATTCTTCTTGGCCATATCACATCACATAGCATACCCTGCAAAAACAAGTTAGACGTCCTCTAATTGTTGTTTGCATGTTTTACGTGGCTGCTATGGGTTTCTAGCAAGAACGTTTCTTACCTACGCAACACCACAACGTGATATGCCAATTGCTATTTACCCTTCATAAGGACCCTTTTCATCGAATCCGTTCCGACTAAAGTGGGAGAGGCGGCACCCGCTAGCCACGTTATGCACCAAGTGCATGTCACCGGTGGAACCTGTCTCATGTAAGTGTATGCGTGTAAGGTCGGTCCGGGCGCTTCATCCCACAATACCGTCGAAACAAGATTGGACTAGTAACGGTAAGCATATTGAACATCATCAACGCCCACAACTACTTTGTGTTCTACTCGTGCAAAGAATCTACGCAATAGACCTAGCTCATGATGCCACTTTGTTGGGAACGTTGCAGAAAATTAAAATTTTTCCTACGGTTGCACCAAGATCCATCTATGAGTTCATCTAAGCAACGAGTCATGGGAGAGTGATTGCATCTACATACCCTTGTAGATCGCTAAGCGGAAGCGTTCAAGAGAACGGGGTTGAAGGAGTCATACTCATCGTGATCCAAATCACCGGAGATCCTAGTGCCGAACGGACGGCACCTCCGCGTTCAACACACGTACAGCCGGTGGCGTCTCCCACGCCTTGATCCAGCAAGGAGAGAGGGAGAGGTTGAGGAAGACTCCGTCCAGCAGCAGCACAACGGCGTGGTGGTGGTGGAGGAGCGTGGCAATCCTGCAGGGCTTCGCCAAGCACCGCGGGAGAGGAGGAGGAGGAGAGGGAGGGCTGCGCCCCCACCTAGGGTTCCACCCTAGGGGCGGCGGCCAGCCCAGATCCCATCTGGTGGGGCGGCCAAGGGGGGGAAGAGGGGAAACTTGCCCCCCAAGCTAGGTGGGCGCCTCCCAAAACCCTAGGCGCCTTGGGCCCTTGTGGGGGGGCGCACCAGCCCACCTGGGGCTGGTCCCCTCCCACACTTGGCCCATGCTGCCCTCTGGGGATGGTGGCCCCACTTGGTGGACCCCCGGGACCCTCCCGGTGGTCCCGGTACGTTACCGATAAAACCCGAAACTTTTCCGGTGACCAAAACAGGACTTCCCATATATAAATCTTTACCTTCGGACCATTCCGGAACTCCTCGTGACGTCCGGGATCTCATCCGGGACTCCGAACAACATTCGGCAACCACATACAAACTTCCTTTATAACCCTAGCGTCATCGAACCTTAAGTGTGTAGACCCTACGGGTTCGGGAACCATCTGCGCATATGACCGAGACGTTCTCCGGTCAATAACCAACAGCGGGATCTGGATACCCATGTTGGCTCCCACATGTTCCACGATGATCTCATCGGATGAACCACGATGTCAAGGACTTAATCGATCCCGTATACAATTCCCTTTGTCTAACGGTATTGTACTTGCCCGAGATTCGATCGTCGGTATACCGATACCTTGTTCAATCTCGTTCTGCAAGTCTCTTTACTCGTTCCGTAACACATCATCCCGTGATCAACCCCTTGGTCACATTGTGCACATTATGATGATGTCCTACCGAGTGGGCCAGAGATACCTCTCCGTTTACACGGAGTGACAAATCCAGTCTCGATTCGTGCCAACCCAACAGACACTTTCGGAGATACCGTAGTGCACCTTTATAGCCACCCGATTACGTTGTGGCGTTTGGTACACCCAAAGCATTCCTACGGTATCCGGGAGTTGCACAATCTCATGGTCTAAGGTTAAGATACTTGACATTAGAAAAGCTTTAGCATATGAACTACGATCTTTGTGATAGGCTTAGGATTGGGGTCTTGTCCATCACATCATTCTCCTAATGATGTGATCCCGTTATCAACGACATCCAATGTCCATGGTCAGGAAACCGTAACCATCTATTGATCAACGAGCTAGTCAACAGAGGCTTACTAGGGACATGGTGTTGTCTATGAATCCACACATGTATCTGAGTTTCCTTCCAATACAATTATAGCATGGATAATAAACGATTATCATGAACAAGGAAATATAATAATAAATAATTTATTATTGCCTCTAGGGCATATTTCTAACAACCGGAGCGTCGCATCGGGCCCTCATACATGCGGGGTGGTGTGGTGGCATGTCCGAAGAGGCGGCACGCATCTCCGGGGTGTGGCCCCCCTCACGGACGGCGATAACACGGAAGTAGACGTTCAAACGATGCGGCGTGAATATTATTAAATACTCGGAGCGCGATAAAATCATGAGTTTTTTACATGACGTGGGCACATGTGCTATAGGACCGATGGTAATTTTTCATAATTTTTCGTGATGGAGAAGTATCGGAACACTTCCCTCTACGCGGATTGCTCTTCGCGCGTCTACGACTGTGGCTGGCCTCGCGGCTAGCATACCGTCAAATCTTGCGTGGCGGCCTCTCACAAGTCTGGAAGTGTTGTTGCGGTTGCAAATGCCGGCCGCAGCGTCTCGAGTGTGCCCCCCCCTCACAGACGGCGCCCGCCCCCGGCACAGAGAAGCGGAAACGTCGGGTCTGCGGAGTGGATGTAGCTGTGTGTTAGGTCAGCCCATAGGAACACTCTGGAGCAACATCCGGGCCAGACCTACAAGATCCCTCCGTAGACCCGACGCGTCTGCTTCTCCAAAGCCGGGCGCGGCGTCTGCGTGAGGGCACACTTTACACGCTGCGTGCCGCCTTCTTCAGACATGCCACCACACCACCCGCATGTATGAGGGCCGGTGACGCCTCGGTGGCATTGCTACCCCCCCAAGGCCCCTGGCCCCGCTTAAGCTCAGAAGGCGTTTGACCACGCGATCTAGCCCTTTGACTTTGCACGGACGGGCTTTGACGATGGACCTCCCCACCCGGTTGTGTTAGGTCAGCCCATAGGAACACTCTGGAGCAACATCCGGGCGGACCCACAAAGAAGATCCCTCCGTAGACCCGACGCCGCCTGCTTCCTCCGGTGCCGGCGGCAACGCCGTCCGTGAGGGGGGGGGCACACCCCGGAGCCCCAAGATGGGCGACTACGCATGCATGAACACTTTCACATATGCATCGGGACCCGTGCGATGTTTCGGTGACATAGCTACACCCCGAATCCCCCCAACCGTAATTCCTTCCGTGTCGTTTCCCCCTCCGTGACACGGCGATAGCGACGTTAAATAGAACGGGGGCAATCGATATACCATCGGGTATGTTTTTTTAGATAAGGCATAATTATCTTATACAAAAACAAAAACTAAAATAAAGTAAAAATAACAAAACAGAGTAAAAATAAAAAAATAAAGTAAAATACATGTATGCCGACGGCTAGGCCGTCGGCATATCTGTGCACACACGGAGGTTGTCCCACGGATCGATGATGTGGCGTGGCACACAGATCGGTGACGTGGCAGAGGGGCCTATGCCGACGGCTTCGCCGTAGGCATACCTCTACCGCCAGATATCTTGACGGCCGCCGTTACCACCGTCGGCGTGGGATCAACGCCGTCAAATGGTCGGCCCGACCGGCAGGTGGGCCCGGCTATGCCGACGACCTGTCCTATGCCGACGGGCCCCGTGAGGGCGCATTTCACGGGCGGTCCCGACGGCCTGGTCTATGCCGGCGGCCCCGTCGGCATAGATGAATGTATGCCGACGGCTTTTCTACGCCTACGGCCTTTCCTTGGCCGTCGGCATAGGTCCATAGATGCCGACGGGGGCCGTCGGCATAGAGTTGGCCGTCGGCAACCCCAGTTTTTCTGGTAGTGACTTGGCGCACCAGAGAATCCGCACTGCTGGATTTGTCGAGAGAGAACTGAGGGCAGCACATCCCATGCCTTTTTTCTGCAGCAGCTACACTTGGTTTACCAACTCACACACACACGAAACTGATAACAAGTTGGCACACGACCTGATAACAATAGCACACATGAACTGACAAACAAGAGCACACCGGTGATTAACATAATATAAATCGATTGTCGTTTTTTCCATTTGTTAAGTTGCTTTTTTCCTTCGAACCTTTACTGCTATGATTTTTTTTGCAAACTTTTCCCCTTGAGTCAGATATTAGTCTATTCTTAATTTTTAATTTATGGTACTTATGGTACTAGAGAGTTTGTACTTCTCAAAAAATAATCACTCGATGTTCTTTTAGTTTTAGTTTTTAATTTTCTTTCTCATCCTTATCCTTATTGTCAATGTCATCACCATCATACTTTTATGGTTTATATAGTTGAAAGGACATACATTTTTACCATTCCTTCTTTTAAAAACTTATGTTTTCCTCTCCAAAACTTCCTACCTGGAGAGAATATTCATGAACTTACAATATTTCTTCTATGTGGAATACACAAGATCTCCTCAATGGGCCATGATGCAGGCATCACCGCAGGCAATACTTGGCGCACCAGATTACCTGTATTGTTGGGTTTGTCGAGAGAGGACCGAGGGAACACGTCGGCGTTGGGGTGGCGGATGCAAGTATTGGAGTTCAGCCTAAAATCACAAGAGAATGGATCAAAATGTAATTTTAAATCTTAATACTGACGACTATTTGATCCAGTTTCCTTTACATACAAGATTCATTCAGTCCTACACAAGTAATGCCCGACCACCTTCACTTGAAACAACCAGCAGCCACAATCTGCTGGAACTCAACTGGAGCACAAACTCCACCTCTAAAACAATCTGGTGTCCCAGTTTGTTTACCATATTCATTTACATTACATTGCAGAAAAACAATTCCATCCAGCTAGTTCAGTTCATGTCAAGCATCATCAAGCAACAGGATCACGTGTGGAAGACGATGGGCGGCTCGCGCATGCGGGCTTGAACTGCTCGCCGGCTGCCACTGATGGCTATCAATCATGCAAAATCTTGACCAAAAAATCACATTTTTCACATGAAACCAAACTCTTGAACTTGCTCCACGACAATCTCTGGACCTCCTACAACGACAGTATATATATCATACATTATTTTTCTCTCTCTGTTCAATCATGCACCCAAAAAATTAAAACACAACAAAATACCAGTTGTTTGGCTCCCAAACCTCCTGCATATTTTTTTGAACTGATGTTCTTTCTGTCATTGTACTGTTGTTGAACAAACCACTCTGCTGCCAAGTCTGCACCCTTCAAGTACCTGCATGAGTACAATTTTTTAAGAATAGTACAAGATAGTAAGGTTGCAAGTTCAAATTGTCAATAAAAATATTAGGTTTTGAACTGCTCATGAACATGCATCAAAAAAAAATTAGAAGAGCAAATCCCGAGAGCTTAAACTTCGCATTTAGAAGAAATCTAGTCTTTTACAATAGCATATATAGTAATTTTTATGCCAAGTAACTTCAAAACAGAACAGGAATGAAGCTTTTGCAAGAATAGAATAGAATATATGCTACTTTCCATCCAGACAAGGTTTCTCATGGGAATAACAACAAACAACTTGAGGGCACTCAGGGCAACAACAAGAACAAGCAACAAATTTGAACGAAATAAAATCCATAGACTACAGATTGACTAAAATAAGAATTGAAATGAACTAAAACTAAAATAAGAATTGAACTGAAATAAACTTGGATATTGTACTGAACTAAAATAAGAAACTTTGACTAAACTAAAATGAGAATTTGAAATTGGAATTAACTAAAAAATTATTTGCTGAACTGATCATGAAAGAACAAGAATCAATTCGTTCTGGAAGTATTTTAAGCATCAAGTCCACAAGATTTGAGAAGTTACAGAATCATTTTTCAGTTTCAAGCACAATCACAATTCAGAATTGCTAACATAATTTCAAGGTACTATGCAAAAAAACACATTACAGTATATTGAGATGTCCAACTACATGTACCATCTTAATACCTTCTCATAAAAAATGAATCAATAGTAAGAAACAAGGTAGTAACAATCCTAACTCTGCATAGTTTTGGGGTTTGTAGAAGTCTGAACATGGTCATCATAGTTAATTATTTACTGTGTAAGCAGGATGTGTTTACACACCTATAATTCATGATTGAACTGAACGACCCATTTTTCTTGTATTGAAGCTTGTTTTCAGAATTCATGTATACATACACGCATCTCCATCTACAAGGAAGGATAGATGAGTTACTGTAATTTATAAGAAGAAAAGGTAATGTAAACCTGAAAAGGGAAAAACAAGTGCAATGTTTTTACGGAAAATTGCCCGCGGGGGTCAGTTCCATAGCTCTTTCCACTTACAGCCACTAACACAAACACTAACAGGGAAAAGGCACACATAATTACACAGGGGGAAATCAGTTACATGCCCAACCAAGATTAATAATTACTTGTTCTACTTCCATAGTTTCACACGATGCTATGCACCCTGTGAAGCAACCTAACCTGAAACTACTTCTCATTCAGCTTAAATTTAACCCCACATAATTCAGTTTTGGCTCACACATTAACAGGGAAAAAGCACCTTTGCATCTGTTTTTGTTCTAGGTAAGTGAACGTTTTACAAACAATACATGATACTGGAACATTTTCATCAAGAAATAGAAAAATGCCTATTTTGTTCGATTGTAATGTTATTAAACAAAGATCAAAGATCAATACAGAAATGGTCCAACTTTGAGGAAAAATTTAGTTGAACCTCTGAAATTAGAGATGCAAACGAACTCGATGGCTGCAGCCGGATACACACGTATTGAACTGTTCCCGCCTTTTTCATTATGAATTGATGACATAATACATGTTGAGTATTACACAAGAGCAAAATTCAGAAACACATATATATTCGCGTACTCCAAATATGTGCATTTTCAGGTACAAAACTTTCTGAACCTTCTGTATGAAAGAAGTTGAACTATCAGTCCAAACAGATTTGAAGTCGAATGATCTTTTCTCTTACCAATGTTAAGGGAAACGAAACCAGAGACGGCCTCATGGGAGAACTTGGACTGAAGAACTCGTCAGAGGAGGCAGAGTGGATTAATGATTCAGTGTCAGAATCAGTTCAATAGCTGCTCACTAGTACACTTGCCGCCTACTCGCTGTGGTCGGACGTACCCTGCACACACACAACAGCCACCAATCATCATGCACACACACAACCAGACACACACCCCATCATCTACACACCCAGGGCTCACGCCTACTACTGTCAGCACCACATCTCGCAGGTTCAGGAGAATTCGAGTTTAAACCGTCGAACTGATAAACTAAGTAAAAAGGCTCGCGCCGCGCCATGCTCGTACGTCAAGGAGCATGGCAGGAGAGTTCGGATGGAGAAGGGAGGAAGAGGTGAACTGGCGTGAGCCCCATACCTGGACGGGCACGGGAGGGGCGACGGGGGCTGGTTCCTGGCCTCGCAGGTTGGAAGCAGCGACTGGGTGGAAGGTGGAGAGTGCCAACAACGGTTTCCCATGGAGGTGGATGGGTCTGAGGGCGGAGGAGGTGGCTGGTCTGAGTGCGGCGGCGGTGGTTGGGTCCGGGGGCGATGCTGGTGGCTGGGTCCGGCGTTTCCTTATGCCATTCACTCAGGCATAATCACATCCACTAAAAAAGAGGATTTTTGGATCGAGTCGGGTGAACCGGCTACCTGTACTCCGGTGGACTGACGGCTCCGTCGAGGTGGAGCTGATGGAAGCAGGGATGCGGTCGGCCGGCGTGCGTGGGAGGGAGCGGCCGGAGCGTCGGGAGGAAGGCGGCCGGAGCGCGGGGAGGAAGGTGGACGGAGCGCCACGAGGAAGGCAACGGGAGAGTGCGGGGGAGGAAGGTGGCTGGCGAGCAGCCTAGCTCCGGCGAGCAAGACTCATAGGTCCTCCTCAGCCTTGGATCTCGGCGGCCGGCCATGGCGGTGTAGGGGTGGTGGTGCACTGGTGCGCAGGTCGTCGGGTGAGGCGGCGCACGGGAGATAGACAGGGAGGGAGGCGCGCCGCGGACGGCGAGGGAAGCACGCCGGCGGATGGAGGCGGGTCGTCGGCAGGAGGCAAGTTGGGGGCGGGGGTCGGCGACGGGAGGCACGCTGGGAGGAGGGGGATTGGCGGAGGCGCTCTGGGAGGAGGGGGATAGGGCCAGCGGCGCGCAGGGTGGCGGTGGATCCGGGCGGCGGCACGCTGGGTGGAGGTGGGATCGGGGCGGCGCGCTGGACAGAGGTGGGTTCGGGCGGACACGCCTCTATATATTAGTTTCCTCTATGCTACTCGACCTCTTATGCATGGCTTGGCTGGATGATTTTGTTAACCATATTGTCCCACCAAATGATGGCCATTAATTATCTATCATTGCCCGGGCAAGGAGCATGTGGTTCCTATTGAGGATCATTTTTCTCCTCTCGGGCGCGAGTAAAGTTCATGTGCTCAATATTTATGGAGCTTTAGTGCCGGGCAATTACAGTAATCTCCACATGGGCCGTGTCCCCAGCTTAGGTTGCTACTTCGTATTAATTGCATCACAAACAGAATGCCCTAGACAAGCTCATTCGTGAGAATTTCAAATGATTTAGTGGGCTAGGCAAACATGTTGTTTTGAAGCATTAAACTCACTAATAATCAAACCAAAGAGTACACTAATTGTAGAGCTTTCACATGATGATCCAGAACCCTATACCATCTCAGTATTTGCATGGAACAAACCTCTACAAGCTCATTCAGAAGAAAATATGGTCCTCTCAAAAATAAAACTATGGTGGATGAGATACATATGTAACCCATACTACTCTTTTCTCATAAATCATTGTGCCCATTGGTATGAGTCGTAAACACTTTAAGATCTTCAAACACCTGAGCCCTGACTAAGTATTGAATTCACACAAAAATCTTAGAGCTTGAGTGTACGCCTGTGAGATGATAATATAATATTGCGGAACAATGAATTATTTGCAACATGCCCATTCAAGTTAAAAGCAATTAATCTAGAGTAATTACTATCCAATTTCTACAACATCATTCACTTTTAAGGGTTTTTTTAACGAGCATGTTTCCCTTAGTTTGGGCTAAACAAAAATACTATAAACGAAATTCTCAACCGCATTGGAGTACGATACATAGGACATCACGCTAGCAGTTTTGGGGTGGACAACTTTGCTTCACTGTTGTGCAAGTACCACCGTCGTCTTGTCTCGGTAGAGTCTTTCACTGGCATGGCCCGTGATTTAAAAATTGCTTTGGCACAAAAGACAAAGCGGTCTTCCTAGCTCATAAGTCGTTGTGAGTTTATGTTTTCATTATCTTTGGTAAATCAAGTCCACTACGTAGACACTCATAACACGCTTTACCATATTTTTTGCGGAAATCCCAATTTTGGTCGGCTCGTCTCGCCACTACCTTCTCCTATTTCCATACTTATGCCCCTGGCGCTTTTGGGATGCTTCTAATAACCAGTGAATGACAAGTGATCTTCCTTGTTTAGATCGTATTTCAATCGGAACGTTCCACGTCAATCTTTTTTATTACGTCTTGTTTTCACTCCTATATTGGGCTCAAAGAATCAAAAATTACAGACGGTAGATCGGAAAAGCATAGGGCAAATAGAAGTCACTCCCCTTTCTCAGAAAATCACTTGGAACATTGACAACGATCCAAAATAACTTGTAGAACTTCCCAACTATTGAAATCCAGCGTATGATGAGAATCTCTATGCTTCGATTCCACTTAAACAAAAGCAGCAAAATTTGCTTGGTTGGTTGGATGCAGCTATTTCACATTTCATAAAATAAAATTCACTACTGACCACTTTAGTCTACAGTTATTCTTACACATGCACGAGCCTGTAAAGCTTAAGTGGCCAGTGCATCCTATTTTTGCATTATATGCAAGAAAAAAAACAGTGCAGTATTCACGCTCATCGAAAGAACACAATGACAAGTACAAATACTCATAAAATGTAGGTACACCCTTGATGGTTCTACTTATACAACAACAAATCGGTTCTTTTGAGGCAGATCGTTATCTAACATTCCCCAGCACGTACCCTCCTAAATTATTCTATGTGGATCCAGTGTGAGTCAACAGTTGCAGTCATGCTACTACGAGCTGGCACCCAGGTGAACAGTAAGTCCTGAAGCCTCTCAAGCTCATGATTTGCTAGCATGCCACTCTCCAAGTGTATGGGCATGGTGATAAACTCTCTGTCTCCCTTCCTGTCTCCTCCATTCTATTTTCAGTTTAGAAAATTATGTGGTGGTAGGTTTGCTCTCCCTAAGCCACCTTTTATAATACGGTTTGGTTGGATGTGAATGTACAACGTTCTACTACCGCTGTAACTTAATGAGGTACGTAGTACCAAATAAAGGTTCATGATTCTCTACAATGACCAAGAGCAGAGACCACGTGGCCACCATTTTTACTTGTCATGTAAAGTTGTTGTATCTCCCCCGTAGATCAACTCCAGTTATCACTACAGTAGTTGAACTATATTTATCACTACGAGAGTCATACATGAGCTTATAAAGCTTCGGCTACGAGTACACTGAGTGAGCTCATTTCCTTTCAGAACAGATAGTTTACAAAATCCAAGACCCAGAACAATATGTTGGCTTGGCAACTGAGTGCAATGAACCAGAAGCATGCCAAAGCACTCAACCATATGACAACACTTACATATTACATAAAATATATTCTAGAGTCTGCAACATTAGCAACACCAAGCAAGCTGGGAAGTTGGCTACAGTTCAGTTCAAAACAGAGGACAACGATACACTTTCTTCTAAAGTTTCTTTCAAAATTTATGAAAACGATGCCCCTAAGGAGGTTGGTACACGATTTTGAAGTGGTATACAATCAGCTTGGTTCAGTATAGCAGTACTCATATCCATCCTAAATCAAGGAACTTGGGCAAGTGCGATGGTGTTTGGTACCAGCGCATGGCTAATCAGATTCTTGGTGCTGCATAAGATACCGGTGCATGAGTTAGGTCATGGATTTACCACATCCAAAGTAAAATAAACAGAACATTTTCATGAACAGAAACTACCACTAGAGCAAAATATATTACCTCCACCAATTGTAGCTTCAGGGAGTCGTTCTATCGAGTACCTGTGTTGGGTGATATACATGATTGGAACACCAGGAACCTGCCAAATCAATAGCATGCACATGTTATCAGTATAAGGGCAAAACTTCGGTGTCCTGGTGCTGAACTTCAAGGAAGCAAGTATACCTTTCTTATTCTCCTCTTTAAATCTCTATCGCAGGTGGCAACAATGTAGCATTTGTGCTGTTACAGAAAACATGTGGTTTCAAATTATTATTTTAAATCAGTGTTTAACAAAAAAGGTACCACACGCCAAAATAATTACTGACTTGCTATCTAAAGATGAACTATGTAATCCAAAGCAATCAAAAAGGTATTCGTTATGAACAAATTGAAGGATATCTGACTGTTGATTTTTGTATGAGTATGTGTGTAAAACATTATACTGTGAAACCATTCTACAAATCTGACGGTGCAATTTCTATCTTAACAATATTCAACTACTCCTACCTTTTTAGTATTAAGTAGTGGTTCGATATACAGAATTCTGACAGCACACTTTCTAAGAATCGTGTATTTTTCGATGGAGGTAGTACATGCCATGATATGGTACTTGACACAGTATATGCAGGGGTATAAACAATAGGGAAGCATCTATAAAGAGTGGTTGTACAGGACATTTTGGGGCTGTTTGGATTGATGCCCTCACACGCCCTACCAAAAAGTTGGCGTTGACCCAGAACCTGTGTACTCATATGGATGGCTACCAATATTTTGGTGTGCCCAAGCCCTCTACAGCACACTAGTCCAACTCTCTGCCAACTTTTTGGTGGTCCATGGGTGGCGAAACATTTGCCAATTATTTGGCTAGCCCATGGTTGGCAGGGCGAGCATTGGCTCGAACCAAACAGCCCCTTTCATTCGCCCTGGAAGATATTTAGATGCCACAAATGGACATAAATAAAGAATGTAAATCAACTAACAACCCTTCAGGAAAAGGGAACAGTGTCATTGTTGTTGAAAACTTCATAAAAATATTACAGTTTTGATCTTGAAGGAGCGAACAAAACCCAAACTTCCAAACTGTCGCTGTAAATGATTTTAGTTGAATCGTTTGCAACACCAGAAGAATATGATCTTGATATAAATGTCATACTTATGGAGATTCTACAGGGATCCAGCTAAAATAAACTATCCTCAACCTTTTAAGCATAACAAGTGATGCCGGCACCTCCACTCTAACAGAACAAAAGGTAATTCAAGGAAGCAGAATATTACCTGAGTAATCCTCTCAACAATACAGTCATCAGCATAAGTTCCCTTGTGTGTGCACGCTAATCTCTGGAACCTAGGGTCCTTAGCAATTCTGGGACAGAGGGAATTACAAAAATACAAGTATTAGTGAAAATTAAACAATATCATATAGTAATCACACATATGTGCAGTTAGCAGTAGCTCATTTATAGAGAGACGACTCGGCAAATATTACAGGAATCATTGCGCATGAATATACCTCAAAGCGACACGATATTTTTGTCCTAACTTTTCAAGCTCAGCCATAACACAATCAGTGATGCAGGGGGTACCTTCATAACAAGGCCGGGTTTGTCAGCAGAGAATTATGCAGTTCAACATACACATGAAAAACGGCAGCACATATCCAAATAAGACAACTGACAGCAAAAGAATGGCGCTGTAAGCTTACATTTTGCATAAAGGCAGTCCATCATTCCTTTCTCCAAATCCAACTGCATAGGGAAAAAAGAAGCATCAAGTCAGCCTAATAACTTTCTACGCATGAAAGCGGGACTGACTTGACAGGGACATCAGTAGCATTAGCAAAGCATATGACCAAGGCTAGCGGACTAAATCTAATCGCAATATAACAACTTCACCCTGGCCATTTTTCTTGGCTGCCATAATGGTCTGTTATCTGATAAGAATTAGTAGCTTCAGTTTAATTAGCGCTTAAGCTACGCACACCGAAGCATGCCATGAGACAGGCAAATGAAATTATGAGAATACATTAATTGCTGCACATGAACCAGCACGCATGCCTAATGGTACAACTCAAACTCGTCGACAAGAAAAATAAACTTCATCTTAGGTTTTGAGCGCTGCTGAATGCAAACTTGAAACTTTCTGCTGCCCAAACGAGGCAGTTCAGTTGTAAGACAAGTTCTGGTGAACACAAAATACTTTGGACAGTTGAGATTAGACCGAGCTTCCAGTAAGTAAAAAAAACAACAACAAAGCAGGCTAATTTGACCTTGTTCTGGATGGAGAAATTGATGAAGTTGGTGTCCACAATAACCCGGTACGGCGGCCCGAGCGCCATGTTGTAGCTGAAGAAGAGCGCCGACGACACCTGCGGCCTGCGAGCGCACACCGATTAGATCAAGACGAGCACCCCCAAAATCCAAGCGCGGGCAGGGCGGCACTCACACATTCCGGCCGAGCTTCTCCTTCTCGGTGTCCTTCTTCCGGGGATCCAGCACCTCGTCCTTGTACCTGACCGACCGGCGCAAACCTCATCTCAGGGCCCCGAGACCATACGAAACCAGGAGAAATCGCAAGGGGGGACGACGGACTCACTTCTTGATGGTCTTCTTGCTGATGATCTTCTTCACGGCGGCGAACTTGGCGCCCTTGCTCTTCGACTTCCCCATCCTGCTTGAATCGAAGCCCTAGCACCAGTTGTGGTCCGCTCCGCTGCGCTCGAGTGGTCGACGGCGGCGGCGGCGGCGGGTCCGTGGGATGATAGCTCTCGAGGTCGGCGAGGGGGCCAAGGCGGCTTTCGGCTTGTGGTATCTACTGGGCCACGCCCCTCTCTATCGGCGTCTAAATGGGCCGGGCCTAAATTAATGGGCCGTGGGCACTGTTTCTGTCTGTTGCCCGTGCTCCCAGGTCCCAGCCCAACTTCCAAGCCACTCCGCGAGATGTTCCTCCCCTGATCCCCCCCACCCAAGTCAGACGGCGGCGACGGGCAGGCGCGCGGCGGCGGCCCCCAAAATCTCCGTCGAGCACGGAAGAGCGACGCGCCCACTGCGAGGCCCGGGCTCGCGGCCGCTCTGACGGTCTCGGGATCCGCTCTCTCACCTGACTCCGGCTAGGGTAAGATGAGGAACTGAGGAATCGTCGGTCCATTCAGTTGTAGTACAACACCTCTACTGGTGCTACTTGATTGATTCCAGATACTAGTACTTGTGAATTGTGTGGATACCTCTTGCTCAATGATTCATTTGAACTTGAACTCGAACTTGGAACTGTTAGCCTCCGTTCCGTTGGTTCATAGGGTAGAAAAATTCATAGGAATAGGGTAGAAAAATTTCAGAGGAAGGGGAAGGTTTTCATTTTATCAAGTTCTTGGTAGCAATGATGCGATATGGGTCATTTGGTTGAATGAATTTGTGGGGCACCATTTTATAGAAAAATACTAGTATAATAAATCTGCATTACTGCACTGCTATTACCCTGATAACCTCACAGCGAGAAATTTCTTATTGTGTCAAGTCTTCTCCTTGCAACAAAGACTAGCAAGCACTCTTTTGCTGTTCAAGATAATTACAACCCGTGGCCAGTTTTGGAAAGTTCCGTCGCTAGCCACTGGTAGGCATGTTAGAAATGAAGGACTTCCTAACAATTTCTTTTCTCTTGTGGTCTGCCCAGGCTCTGGAATTTTCCTGGCTGCGCCTGTTGCGGAATGGCGGCGGCAACGCTGCGTTGGGTGATCCAGATGCACCGGGATGTGCCACGGGCTGCACGGTTTTATGCAGAGGGGCTCGACTTCAGTGTCAACGTCTGCACACTCCGTTTTGCAGAGCTCCAGTCAGGGCCGCTCAAGCTCGCGCTCATGCACACAAATGACAGGTTCGGAGCTGCATTGCCCTCTCCTCGTCAATTACTATGGTTCATAGGGATTTGAGGGTTGAGGTGGATGTGACTGTAGAGGTGCTTGATAGAATGTAGCTTAGGGGGGTCCTTTCTATGGCATGACATGGATTTTTTGTTGAATTCCATGACATGGATTTCATTTAGTCAGCTGCTGAGAATTTTACGGCATATTGCGTGCGTTGAAAAAGATAAATCTAGGCAGCAACTAACCAGGGGCGGACCCAGGACAAAAATGACCCGGGGGTCCTATGTCTATCACATATATGCAGATATCAAGTCATAATATAGATAAAAGTAACGTGCTTAACAATACAAAATATACCTCGTATATGATATGACCGTGAATATGATTACCGAAGGTCCGAAATGAAGAGTTCACTTGAAATACTAGTTGATTGTAGGAAATTGAATGGTAAAGGGGAATCAAAGCGTCCAAATTATGAATAAAGTATAACCGATGATGAGAAAATCCAGCACTAGATCCTGAATGTCTACAAAAATCTAAAGAAACAAAACCACTTAGCAACATATTAATTACAGTTGTGTAATAAGTAAGTTTTCTTTTTGCGGTAATTGTAATAAGTAAGTTAAAACAATTACCTTTATAAAATGGTTTACTATTTTCTTCATGGCCTCAAAGCGATCAATTACTGCATCATTAGTAAACTTACCTGACACGTTGCCGGTGCTTCCAGCCGTCCTAGTCTCCACACATATTGTTCTCCACTGACCACTACAATAGCCAAATAGTCCAATGGCCAATACGTACAAAGCAAGAATTATAACATAATTTGCAAATTGCAATAGAGGCAGACACACACCGAATTGGGGTCTGATGCAACATACCTATTCTTTCTTTTTGTTTCTTCACTGACTGGGCGAATTGGGGCTATCTGGCGATAGGTGGCGACTGCGAGACGGCGTATGGGGGCACGAAGCGAAGCGGTGACTAGACGAACAACGGAACTGGCGAGGAGACAGACGATATATGTACTGGGCCTTTGGCTGGGCGTCACCCGCTGCTAGTTGGCCGGGCCGTCAGGGGCCTAGTTGGCTAGTTGTGGCCTTTTGGTCTGTACGGGGTGTCCCTTCAGAAAATTTAGGGGTGTCCCAGTCTTGTGGGCTCTGTACGTATAAGATAAAATAGTTTTTTACCCGGTGTCATGGGCTACCTGCTGGGTCAACGTGGGCCCGCCCCTGCAACTAACTGATTCATGCCTGAAAATTTGAGCTCCATGACCAGAAATTATTTGCCTGTGGATACGGACTGGGTGCTAAAGTCATGGTAAAAAAGATGGTTGCTTAAGTTTTTTTCCCCCTCCTTTCAGTTTCTTTATTCGCTACAGGTTGCAAATGGGCATCACAAATTCATGCGTTTTGAGTAGGTCTGTAGAAGGGTCTTTTTTGTTGATTTCTTTATTTACACTAGGTAGTGTGCATATATCCAATATGTATCAAATATCAAACGCACATTGTGGCTCTAACAGACTAACACTGCTCTCAAGCATACGTGAGTTCTGCATCTGCTTCCTTGCCGGTTTGCTCATTATTCTGGAGTAAAATATCACCAAGCTGAGTCGTATCCTGTTTCTTGCTGCATTATATAAGTACTCTTTTCAAAGGAGGCATACATATTATACTGCATTCATCAGTATGATGATTTGAGATGCTCTAGGGAATATGCACTGTACGTCTGCCTAATTTATACAGGCCTAGAGAACCATTTAACAATAAAATAAGAGTTCATAAATGTGATCTCCTAATTCTGCTGGTATCCTGAATTCAAGCTAGGTTATGTAGTATTTTATTCTTGGCTTATTGTGTTACTTTGGCTCTGAGATAGCTAGGGTGATAGGTAGTCTATGAAAATGCGTGACTGAATTCATGTGTCATCCTTTGATATTTGGAGTTTGTCTAGTGTTTCTTGTGTATTTCGAATATGATCAACATATGGATATGACTTACGTTGTGAGAGGAGTTTGCCATGTTCAAAATATGAAGCTGTACAATCTTAACCAGTTTTTCTTGCGATATCATGACATCCTTTTTGCAATTAACAAGCATAATACGGTGACTGCTTTTGTCTGAATATCCGTACATATGTGCAGTACCCTTGCAACGCAGAGAGCCTATTCTTCGATGCTGTCCTTCACCGTACCAGACATAACCAGCACAGTAACAAAACTAATGTCTCTCGGAGCGGAGTTGGACGGGCCGATCAAATATGAGATCCATGGGAAAGTATGATATCCCTCGACATCTATATGTGACACTAGTATTCATTCATGGTTTCTTCTTACATCATATTTATTTTTAATAATGCAGGTTGCAGCCGTACGATGCATCGACGGCCACGTGCTAGGCCTGTACGAGCCAGCCTGAAGAACCTGTTTTTTTCAAACACGCTGAATGAGAAGCCATTTTCATCGCTCGCAGATTAGGGATATGTGTGCTTGTTTCTTGCGGCAAAGTAGATAGATGTTTTGCCATCGCAAATGACTCTGTGTACAACTTCTGGGAGGTTAAAAGGGATGTTCAGGAACTAGGGTGGCTGTGATGCTGCTCACTGTTTGCCTCATGCTGCCACTGTGACTGTGAGTGCGTGAAAGCAGCAGCTTGGGGTACTGGCCAAAGCCAAGCAGTTCATTCGTAGCGGTATCTTCGCCGATTCTGCTTGATCATGGCCTGGATTATTACAGGCGTGTCAGTTCTCTCTTTAGAGTAATTCGGCTTTCAGGCGGTGATGGTTCCAAAAGCAAATACTACTGAAACATCAGGTAAACCTGTTTTCCCATAGCAGTCGGTTTGTGCCTTTTAATCCTTTAGAATTGCAAAGTCCATCCGGTGTTGTCGTCAAATTTCTACATGATGCAAGGCCACCGGAATCTCAACCTAGCCACCTCATTTTGTTTCATTTGCCCTGTAAAGTACCACCTCCGCCATTTCGTCAGAATTTACACAACGCTTGGATGCAGTGTATTTTTTTTTTGGTTGCAGTTTTCACTAAACACGGTGGGTTTTGGAATAGAGAACTGGTGAGATTATATTGTAGATACTATGAGAGGTCTTCAGATGACCAGTGTGGTTCGTCGCAAATAAAAATAAAAGTAGAATAGCCTGGTTTACGAGAAATTCAAGGTGTGCTTTCTCTGGAAGTTAATTGAAGGTGTGCTTTTTCCGGAAATTTTATTCAAGGTGCAAACATCCGAACACACCAGCTTCGGGATTACTTACTGCATCGACCCGTCAGAAGGCTATGACCAGACAGACAGACAGACAGACAGACGGTCACACACGCGGGGAAGGTGGTGGGAGGAGAGAGCCAACGCGGGCCGGTCCACGCAGAAGAAGACCGTCATATGTTTCCAGGCATCAGCAAATCCACCTGCCCCCACTAACAACGTCATCCAAATCAAGGCGTGCGTGATCACCTGTACCGCTGCACTGCGATATTAGGGCGTGTACAATGGTGGCATATAGATACATATGCCTCATGATAAAAAGTAATTTGAAGCATATGTGTTGATTTTTTTCCCCAATGCAAGCTACTACTAGTGGACCTCATTAAAGAATAGAAAGTGACTCTCATTACACATGCATCCCTTCTCTTCATTTTAACTTTTTCAACTTTATGCACCGAACCACCTACTTTTTCTGTCATGATGACGATGATGATGATTTTCTACGATGCAAGGGTCAACCCGGCCATGCCGCGCCGCCCTGCACTTGCCGCACTCCGGGAACTCCGGTGAGCGTGTCCCCGTTGGACAAAAGGTTGGACTGGAGACCCGGCGCATTGTCGTGTCAACTGCTCCATTGCTCCGATAAGATACAGACTGAAATGAGAATGGAGCTACTCCATTGCTCTTTCCCTTTGGTAAGATGAAATCAAGGCCCGGTTTTGGGTCGCATGGACTTCGCTAGGCATTCTATGTTCTCAGAATTGTTACACAGATGGAAGAGTTCCAGTGAGGAAAGATAAGTGTCACATGTGTGGCATGAACACATGGCAACTACGAACGTTTTTTATTACAAGTTTAGTGACGCAAGGATGACAACTTTGGTTGTCAAGCATGGTAACTTTTTTTCGGATGGCAAGTTTCAGTTTATTTTTGGATTTATGTTTTCTTTCCGCACGGCAACTTTAGCTGTAAAAATGTTAGGGGCAGAATGCTTCATGACACACGTGTGGCACTTATTATTTGGAAAAAATAAACGTTCACTTATTAGGGTTGTCAAGAGTTCCCGGGAAATTCAAGAGTTCCTTCCACCGCATTCTCGCTTCACCGGTGTCTATTGGAAAACCCACATGAATCCTTGTTTTACTTTGAACCATTGCACCATACTCGCGTGTTGCATATGTGCATTCCATTTCATAATATAATGTTGCATTCCATTAGAGTATCGCAGTGCAACGGCACAAGTTTTTTTTTAAATGAGGCAAAAGATTTATCATTTTCATTAATTAAGAAGAAGAGAGTTGCCCGGTTAATTAGAGGAAAACCAGGCAAAAACCTAGATACAAACCCCAAAGGGGCAAACGCGAACGACCTGGCCACAACAACGCTAAACAGTCCATCGCAGCGTCAAGGACATGGCAGCTCCGATTTTCCTGACGAGCTTCACACGATAAAGTTGCTAGCCTTGCACCGATCTAGTCCAACGCAACATCCGGAGAGCACCGCTTGCTGAAAATCGCCCTCATCGAGACATTGTTGCCGCAGCGGCCCTATTGACCGCAGTTCCGACTTCTCTGTCACAGCCAGAAACCAGCATGGGCACACCCATTGATGCACCGGACCTTCGACATCAAAAGGACAAGCCACGACTCAGCTCTACTCACCAACATCATCGTTTCCACACGCGTCGCAACGCCACACCAACCTCACCGCCGGCCGGGCATCTCCCGACCGCGATGCTGTGCATGTCCAGCCTGTAGGAAGCACAAAAGGGACCAAGATCTTCAAGACGACGCCCCCAGAAGGAAAAACGACGTTGGAGACGACGCCGCCGTCTGATCCAAACAGGATCCTGACTTTCGCCCGGAGATCTTGACCCCAGAGTTGAAGTGCACCAATCACCATGACGACGCCTCCAAGGAGGAAAGCGACGCCCACGAGCGCCGCCGCCGCCGGCCAGCAAGCGCTGGCCAAGCTTTCGCTCGGATCAGCAACACCACCACTCCCACGCGGTCAACCGACGCCAACCAGCACTTCCGCTGACCCGCGCACCCCAGCACAGCAATCGCGCCATCGCCATGCAAGGACCACCACCAGGCCTCGCCGCCGAGCCAAACGAGCCTTCCTCCACCAAAAACACCGCGGCCGCCTCGTCGCCCACGCGAACTCCACAGCTGCCGACACATCAACCATCCCGGGGCCGCCGCCCCGCAGACCAACCTCGCCACGCCAGGCCCAGGGACAAGAGGTCGCTCCGCTGCGCTGCAGTCACCACACCACGCGGAGACAAGACCGCAGCAGGAAACCACCGCCGTCCAGCCGAATTCGACCACGCCCGGCCAGATCCGGCAACGGCCAGCCCTCCCGTCGACCCCCATTGCTCCACCAAGGCCCCGCGCAGCCACACCAAGCGGAGCCAGAGACAAATCAGGGAGCCGCCAGCGCCGAGATCCAGAGCTCCAAGCCCTCTCACGCCGACCCGCTGCCATGGGGGAGACCGGAGCGTCACCAAGCCCAGCCGCCGCGCCGCCCCCGCGGCCACAGCGGCCGCCCGTCCGCCGCCACGAAGCCGGGGCCGCCGCCCAAGATCCAGCACTCCGACCGCGCCATCACGGGCCGGGAGAGCCCCGCCGCCGCCGTCCGCTGCGCGGGCTTAGCCCGGCCGCGTCATTCGGCGGCGGCGAGGGGGTGGAGGAGAGGAGGGGTGGTGGGTTGCGGCGGCGGGGTTGGTCTCCGCCCGAGCCGCCCCGGGAGGCGACGCGGGGGATGGGGGACGAGCTCTAACCAGGTAAACTAATGAAGCTCATTCGTATTAGGGTCCAACGGCACACGTGAAATATAATGCAACGTCATAGTATCGCAGGGGAAAATATAATGTTGCGTTCCATTTCATAATGTGATCTTTTTCAATGTTGCATTCCATTTCATAATGTGATTTATTTTTCTGAAAGAAACAAATCGAGTAGCAGTAGTACTAATTAACAGCCAGCGCCCCCCAATAAATATAGGAAGCCATTTCTTTCCTTTGGTTTAGGGGAAATTCCTTCCTTTGTTTTTTTAGGGAAATTCCTTCCTTTGGTGATTAAACTCTCATAGCTTGGCCCGCTCTACCCACTGACGCACAAGCGGGGAGGCACCGAGGTCCCTCACGACGGCCCGCGGCACGCCGTCCACCACGCCAATCTCGTCGAGCAAGAGGTCGCCCATACCGACCTAGAACACACAAGGATGTGCCGAGGTTGCCAGAGCCAGTAGTGGTGTCGAAGTTTAACGCCAGCGACTGTCGTGCCCGAGTCGTTGTCTATAGCATAGACTTCAAGCATTGTATTTTGAGAAGTAGGAGCACGATAGTTTCAAAACCCAACCAGCCTATTTTTCGCTCTTGTTTATTTCTCCCACTCTTGTTGAACTGAGAGCAAACCAGAAGAAAAAACCCAGACGCCAAAGCAGAGAAAATAAAAAAGACCGCCTACGTGGCACGCCTGCTTAGGGTCAAAATTGAGGAAAAATACATGACGGGGTTTAAATGTGGCACAATTTTGATCAATTGGGGTATACGTTGAGATTGTTTCCAAAACGGGCTAAAATATGTTAGAAATTTAAAATAGGGATAAAATGAAATCTACTATATTTTTAAACACAATAATACGACCATACATGATACATCTTGATGCGGAACAAATAGAAAAAATATAAAAAAATAAAAAAGCAAAGATTTTCTGCTATTGCTTAAACTGACAAAAATAGATACGTGCACAAGATTGATCTACTTTATTGGTTTACCAAAGAGAATGATTGATATTTATGTGATTACGGACCATGTTTTATTGTTAGTTATTGGGTTACCAAAGATGTCTAGCGGGTTTTACCATAAGAACAAATTTTGTTCAAGGATTGTGAATTTATTGCTAAGACTGATCGGATTTATTGGGTAAACAAATTTTGGTTTGATGAAAACTGGAAGGGGTGGAAAAACAAGAAAAATCAGTGGAAGATGGGAAACAGACAAAGAGGTGGTTAGAGAATCTCTAGCAGATATTTTAAAAACCTTTTACTCCTCAAAATGAGGTGTTAAGCGCACCTAACCCGTCCTTTAAACGTTTAGAGAAGAGAATTTTTAAGGAGTTGTCCTCAAAAGGCAACCCAACTCGGGAAATCCAATTCGGCTCCCGAGCACATTGACTATCGAAATCCGTCCCATCCAACTCTGCTGAGATTCGGGGTGACCACTGATTGTGTCCTTGGTGGAGCTAGGTAAAAAAAATGTTTGGGGAGGGGGGGGGGGGGCAAGGCCAAAACATGAGTGTTTTGGGGTGTAAAATGCTAAACAAAAATAGCGGCGATTTAGGGATGTGAAGTAATAGCTGTGGCCCCCAGCCTTTGAGCAAACTGTGAAGTAATTTTTTAGGGAGGGCTTAGATGGTACTCTATTTTTGTTTAGGGATGGCACTCGACAAACAAGATGATGGGACGCTATAGCGGCGATTTTTGCAAAGTGTGTGGATGCGGTTACGTCTATTGGGAAGGTTATCTTTAATCATTGTTTTCGTTCGTGTAATGATGTGCTAGCTAAACATAGTTTCTGTAATAAGATTTCTAGTAGTTGGACGGACGAGCCCCGTGATGTCTTGTCTCTAAACTTGTGGATGATGTATTACCCTTTTGAGTTACAATAAAGCTAGCCATGACGATCTTTCCTTAAAAAATTCAGCTCCGGAACACATTTATTATTAGACTTTCAGTTTGGTGATCGGGGTCACCACTGGCCACTGTGATGTGATGTTATGTCCTAGGAGTCAAACTGTCACCTATTCTTGGTTGTTTTCAGTGAATGTTTAATTAATGGCCACAAACTTTGTTCTCTACTTTTTTACTAAACATTCACGGGGACATATCGTCCTGCTTGCGGGCAGACCGTGGGATCCGACCACGGAGCTCCTCTCTGCGAACGCAACCGGCGTCACCCCGCGCGTAACGCTTCTCACCACCTCCGTCCAACTCAACCTGGGCCTACGACTTGGAGGCAACGTAATGTCGTTTGGGTTCAGTTGAACCCAACAAAAATTTTCCAGCTACGTGCATGTATATAGAACTTACTTCAGCCAGTGTCCCCCCTAAAATTTTCCAGCAAGTCTCCCCCCTAAATATAGTTTTTTGGAAAGTCGAAATTCTTTAATTTTGATCAAGTTCAAAGCCAAAAATATCGACATCCACAATATTAAACTAAAAATATGAAATTGATTTCATGATGAATCAAATAACACCAATTTGATATTATGAATTTCGATATATTTCTCTACAAATTTGATCAAACTTAAAGAGGTTTGACTTTTCAAAAAAGTAATACACCATATATTTTGAAATATAGTGGATAAAGAAATTTAAGACTCCCAACAAATTCAACAGCGCAGCAAAGCACGTCCAACCCTTCTAGTTTAGATGAATCTCCTTATGATTCAACAGACCGGAAGATAATTTGAGAGTACAGGAAAAGTCCTAAGAAGCAAAATGATATTTTAACCAGAGGATTTTACAGTCCACCGTCTAAATTTGTTTACCACATTGGGATATTGTAGATACTTACATTGATAATGCACGAGCAGATGGAAGATTTTGCTAATTTGGACAGGATTATTGATCTTGATAAGTTAATGATACATACAAATGAAGAATACCACTTCTTCAGCACTAGTTGTGCATCAGACTCCTCCTCCTCCTCCTCCTCCAAGAAAGAAAGTTAGGGTTCGTGCCTCTCGCCGGCGCCGGCGCAGGTTCGCCTCGTCTCCGGTGGCCCTAGGGCCATGGAGGCTGATGGATCCCGGCAAGGGCCGCGGGAGGGCTCCGCTTTTAGTTGTTTTTTCAATCTTGTTACGGTTTGTGTCCTACTCAGAAGGCGAGACGGCGGCTCCTCAAGATGGAATAAAGGTCTCCCGCCTAGTCCCGTTTCGGCGGTGCGTCTAGCATCGTTGGTGGGCGTGTGGAGGTGTGTCTCCGGCAGATCTATCTTTGGTGGATTTGCTCGGATCTCGTCGTTGTTCGTCCACGTTCGTGTGTCTTCGGTTTGGATCCTTCCGATTTACGTTATTTTCCATCGGCAGCGGTTGCTGTTCTGGGGTGCTGGTCCTATGGGGCCTTAGCACGACGACTTCCCGACTGTCTACTACAACAAGCTGTGCCCGGCTCCGGCGATGGAGGGGCGATGACGGCGGCGCGCCTTCGGCTCACTTTGGTGCTTGTAGTCGTTGCTAGGTGGTCTACGAATCTGGATGTAATTTTTATTTCTGATGTTCGTTGTACTGCCATGATTGAAGATGAATAGATTGGAAGTTTTTTCGCAAAAAAAAATGATACATACAAATAAGCATGTTATTTTTTCTTTGTTCTATCAAATCTAAAGCAAGTATTGATATTATCAATTGTCACAACAGCTTCGCGATGCTTTTTTAGCTATGAATTTTGTCTAGAAAAATTTGTGTAATAAAATGGGTGAGCAGTTCATGAGTAGTTGTATAATTTGCTATGTGTCGAAAGGCATGTCTTCTACCATTAGTAATGATGATGTGTTGGAATGGAAGATCAAAAGGGATACCCTGAAATCTGAGTGACTTTACATGATTCTTTCGCATGATGGTACTTTTATTTTAAGCTTGTCAAACTAACTTGTTTTTTTCTTCAATGTTTTTAGGAAGATCAGAAGTTACACCTGAAGCTAAGAAGTTATTTTGGTATTACTCAAGTGAATTTATAATTTCATTCAATTGGTATGCCTTGCACTCTTCATTTGCATGCAACAACTATTTTGTGATAAGTTATATCATATTCCTATTCATTATGCTTTCTTTGATTGCTGTAAGTTTGTAGTTATATGACGTAAAATTGAATTTAGTTAAGACCAATTTTTCACAACCAGTCAACGAATGAACCCAATGGCTAAATTTGTTGGCTCCGCCCCACGAGGCGCACCGCCGCCTCCCACTCTCCCACATGCACGTTGTTGGCCCTTGATCCGAACGTACATTGTCGTGAAGAGTTCTTTCTCTCAAGTTTGCGTGCCTGCACCGCAGACGCTAGCTAATCAGGCTAGCCGAAATTAATCAAATGAAGACGCAAACGTACCAACTAACTATGATCACACGCGAAACGCACGAGACGCCAATTTGAATGTAGGATGTTCTGCTTTGGTCGCGGAGCTAGGCAGCACATGGGCACGGGCACGTCGGACCTCGTCGTGGTGGCAGAGGCCGGTGGCGAGGCGGCGGGATTATGGTTGGGCGACATGCCAAACCTGTGCGCGACCAATGTGCTGCCCTAGGGCGCACCGATAGGAAGAAGTGAGACGAAGATGGAGAAGAGCTTCCGTATGGAGTCACTCCATTTGAGGAGTTAGATTTGAAGGTTAGTTAGATCTGGCCACAGTTTAACTCCTCAAATTTTAAGAAGTTAACTTTGGGGATGAGTTAATTTTGTAGAGGAGCTTATCTCAAATTTTAGCTAGAGATGCATTTTTTTAAAAATAGAAAGTAGAGATATTCAGGCTCCGTCTTTTCTCCAAGCGTGTTGCTAGATCTTAATCTATCGAGACTTGATCAAGCATCCTCCGTCAAGTGACAAAACATATTAAAAAGAAGAAAAATAATGATTACTTTTGCATGGATCTTCACGTAAGATGTCACGAATCTAGCATGCTGAGATTTAGCAATCCCGTTTCTCCAAAGAAGAAAGAGCGAGTATGCCGCCCGCCTTAACAGAAGCCATGAGTTTGTAACGGCCTGCACATGCCCACAGCACACACCTGGTCTTGGACGTGATCCTGCATGCGCACTCTGCGAGTCACCACCACAATATCGCCGGTGATGACCTCTTTGCACGGACCGGGCGCATGCGCGGGCTTAACGAGTCAAGACAAACCTCCGATCGATCATCACGGCGTCGATCTGCCATTCTGGACACCGGGATGCATTGCTCCGCCGTGTTCTTCTTCCTCCTCGTCCTCCCCCGACCCCGTCCAGCCGCGGCCGTCGGCGCGGGCGCCCCCGCCCCCGCCCCCGCCCCCGCCCCCGGCAGGAGCATGAGCATCACGCCGTCCCCCCTCCTGCCGTGCCTGGAGGAGGTGCTGCCGTGCACGGCGTACCTCAAGACGGCGGGGCGCCCCGCGCAGACGTGCTGCACCGCCCTGAGCTGCGCCGCGGCCACCGAGATGCCGTGCATCTGCCAGCTGCTCGCCGACCCGGGGATGCTCGCCGACTTCAACGTCACCAGAGAGCAGGCGCTCGGGCTGCCCACGCGCTGCCGCCTCCCCGTCGGCTGCCGCGACAGCTCCGTCGGCATGCCCGACCCAGGTTAGTTCCCGCCGACGACGCATGTACATGATGAAATGCATCGTGTATAGTAATTTGCATGGCATCTGACTCGGCAGGAGTTGCTCTTGTGTGCATGCAGTTGTGCAGGCGCCGCCGCCGCCGCCCGCCATTCGGACGGCGCCGCGCAATACTAACGCCGGCGATCCGTCACCGTCGGGCGGCGACCGGTGCAGGACAGGAAGCGTCTGGCGCGCGATCTGGACGATGCTGTTTGGCGAATTGTTGTCGATCGGTGTATTGCTTTAGGCTTCTTGGACGACCACGCGAAGCCGTGGGGACTGAGGAGTGTTCTGCTCGCCGCATTCGGCTCATGATCGTGTACACTTGCAGATAGTGTTTTTGGTCTTCACAATTTCAGAGTAGAGCCTCTAGGTTTTTTGTGCTAGGAAAATTCACTGATTGTTGCTTATTAGCTGATCTAAATAGTCTTTGCATCATCAGCGCTTGATATGATAAAAGTGGTTGGGGCACATCATTGCGTGTCGCATGAGATGAACCTATGCGCTCATTTCGTTCGGCATGTGGATCGTCACGTGTATCTGGAAAAAAAAGACTCACGTCCATCTAAAGAATACCCTTCCTCACCTTCATCTAGAAAAATAAAGAAAACTTTCTAAAAAGGAAAAGCATCCAACAGCGAGAGTCATGTGGCATAGACAACCGGTCACCTCCATTACAGAAAATAAAAACAGAGAAAACTTTACTTCAAAAATGCTTCTATCTTGAAAAAATATATATTCGTGCCGGACATGCATGTTTTGTGCACATGATATTTTTGTGAGAAAAGTATATTTTCAACTCTAAACTCTCTTGAAAGTATGGAAATGATCCCTTAACTCTAAAACCGGCAAACATTAGTCCCTTGACTTTGAAACCCGGATTATTGCTTTGGTCCCTTGACTCAACAAAAGTAGTTTTAGTGCTGAGTTGGCATGGTTTTGACCCGGCGTTGCTAACGTGGCAGTCTTCTTCCTTCCCATCTTTAACTCAGCTGAGCATTTCGTAGAGCAGTTGGCCCGCGCCGAGAAACAGAAGAAGAAGGTCGACGTGGAGCTTGCGGCGGCGCACATACTAGGTGCAGGTGGCCGGGGAGCTGCGGCACGGAGATGATCGACGGTGACGCACAAACGCCAACACGCATAAACTCGCACATCACACCCATCATTGCGCACACACTCGCACAACACAGATGCACACGCACAACACAGACGCGCGCTGGCACAGGGAGCGCTCGTCCGCGCGGCCATGGCATGAGTTCGGAGTTGGTTCGAGCGCGGTCGTGGCGGCAATTCTCCGTCGAAAATGAGGCAGGCGAGGAGCTCTGGGGCGCGGGGTGGGTCTGGAAAGCAAATTGAACCGCTTTTGAATATGTCGGACGACGAGGGCGAGCTGCGGGTGCTCTCACGTAGGCGGGCGACTGCGCGCCATGGGCGGCACCCACGGGCCCTGTACCAAGGACGTCCGCGGCGGGTAGAGGACGACCTGGGCGCGGCCTTGGGTCTCCTGTGACTGTGAGGTAGGCGTGCTCCAGGAAGGAGCGCGAGATTGAGGTGCTTGGCCCGCTTTGCGTGCGTGCGGGTGCGGCGGCCAGTCGATGCTTTCTGACAGAACACGAAGTGCAGACTAGCTGCTGGATTGATTCTAGCCGCCGGCAAAACACGCAGGTATACGTATTGATTCGGCCCGCCGGAGATGCAAGCGCAAACACAAGGAACATGCTCATCCGATCTCGCCCAGAATACACACGCACGCGATGTGTTGCTCCCTGGACTGCACCTTACACGCCGCCCCATACGATCGGATGCATGGCCAACGCCGTCAGTGGAGGCCCCCCTCCCAGAGCATCTCCAACAGCCGCGCAAAGCGCCGCGCGCAAAAAATCTGTTTGTCGCGCGCGCTTCGGCATATTTAGCGCGGCCGTCAGCGCTGGCTGCAGCAGCCGCGCTATAATTCATGCCCACAAGTTCAAAATCATGCCCACAAGTTCATCCAACCAAGTTCAAATGCAAACTAAAGTTCAAGACATGAGAAGACACATCAATCTTCATCTTCCTCGTCTTCGTCCTCATCTTCCGAAGACGACTCTTCCGCCTCCGAAGATGAATCTTCCTCCCTCTTCTCATCACGACCGCATCACGTGAAGCTCCGACGGTGTTGGCAAGATCTTCGTGGAAATGTGTGTGAGAAGGCACATCGAAAGACATTCCACCCATGGCGGCCGGAGGTGCACCCATGCCTCCCATGAGAGAAGCAAAACTCATGCCTCCCATGACGGCCATAGCGTCGGAGGGTGCTCCAAAGCCACCCATGCCTCCCATGGCGGCCGGAGGTGCACCCATGCCTCCCATGGCGGCCGGATGTGCACCCATGCCTCCCATGGCTCCGAAGCCACCCATGCCTCCCATGGCGCCGAGTCCACCGCCACCCATGGCGCCGAGGCCACCGCCTCCTATGGCGCCGAGGCCACCGCCACCCATTGCACGAACCATGGCTCTTTTTTGGATCAAGACTTCTTGTTGGGCAAGATTGACATACTCCTTTTGCGCCGCATTGAGGTTAGATGTGTCCAAGAAGAACAAGTGCTTCTCCCATTCCAACAACTTAGCTCGCTCCTCATTGCTCACTTTCCTCTCCTCCAAAGCCACCTTTCTCTCCTCGGCCGCCACCCTTCTCTCCTCGGCCGCCAACCTCCTCTCCTCGGCCAGGTATCTTGGTTCCTTGCCATTTTCCTCACCTCATTGGCTTCGACCCTTGCCTTCACACTAGCTTCCATAGCATTTTTGAGCTCATCATCTCCTTTCCTCTTCTTTTTTTCGGTTTTGTCTTTCTTGCACCCATCCGGTCGTTTTGGCTTCGAGTATGAAACCGAGTTGGGTGTGGGGCTTCTCTTGCCGTCATCACTTGATGCATCATCCTCCTCCTCATCATCATTCATCTCAATTGCTCGCTTCCGTTTGTTGCTCAAATGCAAATCCTCCAAACCATCACGCTTCTTCCATTTCTCATCATCCTTTAACACTTCATAGCAATGAGGCAAGGTAAAGATCCTTCCTTTCTTGATCTTCCCTTCTTGGTTGTCCTTGTCTCTTCTTTGAACAAGTTTTGTGCAATGTTGTACTACAAGAAAAACAAAACAAGTTAGCACTTCGTCACCAAAAACAAGTATGATGAACATATATGAGATGCCACTTACTCAATCATCCTCATTTGTGCCACTTGGGTTAATCTTGTCAACTGCCTTTTGTACGGCCGCCCACTTTTGACAATCCGAGTTGATTGTCGACCATCGGGACCGAAGTGATCTCTCGGAGCGTTCAATTCCACTCACGTTGTGAGCATCAAAGTGTTCTTTCATTCGCCCCCAATACGCGTCTCTACTTTGATCACCTCCAATGGATGGATCCCTCGACACTTGCAAATAAGTATAGCATAGTAACTTTGTCATCGTTGGTGGAGTAAGAGCATCTCCAACAGCCGCACTAAACTAGTGCCGCGCCGCAAATTAGGCCGGTTTAGCGTGCGGTAACGCTGGTCGCTTCCAATGACGCAAAAACGGCGCTGCGCTTATAATGGGTTGCCGGTTGAAAACACTTACCCGCGCGGTGTATTTCGGGCGCCCGCTCACAAGACGGCACACTCGAAAGGCCACGCGCCTCTCTCCTCTCCTTGTCCCTCGCCCAAGGCCGGGCGCCTGCCACCCACCCATGGACGCCAAGACACCGCACCGCTCACCTCAGACAGCCGCGACTTGCCGCGCCAAGCGCCGCAGCCGGCGCCGCCGAAAACCCTAAGCGCTGGAAGCTGGCGACGCCATCACGGAGCTCCGCCGAAGGCCGGGCCTCGCTGAGCCTCTTCTTGCCGCCATGATGACCACGGCGCTGGTGGCGTCGCACCGGCGCCGTCCCGTGCCGCCGCCGCACCGCCGAAGAAGGTCCCCAATGCGGCGCGGACGAAGAAGGGCAAAACATCCGCGAAGAAAAAACAAGGCGGCGGACGGCTCCAGTAGCACGAAGGCAAGGGGAAAGAAGCCTGCAGGGCGTTCGGCGGCCGCAGCGCTACCGGGCCAAGTAGCTCACTGCTGAGCCGGCCGCCGACGCCACACCACGTGTTCGATTTAAATGCCCCCAAGGTGAAAAAATTTCAACTTTTCTTTTCTTCTTATTTTTCAATGCATCATCACATATAGATAGCTTATTTGCATTGTTCAAAAACTTTGTAGTCTCAATGATGATGCATACATGTCCACTATGGGTGTTGGGTCCAACACCAGACCGGTCTCAAACCAATGACATCCATTTCGAAGACCATGAGTTTGAGGTGGACGAGGAGGGTGAGGGAATTGTCGAGGCGCCGAAAGGAAGAGCGGGCAATCAGGCCTCCTATCCAGAAGGTCAGCAGCGTCGCGCCGGGCGCAGGCTGTAGCTCGACGGCCCGTGCAACAGGGAGGCCAAGTCACTCGTCTGCCAACGCCACGCCCTGGGTCGCCGAGCTCCTCTGGCGTCTCGAGCGCTTCATCTCCGCCGCATGACCGTCATGGACGACGTTGTCCGGGTTCTCATCCCAACTCGCCAGTCGCCACGCCTGGGAGTACTGGGGACCCTTGGTGACATGCACTGTGTTTTGAAAAAAATGACATGGACTGTGACGTGATGGTCAAACCTAGGTGACGTGTCAAGTTTTTGGTCAAAACCGTGTCCACATCAGATGGAAACCAATTGAAGCGGTATGAGGGACTAAACTAATCCGGTTTGAAAAGTTGAGGAATTAAGTTTTGCCGGTTTTTAAATTCAGAGGCTATTTCTATACTTTCAAAAGAGTTTAGGGATAAAAAATATACTTCTCCCTATTTTTGTTGATGATGTAGACTTCCTGTTGTTGTTTTTTTCTAACCCTAGGCGGTTAGGACAAACTCTTCTCTCCAGACTTCACTGGTGAGCCTATGGATTCACCCCCCTTTTGCTTGCAGCACCGGCGGCCGATGACAGAGAGGGGAATCGCGGTGCCTTCTCAGCTTAATAGTTTAGGTTAGGGCCGTTCTGAATCTATCTAGCTTCAAGCTTCCGAAATTCCCGGAGTGAATCCAGCCCGAACGCTTTTCTGGAGAGAAGCTAGATTCACGAAGCGTTACTGGGCCGTAGTGCAATTTGATGGAGCGAGCTTTTCCCAGCTCCACGTTTTCCCGAAACAGAAGTTCCACTTATTTACGAGGAGAATGCCACCGCCAAGGAAAATGTTTCATCCTTCTCTTCCTCGCTCGAATAGGTACCCATCCCACAACGCACCATATCTCTTCCTCTCCCTCTCTCGTTCTGTTCCTCACGAAACCCTCACCGCCGCCGCCGCTGCCGCCCCCGCCGCCGGCCGGAACTGCTCTTCCAAGATACAGATCCGGCCTTCCTGTGCCTTGTCCCTCCGATTCCAGACTCGCCGCCATTCCCGTCGTAAGGGAGGAGCAGCGACCCCATGGGAAGGAGCAGCGCGCCCCCACGCCATTGACGGCCGAGAGGCCCTCCCGAGCAGGAGCAGCATCCCGGCGACCGAGCCCCCTCCCCCAAACCTCAACGTGAGCTCCCTTGCCTTCTTCCCTATGTTTTGCATGGTAGTATGGCATTACTGGGTCGTATAGGTTGTACTGTTGATGCAAATTGGGTGCTATGGCTGCTGAATGTGTAAATGTTTTGTTGGCTGTGTAGTGCTATATGTGTCAAAGCAACGTATGTGTGCACTAGGTTGCTGATAAATTTACAATTTTATTCGTCTTGAATGGCTGCAGAATGTGCTATATGTGTGCAAAAAATTTGGTGGCTCAGAAGTGCTATATGTGTGCAGCCATTCTGCCATGTGTGTAGTAGGTTGCTGCTGAATGTGCATTTTTTTATAACTGTACTCCTTTATATGTGAAGTGAGCTGCTAGATGGCTGCTGAATGGAGTGTTGAAAACACTCGGATTATCTCCGAGTTGTTTGCTGAGCAAGTGAAAGCCGAAAATAGGCCAGACAATTACCTGACACCAAATGCGTTTGATGAGTGTGGAAAGCAATTTAAGATGAGAACTGGGCTAGACTACACATATACGCAATTGAAAAACAAATGGGACAAGCTTAAAGGTGATTTCAGCCTATTCAAGAAACTCAAGTTCCGGGAGACCGGAGCCGGATGGGACTATGTGAACAACACCGTGTCACAAGATGATGAGTGGTGGAAAAAGGCTAAAATTGTGAGTTCTCTCGCTGATGTATCGCATATCTTAATTCCTCCATACCATTTTATTTACTAATAAAGTGTTTTCTTTGTTCTATTACAGGACATTAAAGGTTGTGGCAAGTTCAAGAAGAAAGGACTTGCTAATGAGGAAAACTTGCGGGTTATATTTGGAGATATCACAACTGATGGTACTGACCATTGGAATCCCTCTTCTGGCATACCTCCCCCCTCTAGTGCGGCGGTGAAAGCCGCCATCAATGTTGATGACATCGAAGATCTTGATTTGGATGATACCGGAGAAGAAACATCTCAAGCAACACCTACTTCATCTAAAGTGAGGCTTGGGATCATCATTCCGGAGAAGAACAAGAAACCAAAGACCGCACAAGTGATGTGTGACCAAGTTACAATAATTGGTGACATTGCCGAGGCTTCTCACTCATCATTTCAGTCTTTCATGAAGCAAGATGAGGCAAACTGTGTGAACTCGGTCATGGATGAAGTCATTGCTTATGGTGCAACAGTCGGTACCGATGAGTTCTTCATGGCTAGCGAGTTGTTTGTGAAGAGGGCTCAAAGGGAGATGTTTCTTTACATTCCTCTTGAGTCCCGAAAGAGTTGGTTGCGTAGGAAGTATGCCTTGAAGTATGGGAACTAGTTTACATGTGTACCATTCCATCTATGTGTGATGGCCGGTTATCTTTATGTTGAACTTGTACCTAGTGCTTTGTACCATTTCATCATTTATGTTGAACAATCTTTTATGTTGTTGAACCATCTTTTATGTTGTTGAACCTATTGTGAGCTATTTATGAATGCATTTTGCGGAACCATCTTTTATGTCCATGTTGTTGAACCTACTATTTGCTTTCTTATGAATGCATTGTGGAACCACCTTTTATGTTCATGTTCTTGATCCAATTGGTGCTAACTTGTGTTTCATATGTTGATGGTTGTTTATTTGCAGATGTCATCGGATAGTGAAAGTGATGATGACACTAATTATGAAAGAAAGAGAGCAATGGTTCTTCAATATCAACATGATATGATCATGCTTTATTCAGGTGTGTCATCCATACTTGGGAAGTATTGTAAAAGTTGGGTCATGAAGGCCGATCCTAGAACATCTAGGTTGAGTGGATTTGAATGGTTGCGAGAGACTATTGGTACACCCGGAGAGACGTACACAATGTTGAGAATGAATGCAAATGTGTTCTTTGATCTTCATGACAAGTTGGTGGCGGAGTATGGCCTCAAAGAAACATGCTTTGTTACCACTTATGAGTCTCTTGCTATGTTCTTGTGGACATTGGGGGTGTGTGAATCAAATAGGAGAACCCAAAACCGTTTCAAACATGGAGCAGATACAGTGCATCGTAAGTTCCATGAGGTTCTACAATGTGTGGTCAAGATGTCATCTCACTACATTAGGCCTCAAGACCCAAATTTTCACATCGTCCATGATAGGATTAAGCGTGACAAAAGGTCTTACCCTCATCTCAAAGATTGCATTGGTGCAATAGATGGGACACATATTAGGGCTTCTATTCCGGAAGGACCTTCAAAAATAAGGTACATTGGAAGAACCGGTGCAACAACACAAAATGTGATGGCAGTATGTGACTTTGATATGCATTTCACCTACGCTTCAATTGGACAACCGGTTCTATGCATGATACAAGTGTGCTATTCCATGCAATTGAAAATGACAAGGCCGCATTCCCACATCCTCCAAAGGGTTAGTATTTCTTGCTATTGCAACTTCTATAACATATCCTCAAACTCACAATCATGTTTTTTGTTACTTTGTGTAGGCAAGTATTACCTTGTAGATGCCGGTTATCCTAACCGGGATGGCTATCTAGCACCAGATAAAGGAGAACGCTATCACACCCCCGACTTCCAAAGAGGTGCACCTCCAACTACTCCTGTAGAGAAGTTCAACCGGATCCACTCCTCCAAGCGCAATACCATAGAGAGAACCTTTGGTGTGTGGAAAATGAAATGGCAAATCTTGCTCAAGATGCCAAACTACTCAATTAGCACACAAAAAATGATTATTGCGGCTACCATGACACTACACAACTACGTCCGTCTCCATGACAAAGAGGATCTTCATTTTCTTCGGTGTGAGAGGGATCCGGATTATGTTCCAACTATTCCGGAGAGATACAAGAAGTATGTTATTCCTCCAAATGCATCGGATGTTTCAACACCGGCGGAAAGTGGTCCTAACATGGATTTGTTTAGACACGAACTAGCTACCGCCATTGCTCTAAGTTGGTGAAGTAATCATGTTCATGTCTTTAGATGTGTGACCATTTTGATTTGCAACTTTATATGCAAATTGACACAGTTTGTTCTTGAAGCTTTTGTTGTATGACACATGACAAAGCGAGTCATTCATCTTTATTATAACTTGTGTTAACTGGGAATATTTGTGATCTTCTGAAAAATACTTTTGTGCTGTACTTTGAACACTACAGTTCTAAAAATAGCTCCCTGGATACCTCTCGGTACGCTCTTTGTACAGCCACAAAATCTCAGAAAATTGCTCCTCTAAAAAAGCATAAGGATAGAAATATATTTGTGCTATATTTTGAACACTACAGTACTAAAAAAAGCTCTCTGAATAGCTCTCTGTACAGCCACAAAATCGCAGGAAATAGCTCCTCTAAAAAAAGGATAGAAATCAGCCCAGCCATCCTTTCTCTATCTCTATCTACGCATGTGGGCTGCACTTTGCCCTGCAATGGGATGTTCCGTGCCAGCCTGAGCTGGGACGAGCAGGCCTGCAGGCCCACTAGCTGGGCTGAAACCTGTCAGAAGCGACTTCATGCGCCGAGAAGCTCTTTTGCTGCCGAACGAATTCCAAGCGCCAGGTGAAGTGAGAAGCCAAGTTTAGAAGCTGAATCAGAGAAGTTTAGAGAAGTGGAGGACATCAGAACAGGCCCTTAGTGTTAACATTTTTTAGTCATAGTTGCCGTGCTCAGGCAGACGGCGACGCTTCTTCTTTGAGTTTGTCTTCCGGACTCCGATCCTATTCGAGTTCGTCTGTTTATACGCAGTGGATGGAGCTCTGGCGTAGGTTTCTACCATCTCCTTGGGGCGGTAAGGATAGAGTTTCTTGCCATGCGGTCAAATTTCGTGTCAGAACCTTCAGATCTATGCATGGGTTTAATGGCAACGGAAGCAGCTCCAGGGCGCTAGTCCTTAGGAGCACGTGCACAAAGACTTTCCAGTTGTCATCAACAAGGTCAAGCCGGCTTTAGTAGAGGAGCGGCCACAACGGCGCGTCAACGGCTCGTTCTAACGGCAGCAGTGCTTGTTCGGTGGTCTCGGAATCTAGATTAAAATTTTATTATGTTTGAGATTCTTTCTATTTCCGCTGAACTTTTATAATAGTAAAGAAAAATGTATGGTTTATTGATGTGAAATCCTTGTATGCTTAGACAAAAGAGTTAGCGGGAGGGTCAACCCGGCCCGGCCGCGCCGCCCCGTAAAGCTGCCGCACTCCTGGAACTCCGGTGAGGTGAGGCGTGTCGTCATCGGAAAAAGGTTGGGTTGGAGACCGGAGCCACTGTCGTGTCAACTGCTCCATTTCTCAGATAAGATAATATAAGAAACGAGAACCGAGCTGCTCCATTGTTTCTTTCTCTTTGGCAGTACTAGAAAAGAAGGCCGGCCGGTTTCCGACAGAAATGCCTCTTAGAGCTCGAGCTTCTGTGATCCCACTTTCTTTTGGGAAAAAAGATTAAAAAAAATTGCATCTCTAAGTTTCAAGAGAAAACGATTCGTTTTTACATTAGTTCATAGGTTTGTTTTTGTGAGAATCTTAGTTCATATGGTTGAGTGTACTGGTTTCATGAGTACGAACCCCTTGCGGAGAAATTGAGTTTCAAGATTAAACAATTCAATTTCCACATAATTACAAAAGATAAAAAGGGTTCCAATGGAAAAAGGTAAGGGCTTCACTGTTTATTTAGGTTGTCAAAGTTATTTTCTTTTGGGAATTGCTAAATCACGGTAGACTAAGACTTAACCAAATTTCAATCGATGCTATATTCATACTTTCTCCGTACCGAAATACTTGTAGTTGGGAAATTTGTACTAGTTTCCCTAGCCATAAGTATTTCGATGCAGAGGTAGTAGGATTTTACGTGAAATGCATTTTCTTTCTTTCTTACATGTTTACGTCACTTAACTTCAACTGTTAAATCTAATCACATCTGTTTTTTTGCAAATTCAATAATTCATTTGGAACGCCTAATTGCGTTCCCAGTGAAACTGGGTATCCAACATAAGCGTCTGCGTCTGTACTGTGTTTAAGAAAAAAGAGGATAATATAATGCTGCATTTCATCTGAGTGCTGGTACTAATTAACAGCGAGCATCCCCCTAAATATAGGAGATCATTTGCCTCCATTGGTGATTAACCTCTCGTAGCTCTGGCCACCTCCTCCGCTCGCTCCGTCCATCCGGCCCGCCGTTCGAGCCCTCCGTCGAGATGGCGGCATCCTACCGCCGCCGCCACACGCCACGGCGCTAGCCCTCCAGAAAGAGAGGCAGCAATGGCGGTCCCATCGTCGTCCTTGTTGTCGTCGCTGCTGCTCCTCGCGCTCTTCCTGCATCATCATTGCTCCGCTGCCCAGGATCGCGGCAGCGCCGCCGTCGTCGTCAACATCTCCGCCGTGGAGGACGTCGTCCGCGACCGCGCGTTCGAGCTGCTCCACCGCACCGACAAGCTCGTGGGCGTGCCCCTCACGGCCTGCCCGTCGGCGTGCGGCCTCGTCGAGGTCCAGGCCTCGGCGCTGCGCGTGCGGAGCAGCTCCCTCTGGGCCGACGGCGTCAACGCCACCGACGCCCCCGCCGGCACCGCGGGGTTCACCGTGCCGCCCCGCGTCGTGCCGTCCCCGTTCGCCCGCCGCGTCGACGTCGTCTTCGAGCGGTTCGTCGGCAACTCCTCCTCCGCCGCGCTCTTCGCCGCGCCGCCCGGGTACGCGCTGGCCGCCCCCGTGGCCGCGCTGCTCGCGTACGACGTGTCGACCGGGAACAACGGCAGCAGGGCCGTCGGGCTCCGGGCGCTCGGTGCGCCCGTCCGCGTGGAGTTCGGGGACCTCGCGCATGCGGCGGCGAACGAAACGACGCCGTTCAACGCCACGGCGGCGAGGTGCGTGACCTTCGCGGTGGACAGCGGGAAGGCCAAGGCCGTGGCCACGCACGCCATGGCGTCGGACACCGCGTGCACGGTGACCGGCACGGGCCACTACGGCGTGGCGGTGCGGCTGCAACCGCCACCGCCTTCGCCGACGCCGCCGCCGCCGCAGCCGCCTGCGGCGGTGAGGGAGCGGTGGTGGGCGTGGATGGCGGTGGCCGGCGTCGGCGGGGTGGTGGCGGTGAGCTTCTTGGCGGCCACCGTGGTCGCGGCGGTGCGGTGGAGCAGGAGGCGCAGGAGGGAGGAGATGGACCTGCGGGCGTTGGCCGGGGAGGAGCTGGGGAGGATGGCGGTGCGGGGGAGCAGGATGCCGGCGGCGAAGATGGTGAGGACGCGGCCGGAGCTGGAGGACGGGAGCCCCATGGCGTGGCGGCGCTAGCTCCTCCGCCGGTCGCACTGTCGCCGAGCTGATTAACTAGGTGTACTTTTTTTTGTTCTCGGCATCAGATATTCAGACTTGTATTGTTGTTGTACAGTATTACACACAGTACTTTGTAGTACTCTATATATGATATATTGTGTAAACTCAGATTAAAAATGTACATCGAAATAGGTTATCTTTCTTGAGAGCAACATCTCACTGCATCTTCTTTGAGAACTAGTAGCAGATTGCAATGGACTTTCTACTTCATTTCTACATATAATTTGCTCTTCTGAACTTCTGATGCTCCCTCCACCTCCAGTACAGAACAAAGCTCAAAATTGTGACCGAAATATAATGCCGATATGCGCATTATTTGGTGTCACTAAATTCACAAAAATACATACAAATTATATGCATCATCATTTCTTCTCCTAACAAGTTCGAGCGATATATCCAATGCTGACAGCAAGGTTACAGATTTGAAGTCCTTCCCAACTAGACTTGTATGCTTGATTGCTGGAACGAGGAATTGTTCTGGGATTTGCTCTGTTCAGCTTCAGCGCTTGTGAAGAGCGGCAATGGTCAACAAATAACAAGTTAAACTGTACTCCCTCCGTTCCTAAATATTTGTCTTTCTAGAGATTTCAACAAGTGACTACAATACGAAGCAAAATGGGTGAATCTACACTCTAAAATATGTCTATATACATCCGTATGTGCTAGTCCATTTGAAATCTCTAAAAAGACACATATTTAGGAACGGAGGGAGTAGTATATTACTCAAAATTTCAGGTAGCAATACATAGCTAAAAGAATCGCAATTTCTGGAAGATGGCGCTGCATCTTGTTCGGATTCCAAATAAATGAGCTCCTCTGGAGTATGACAAGAGATTATTTCTTTCTGATCCAAACATGCCCGTTCCCTGAAACCGGTTCTTGTACATCTCCAGAGAAACTGGCTCTTGAGCAGTAACACACGTCATCAACGATCTCTCTTAATTGTTTCAGTTCGATGTGTATGACCAGTACTCGTTGGCCAGTTTGCGGAAGAGAGATCCTTTAGTTTCCATGAGCTTCGTAGGTTTGTCATACTCCACTACTCTCCCTGGATTGGAAGTGTTCATGTAGCTCATCAGTATGGAATAAAAAACTCTGATGATGCAGTCCTAATAAGTTGGCAGTAATAAGAGAAACATGTCACAGCCCATAGCTGTTGGAATACGGTGGGCGACTGTAATAACGGTGCAATATTTGAACTCCGTCCGGATCGTTTTCTGAAGGACAGCGTCTGTTGCGTTGTCAATAGAGGCCGTGGCTTCATCAAGAACTAAGATACGGCACCTTCTCAAAAGCGTCCGGCCCAAACAAAAGAGCTGCCTTTGGCCCATGCTCCAGTTCGACCCGTTTTCAGCAACTGTATGGCAAGATCTTGATTAGTACCACTAACAGTTTGACAGATTTAGAGGCCCGTGTATTTTGAATTCTGAAAGGGCCACAGCAGAACTGTATGTTTGGCCAATTTGCTAGGGGCCTAAAAGAAACGCGAGACCAAATTTTATATACGTATAGATACAGTGAGGTCTCCTGCCAAGTGAATCCAATCCCTGCTCCTTCTCCTGGACAGCTTCAAGAAGTTGACATTTGTCAAGAACCTGCAACACAATAGCATATAACTAGTTTAGTGATTCCTTTTAAGACGCATGTATGCCATAAACAGAAAATGGCAACTTGTCGTTACGACCCCATAAGTCAGTTTATTAATCCTGATTAGATAAGGTGCTTATTTGTCTGAAATTGTAGATATATTACACGTCTTACCTCCCATATTTGTTGATCCGAGAACTTCCCAAGAGGATCCAGATTATATCTTACTGTACCCTGAAAAAGTGTTGGATCTTGGGGAATGATGCCCAAACACGAACGCAGGTCATGTAAGCCTATCGTAGTGATGTCCACAGAGTCAATACTTATTTTCCCTCCAGCAGGTTCAACAAGGCGGAACAATGCACCAATTAAAGTTGTCTTGCCACTTCCTGTTCGACCAACTATACCAATCTTATCTCCAGCTTCAAACTTGCAAGTGATACCATGTAGTACAAGGGGTGCGTCTACCCTGTACCTAATCTGTCAAATGAAAATAAATCACATAAAATTGTTAGAATTTCTAAAGGGTTTCACCTGGTCAAGTGTACATGTACATGTTTAAATTTGATTACCTTCTGGTTCACCTGGTCAAGGGCTCCACACAGCCAACTTGGGGCCAATCTGGTGCCGGACGGTTTTCTTCAATAACTTCTGGTTAACTTTGTATGTCCATGTAGTGGTTCACCCTTTCCACACATATTATTTGATTCGCAAGGCTGCATTGCCTTTGGATAGAGTTAACAAGAGTATTATTTAGGGAAAGACCATAAGAGAATGCCATTCCAACAAAACCTGCGCAAGTATGAACGGAAGTAATTAGTTTTCTGATGGGTAGTGTTAATTTCTTCATAAACAGGATGATATTATATAACTGTATTTCTAATGTGTTTGGCACATAGACATTGGGCATATAAAGTGTTGCTAAAGGGAAAATTGGATATATATACCACTAGAGTTTCGAGCCATTCACGGTTATCTAGTAGGTTTCTGTAACTCTGTTTGATAAATGGTAGGCTTTCTTATCACAAGCTTAACCTTCATAACTCAATACTAGGAACCTATCAAAACAGAGGATTTTTTATTCTTTGCAGTGCATAGAGCTTGTAAGCAACCATAACTTTCTCAAAAATGTGAAACTTGTGATTGTTATACTTAAGATAAGCTACTTACTGGGGCTAAAAGTTCCTGGAGGAAGAAGAACCATGACAAAGGCAGAAAAAGAAAGAAACACAGCACTCATTGTTTCCAGGCGCTGAATCAACCATTCAGTAGCTGCAGAATTATAAAAGTATGGACTAGCATCCTTGTCGACTAGCTCCAAATTTTTAGCAAAGAAACGATCTTGTTCCTCGAAGCCACATATTGTTATAATTCCTGAAATCGATTCACCTAAGTGATTTGCTAGGGCAGACTTGGTAGTGCCATTAATCCGCATCAATTCCTTAGCTGAGGCTAAATAGTACCTCTAGAAGACCAAATATAACAGATCTCAGTCAATCAGAATTGTGAGAAAACATCAGATAAATTAACCCCATGGGCAAAAATTCAGCAGAGTAGATCATTTGGGAAATGAAATAACAATAGAAAGGGGGTTTGGCCATGCAGAAATAAAGTTAGATCAGTCACCTGCAACCGAATTGCCAAAACTATCATCGGCAACGATACAAACAGAACTTGCCATGTAACAACAGCCAATACTACCAGATTGCTATATGCAGTTAAGCTGGCACTAAAGGTAAACATGAAGGCAAATGGAACATCAAGATCAATGATATTCAAATCTGAAGATACCTGCAGGGGATAATCCATCATTAGAAAATAAATGTGAAACAGAACTGTAATTACCAAAGCTGTCATTTGTTTCAGGCTTTTCTTACCCGACTAAGAATCCTGCCTATAGGAGTAGAATCAAAAAAGGACATAGATGCATGGAACAATGAACTGAGCAACTGGGAAAACAAGGATCTTGAAGTCTGGACTCCAAGAACAACGAGGAACAAAGATCGTGATAGCACAAAGAAAATGGTGCGGACTCCGATAACAATGTACACAGAAATTAACTTCAGTGTACTAAACTAACACGGGCACTTTGGACATTAGCAGCCATCCATGAATTCTGTGAAATTTGATCAGCTAAGAAAATTATGTGAGAAATAACAGAAAGAGAGGCACACAAGAAGCCTTTGTTCTGGCACAGGTAAAACATACAAGGCTTAAGACCTGTATCCGCTGATTCTCTTTCCTCTCTCTTGATCAATTGATCTACTGGTGATGGCTTCACAGCCTCTATATACCTGTTTCCATGAATATTATCAGTCGCTGTTCTTGGTATTTCCGTTACTCTTCGAGAGGCCATACTGTTAAGATTTGAATCACCAACGGTATTTTTATGCGCATTTACAAGGTCCTTAAATTGTTGACAGTCTGCCAATAGAATTTGATAAGGTGCAGACCGAATAACCTCCCCATCTAACTGCCGAAATTTTTCACTAGTCATGAGAGGAGAGGGGGGTGGGGGGGGGGGGGGGAGGGGAGACCAGAATGGAGTCAAATAAGGGCAGAAAATCCACTTGGTGGGCTACAAAATAAGAGATTTATAAATCAGCTCATAATCAAATACTAATACAATCTGCATGTGCTGATACGATGCTTACATATTGAGGAGACCTGTTGCTGTATGGGCATCAACAGCACCGAAAGGCTCATCCCTAATAATACCATGCTTCAATAAGGAAGCAAGCAGTTCCATAGATTCAAATGAAATCCATTGAATCAAGCTTGAAGACATAATACTCCACTAGCTATATTAACCACTAGAAATTTTCTAGTGCAGTGGTAGAAAATACCCAAAGCATCGGAAGAGGAGAGAAGAGGAACTGTTATAGAGGCATTGCAGAACCACTACAGTCTAGTTAATATGAAGAACCACTGCTCACTTAACTACTGATTCCCACAAATGTGAATCAACTGATGACCCAAATGGAAATTTGAAAACGAAGTACTAAAACAGTTCAAGTCGACAAGCGTCATAATAATCACAAATCAGACAACATACACCCTTGTTCTTTTTTCAAGTTCTTGAAAAGCAAACACCATGGTTGTCGCGCCAAGCAGCAGCAGGGCTCTCTGATACACTAAAGATTCATTATAACATCGGAGTTGATGCGCCAGAGTTCATTCAGAAGGAAACAACCATGTTGGACTCATCGGCTTGCTATCTGGTGCCCGGAAGTTGTGCTCTGATGTATCTGCAGCGAATGGTGCCAATGTACCATCTCTCAAGTTGTACATGAACTTATCAAACGGGGGACCATTTTTAGCATGGCAGAGATAGCCATCGATGAAGTAGATAATATTGCCTTCCACCCCGTCATACCCCGACGCATGAAATGATTTGCTGCCGCACGGGCTGATGAAGATACAGTCGCCATCCAAGGTGTTGATCTCGGTAAATCGAAGAGGTTTCGTGCTTAAATCCACCACATATACTCCAACCTTGCAAATATCGTTCCAGCCTACACCGCCACCTAAGTATCTGGCGATGAGTAACAATTTTCCATGCCATTCTACCAAGTTCCACCTCTGTTTGTAGCTGTCCTTGACCTCAGGCAGCTCGGCCACGCAACGCTCGACATGAGAAACCATCAGCCCAGAGTCGTCGTCGTCGTCTGTTATCTCGACGGCAAAGAGGTTTGTGGTGAGCTCGCTGAGCACATAAAGCTTCCCCTGGTAGAAGGTAATGTCACTGAACTTGCTGATGCAGCCACCGAGGCACACGCACCACGACGACATCCCAGGCCGCCAGAGAGCGAGCTTGGCTCCGTTCCTATGCACAGAGAAGGCAGCCACAATGCATTTGGACCCAGGATCAGGCGAGGAGGACAAGATCACCTTGCAGAACGACATCACGTACTGTGCGGCGTTGATTGTGCACTCAATCACACCAGAGCCACCGATGATGGGGAGGGATCTACTGTAGGCATCGACGAAATGAGAGGACGCGGAGGGAGGCGGGAGATGGAGCACGTCCCGGGAGAAAGGATTCATCAGGAAGCACTGGGCATCGCCAAAGTAGCGACCTTTGTTCGGCCGCACACCCGCGAGCCAGCCCTCGAACGAGCCCACGCAACGGGCGTCGCCGGCCGCCACGTCCTCGGGCAGCGGGACGCGACGCGCGCCCGTCGTGGCCCCGTCGGGGGAGAAGCCGGAGAAGGCGAAGTCCGCGTGGACGAGCAGGGGGAGCGGCGGCGGCGGGCGGTGGAGGCGCGCCGCCGCGAGCCAGGCGGCGCAGACGGAGCGCATCCTGGCGCGGTCCTCGACGCGGGGGAGGCGGCCAGCCACGATCCCGAGGATGTCCGGCGGGACGTCCGCCCACGACCGCCGCTGCGGCTCGGGAGCTGCGACGACGAGGCCTGGCGTGTCAGGTGGCATTTCGTCGAGCACCTTGCCTGCACGGCCGCCAGCGACGACGGGAATGTGTGGAGACAGGGAGGGAGGGCGCTGACCTGAGGCCCCTGTGCCGGATGGTGTGGCCGTCGGTGGTCGCCTTGGGGAGGTCGGCGTGTCTTGCGGCATTGGAGTTTGTGTGACCCGAGCTCCTTCCATGGATTGATCACAGGATACAGCAAAGAGTTGGGAGGGGAGAGTGTCACACCCAACTATCAGATCAGGGGAATTTTGGGTGGAGCAGAGCTGTATTATCTCGAATATGCTAGGTATATTCCTCACAGAGGGAGGTTTAGAGTATACAAGTATTGTGGAGTTGATCTTAGCTGGAATGAATGGTTATAAGCGCACTGCGCTGGCTTATATATAGCCTTTTCAGAGACGGACACTAACGACGACAAATGAAACGGTACAGTAACGGTGAGCGAATGCGAGCTGTTAGATCTTCGTAGCTTGAGCTGCTGTCGACCGTACGATAACTGAACCCAATTGTGCTGAATCTTCTTAGGTCCTGACAATGCCTCCGAGGGAAGGTATGCTTGATGAAGTCTGCATCTTCCCAAGAAGAGTCTTCAGGAGAGAGATTTTCCCATTGAACAAGCCATTGGATCACTGGAAGATTGTTCCTAGGTATCAGTCGCGTCTGCAATACCAGCACCGGCTCCTGCTTGATGTGTCCATCTTGTGTGATCAATGGAAGATTTTCACAGGGGACCACGGTCGGACCAATGTGTCGTTTAAGCTCACTGACATGAAAGACCGGATGAATCTTCGTCCCCTCAAGAAGAAGCAAGTGGTAAGCCACATTTCCCACTTTGTGCAGGATTTTGAACGGCCCATAAAACTTACTCTGAAGTTTAATATGGGTCTTTGCACCAAATGCATTCAGTCTGTATGCTGCATTTTAAGATACACCATGTCGCCCTCTTGGAAAGAACGTTCGACCCTTTTCTTGTCAGCAAACTTTTTCATGCGCTGCTGGGCTAGCTGTAGGTTTTGCTTCAGTGTAGCTAACAGCTGTTTGTCTGTCAGCCAACATCTCTTTGGCCTCATTGTCATGGATAATATACTCGCTAACTTGTGGAGGGGGATAACCATAAATGGCTTCAAATGGTGTCTTTTGCAATGAGGAGTGAAAACATGTGCTATACCAATACTCTGCCATTGGAAGATGGTGGACCCACCGTTTAGGATGTTCTGAAGTTAAACACCTGAGATAGTTCTCTATACACTGGTTGACACGCTCAGTCTGGCCATCTGACTGAGGGTGGTATGCAGAACTAAATCGCAGTTCAATCTTCATAGCTGAGAAAATATCTTTCCACAATTGGCTTGTGAAAATTCTGTCTCTGTCATAAACAATAGCAATTGGAGGACCATGCAGCTTGATAACGTTGTCAATTAAAACTTGAGCAACACTCTTGACAGTAAAAGGGTGAGACAGAGGCAAGAAGTGAGTAAACTTGGTCAATCTATCAACCACCACAAAAATGACCTCTTTTCCCTCGGATTTGGGAAGGCCTTCAATGAAATCCATGCTCAGGTGTGTCCAGGCCATGTCAGGTATGTGCAGAGGATCTAGCAGACCAGGGTAATGACATGTTTCACCTTTATTTTTCTGACAGACAGGGCATTCTGTAACCCATTTCTCCACATCTTTCTTGAGTCCAGGCCAGTAGAAAATCTTCTTGATTCTCTCATAAGTGCTTTTCCTCCATGAATGGCCACCTAAAGCAGAGGAATGCAGAGCTTGAAAGAGTTTATATTTTAACTCGTCCACATTGCCAATGTAGATTTTCCCTTTATGTCTGATCAGTCCATTGTGGAGTGAGTCATGTTCCACTTTCAGTTGAGGTGCTAACAGAAGTTTTTCCAAAAGTTCCTTGATTTTGCTGTCTTGAAGATATGATTTTTCCACCTCACTAGTCCATTTAGGAATAACCAGAGATATTGCATTGATTTGATATTTCCTAGACAGAGCATCAACTACAATATTCTCCTTTCCTTTTTTATGTTCCAATGTGAAATCAAACTCAAGCAATTTGAGCATCAATTTGTGCTGAATGCCAGTAGAGAGTTTCTGGTTAGTCATAAACTTCAGACTCTGATGGTCTGTTCTGATCACTAATTTGTGTCCCACAAAATAGTGCCTCCATCTTTTCAAAGCTTCCACAATAGCCAGAGCTTCCTTTTCATATGTGGATAGTGCAGCATTTCTAGGGCAGAGGTTTGAACTATAGTAAGCAATGGCTTTTCCATTTTCCATAATCACTGCTCCTAATCCAGTACCAGAGGCATCAGTTTCAAGTGTGAAAGGGATGGAGAAATCTGGCAGAGCAATGACTGGTGCAGTAATTAGGGCTTGTTTGAGAGTTTGGAATGCTTGATCTTGCAGATATGTCCAATGGAAATTGTCCTTCTTGAGTAGATCATGTAAAGGTCTAGCAATAGGTCCAACATCCTTGACAAATCTTCTGTAATAACCATACAATCCTAGAAATCCCCTCAGTTGAGTGACAGTAGTGGGAGTGGGCCAATCAACTACAGCTTCAATCTTTGTTGGGTAAGTAGCAACTCCATCACCAGATATGATGTGACCCAAGTACTCCACTTGTTGGACAGCAAACAGACACTTGGACATCTTCACAAATAACTGCTCCCTTTTGAGGATATCCAGAATAATTTCCACATGCTTCACATGTTCTTCCAAAGTAGCACTAAAAATGAGGATATCATCAAAGAAAACTAGGACAAAAACTCTGAGATAAGGAGCTAGAATTTTGTTCATGAGAGCTTGAAAAGTTCCAGGTGCATTGGCCAGACCAAAAGGCATCAGAAAATATTCAAAATGCCCAAAATGAGCAATAAAAGCAGTTTTGTGAATGTCCTTTTCACTCATCCTAATTTGGTGGTATCCAGATCTGAGGTCCAATTTAGTGAAGAATTTTGCTCCATGTAATTCATCCAACAAATCCTCAATTACTGGAATTGGAAATTTGTTCTTCGCTATCTGGGCATTTAATTTTCTGAAATCCCGACACAACCTCCAGGTGTTGTCCTTTTTTGCAACTAAAATTGCAGGAGCAGCATAAGGACTTTGACTCTCTCTAATAACTATTAATCAAGAGTTTTTGTATTTGGTGTTCCTTCTCATGTCTTTGCTTATGAGGTATTCTGTAGGGTCTGGAAGCAGGTGGTACTAACCCTGGTTGCAAAGGAATTTCATGATCACAAGATCTAACAGGTGGGAGGCCTTTAGGCTCTGCAAATACCTGAGGATATTTTTGCAACAGTTCACTTATGGACTAGGGAATATCAGTACTTGCTAAAAACTTGTAGTTACTGCAATCAGACTGTTTCTGGGTGGAAATGGCCGTTGTAGGTTTAGCTATAGTGCTTACTTCTGCTGTTTTTGCCCGCTTTTGTTTAGTTGGAAATTCAGTTGCAAACTGTGTTTAGTAACTGTAGGGACAGGGCTAGCTTGTTTTGCTGATGTATCTGTTGCTATATTACTAGACCTCTTGGGCTTTTCCAGCGTTGTGTTGATTAAGTAGAGAGCAAAACCTGTTGCACCTTTTTTTTGCAGAATTTTGCTCATTTCCTCTCCATCCACTTCTATAACATTAGCAATAGTGTCACATGCTGGTAAGGTCACATGGTACTTCCTATCCTTGTATACAGTGATTGATCTTTGTACATGATCAAAAGAGGTGGGACTGTTCTTAGCAAGCCCAACCTAGGACCACATCATGCCCTGGCAGCTCCATGAAAGTGCGTTATATCGACTAGAGGGGGGGGTGAATAGGCGATTTTTATGAATTCTTCACTGAGGAATTTGCCGGTGAGGAAATTCCTTAGCGAAGAACTACTTGCAGCGGAATAAGTACTCATAAGTAAGCATAAGAGAATGCGGGCATGGTCATCATGATGAAATGAAGACAAACAAAGAGTACAGAAAGCGTAAACACAGGATAGCTCAAGATGAAGACAAACAGATCAAGAAATTGAACTGAGGAAATTGAGAAAGTCTTCACCAAAGTCTTCAAACACAGATATGAACAAACATTCAACACAAGAATGAGGAAATGAAAGAGTTGAGGAAATAGAACCAAGAAGGTTGGTGAAGACAATGATTTGGTAGACCGGTTCCAACTGCTGTCTCGGTTATGCGTCTGGTTGGAGCGGCCGAGTATTTAAACTCGAGGACACACGATCCGGACACCCAGTCGCTAAGCACGCACCTCAGGACACCAAGTCCTCACCGTATTCTCCTTGAACTAAGGTCACACAGACCTCGTCCAATCAATCGTGGTAAGTCTTCAGGCGACTTCCAAACCTTCACAGACTCGGTCACTCGGCGATCCACAATTCCTCTTGGATGCTCTAGACCATGACGCCTAACCGTCTGGAAGAAGCACAGTCTTCAAAGGTAACAAGCGCCGGATCCACGCAGGATCAATCTCTTGATGATGCTCAATCACTTTGGGTTTGTAGGGGTTTGGTTTTGGGTTTTTCCTCACTCGATGATTTTCACTCAAAGTCACAGGAGGATGGGTTGCTCTCAAATGACAAGTGTCAAGTTCTCTCGGAGCAGCCAACTAGCTAGTGGTTGTAGGGGGCGGCTATTTATAGCCTAGGGAGCAGCCCGACATGATAAGACATAAATGCCCTTTAATGATATGACCGTTAGGTGGATAAGATATTTTGGAACAGTCATGCCAAGAAGACAAAGAACGGTCGGAAATTTGACTTTCAAATTCCTCGTGGCTAGCATGTTCCTCATCGTAGGCAATCCGCACTAGCGAATTCCTAACTCCCCAGTCAGTAACAAATTCTCACCGACCAGAAGAACTTCGTCTCACATCCTTTGAAGAAATTGACTGAATCAGTATGAGATTTCCAAAGGCTTCACTCAAGGGATTGGTAGGTGTAGGATTTTGAGTTGAGCATCACATGGAAATTTTTCCTTAGTATTTCCTCGACCCCTTTAACAAAGACGGTGTTTCCTATGACTCAAGAAAGAGAAAATGAAACTACGAAAACAAAAGTCTTCACGCTTCATGTTCCTCAAATGAATACCAAGTCTTCAAGGTCACACCAATTTCTTCACTTTCAAAGTCTTCAGAAAGTCTTCAGAATACCAAAGTCTTCAGACGAAGAACTTCATTTTTAGGGGTCGACTTTCTTTGTAAATATCAAACTCCTCATAGACTTATAGGCCTGTGTACACTCATAAGCACATTAGTCCCTTAACCTATAAGTATTCAATACACCAAAATCACTAAGGGGCACTAGATGCACTTACAATCTCCCCCTTTTTGGTGATTGATGACAATATAGGTTAAGTTTTCAATGGGATAAACATATGAAGTGTAAATACTGATATTGAGGAATTTGATTGCAAGATATAGAAGAACTCCCTCTGAAGATGTGCATAGTGAGGAATTTGCTTTTGAGGCATTGCACATTTGAAGAGTTGAATCATGGAGATCTCCCCCTATATCTTGTAATTCATACACGCATTTGACATATAATATGAAGAATTTGAAATGCATGATGAAATATGGTGACTGATGTAATTCAACATGCGTGTATTGACATATAACGAGGAATAAGCATGCAGAGGAACACATCAAAAGTATCAGAGCACCATCGGGTTTAAGATTACAACTCGATCCAATAAAGTTTCAGAAGAACGAGAGTTGTAACTTAGCAAAAAAACGCCCATATAGTAGACCCGCTTGAAGACTAACTCAAATTTCTCCCCCTTTGTCATCAAATGACCAAAAGGATTGAAACTGAGGACTAACGCCCCTGAAGAATTTCAAGTTGAAGAAGGAGCGCCAGCGTTGTCGGGGTCGGTTGTCGTAGTAGGGCCTGCCGCAGTTGTCGCCCAAGTCTTCTTTTACATCGTTGTCGCGATGAAGAATAGGAGCTGGCCACCAAGGAAGGACCTTGACCTTCTTGAATTTCTTCTAGGAGGTGCGTACTAGTCAAATTCTTCCTTGAGACCCATTGTCTTCGGTTCTTCACAACTGTAGACATGAGATAGAACAGCCCAAGTGCGGTTGAAGGTTTCATGGAGGTAGTACTGGTTTTTCTTCACTGCATTGTGTGTTGAGGTCATGTTGTGAAGAATTGAACCAAACTGACGCTTGACCCATTTATGATTGCGATCAACCTTCTGATGAAGACTGAAGAGTAACTCACGATCACCATCACCCAGGTGCCGTGGCTTGAGGATTTTGCTTGGTCGAGGTATTGGCGGCAGAGTCATGAGTGGCGAGTCATCATTGGTGGAGTAGGATGCAGCTTTGCGAAATTGACCATCCAATGGACGAATGCCTTCATCTATCACAGCAGCTTGCCTTGCCTTTGTCATCACCGAGGAAAATGTCCGTTTAAGGACTTCAATTGGAGGCAAGTAGCTGCAGTGGTTCAGAGTATCAGCCTTGTAATTGAGTGAAGACCTTGTCCTGATGAACCTCATAATCCATGGTGCATAAGGCTTCAACTCAAAAGGTGACATGGCAATGTTCGCCAGAGTCCTCATGAAGAAATCATGGAAGTTGATGGGAACGCCATGAATGATATTGAAAAGCATATTCTTCATGATGCCAATGACTTGTTCATCATTTGAGTCGTGGCCTTTGATAGGACTCATTGTCTTCGTCAGAATGCGATAGACAGTCTGAGGCACATATAGTAATTCCTTGACGAGGAATTTGGTTCGTGGGGCCTGCCCTGGCTTCAAAGGCTTCATCAGCACTTGCATGTAATGATTTGAAAGCTCAGGCTCGTTGTAGATGCAACGAGCACCATCAAGGGGAGGACTGAGTGGGAGGGCACGAAGCAATTCAGTTGCTGGTGCCTTGTAGTGAGTATTTTATGTCATCCAGTCTAGTACCCATGAGTTCACATCTTCAGAATCTCCGGTGATGTGCAGCGTTGCATAGAATTGAAGAATGAGTTCTTCATTCCAATCATAGATGTCAGTGCAGAAATTCAGCAATCCAGCATCGTGAAGAACACTGAGGACAGGCTTGAAGCCTGGCAGATATTCCATGTCCACGTGAGGAATATGTGCATGATCGAAGACTTTGTCTTTGTTGAAAAGCACAAAGGAATAGAAGTTGGCTTGACTAGCAGTCCAGAAACGCCTCTTCCTTAAGCGAGCAGAGTCATATGGGTTGTAGTCAGTGAAGAATACATGCTCGCCGAAGAAATCTTCAGCCTTGAACTTTTGATTTGTTGATAATGGATTCTTTGGCTTTGGCAAGGAGTGTCGTTGAGTTGCATCACGACCTCGTGAATCGCAATCTCGTGTTCTTCAGCTGAGGATTTTCTGGTTCTGTTCATATGCATCTGCGTGTTCATAGGATCAAGAAGAAGGTTCTTCAAAGACTAGTGGCTGGAATTTCTTCATGCACGGATGAGTTGGGATGAGTTTCTTCAGAGCCCATTTGAATCGTTGGTGAAGGGGGCTGAGGAATTTGTTGGATTGGGGTGAAGAGTGGAGAATTGGGATGCTGACTTTCCCAAAAGTCATCATTCATCACAGGCGTGGTGCATCCAATATCCACGTCTTCGTCTTCAATTTCCTCAACACCAGCCTCTTCAGCTGTGAACTGAGGCATAGGCGAGGAAATAATTGGTGTTGAAGGGATTGCATCCACTTCAATTTTTTCATCAATCTGCTCTGATGAAGCAGCAGAATGATTTTCTTCATCAGATCCGCTTGGGATCTCATATTCTTGACCAAAAGGAACAAGGTCCTTTGATGGCATGGAGGAAATTGGAACATCATCAATTGGATTTTCAAATGAGCTGGTCATTGGCTTCATTTTCTTTGGGCCTGAAGAATTTGAAGCAGCTGATGCTTTCTGTTTCTTCACTGCAGCTCGCTCTGCAGCCTTGGTCTTCTTCACATCTGATGCAGATGGAAGGATTGGAGTTGGTGTAGGCGCGGGAGGAGCTGAGGAATCTGGTTGAATTTCCTCAGGCGCAACTGATGCAGTTGCCCTGACTTCTTCAGTTTCTTCAGGCGCACCACTAGTGGATGCCCTGACAATTTCTTCAGCGGCTGGAATGGAGTCATCAACCTTGGAACTAGCATTGTCTTCAGCAGGCTGAAATTCGTCAGCGGTGCTGGCATGTTTTTCAGCAGGCTGAGCAGAGGCTCCAGCCTGAGGAATTTCTTGTTGCGTTGGGACTGCAACATTTGTGAACTTCTTTGTCAGATTAACAAATCCGACTTTGGCTCCTTGCCAATCAGCATAATAGGCATCAAAGTTATCACCGAGGGCTTTGATTTCAGATTGGATCTTGAGGAGTTCCTCAGTTGTCATTCTGACAACGTTTTTCCTCAGGAACTTCTCTTTCTGGAATCGAGCCTTCTTGATCTGCCTTGCCTTCTCAAATTTCCATTTCTCTTCAGAGATGAAATGGGTGAGCATGTGACTTTGTCCAGGAGTTAAATGAAAATCAGGCATAGGTGTCTCTGGATCCTTGTGCCAGAGATCAATGTACTCGAGGATCGCCCTTGGATCCAAAAGAAGTGGCACAGGTGTGCCTTTGGCTCTAGCGGCCCTTTCTTGTCGGTCTCTGATGATTTCTGCATGTTCATCATCATTAGATGGCACTTGGAAGACAACCTGTTTCTTCTTCGGACTTGGCCGAGGACCTCGACCAGCCGTTGCCTTTTTCTTTAGCAGAGTGGGGCCTAATGAAGAATTTGGTGCAGCTGAGGAACTTGCCGAGGCACCAGAGGCAATAGAGATGCCTGCAGTCCTTTGGCACGTGGCCAAATGCACATGTGCTGAGGACTTTGCCGGAGCAGCTGAGGACTTGGGTGGAGCAGGAGCAGCATGAGGAACTAGCCGTGAGGGCATTGAAGATTCTGGCCATGAGGGCATTGCTGAGGATTTTGGCCGTGAGGGCACTGTTGGAGAAGCACTTGGCTTGTGCGCTGGCTTCTTTGCCATTGATTTTCTGGGCTTGACAGGGCCTCGATTAAGCAGCAGATGTAGTCTTCACTGAATTTCCTCACTGCTTCTTTGGCTTGTCTCGCCAACTTGGCTTGGCGCTTGGCCCATTCTTCAAGAAAGTCCTCACCACGCTTGATGCTGGTGGGGTCAGCTTCTTGGCCAGGTGCCAATGGAGCTCTTGGGCATGGAGGATTCAGTGCGAATTTCTTCATGTACTTTGGAGTAACATACCTGTACTCCCTCTATTCCCTTGCCCATTGTTGGGGAACGTAGTAATTTCAAAAATTTTCCTACGCACACGCAAGATCATGGTGATGCATAGCAACGAGAGGGGAGAGTGTATGTCCACGCACTCGTGAGACCGTAAGCGAAGCGTTATAACAACGCTGATTGATGTAGTCGTCGTCTTCACGATCCGACCGATCCAAGTACCGAACGTACGGCACCTCCGAGTTCTGCACACGTTCAGCTCGATGACGATCCCCGGACTCCGATCCAGCAAAGTGTCGGGGATGAGTTCCGTCTGCACGACGGCGTGGTGACGATGATGATGCTCCACCGACGCAGGGCTTCGCCTAAGCTCCGCGACGATATGACTTCTCCGGCGCATGGCTTCGCCTAAGCTCCGCGACGATATGACCGAAGTGGAATATGGTGGAGGGGGGCACCGCACACGGCTAAGGAACGATCCGTAGATCAACTTCTGTGTCCATGGGGTGCCCCCTGCCCCCGTATATAAAGGAGGGAGGGAGGAGGAGGCCGTCCTAGGAGGATGCGCACCAAGGGGGGAGTCCTACTCCCACCGGGAGTAGGATTCCCCTTTCCTAGTCCAACTAGGAGTCCTTCCATGTATTAGGAGTAGGAGACAAGGAAAGGGAAGAGAGAAGGGAAGGAAGGAGGGGGTGCGGCCTCCCCTAGTCCAATTCGGACTAGGCCATGAAGCGCGGCCTGCCCTAGGCAGCCCCTCTCTCTTTCCCGCAGGGCCCAATAAGGCCCAATACTTCTCCCCGGCGAATTCCCGTAACTCTCCGGTACTCCGAAAAATACCCGAATCATTCGGAACCTTTCCGAACTCCGAATATAGTCGTCCAATATATCGATCTTTACGTCTCGACCATTTCGAGACTCCTCGTCATGTGTCCGATCTCATCCGGGACTCCGAACTCCTTCGGTACATCAAAACTCATAAACTCATAATATAACCGCCATCGAAACCTTAAGCGTGCGGACCCTACGGGTTCGAGAACTATGTAGACATGACCTAGAACTATTCTCGGTCAATAACCAATAAGCGGGACCTGGATGCCCATATTGGCTCCTACATATTCTACGAAGATCTTTATCGGTCAAACCGCATAACAACATACGTTGTTCCCTTTGTCATCGGTATGTTACTTGCCCGAGATTCGATCGTCGGTATCCAATACCTAGTTCAATCTCGTCACCGCAAATCTCTTTATTCGCTCAGTAATGCATCATCCCGTAACCAACTCATTGGTCACATTGCTTGCAAGGCTTATAATGATGTGCATTACCGAGAGGGCCAGAGATACCTCTCCGACAATCGGAGTGACAAAACCTAATCTCGAAATACGCCAACCCAACATGTACCTTTGGAGACACCTGTAGTACTCCTTTATAATCACCCAGATTCGTTGTGACGTTTGGTAGCACCCAAAGTGTTCCTCCGTAAACGGAGTTGCATAATCTCATAGTTACAGGAACATGTATAAGTCATGGATAAAAGCAATAGCAACATACTAAACGATCGGGTGCTAAGCTAATGGAATGGGTCATGACAATCAGATCATTCAACTAATGATGTGACCTTGTTAATCAAATAACAACTCTTTTGTCTATGGTTAGGAAACATAACCATCTTTGATTAACAAGCTAGTCAAGTAGAGGCATACTAGTGACACTCTGTTTGTCTATATATTCACACATGTATTATGTTTCCTGTTAATACAATTCTAGCATGAATAATAAACATTTATCATGATATAAGGAAATAAATAATAACTTTATTATTGCCTCTAGGGCATATTTCCTTCAGTCTCCCACTTGCACTAGAGTCAATAATCTAGATCACATCACCATGTGATTAACATCGATAGTTCACATCATCATGTGATTAACACCCATAGTTCACATCGCCATGTGACCAACATCCGAAGGGTTTACTAGATTCAGTAATCTAGTTCATATCGCTATGTGATTAACACCCAAAGAGTACTAAGGTGTGATCATGTTTTGCTTTTGAGAGAATCTTAGTCAACGGGTCTTTCATATTCAGATCCGTTATGTATTTTGCAATTTTCTATGTCTACAATGCTCTTGCGGAGCTACTCTAGCTAATTGCTCCCACTTTCAATATGTATCTAGATCGAGACTTAGAGTCATCCAGATCGGTGTCAAAACTTGCATCGACGTAACCCTTTACGACGAACCTTTTGTCACTTCCATAATCGAGAAACATATCCTTATTCCACTAAGGATAATTTTGATCGCTGTCCAAAGGATCTACTCCTAGATCACCATTGTACTCCCTTGCCAAACTCAAAGTGTAGGGTATACAATAGATCTGGTACACAGCATGGCATACTTTATAGAACCTATGGCCAAGGCATAGGGAATGACTTTCATTCTCTTTCTATCTTCTGCCGTGGTCGGGTTTTGAGTCTTACTCAATTTCACACCTTGTTACACAGGCAAGAACTCTTTCTTTGACTGCTCCATTTTGAACTACTTCAAAATCTTGTCAAGGTATGTACTCATTGAAAAACTTATCAAGCGTCTTGATCTATCTCTATAGATCTTGATGCTCAATATGTAAGCAGCTTCACCGAGGTCTTTCTTTGAAAAACTCCTTTCAAACACTCCTTTATGCTTTGCGAATAATTCTACATTATTTCCGATCTACAATATGTCATTCACATATACTTATCAGAAATGCTGTAGTGCTCCCACTCACTTTCTAGTAAATACAGGCTTCACTGTAAGTCTGTATAAACTATATGCTTTGATCAACTTATCAAAGCGTATATTCCAACTCCGAGATGCTTGCACCAGTCCATAGATGGATCGCTGAAGCTTGCATATTTTGTTAGCTCCTTTAGGATTGACGAAAACTTCTGGTTGCATCATATGCAACTCTTCTTTAATAAATCCATTAAAGAATGTAGTTTTGACATCCATTTGCCAGATTTCATAAAATGTGGCAATTGCTAACATGATTCAGACAGACTTAAGAATCGCTACAGTAGAGAAAATCTAATTGTAGTCAACAACTTGAAATTGTCGAAAACCTTTTGTGACAAGTCGAGTTTTGTAGATAGTAACACTACTATCGTTGTCCGTCTTCCTCTTGAAGATCCATTTATTTAACATGGCTTGCTGATCATCGAGCAAGTCAATCAAAGTCCATACTTTGTTCTCATACATGGATCCTATCTCAGATTTCATGGCCTCAAGCCATTTCATGGAATCTGGGCTCATCATCGCTTCCTCATAGTTCATAGGTTCATCATGGTCTAGTAACATGACTTCTAGAATAAGATTACCGTACCACTCAGTGCGGATCTTACTCTGGAAGACCTACGAGGTTTTGTAGCAACTTGATCTGAAGTTTCATGATCATCATCATTAACTTCCTCACTAATTGGTGTAGGAATCATCGAACTGATTCCTGTGATGAACTACTTTCAAATAAGGGAGAAGGTACAATTACCTCATCAAGTTCTACTTTCCTCCCACTCACTTCTTTCGAGAGAAACTTCTTCTCTAGAAAGGATCCATCTTAGCAACGAAAAACTTGCCTTCGGATCTGTGATAGAAGGTGTACCCAATAGTTACCTTTGGGTATTCTATGAAGACGCACTTCTCCGATTTGGGTTTGAGCTCATCAGGTGAAAACTTTTTCACATAAGCATCACAACTCCAAACTTTTAAGAAACAACAACTTTGGTTTCTTGCCAAACCACAGTTCATACGGTGTCGCCTCAACGGATTTAGATGGTGCCCTTTTTAACGTGAATGCAGCTGTCTCTAATGCATAGCCCCAAAACTATAACGGTAAATCGGTAAGAAACATCTTAGATCGCACCATATCTAGTAAAGTGCGACACGACGTTCGGACACACCATTGCTACTGTGGTGTTCCGGAGGCGTGAGTTGTGAAACTATTCCGCATTGTTTCAAATGTAGACCAAACTCAGAAACTCAAATATTCGCCTCCACGATCAGATCGTAGAAACTTTATTTTCTTATTACGATGATTTTCAACTTCACTCTGAAATTCTTTGAACTTTTCAAATGTTTCAGACTTATGTTTCATCAAGTAGATATACCCATATCTGCTCAAATCATCTTGTGAAGGTCAAAAAATAACGATACTTGCCACGAGCATCAACACTCATTGAATCGCATACATCGGTATGTATTATTTCCAATAAGTCAAGAGCTTGTTCCATTGTTCCGAGAACGGAGTTTTAGTCATCTTGCCCAAAAGGCACGGTTCGCAAGCATCAAATGATTCATAATCAAGTGATTCCAAAAGTCCATCAAAGATGGAGTTTTCTTCAAGCGCTTTACACCAATATGACCTAAACGGCAAGTGCCACAAATAAGTTGCACTATCATTATTAACTTTGCATCTTTTGGTTTCAATATTTTGAATATGTGTATCACTATGATCGAGATCCAATGAACCATTTTCATTGGGTGTGTAACCATATAAGGTTTTATTCATGTAAACAGAACAACAATTTATTCTCTTACTTAAATGAATAACCGTATTGCAATAAACATGATCAAATCATATTTATGCTCAACACCAAATAACACTTATTTAGGTTCCACACTAATCCCGAAAGTATAGGGAGTGTGCGATGATGATCATATCAATCTTGGAACCACTTCCAACTCTCATCGTCACATCACCCTTAACTAGTCTCTGCTCATTCTGCAACTCCCTTTTCCAGTTACTAATCTTAGCAACCGAACTAGTACCAAATATCGAGGGGTTGCTATGAACACTAGTAAAGTACACATCAATAACATGTATATCAAATATACTTATGTTCACTTTGCCATCCTTCTTATCCACCAATCACTTGGGGTAGTTCCGCTTCTAGTGACCAGTTCCATTGCAGCAAAAGCACTTAGTCTCGTGCTTAGGTCCAGACTTGGGCTTCTTCACTTGAGCAGCAACTTGCTTGCCGCTCTTCTTGAAGTTCCCCTTCTTCCTTTGCCCTTTTCCTTGAGACTAGTGGTCTTGTCAATCATCAACACTTGATGCTCTTTCTTGATTTCTACCTTCGTCGATTTCAACATCACGAAGAGCTCGGGAATCGTTTTCGTCATCCCTTGCATACTATAGTTCATCACGAAGTTCTAGTAACTTAGTGTTGGTGACTAGAGAATTCTGTCAATCACTATCTTATCCGGAAGATTAACTCCCACTTGATTCAAGCGATTGAAGTACCTGCATAATCTGAGAACATGCTCACTAGTTGAGCGATTCTCTTCCATCTTTTAGCTATAGAACTTGTTGGAGATTTCATATCTCTCAACTCGGTATTTGCTTGAAATATTAACTTCAATTCCTGGAACATCTCATATGGTCCATGACGTTCAAAACGCCTTTGAAGTCCCGATTCTAAGCCGCTTAAGCATGGTGCACTAAACTATCAAGTAGTCATCATATTGAGCTAGCCAAACGTTCATAACGCCTGCATACGCTTCCTGCAATAGGTCTGTCACCTAGCGGTGCATTAAGGACATAATTCTTCTGTGCAGCAATGAGGATAAACCTCAGATCACGGATCCAATCCGTATCATTGCTACTAACATCTTTCAACACAATTTTCTCTAGGAACATATCAAAATAAACATTTGTAAGCAACAACGCGAGCTATTGATCTACAACATAATTTGCAAAATACTACCAGGACTAAGTTCATGATAAATTAAAGTTCAATTAATCATATTACTTAAGAACTCCCACTTAGATAGACATCTCTCTAGTCATCTAAGTGATCACGTGATCCAAATCAACTAAACCATAACCGATCATCACGTGAGATGGAGTAGTTTTCAATGATGAACATCACTATGTTGATCATATCTACTATATGATTCACGCTCGACCTTTCGGTCTCCGTGTTCCGAGGCCATATCTGCATATGCTAGGCTCGTCAAGTTTAACCTGAGTATTCCGCGTGTGCAAAACTGGCTTGCACCCGTTGTAGATGGACGTAGAGCTTATCACACCCGATCATCACGTGGTGTCTGGGCACGATGAACTTTGGCAACGGTGCATACTCAGGGAGAACACTTCTTGATAATTAGTGAGAGATCATCTTATAATGCTACCGTCAAGCCAAACAGAATAAGATGTATAACAGATAAACATCATATGCAATCAAAATATGTGACATGATATGGCCATGATCATCTTGCGCCTTTGATCTCCATCTCCAAAGTACTGTCATGATCTTTATCGTTACCGCACGACACCATGATCTTCATCATCTTGATCTATATCAATGTGTCGTCACTTGGTCGTCCTCGCCAACTATTGCTTTTGCAACTATTGCTATCGCATAGCGATAAAGTAAAGCAATTATTTGGCACTTGCATCTTATGCAACAAAGAGACAACCATAGGGCTTCGCCATTGCCGATAACTTCAACAAAACATGATCATCTTATACAACAACTTATATCTCATCACGCCTTGACCATATCACATCACAACATGCCCTGCAAAAACAAGTTAGACGCCCTCTACTTTGTTGTTGCAAATTTTACGTGGCTGCTACGGGCTTAGCAAGAACCGTTCTCACCTACGCATCAAAACCACAACGATAGTTTGTCAAATAGACTCCGTTTTAACCTTCTCAAGGACCGGGCGTAGTCACACTCGGTTCAACTAAAGTGAGAGAGACAGACACCCGCCAGCCACCTTTAAGCACGAGTGCTCGTAACGGTGAAACCAGTCTCGCGTAAGCGTCTGGCGTAATGTCGGTCCGGCCGCTTCATCTCACAATACCGCTGAACCAAAGTATGACATGCTTTGGTAGGCAGTATGACTTGTATCGCCCACAACTCACTTGTGTTCTACTCGTGCAAAACATCAAACCACAAAAACCTAGGCTCGGATGCCACCTTGTTGGGGAACGTAGTAATTTCAAAAATTTCCTACGCACACGCAAGATCATGGTGATGCATAGCAACGAGAGGAGAGTGTATGTCCACGCACTCGTGAGACCGTGGCGGAAGCGTTATAACAACGCGGTTGATGTAGTCGTCGTCTTCACGATCCGACCGATCCAAGTACCGAACGACGGCACCTCAGAGTTCTGCACACGTTCATCTCGATGACGATCCCCGGACTCCGATCCTGAAAAGTGTCGGGGATGAGTTCCGTCAGCACGACGGCGTGGTGACGATGATGATGCTCCACCGTCGCAGGGCTTCGCCTAAGCTCCGCGACGATATGACTTCTCCGGCGCAGGGCTTCGCCTAAGCTCCGCGACGATATGACCGAAGTGGAATATGGTGGAGGGGGGCACCGCACACGGCTAAGGAACGATCCGTAGATCAACTTCTGTGTCCATGGGGTGCCCCCTGCCTCAGATATAAAGGAGGGAGGGAGGAGGAGGCCGCCTAGGAGGAGGCGCACCAAGGGGAGTCCTACTCCCACCGAGTAGGATTCCCTTTCCTAGTCCAACTAGGAGTCCTTCCATGTATTAGGAGTAGGAGACAAGGAAAGGGAAGAGAGAAGGGAAGGAAGGAGGGTGCGGCCCTCCCCTAGTCCACCCGGACTAGGCCATGGGGCGCGCGGCCTGCCCTAGGCAGCCCTCTCTCTTTCCCGCAGGCCCAATAAGGCCCAATACTTCTCCCGGCGAATTCCCGTAACTCTCCGGTACTCCGAAAATACCGAATCATTCGAACCTTTCCGAACTCCGAATATAGTCGTCCAATATATCGATCTTTACGCCTCGACCATTTCGAGACTCCTCGTCATGTCCCCGATCTCATCCGGGACTCCGAACTCCTTCGGTACATCAAAACTCATAAACTCATAATATAACCGCCATCGAAACCTTAAGCGTGCGGACCCTACGGGTTCGAGAACTATGTAGACATGACCTAGAACTATTCTCGGTCAATAACCAATAGCGGGACCTGGATGCCCATATTGGCTCCTACATATTCTACGAAGATCTTTATCGGTCAAACCGCATAACAACATACGTTGTTCCCTTTGTCATCGATGCGTTACTTGCCCGAGATTCGATCGTCGGTATCCAATACCTAGTTCAATCTCGTCACCGCAAGTCTCTTTACTCGCTCTGTAATGCATCATCCCGTAACCAACTCATTGGTCACATTGCTTGCAAGGCTTATAATGATGTGCATTACCGAGAGGGCCCAGAGATACCTCTCCGACAATCGGAGTGACAAAACCTAATCTCGAAATACGCCAACCCAACATGTACCTTTGGAGACACCTGTAGTACTCCTTTATAATCACCCAGTTACGTTGTGACGTTTGGTAGCACCCAAAGTGTTCCTCCGTAAACGGAGTTGCATAATCTCATAGTTACGAGGAACATGTATAAGTCATGGATAAAAGCAATAGCAACATACTAAACGATCGGGTGCTAAGCTAATGGAATGGGTCATGACAATCAGATCATTCAACTAATGATGTGACCTTGTTAATCAAATAACAACTCTTTTGTCTATGGTTAGGAAACATAACCATCTTTGATTAACAAGCTAGTCAAGTAGAGGCATACTAGTGACACTGTTTGTCTATATATTCACACATGTATTATGTTTCCTGTTAATACAATTCTAGCATGAATAATAAACATTTATCATGATATAAGGAAATAAATAATAACTTTATTATTGCCTCTAGGGCATATTTCCTTCACCCATCTCCTTTCAATCCTCTGAATGCGCACCTTGCGCTGATTTTTGTTTTCCTTGCCAAACTTGGCTTCATCAGGTGTGCAATAGTCAGCGTATATGTCCTCAGGTATTTCAAAGGCAGTCATGACCTCAGGCCTCTTTCCTCCTTTCTGTGGCTTCTTTCCTTCTGCCATATTCTTCAGCTGAGGAATTTGAACAATCGAATTCTCTGAAGAAGTATGCAACTTTTCTTCGAGGAACGCTGCAAATGAGTTAAGTTGATGAGAACCTAGTGATTCAAAGAATGACATGAGTACCGTGAATGAGCAGTATAGTTGCGAGGAATTTGGAGAGGTCATATGCGTTCTCAGAAGGTTTTTCAAAAAGAACTAGTTTGAGGAATTTGACCAGATGAGCCTTTGAAGAATTTCACTAAGCGTTCTTTGTATTAGGTTCCAGAGTTGTATAGATCGAAGATCCACACAATTGAGGAATCTTGAAGAAAAATGATGCTTAGAGAAACGAATCAAGAGCATATTACGTTTGAGGTGTTCATATGTGTGAAGATTTGAAGAATAAACACCTTTGAAGATTTTCGTGAAGGTTTGAGAATCAAAGGGAGTAATAAAAGTAACTTTTAATTACCCGAACTAAAGAACACGCATTTAACTGAAAAGTGTAGATTAGAAGTTAAATCAGTTCAGATCTCCCACGCCCTAACTCGGCGGAGGAAGACAGCTACGGCGACGGCGGAGTGAAGATTTCCACGGTCGGCGCGAGTACGACGGCGACGAGGTCGAGGCAGTGAAGCTCTTCCTCACCGGCGATGATGGAGTAGCGGCGGCGCTAGGGTTTGAAAAACTCGAGCGAGAGAGAGAGCGTCGAGCGGGGTAAAGGAAGTGAGGAAGGGGAGAGGGGGTATATATATAGCCACGGTGAAAAATTGTTCGCCCGAAGATTTTGGACGAACGTGCCCCTGACCCTTCTCATTCGCTTGACATGTGTCACCCACGTACTGAGAAGTGGAGATCTTGTTAGATCATGGGTGAATAGGTAAGTCTAACGTAGGAAGCGAAATGGTTTGAGCGGCAAAACCGAAAATTTTGGATTGGATAAGTTAATAGTTCCGTTCGCAATTTCTTCAGCTGACAAGGACACAGTGAAGATTTTGAACGAGTTTCAAATTGAACGCACATGAAGAATTTGTGAATAGATTGGGTTGAGTATAGCATAGAGGGGGAAGGGTCCGATCACATTCACTTAGCAGAAAAAGCAACTTGAAGAAATAGCCATAAGTGAATGCTGTAGAGGACATACACCCATATATATATATATATAGTCAATGAAGAAAAACGACAGAATCAGTGAAGGGTTTGCAAAGTTGAAGAATTTGAAAAACTGAAGAATTTCAAAACAGAGGAAAAACTCAAATTGAAGATTTTCAACTTTGGTGGTGGCGTGTCCCACCGTATAAGAATGATGATTTCAGACACCACATACAATTGTCGTAGGGTTCTGATAATCAAATTCTTCATTAATTTCTTCACACTTAGAGTGTTATTCTTCATTGATTGAAGAAAAACGTTTCTTCATGTGTTGCACATCTAAGTCATCAATTTTGCATAAGTGTCGTGGATGTGTGTCCTTTTCAAAGAACATTCAAGATTCTAAGATATTTAGCTCACACCGCAACTTTTTAAATCTCTTCTCATCCAAGGGCTTTGTGAAGATATCGGCTAGCCGTTCTTCGCCTTCACATGCTTGATGGAGATGTAAGCCCTTCAACACATGATCACGAAGAAAATGATGATGAATCTGAATGTGCTTTGTCTTCGAGTGCCGAATCGGGTTGTGAGCAATCTTGATGGCACTCTCATTGTCACAGTAGAGAGGCACATTTTTCACATTGATGCCATAGTCCTTGAGAGTTTGCTTCATCCACAGCAATTGAGCACAGCAAGAACCAACAGCAATGTACTCAGCTTCTGGAGTGGATAGTGATACGCAGTTCTGTTTCTTCGAGGACCAACAGACCAACGATCGTCCGAGGAAATGACAAGTACCAGATGTTGACTTGTGGTCCACACGATCACCAGCATAGTCAGAGTCAGAATATCCAATGAGATCAAAAGTTGAGCCCTTGGGGTACCATAATCCTAGTGTTGGTGTGTGAGCTAGATATCGAAGAATATGCTTCACAGCCTTATGGTGTGATTCCTTCGGTGTAGCTTGAAATCGGGCACACATGCAAACACTAAGCATTATATCTGGCCTAGATGCACATAAATACAATAAAGAACCAATCATGGAGCGGTATACCTTGTGATCGAAGTCAATACCATTTTCATCAGTGCATAGGTGGCCATTTGTGGGCATAGGAATATTGACGCCTGTCGGTGTCAAAACCGGCGGATCTCGGGTAGGGGGTCCCGAACTGTGCGTCTAGGCGGATGGTAACAGGAGACAAGGGACACGATGTTTTTACCCAGGTTCGGGCCCTCTCGATGGAGGTAATACCCTACTCCTGCTTGATTAATATTGATGATATGGGTAGTACAAGAGTAGATCTACCACGAGATCGCATAAAGCTAAACCCTAGAAGCTAGCCTATGGTATGATTGTTGTTCGTCCTACGGACTAAAACCCTCTGGTTTATATAGACACCGGATAGGGTTAGGGTTACGTAGTCGGTTACAAGGGTAGGAAATCTACATATCCAGACGCCAAGTGTCGGTGTCAAAACCGCGGATCTCGGGTAGGGGGTCCCAATCTGTGCGTCTAGGCGGATGGTAACAGGAGACAAGGGACACGATGTTTTTACCCAGGTTTGGGCCCTCTCGATGGAGGTAATACCCTACTCACTGCTTGATTAATATTGATGATATGGGTAGTACAAGAGTAGATCTACCACGAGATCAGAGAGGCTAAACCCTAGAAGCTAGCCTATGGTATGATTGTTGTTCGTCCTACGGACTAAAACCCTCCGGTTTATATAGACATCAGATAGGGTTAGGGTTACACAGAGTCGGTTACAATGGTAGGAGATCTAATATCCGTATCGCCAAGCTTGCCTTCCACGCCAAGGAAAGTCCTATCCGGACAAGGGACGAAGTCTTCAATCCTGTATCTTCATAGTCTAGGAGTCCGGCCAACGGTGATAGTTCGGCTATCCGGACACCCCCTAGTCCAGGACTCCCTCAGTAGCCCCTGAACCAGGCTTCAATGATGACGAGTCCGGCGCGCATATTGTCTTCGGCATTGCAAGGCGGGTTCCTCTTCCGAATACTTCATAGAAGATTTTGAACACAAGGATAGTGTCCGGCTCTGCAAAACAAGTTCCACATACTACCGTAGAGAGAATAACTTCTGCACAGATCTGCTGACGTATTCCGCGGCGTGAAATCACACCACGACCAGGCCTTTATTCGTTTTTTACTGTCCACCTCAGCGCGTTTAGGGAGGCGGTTTCCTTGGCATGTCTTATCAAAGCGTAGATCGTGCCCCCCTTATTCCGGGATTCTCATCAATACGGACGTGGGTAACCCATCCACGCCATTGATTACGGCGCTTGGGAGATAAGCGAGCTTTACCAGGCTGGCGGAGGACGCATAGCTTAGTCTGTCCATATAAGGGGATAAGGATCCACCTTTTCACCTACGCCTTCTTCCTCCTTTGCTCATCCATTTCCAAGACTCGAGCTCCAGCGCCCAAGTCCGCACACCCCACCTCAACCTTCTCCAACTATGTCCGGAGCGGGAGGCAGGTGGATGGACTCCTCCGTCACGGAGGGGCACATCAAAAAGCTGCGGAAGGTCGGATACTTGTTCGACAACATCGCGCATCGGCTCCCCAACGAGGGGCAGCTCATTCCCACCCCCAGGCCCCATGAGAGGGTGGTGTTCCTCACCCACTTCCTCCGCGGACTAGGTTTTCCACTTCACCCATTTGTCCGGGGCTCATGTTCTACTACGGCCTGGATTTCCACGATCTGGCCCTGAACTTCATCCTCGGCATCTCGGCGTTTATCGTCGTGTGCGAAAGGCCTTCCTTCAGATCCAGCCCCACTTCGCTTATGGCTGAAGATCTTCAATGTCAAGCCGAAGGTAGTGGGCGGCCGCCAAGCGGAGTGCGGAGGTGCCATGGTTGGCAAGATGGCCAAAGCCCTATGGCTCGAGGGCTCCTTTGTGGAGACCATAAAGGGGGGCAATCGGGTGGTTCTACATCACCGAGCCGCACGACTCTCAATGGGCGGCGGCCCCGAATTCGATCCGCTTCCCCACACGGCTCACATCATGGAAAGAGACGGGCCTGACGTGGGGGATTCGGACGAGCTGTCCGGACTCCAAACCTGCGTCCGAAACCTGGTGGACAAGAATCTCAGGCTTGTCAACGTAATCCACGTGATGCTCATCCGCCGGATTCTCCCATGCCAACAACGGGCCTTCAAATTGTGGGAGTTCGATCCGCACATCACCCAACTCTGAAAAGGCTCTTCGACACTACGCACGAAGATGCCCGGAAGGTGCTGTTCAAGGGCGCCGAGGTTCTACATCCGCCATCAAGATCGCGGATTCAGCTCGCAGCGTCAAGCCAGCGAGGTAAGTTATTTTACCCTTTATGGGACTCTTTTTCATAGTTTGACTCTATGCAGGATCTAAAACTACCTAACCTTTGACAGATCGGCTGAAGACGTCCGGACAGATTAACTGTCTGCCCTTTGCCGAAGACCAGCGGACGCCCGATTGACGGGGCTGCTGGCTCCGGCACCTCACGTGGTGCCGGAGAAGAAGGCCAAGAAGAAGGCCACGGGAACTCGAAGGAGCTCCCGGCGCCAGGTGCCGTCAGACTCATCGCCCGACAACCTTGAGGCGGAATCCTCCTCTGAGGAAGAGGAGGAGGAAAAAGAAGCCTCTCCCAGTAGGAGAGAAGAAAAGGAAGGCCGCCTAACCGGGAGGCCGGAGGGTCCAAGAAGGGAAGGACCCTTCCTCCGGACTTCTCCACCAACGCCGACAACGACGAGGAGGAGTGGCCAACAAGGGCCAAGCCCTTGGCGAGATCGTCAGTGTCCGGATACCCATGGCTTTTTTTCATTGCATAGTGTTCTCTAATGCCGAACAATCATGCAGCCCGCCCATGACGAAGCTTGCCGCTTCGTCGAAGCGGGTCCCTGAATTCGCCGGAAGTGGAGAGTACTTCACTTCCGGCCGCCTCCTCACCTCACGCCTGGACGACACGAGGTGGGGCCCCAAGGGGCCTGGTCAAGAGGAGGTGGCGCAGAGGCGCCGCAAGGCAGCCTCCGGACTCCAGCGAGGGGAGCGAGACCCCAGGCTCTAAGCCCGACCCTTGTCCGGACTCCATACCGGAACCTTCAGCGGTTCCGAAGTCCGACAAGCGGCCCCTTCGTAGGAAGGGTAGGACGCCGGTGTCCTCCATCCAACCGGAGGCACCGGATAGCTTACTGGAGGCGCTTAACAGCACCTCCATCGAGGAGGAGCACCGCACTGTTATGAGTGTGGTGATCCAGAAAGTTCAGTCCGCCAAGAGCGGGCCGATCAAGCCTGCAACGGCCTTCTAGCAGGCTTTGAGGTAAGTTTTCAATATATATAAGAAGATTAACGACAGACAAGAGCCCTCGATGCTTAGTTCGGTGTTCGAAAAGAAAAGCCGGACTGAGGATCTAAAAAGATATACGCAGGAGTCTAACATAATTATGTCAATATGGGAATGCAGGCTGCCCTGCTGACCTCTGCCGCACTGACTGCGGAGGTCAATGCATTGAAGCAGAGCCTCGAGCGGTCCGAGAACGAGCTCGACCTTGCCAAGAAGTAGCTCGAGGACAAGGAAGGTAAGTAATGCCTTATTAAAGTAATACCTTATAGAAAGGATTTGGTTGCAAAAAATGACAGGAATAACGTGGGTATTGTAGGGGCCACGAACGAGGTGGCGACCCTGAAGGAAGCGGTGTCCACGGCCGAAAGCAAAGCGGCCGCGGAGCGCACCAAGCGAGAGAAGCAGGAGGCGCGGGTGGCGGAGGTGCAGCAAGAGCTCCAGGCTCTCGTGGAAAAACACGAGAGTTTGGAGCGTGAATCAAAGACTCGAGAGTCTGAGCTCGCCTCGGCTCTTGAGAGTGCCAAAGCCGCTAAGGCCGAAGCCCGAAAAGCCCTCCAAGAAATTGAATCATTAAAGAAGATAGCGGCGGGTAAGGCATTCTTTATGCAAAGCAAGCATGTGAAAGTGAATTATCTATTACTTACCCGAATCCGGAGCTCTCCAGGAGCATTCACAGATCTGCCCCGTAGTGTCTGATGCTGCCGCGTTCTACCGCGCCAAGGAGGGGAGCTCGACGGAAAAGGTGTTCTGGTCTCAGTATGCTGAGGCCGGACATCCGGTGCCCCTAAGCGACCAGCTGAAGCAGCTGGTCGAGCTCCATAAGGTCGCCGAACAGGCCATGAAGGGCCTCATAGTTCGGCTGTGGCCATTGGAAGCCATGCCTGGGAGCTACTTTGGGCTAGTGCGGCGGCTGGTGGACGCCTGTCCATGGATTGAAGTCATCAAGCGCTCTGTCTGCATTGAAGGTGCCCGTCGGGCCCTTGCCCATGCTAAAGTGCACTGGGGCAAGCTGGATGCTGAGAAGCTTGTGACGGACGGGCCATTGAAGGGCAAGGAGCTTCGCAAGCCCGAAATGTACTATGAGGGCGTCATGAAGGGTGCCCGCCTTATAGCGGGTGAATGCTCCAGAGATGTAATTTTTGAATAGACTCGCATTTGTTATCCTGTATGCTGAAAACTTGTTCATATGCGCTAAGCAACGCTTGTGAATTTAAAATATTACCTTCTGTGTGGCCGTTTATCAAATTTGAGAGATGGCAAGTCATTGGCTTCAGCCCCCATGCCACGAGTCTTTGGGGTGTTCGGGATAAACTTGAGCGCTCTTGTTCCCATTCTTGGGTCCTTCGAGGGAGGCGCTCAACGAAGGAACAAGGCAACCGGACTTATAGTGCTTGAACACTCTCACTTAGCCATAGAATTCTATAATTTTAAATGTCGGCGAAGCCCCTAGTATTCGGAAGACCGAGTTCGGGGCGCTATCCACGCCTTGGCCGGACAATGCCGGTTCCTCGCTCTAAGCGGCATAAGTCTTCAGGGACTCGAAGAAACCTCTCGAACAGCGACTGGCTCTCGCCTTATCATGTCAGTCAGTTTTAGCGTTCTCCACTGAGGTGCTCAACCCAGCTCAACCGGGCACAATCACGTGGTTCTCCCAGCGCTACCTTAGCTGATATAACGGAACGTAAGGTACCAAAACATGGGAGCCGGGCAAACCCAACTATTGACCCAAGACATGATTCGTAGTCGATGCATATAATGCTATAAGTTCGGGTGCCGCACTTGTGAAAGTGTTCGGACTTGTCACACCATGTTTTTGGGGTACATAAGCCCTCGGTGTATTGGCCGTACCAAATTGTACGGTTGCTCAATGTCATAAATGAACATATATAACGGGAAAGAATGCAATAATAGGCAAGAGCTATATATTGGTTATTAAAAAGAAACTGCAAATAAAAGCAGAACGATACAAATTGTGCGATAAGCAAGGTACGTGACTTTTTAACATGTCCCCCTCCAGGGGTAAGCTGCGGAATGGTATGTAAAACAGGTATACTGCTCGTAACAGAGACCACCTGGACACTCGACGCAGTTTTCTGCGTCCCTGGCTGTTGCATCGTGTATTCGGCGTGGATGCCGGACAGGGCTTCTGGAGAACGGAGTCCTGAAAGTAAAACGAAGAAAAAGAAAAAAAGGAATGACACAAATGGGAGCCCCTAGTGCGGTCTAGCCGCATTCTGGGCGTGCCGTGGTCGTGGCCCGTCCCCTATGCCCATGGTGCTTCAGAGCGCAATTACGTGCGCCAGTAGTAATCGCTTCAGCGAGTTCGCGAGGGCTGGGGTTGGGGCTGCATTACTACGCTTGTTCGGAACGTGCCAGCGGTCTTGCTGTAGGTTACTCCGGCGCGCTTTGACAAAGGTCTCGATTGTTTATTGGCCGGATCGAGAATTGCCTTAAGAGGCTGTTCTCGCACTTCGCCACAAGGGCGGCCGTATGCTCCTCCGTTCGGAGGGAGCGTTCGGTGTTTCCATTGACCGTGATTACGCCTCGAGGGCCTGGCATCTTGAGTTTGAGGTACGCGTAGTGCAGCACCGCATTGAACTTTGCGAATGCGGTTCGTCCAAGCAGTGCGTGATAGCCGCTGCGGAACGGGACTATGTCTAAGATTAACTCTTCGCTTCGGAAGTTATCCGGGGATCCGAAGACCACTTCGAGTGTAACTGAGCCTGTACAATTGGCCTCTACACCTGGTATGACGCCTTTAAAGGTCGTATTTGTGGGTTTAATCCTTGAGGGGTCTATGCCCATTTTGCGCACTGTATCATGATAAAGCAGGTTCAGGCTGCTACCGCCGTCCATCAGGACTCTAGTAAGGTGAAATACGTCGATGATTGGGTCAAGAACCAATGCGGCGAATCCGCCGTGACGGATGCTAGTGGGGTGGTCCCTTCGATCAAAGGTGATCGGGTAGGAGGACCATGGGTTGAACTTCGGGGCGACTGGCTCCATCGCATATACGTCCCTTAGCGCACGCTTCCGCTCCCTTTTGGGTATGTGGGTTGCATATATCATGTTCACCGTCCGCACTTGTGTGGGAAAGCCCTTCTATCCTCTATTGTTCGGCGGCGGGGCTCTTCCTCGTCATCGCTATGCAGCCCCTTGTCGTTGTTTTCGGCGCTTAGCTTGCCTGCTTGCTTGAACACCCAACAATCCCTGTTGGTGTGGTTGGCTGGTTTTTCGGGGGGCCATGTATCTGACACAAGCGATTGAGTATTTGGTCCAAGTTGGACGGGCCCTGAGTATTTCTTTTGAACGCCTTTTTCCGCTGATAGGGTTTAGAGCCTCTGAATCCGGCATTGACTGCCTTATCTTCAGTATTATCGCCGTTAATGCGGCGCCTGTTCTTGTTGCGACGCGACCTGCCATTGCTGTCCTTGGTATTCGAACTACCAGGGTTTTTGGTCAAGTTGTTACTACAAGCTAGCCACCTGTCCTCTCCCGCACAAAAGCGGGTCATGAGCGTTCTGAGGGCTGCCATGGATTTCGGCTTTTCCTGTCCTAGGTGCCGGGCAAGCCACTCGTCGCGGATGTTGTGTTTGAAGGCTGCAAGGGCCTCTGCATCCGGACAGTCAACGATTTGATTTTTCTTGGTTAGGAACCGTGTCCAGAATTGTCTGGCCGATTCTTCTGGCTGCTGAATTATGTAGCTGAGGTCATCAACGTCTGGTGGTCGCACATATGTGCCCTGGAAGTTATCAAGGAATGCGGCTTCCAGGTCCTCCCAACAACCAATTGATTCTGCTGGCAAGCTGTTGAGCCAATGCCGAGCTGGTCCTTTAAGCTTGAGTGGGAGGTATTTGATGGCATGTAGATCATCACCGCGGGCCATGTGGATATGGAGGAGATAGTCCTCGATCCAGACCGCAGGATCTGTGGTACCATCGTATGATTCGATGTTTACGGGTTTGAAGCCCTCAGGGATTTGATGATCCATTACTTCATCTGTGAAGCATAGTGGGTGTGCAGTGCCTCTATATTGGGCTATATCACGACGTAGCTCATATGAGCTTTGTCTACTGTGTTCGGCCCGGCCGAGTTTGCTGTATCCGGCGTGACGGTAATTATCCCGAGTCGTTGGGCACCCACGCGATCTGTAGATCGATCTTGTATGCTTTGCCTTATCCTCCAATATATCTCGCAAGTCCGGCGCATTTTCCCGTGCCTTGGTACTTTTTGAGTGGCGTTGGGGCGTGGCTTGAGCGGAGGGCCGAGAGGCTTCTCTGTCGCGGCCACGGGGTGGCTGGTCTGCCATGTCGTGTGCTGGTGACGTGGGTGCTTCCTACTCTGATCGAGGCAACGGCCTACGTTTGGGGTAGCTTTTGGAGGGGCGTTCGAGTTCATACTCTTCGGCTGCAAGGACTTCAGTCCATCCGCCGCCTAGCAGGTCTTGGTCAGCTCTAAGTCGTTGCTGCTTTTTCTTGAGGCTGCTTGCCGTGGCCATGAGCCTGCGTTTACAACGCTCTTGTTCGACGGGGTCCTCCGCACGATGAATTCGTCATCGCCGAGGCTTGCCTCGCCTTCGGAGGGGGCGATAATTATCGCCCTCTACCTCTTTTTCTGCACCGCCGTCGTGCGGACTTGCTTCTCCCTCCTCCCACGCCGAGTCCTGCTGGAGGGGTCATCTTCGCACCGTCCGGGTATTATTGTCTCCCGTGCCGGAATCGCCGCTTTTACCTTGTGGCGGGATTTAGAGCGGCGCCACCGACGCCGGGCGCTTGGGTTGTTTCTTGAGGGGTCATCATCCGCCGTTCCATCGCCATTCCCATCTTTTGGGATGACCACCATGTATATGTCATATGACGAGGTGGCCTTCCAAAGGCCCGTGGGCGCTGGTTTTGATCGCCTCCGCATCGCCGTCCATACCGTCGATGTCTTGAGTCGAAGTCGAGCATGTCGGTTAAATCATCGGCGGTGGCTACAAAGTGGGTGGTGGGTGGGCATTGAATTTCTTCGTCGTCCGAATCCCAAACTTCCCGACCATAGTTCGCCAGGCTCCCGACAAAGAGAGAGACTTTAATGAGTTCAGGATATCGCCAAAGGGCGAAAGTGAAAAGATGTCCATGGCGGCGAACTCCATAATCGGAGCCCGCCGGATTCGACCGCGTGGCGCTGGAGGTTCGGAGTCCGGAAAGGAGTCCGCACACGGGAGTCACGAAGCTTTGCAAAGGACAGGGATGGTGTTCGCTCAATCGCCAGAGAGATTTCAGCCCCGAGGCGGTGTCCAACCAACCGCCCTCGATCGCGTGAAACCGGCCCGGATTAAGGGTCGGAGCGGCATCGGTGCGGCCTCCGTGGCACTGCTCGCGGCAGAGCTAGATCGCACTCCATCGAGACAGGCGGCACGCTGGTACAGGCTCGAATCCGTCGAAGATCAAGTCTCCGCGGACATCGGCCGTATAGTTCAAGCTTCCAAATCTGACCTGATGGCCAGGGGCGTAGCTTTCGATCTGCTCCAAATGGCCTAGCGAATTGGCCCGCAGCGCAAAGCCGCCGAATACGAAGACCTGTCCGAGGAGAAAAGTCTCACCCTGGACTGCGTCGTTCCTGATGATTGAAGGAGCCATCGGGCCTATAGGTGACGACACAGAGGAACTCTCAATGAAAGCACCAATGTCGGTGTCAAAACCGGCGGATCTCGGGTAGGGGATCCCGAATCATGCGTCTAGGCGGATGGTAACATGAGACAAGGGACATGATGTTTTACCCAGGTTCGGGCCCTCTCGATGGAGGTAATACCCTACTCCGCTTGATTAATATTGATGATATGGGTAGTACAAGAGTAGATCTACCACGAGATCAGAGAGGCTAAACCCTAGAAGCTAGCCTATGGTATGATTGTTGTTCGTCCTACGGACTAAAACCCTCCGGTTTATATAGACACCGGATAGGGTTAGGGTTACACAGAGTCGGTGATGGTAGGAGATCTACATATCCGTATCGCCAAGCTTGCCTTCCACGCCAAGGAAAGTCCTATCCGGACAAGGGACGAAGTCTTCAATCTTGTATCTTCATAGTCTAGGAGTCCGGCCAACGGTGATAGTTCGGCTATCCGGACACCCCCTAGTCCAGGACTCCCTCACCAAGCTTGCCTTCCACGCCAAGGAAAGTCCTATCCGGACACGAGACGAAGTCTTCAATCTTGTATCTTCATAGTCCAGGAGTCCGGCCAAAGATGATAGTTCGGCTATCCGGACACCCCTAGTCCAGACTCCCTCAAGAGCCCCGAACCAGGCTTCAATGATGAGAAGTCCGGCGTGTTGATTGTCTTCGGCATTGCAAGGCGGTTTCCCTCCGAATCCTGTGTTGAATAGTGTCCGGCTTTCTTGTGAATATCGCGCTTCTCGGCTTCCACGCCCAATAATGGACATCTTCCACGTGTCGAACGAATGTGAAAAGTTAGGGTATCTTTACATTTACCCCCTTGTCAGGCAAATGAGCCGCCTATAAAAGAGACGGGATCCAGATCCGGATCACACCATCCTCCCTTCATGAGCCTTCATCGTAGCGCCTTTGACAAAAACCCACTCCACCATGGACAATCGACGCGGCTCCTCCTCTCGCTCCCAGCCCTCAGCCCGGAGATTGGGGAGATGCTCGATCCCTCAAGACAATTGGTGGTGCTCCAAACCAAGGGATTCCTTCCTGGCCTTCATGGTTCCGGTGCGTTCGGACTCGCCACTTATAAGGGCGGGAAGCAGGCGGAGAGCGCCCCGATCCCTCTAAGGGAGAGCGGGTATGCTTCGCCTCTTACCTAATGAGAGGACTCGGATTTCCAATCCATCCGCTTTCTCCGGGCTTCGGAGTTCTCTGACCTCCGGTGCATAACCTTACGCCTGCCTCCATCTTGCATATAGCGGGCTTTGTGGCCCTTTGCGAGCTGTTTCTGGGCGTTGAGGCCCATTTCGCTCTGTGGAAGAGATTGTTCTGCCTTGTGCCTCGTTTTCACGAAGGGTCAATATATCAAGTGGGTGGAGCCGAACTATGGCGCATCGCCGGGACCGGTACTTATCCGGAACCCCAAAGAAGGCGTCCGAGGACTGGCCCTCGGAATGGTTTTACATGGAGGATGTCCCGCTGCCGGATCCTGTTCGGATCGGCCTTCCGGAGTTTAGCAACGCTCCTCTGAAGAAGCGCCTAAGCTGGCGCCCGCGGAGCCCCTAGAGGGAAAATGACCGGGACGTCCTTTACTTGATGAGTTGAATAAGATTACTGTCTCATGCCGGATTGACCATGATTGGAGTCATGTCAATCTGCATTATGAGGGGAGTGCAGCCGCTCCAATATAGGGGCCACCCCATGTGGGACTTCAACGGGGAGGACGATGCCACCCGCCATGGCCGCAAAGGGCCGGGATCGGTCACCGAACTGGTGAAGACCTTGTCCGCCATGTATAAAGGGGAAGAGGAGGATTTTCTCCGTGTCAGTCCACTGAACAGGTTTTCTTCAAATAATCCTCGAAGTTGGGTAAGCAAATATCTTTGTGGCCTGTCCGATCCATGTTCCCGTGGCTAAATATCTCATTTCATGGTTTCTACGCAGGAATCAAGGCCGGGCCGTGGAGAAGATACACAACCCGCTTCTACAACCCGAGGATCCGGAACGGTCCCTCGATCCGCCTCCCAAGAGGACCCGGATATAAAGGTGGAGCTGATCGACGGGTGTTCCACCAACTTAGCATCGACAATGCTTTGGTTGCCATTACGGCCGACTACCCCGGATTATTTCCGGCCTCCCAGGTAACCGTGACCGAAGTCCGGATACCATGACCCACCCATGCTTCACTTCTAATCACCACGTATTCGATGGTGTTTCGCAGGGGGTTCCTTCAGAACGGGAAGCCGAGCCTGCCGCGGCCTCCAACAAGGGGCAGCTCAGCCCAGCAGGCGGAAAAGAAGTGCGGTATGACTCGAGACGTCGCCGCAACGGTATGATGTGCCATCGTGTTTTAAGGAGAGGTTCCTGGGAGGCACACTGACGCTCGTGGTTTTTTCAGGAAAAAGAGCGCTCGCCGGACTGAGTCCGGAGAAGTTGCCAATCGGACCTCCGCCAACCAGGCTCAAAAGCCGAGTCCGAAAGGGGGTACAAACACGAGGCGTGCGTCGGATGCTCCTCCAACGGAGGATGCCGACAGACTGTCCGCCACCAAGTCGGAGGTGGAGAGCGCCATGAATCATAGGCGCCGCCGGACTATTCTACGTGACGCATGTTTCTCCCAAGAGGCGTTGGACGCCTTTAGTTCGGGAGAAGCGCACCTCCGTGCCGCTCAAGATGGCCTAGCCAGAGCCATGGAGCGAGGGTGAAAGACATACGGGTAAGGAATTTTGACAGCTTATATATGCCAAGAGTCTCCGAGACTTAAAATAGTTAGGATAACTGATTTAAGGATCATTTGGAATGCGTGTTCTTACCGAAAATAATACCCGCTTGTCCTGTGAGCTTGAAGAATGCAAGGCCCAACTTGAGGTCAAGATCGGCATGACCGGGGAAGCCATGAAGACTCCCTCTGGTAATATATGCCCTTCAAAGTAGAAGTAGTTTCACAAAGTGCGGCGTGTGCATAAATCTGACATTAACATTGCAGATAGCGCCGGGATGGATCCGTACAAGCAACAGCTCCTGCGCTAGCTAAAGGCCGGCGAGAGCGTGCTTACGAGGGTGTGGCAGGAGAAAAATAACCTCCAAGATGGCAACACCCAACTGGGTGAGGAACTAAAGGATGTTCGTGCCCAGTTGTCTGACTCCGTAAAGGAGAATCGACGGCTTCGTCGCTGCATTTTCAGTAAGTGCTTAAACGAACTTTGAAAGAGTTCGGCGAGGAAGGCGACTAACATAAACATGTATGTAGGTTTGCTCACAGGTCATCCTGAGGAGGAGATGCCCAGTTCTTCGGGTGATCTTCTTCCCGAACTGCGTCAGCTGCACGAACGAGTTCGGCAGGTGATGAAAGGCGTCGCCCAGGCCTTGTGGCCATCTATCTCCCTGCCCAAAGGCATTGGGGAGCTGGCAGAGCGGCTTCAAGGAGCACGGCGGCGCTTCCGACTATGGAAGATATCGGCCTGCCGTCAAGGCGCCAAGGAGGCACAGGCCATGTTAAAGACGCGATAAACGGTTATTGACCCAAACCACATGGCCGAGGTCGGACCTGTGGGGACTGATGGGAAGGAGATCCCTGTAAGCTTAGTGTATGGCCAAGTAGAATTGGCCGCCAAGTATTCCCAGCAAGATTGTAAATTAGATAGCCTATTAGATGGCATTGAGGAGGAATACAATTAGTCGAGTTGACTATGTAATTGAATATGACATGAAAAATGTCTTCTAGCCGGATTGTAGATCGCTTGTCATAGCGGACCTTTTCGCCCGACCTCGGGACCCAATAGTCCGGAGTGTGTCTCGAATACCCTCGCGGTCATGTAAGAACCGGGCACGCATGGAGACAAGGCGCGGGGGTCATTATTGCTGTATCAGACAAGTGCCCAACTAGTTATGTTATATTACATGGATAGTAAGAAACATCTTCCAGGGAGAATAGTTCCGTTAAGGGTTCCTTTCCCTGGGAGGCATGCCCTAAAGTGCATGTCCAAGCTGCTAAGAAAGCAGAAAATCATCTGGGGGCAGATGGATAAATAGTTAAAAATCATCTTTCAGTTCACCGACCGAATATTCCCTTAAGAACGCTAGCTTTCGGCTTCACCCAGTCTGAGGTACACATCCGGCTGACCCGGCAGTAATGATCGCAGAGGTGCTCTCTTTACCACCTAGCCGAACAATCAGGAACGTAGGGGTAAGCACAGGAGCCAGGCAACCCAGCTTGGCCAAAACTTAAGTCATATCGATGCATATAATGGTGAATAAAAAGTACATGTGGAAGTTTGACGCATGTGTTGGGCATGAAGCCCGTATAAATAAGCTTCTGTTAAAGAAGCCCCCATGTAAAATGAGCGCGGACAGCGCGTCAAGTATGTGCGAACAAAGTGCAAACGAGCCTCTAAAGGCTTCAAGAAGGAGGAGGAAGGAGAGAAATAAAAGACATCAAAAATAGAAAATGTGGACGGAGGAAGGAGACGAACTCGGAGTCCGGCGCTTAGGCGTAGAATCTTCGTAGACGGGCTGCGTTCCATGGGTTCGGCTCGAGTCGGTTATCTGATGCGTTTCGCAGACGGTATGCTCCGCCGGTCATGACCTGGTCGATGATGAAGGGACCTTCCCATTTGGGCTTGAGTTTGTCCTTTTTCTTGTCCGGCAAAGCGTAGAACTAGTTCGCCAACGTTGTAAGCTTTGGCCCGCATTTCCCTGCTTTGATATCTTCGAGCCTGCTGTTGATAAAATGCGGAACGAGCTTTTGCCACGCCGTGCTCCTCCTCCAATGCGCCCAACTGTCCTGCCGATCGGGCTCGGCTTCTCTTTCTTCATACATGCGCACGCGAGGTGAGTCATGCGTTATGTCGCAGGCAAGACTGCCTTCGCGCCATACACCATAAAAATGGTGTGAATCCGGTAGTACGATTCGGCGTGGTCCGCAGCCCCCGTAGTATGGAGTCGAGCTCCTCAACCCAAAGGCGTGTTAGATTGCTTGAGGGACCGCACTAGTCTGGGTTTAATGCCGCTCATGATTAGACCGTTTGCTCGCTCGACTTGACCGTTGGTTTGAGGGTGATAGACTGAGGTGTAATCGAGCTTGATGCCCATGTTTTTGCACCATAATTTGACTTCATCGGCCGTGAAGTTGGTGCCGTTATCAGTGATGATACTGTGGGGGACGCCTTAACGGTGCACTACCCCTGATATGAAGTCTATCACCGGCCCGGATTCGGCCATTTTAACAGGCTTGGCCTCTATCCATTTGGTGAATTTATCCACCATGACCAATAGGTATTTTTGCTTGTGGGTTCCTCCCTTAAGGGGTCCAACCATGTCAAGCCCCTGCATCATGGACGGCCAGGTGATGGGTATAGTTTTGAGGGCGGTGGGTGGCATGTGGCTTTGGTTAGCAAAAGTCGGGCAACCGACGCATCGTTGGACTAAATCTCAAGATTCTGCCCGGGCCGTCGGCCAATAAAATCCTATACGGAAGGCCTTGCCTACAAGGGCCCGGGCTGCGGCGTGGTGCCCACCCAGTCCGGCATGAATTTCAGCCAAGAGGTTTCGCCCTTCCTCTTCGGAGATACACCTTTGAAGGACTCCTGTTGTGCTTTTCTTATAGAGCTCTCCCTCATGGACTTTATAGGCTTTGGATCGCCGTACTATGCAGTGAGCCTCATTTTGGTCTTCGGGGAGTTCCTGCCTAGTTAGGTAGGCTAGGAATGGTTCCATCCACGGGGCAATAACCACCATTATTTTGTGGGCGGAGGGTGTTTATCTCGTTGGCGGAGCCTCCGATTGTGTCAGAATGTTCGGTGTCAGGCAGTGCGGTTGGGTCCGGATTGTTATTTCCGGACTCCCCTTCCCATAGTACGGATGGCTTGAACAGACGTTCCAGGAAGATGTTGGGCGGGACGGCATCACGTTTTGCGCCGATGCGTGCCAATACGTCCGCCGTCTGGTTGTTATCCCGGGCTATATGATGAAATTCGAGCCCTTCGAACCGTGCTGACATTTTTAGGACCGCATTGCGGTACGTTGCCATTTTCGGATCTTTGGCATCAAAGTCTCCGTTTATTTGACATATCGCGAGGTTCGAATCCCCGCGCACCTCTAGGCGTTTAATGCCCATGGAGACTGCCATCCGGAGGCCGTGCAGAAGGGCCTCATATTCGGCTGCGTTGTTGGAGTCCGTATACATTATCTGAAGGACATATTGGACTGTGTCCCTGGTTGGGGACGTCGGGACAACGCCAGCCCCAGTGTCGGCCAACATTTTGGAGCCGCCAGTGCATGATCCAATTGGAGTATGCGCCGTACTCTTTAGGGAGTTCGCCGGTCCATTCGCCACGAAGTTGGCCAAAACCTACGACTTAATAGCTCGTCGTGGCTTATAGGTTATGTCGAATGGAAGGAGCTCTATGGCCCATTTATCAATCCGCCCGTCGCGTCGCGGTTGTTTATAATGTCGTTAAGAGGTACTTGAGGCTACCGTTATCGAACACTCTTGAAAGTAGTGTCGCAGCTTCCGGATGCCATGAACACCGCGTATGCTATCTTTTGATAATGCGGTACCGGACTTGCATGGAGTTAGGACGGTGGACACATAGTAAACCGGTTTTTGAAGAGGGAACCTGTCCGTCCGCTCTCGCTCGACGACGAGCACCGCTATGACAACTTGATGTGTTGCGGCGATCTATAATAGCATTGGTTCGACCATGTTGGGCGCGACCAAGACCGGATTTGTTGCCAATATGGCTTTTATTTCTTCGAGTCCGGCCGTGGCGGCATCAAATCCACTCGAAGTGTTCGTGCGCCGGAGGAGGCGGTAAAGGGTAATGCCTTTTCTCCCAAGCGGGAAATAAAGCGGCTTAGAGCCGCCACGCATCCAATCAATTTTGTATTTGTTTGAGGTCTTTTGGAATATCCAATTGTGACAAAGCTCGGATCTTGGCTGGGTTTGCTTCAATTCCTCTCATCGACACAATGAAGCCCAAGAGCTTTCCTACCGGAACGCCAAGACGCATTTTTCCGGATTGAGCTTAATGTCATATTTTCGGAGATTGTCGAATGTGAGCCTCAAGTCGTCTACTAGAGTTTCGACATTCTTGAATTTGACGACCACGTCATCTACATATGCTTCCACTGTTTTGCCGATCTGGTTTGCCAGACATGTCTGAATCATGCGATGATATGTTGCGCCGGCATTTTTGAGCCCGAAGGGCATTGTGTTGAAGCAGAATGGGCCGTATGGAGTGATGAATGCTGTTTCGGCTTTGTCTAGCTCCGCCATCTTGATTTGGTGGTAGCCGAGTATGCAGCGTCGAGGAAGCACAATGAGTCGTCGTGTCCTGCTGTAGCGTCGATAATTTGATCAATGCGAGGGAGGGAAGGGATCCTTTGGGCAAGCCTTATTAAGGTCTTTGAAATCAACACATAGGCGCCAGGATTTATCCTTCTTTGGTACCATCACCAGATTTGCTAGCCGATTCGGATGTTTTATATCTCTGATGAATCCGGCTTCCGTAAGTTTGGCTAGCTCCTCTCCCATGGCCTGTCTCTTGGGTTTGGAAAAGCGCCAAGAGCCTGTTTGGTAGCTTGAATCCTATTAGGTATTTAGGCTGTGCTCGGCTAGCCGACGTGGGATTCCTGGCATGTCCGAAGGGTGCCGTGCAAAAATGTCCCGCTTTTCTCATAGAAATTATCGTGGTCTTGGCGTCCACATCGAGGTTTAATTGTGCCCCAATGGAGGCCGTCTTTGCGAGTCCGTTGGGTGGACTTGGAATTTGAATATTTCATCCGCTGGTTTAAAAGAGGTGGATTTGGATCTTTTATCAAGTATCACATCGTCCCCTGTTCACCGTGGAGCGCATCGCAGTTGAGTTCCTCGGCCGCTAGGGCTTCGGATAGTGCCTCGAGGGCTAGTGCGGCTGTCTTGTTTTCGGCACGGAGTGCTATGTTCGGATCACTAGCGAGAGTGATGATTCCGTTAGGTCCGGGAATTTTTAGCTTCATGTACCCATAGTGGGGTATAGCTTGAAAAATTGTGAATGCCTCTCGCCCTAATAAAGCGTGATATCCGCTGCTGAACGGGGCCACTTGAAATGTGACCTCCTCGGACCTGTAATTTTCCGGCGAGCCGAACACTACGCCGGTGTGATTTTTCTGTGCAGCATGCTTCCGGCTAGGGATTATTCCTCTAAAGGTTGTGCTGCTTCGCTCAATGCGGTTCCAGTCTATTTCCATTTTTCGGAGGGTTTCCTCGTAGATGAGGTTTAGTCCGCTGCCGCCATCCATGAGTTCCTTAGTAAGGCGAAAGCCGCCCACCGTTGGACCGAGGACCAATGCGGTGGTGATCGGGCTGTTCGAATTTGGGTTCATCAACGGCATTAAAGGTAATAGCCGTGTCACCCATGGATTTATTGTTGCTACTTGGTAGACTTCGCAAGGTTGCGGAGTGTTCGTTTCGCATGTTATTTGATGCGAAAGTCTCAAGACTGTTAATACCGTCTTGGTGTTGCTGGGCTGGGATTACGAGGCTAGAAGCTCTTCGCCACTTTTGGCCACCTGCCGTAGTATCCAACATGCTCAAGGCTATGAGTTGGAGTGGCGCCCTCTGTGCTATGAATTTTGCAGGGTCCGTTTAGCCAACCCTCCAGTACGGTTCCGTGCCCTTTAGGGGTTTTTTGTTTTTTGTTGTATAACCCAGGTGCTTGGTGATGATGCACCCTTTTATTTCAGACTAGGGCTCTATTCGGGGACGGATTATCCCAAAATTTACTTTCGGTTTTCCAAGCACTCTCCATCGCACAGTACTTTTGTACTATGGTCACCAAGTCAGCAAAGCGTGTAATTTCGCGACGACTTATAGCGTTTAGGATTCCCTTGTCCGTGCAATTATTGCAGAAAAGTGAGATTGCGTCCTTCTCTCGGCAGTCCTTTATCCTATCCATAACCAGGAGGAATCTGGCCCAGTAATGATGTACTATTTCAGCGGGCTCTTGCCGAATTCGGGATAGATCGCTAATGTTTGGGTGGGCGGGTGGAACTAGATCCGAACCCCGTCCAATTTAAGACTCGGGGGCCGAGAAGTTTCCAAACTTGGAAGTTTGGATTTTTGAATGCTATCCAATGAATCCAACCCGCCGCCTGACTTTAAGTTCAGGGCTTGATCGAGATCCGTCCCTCTGCGGGTTTCCGGCATGGAGGGATCGGGAATCCGGATGTAGCTAGTCCTTAAGATAGAAGAAGAATCGCCGTATTGCTCCTCTATCACAGCAACATGATGGGTATCCTGGGGAGAGTTGATCTCTCTCAGATCGGTTTTAGGCCCGATCTGGTCATAGTTTGTGGTGACTCCCAGGGCGGCGATGCGATCCAAGAGCTCGTTTACGGAAGAGAGCTCGATCGGATCTAACTGCTCGGCAAGTTCCGAGTTAACGTGAAGATTGGTTTCGATGACCCGAGAAGTCATAATCGGCGCGGTGGCCGAACTGGCGGTCATAAGAAAACCACCTAACCGAAGAGTCTGGCCAGTGGCCAAGGCTCCTTTGGCGATAGTATCTTCTTTAAAGACGGGATGAGGCATCCTTCCTGACGGCAACGGCACAGAGGAATTCTCAATGAAAGCACCAATGTCGGTGTCAAAACCGGCGGATCTCGGGTAGGGGGTCCTGAACTGTGCGTCTAGGCGGATGGTAACAGGAGACAAGGGACACGATGTTTTTACCCAGGTTCGGGCCCTCTCGATGGAGGTAATACCCTACTCACCGCTTGATTAATATTGATGATATGGGTAGTACAAGAGTAGATCTACCACAAGATCGTAGAGGCTAAACCCTGGAAGCTAGCCTATGGTATGATTGTTGTTCGTCCTACGGACTAAAACCGTCCGGTTTATATAGACACCGGATAGGGTTAGGGTTACACAGAGTCGGTTACAAGGGTAGGAAATCTACATATCCGTATCGCCAAGCTTGCCTTCCACGCCAAGGAAAGTCCTATCCGGACACGGGACGAAGTCTTCAATCTTGTATCTTCATAGTCCAGGAGTCCGGCCAAAGATGATAGTTCGGCTATCCGGACACCCCCTAGTCCAGGACTCCCTCAACGCCTTTGCAATCTTGCATGCCGAATTTATTCAGAACATCTTTGAGGTATTTCTACTGAGATATGAATACGCCATTGTGTTGTTGACGAATTTGAAGACCTAAAAAGAATTTCAACTCTCCCATCATAGACATTTGATATTCTTCACTCATCATATAGGCAAATTCATCACTATAACGTTGGTCAGTACAGCCAAAGATAATATCATCAACATATATTTGACACACAAACAGTTCACCATCATGTGATTTAGTAAAGAGGGTAGGGTCGAGTGAACCGGGTGTGAAGCCATTCTTCACGAAGAATTCCTTCAAAGTATCATACCACGCCCGTGGGGCCTGTTTGAGGCCATAGATGGCCTTGTTGAATCTGAAGACTTTGTCGGGATTCTTTGGATCTTCAAAACCTGGGGGTTGAGCAACATATACTTCTTCCTCAAGCTTACCATTGAGGAATGCACTTTTCACATCCATTTTATGTAGAGTGATATTATGATGGTTAGCATAAGCAAGTAATATGCGAATAGCCTCAAGTCTAGCAACAGGTGCAAAAGTTTCACCGAAATCAATTCCTTCAACCTGTGTGTAGCCTTGAGCTACAAGTCGTGCCTTATTCCTCACCATAAGGCCATTTTCATCTTGCTTGTTGCGGTAGATCCACTTTGTGCCAATGATATTATGCTTGCGAGGATCTGGACGTTTGACCAGTTCCCAGACGTTGTTGAGCTCGAACTGATGTAATTCTTCTTGCATGGCCTGAATCCACTCAGGCTCCATAAATGCTTCATCTACCTTAGTGGGCTCTGTGATAGAGACAAAAGCAAAGTGCCCACAAAAGTTAGATAAATGTGAAGCTCTTGAGCGTGTGAGAGGACTGGCGCTTCAATGTCATCGATGATCTTGTCAACTTGCACTTCTTTTTGCAACGCGAGGATGCGCTGGTTGTCGTCGAGGAATTTGATCAGCATTTTCTTCAACACCATTTTCTTCAAAGATTATCTTCAGTGCATCGACTTGACGTTCTTCGCGTTCGGGAATGAATTCTTCATGCAGATTCTTCAAAGAGGGAATGACATCCTCGGTTGCCTTGAACTTGATAGATTCCTCGGTGCTGGTTCATCTATCACAGAAGGTAGGTGCTCTCTTTGCGAGCCATTAGTTTCATCGAACCAAGCACATCTACAGTTTCAACAATCTTGTGAAGAGCGATGTTGAAGACTCAGAGGTGTGCAGTCCTTTCCATAACCAAGCATAAAACCTTCATGTGCTTTTGGTGCAAATTTAGCATTGTGATGAGGATCTCTAATCCAGCATTTAGCACTGAAGACTTTGAAATAACTCACATTGGTTTTCTTGTCAGTGAGGAGTTCATAGGAAGTCTTCTTGAAGAATTTGTGAAGATATACTCTGTTGATGATGTGGCACGCAGTATCAATTGTATCAATCCAAAAACGACGAGGCGTTTTGTATTCATCAAGCATAGTGCGAGCCATCTCAACAAGAGTTCTGTTCTTGCGCTCCACGACGCCATTTTGCTGAGGAGTATAGGGAGTAGATAACTCATGAGTAATACCAAGTTTATCAAGATAGTCATCAAGACAGGAATTCTTGAACTCAGTTCCATTGTCACTCCTGATGTGCCTGATCTTCACACCAAAGTTGGTTGAAGCCCTCGAGGAAAATTGTTTGAAGACTTCCTGCACTTCATGTTTGTAAGTGACAATGTGTACCCATGTGTAACGAGAGTAATCATCAACAATAACAAAGCCATATAGAGATGCATCATTAGTGACTGCTGAGTAATGATTAGGACCAAAGAGGTCCATGTGAAGCAATTCGAATGGACGAGTAGTGGTCATGATAGTCTTCGCTGGATGCTTGGCCTTGGTCATTTTCTAGCTTCACAGGCTCCACACAAGTGATCCTTAAGGAATTTGACATTTTCAATGCCAATGACATGCTTCTTCTTCGCAAGCGTGTGCAAATTTCTCATGCCTGCGTGACCAAGTCGTCGATGCCATAGCCAATTTCCTAAGCTTTTGCAAGTAGGCACACGGCTGGTTGTGGTCCTGTAGAGAAATCAACAATATACATGTCTCCTCTCCTAAAGCCTTCGAAGACTTTGGAATTGTCAGCTTCCATGATCACAACACAATGATACTTGCCAAAGACAACAACCATATCAAGATCACAAAGCATTGAGACTGACATGAGGTTGTATCCTAAGGACTCAACAAGCATGACTTTGTCCATGTGTATGTCCTTAGAGATCGCAACCTTACCAAGACCCAATACCTTACTTTTGCCTTTGTCAGCAAAGATGATATGCTTCAAATGTGACGGTGATAAGGGAGCATCCATCAATAGATTCTTGTCACCAGTCATGTGATTTGTACATCCACTATCGAGGACCCACTCATTGGCTTTGGGTTGATCATCCTGCAGATGAATTAGTGCAACTTACGATCTCATATACTTCATCAGTGAAGAATATGATATCAATTTCATCGAGATGAATTTCCTCAGCAGAATAATGTATAAGCAAGATGAGGACGTGTGAAATGAAAGTTCATTTCTTCATGATTAGCCTCAAGGCCCTTTTCAGTGCAGCAGGTTGTCGTGTCCCCAATGAAATTCTTCAGACGTTAAAGCACGTCTGGAGACCTGACCCTGCAGAGGAAATTAGTTATTTTTCTTCACCACCCACATCTGAAGGGGTGGCAAAGAGTTCATCACTCTGCGAGCTCCATATGAGAATGGTGGCATAGAGGCCAATCCATTTCGTTTCACATAAGAGGGGTTAGGGTAAGCATATGAATAAGCAGAGAAATTCTTCGAGGACTTATGAACATATTGGTTTGAAGAATAATGCACATATTCATAGCCCTTAGCTCTACCCTGCGAAATAGAGTTGTTAACACAATGATAATCATATGAGGACTTTGATCCTTTTGAGGAATTTGATCCACGTGAGGAATTTGGTCCATATGAAGAGTTTGATCTGGGGTTCCTATTCTTCACAGGTGGTGTCATGAGGACATTCACCTGAAGACTTTCAAGGCACTTCTTGGGAACCCAGATTTTCTTCATAGGAGAACCGTTCCTGAGTGCCAACATATCTAGCAAATACTTCACCATTCTGATTTTTGAACAGTTTATAGTTGGAGTAAAATGACTCATCGTAAGAATGAGGAGATTCACATGTAAAGCCAGATAAGTTAGATGGATCAACTGGAGGTCCCTTTGCAGCAACCCATGAGGTTTTGGGGTACCGCTTGTGCTTCCAATATGTTCCATCGGCATTGATTTTCCTCTCAAAGGCAATACCCTCTTTCCTAGGGTTCCTGTTGAGGATCTGCTTTTAAGCACATCACAAAGAGTCGATGCCCTTTGAGGCTTTTGTACATGCCTGTCATGTACAATTCCTTCAGCCCTGCATTGTCAGTGATACTAGCAATGTCCTCAGATGAGGAATTAGTGATAGCAGGTGAAGAATTTGTAACAGTTGAAGCATTTGAACATTCAGGTGAAGAATTAGCAGATTCACGTTCAATGCACTTTAAGCATGGAGGAACAAATTCTTCCTGAGAAGCGCTGATTTTTTGAGAAAGTAATGAATCACGCTTCTTCTGAAGATCTTCAGAACTCACTCTTAGCTTCTCAAGATCTGGCTTTCTTTGAAGAAATTCATAAGAAAGTTTCTCATGATCAGACAAGAGAGTGTTATGATGACCTTGAAGGCTGTCAAACCTAGACTGAAGTCTCTGAAGATTTTCAGTCAGGGCTTTAGTGCGATCCATTTATTCACCCAACATATCATCACTTTTGTCTAGCATGTTTTGAACCCTTTCAAAATCCCTTTGTTGTTTTACAGCAATCTTAATAAGTTTAGAGTAGCTGGGCTTGAGATCTTCATCAGATTCATTTTCACTAGATTCAGAGGAGGTATATTTGAGTACCTTGGCACCCTTTGCCATGAAGCAATAGGTGGGAGCGTAGTCATCACTATCTTCATCAGCTTTGTTGATGAGGTCATTTTCTTCAGAGTTGAAGATGGACTTGCTGATGAATGCAGTAGCGAGAGCCAGACTCGCCACACCAGACTCGGACTCCTCTGATGCCTCCTCTTCCTCATGTTCCTCAGATTCAGCTTCAGAGTCCATTTCCTTGCCAATGAATGCCCGAGCCTTCTTGGAGCTGCTCTTCTTGTGAGATGAAGACTTTGAGGATTTTGATGATGAAGATTTTGACAATTTCTTCTTCTTCTTGGCGTCATCAGAACTGTAATCCTTGTATTTCTTCTTTTTTAATTCCTTTTCCCACTGAGGACAATCCTGAATGTAGTGACCAGGTTTCTTGCATTTGTGGCATAGCCTTCTCTTATAGTCACTGGATGAGGAATCACTGCTCCTTGAGGATTTTCCAAAGCGACCACGTCTTGAGAACTTCTGGAACTTCTTCACGAAAGCGATTGCTAGCTCTGGCTCAATTCTTCGTGGTCACCAAGGCTACTACCAGTAGTCTTCACAATCAGATTCAGACACAGCCTTGGCCTTGAGGCACGTGATTTTCCATAGCTAGAACCATAGAGATCTCTCTTTTCAGCAAGCTGGAACTCATAAGTATTTAGCCTCTCGAGGATATCAGCTGGATCAAGTGACTTGTAGTCAGCACGTTCTTGTATCATCAGTGCCAGAGTATCAAATGAGGAATCAAGCGATCTCAACAATTTCTTCACCACCTCATGGTCGGTGATGTCAGTGGCACCAAGCACTTGAAGCTCATTTGAGATGTCAGTGAGGCGATCGAAGGTTTGCTGAACATTTCATTGTCGAGTCTTTTGAAGCGGTTGAAGAGATTAGAAGAACATCAACTCGAGAGTCACGCTGAGTTGAGACTCCTTCATTTACTTTGGACAGCCTGTCCAAGATGAGCTTAGCAGTTTCCAAAGCACTCACTCTTCCATACTGTCCTTTGCTCAGATGGCCACATATGATATTCTTCGCTTGAGAATCGAGTTGCTTGAATCTCTTCACATCGGTAGCGTTCAGAGAGGGTGAGACAGAGGGAATACCATTTTCCACAACATACCAGAGATCGTTGTCAATTGCCTCAAGATGCATTCACATCTTGTTCTTCCAGTAGGGGTAGTCCGTCCCATCAAAGGTAGGACACCCAACCGAGACCTTGATCATACCTGCGGTCGACATAACTAAAACTCCAGGTGGTTAAAACAAAATCACACAGAACAAGGGAGTACCTTGCTCATTTCCTCTCCATCCACTTCTATAACATTAGCAATAGTGTCACATGCTGGTAAGGTCACATGGTACTTCCTGTCCTTGTATACAGTGATTGATCTTTGTACATGATCAAAAGAGGTGGGACTGTTCTTAGCAAGCCCAACCTAGGACCACATCATGCCCTGGCAGCTCCATGAAAGTGCGTTATATCGACGAGAGGGGGTGAATAGGCGATTTTATGAATTCTTCACCGAGGAATTTGCGGTGAGGAAATTCCTTAGCGAAGAACTACTTGCAGCGGAATAAGTACTCGGTAAGCATAACAGAATGCGGGCATGGTCATCATGATGAAATGAAGACAATCACAGAGTACGTAAAGCGTAATCACATGATAACACAAGATGAAGACAAACAGATCAAGAAATTGAACTGAGGAAATTGAGAAAGTCTTGATCAAAGTCTTCAAACACAGATATGAACAAACACTCAACACAAGAATGAGGAAATGAAAGAGTTGAGGAAATAGAACCGTAAGGTTGGTGAAGACAATGATTTGGTAGACCAGTTCCAACTGCTGTCTCAATTGTACGTCTGGTTGGAGCGGCTGAGTATTTAAACTCGAGGACACACAGTCCGGACACCCGATCGCTGAAACGCAGCTCAGACACCAAGTCCTCACCGTATTCTCCTTGAACTAAGGTCACACAGACCTCGTCCAATCAATCATGGTAAGTCTTCGCGACTTCCAAACCTTCACAGACTTCGGTCACTCGGCGATCCACAATTCCTCTTGGATGCTCTAGACCATGACGCCTAACCTTCCGGAAGAAGCACAATCTTCAAAGGTAACAAGCGTCGGATCCACGCAGATCAATCTCTTGATGATGCTCAATCACTTTGGGTTTGTAGGGTTTGGTTTTTGGGTTTTCCTCACTCGATGATTTTCACTCAAAGTCCAGGAGGATGGGTTGCTCTCAAATTACAAGTGTCAAGTTCTCTCGGAGCAGCCAACCAGCTAGTGGTTGTAGGGGCGGCTATTTATAGCCTAGGGAGCAGCCCGACATGATAAGACATAAATGCCCTTCAATGATATGACCGTTAGGTGGATAAGATATTTTGGAACAGTCATGGCCAAGAAAGCACGGTCGGAACTTTGACTTTCAAATTCCTCGTGGCTATCATGTTCCTCATCGTAGGCAATCCGCCTTTGGCGAATTCCTAACTCCTCGGTCAGAACAAATTCCTCAGTGACTGTAAGAACTTCTTCTCTGTCCTTTGAAGAAATTGACTGAATCGTATGAGATTTCTAAATGCTTCACTCGAAGTGATTGGTAGGTGTAGGATTTTGAGTTGAGCATCACATGGAATTTTTTCCTTAGTATTTCCTCGACCCCCTTTAACAGTACGGTGTTTCCTATGACTCAAGAAAGAGAAAATGAAACTACGAAAACAAAAGTCTTCACGCTTCATGTTCCTCAAATGAATACCAAGTCTTCAAGGTCACACCTATTTCTTCACTTTCAAAGTCTTTAGGAAGTCTTCAGAATACCAAAGTCTTCAGACGAAGAACTTCATTTTTAGGGGTCGACTTTCTCTGTAAATATCAAACTCCTCATAGACTTATAGACCTGTGTACACTCATAAACACATTAGTCCCTTAACCTATAAGTCTTCAATACACCAAAATCACTAAGGGGCACTAGATGCACTTACACTCCAATATTCTGAAAGTTTGCAGAAACTGATGTTTGTTTGCAGTAAAGTATGTGTCAGGAATATAACCTCCAGACCACAATTTGCCCCCACCAGCTACAGATACAGATATGCTTTTGTCCTTGAGGATGGTGCAAGATGTTTTTAGTGCAAATTGCAAGTTCATGAAAGTAGAGTTACTGCCAGAATCTATCAAAGCAACTGCTTGTTTTCCTCCTATTTGGATCAATATAGATATGGTGTTTACACTATCTGGATCCATTGCTTTTGCAGAATTTTTCATGCATTTTTCTTGCTTATCAGGGGGTTCTTCTGTTTCCTCCTCTGAACCAGTGTCAGGGCTCTCTGGTTGTTCAGTTGGTTCTTCCCCAGTAAGCATGTTTATCACAGGTGCTTGCTTGCACTTATGGCCATGAAACCAAACATCTCCGCATCTCCAACATTTTCCTGGTTCTCTTGGTCTTTGAGTATTAGCTGGTAACTTCTGATCAGGCAACTTTGTTTCTGCAGTAGAGGTTTTAAAAGCATTGTAGTTGTTTTTCTGATAGCCACTGTTGGAGGTGAAAGAGGTCTTCTTAGGGGGAAGTGATTGCTCCATGTCCACAGCCAACCAATAGGCTTCAGTAAGTGTTGGAGCTCTTAGGGGCCTGAGTTGGAATTTGATATGAGATCTCATTCCATTTACATAACACTTGATGAACCATTGTTCTGACATAGATGGGTTTTGTTCTTGCATTTCTGCCATCAGAACTTCAAATTGGTCAGTATATTCTGCAATGGTTAAGTTGCCCTGTTTAAAAGCATTAAACATGTCAGCTAGATCATAAGAACTGGTAGGAGAAAACCTCCTCAGTACTTCTTCACAAAACTGTGGCCAAGTTGGATGTTTTTTAAGCAGTCCATATCTCCTTAACCAAACAACATCTCTGTCCACAAAATAAAGTTGGGCCAATGAAACCTTATAGTCATTAGGGGCCCCTGACATTTGAAAATATTTTTCACACTGCCTAATCCATCCACCAGGGTTTTCCCCATCAAACCTAGGAAAATCCATCCTAGGACCTTTTGTAATGTTTTTGAGAAACTGGGTTCTCATTTATTTTTCATAATTCCTGGAGTATTCATCCCAAATAACATTGACTTCAGGTGGATTTGACAGGGGGAAAGCTGAAGTGCGAGCAGTTTTCATAAGGGCAGTAGGACTGACTTGTTCAGATTGTATTTCCTGAGTGTTGCCCCTATTGAATCCTGGAGGTGCTGATTTCTGTCCCACTTGAATAGGAGGTAATCTGCTTGCATTTATCTGAGTGTACTGTCTAGTTATCTCCTGCTCCAATAACAGTCTCTTTCTCAGTTCTTTTGTTGAAGGTCTTGTTGCTGTCTGATCTGGTACCTCTTTCTGCTGGTCACTGTTCGTCTGAATTGGATTTGCTTGTTCCACTCGAGGAGCAAATTGCTCTGTTTCTCTACCAGTTGTTGGGTTAGAGCTTGAATATCCTGGAGTACTGAGTGTCTTCAACACATCAGTAATGGTAGAGAGCTGCTCGCGTAGTGAAAACACTGCTTTCTGCACTATGGTCAATACTGTAGTCATGTCATCCTGCTTGGCATTTGTGCCTTGTACTTCTTTCCGCGACAAATCCACCTCACCACGCAGATCTGATGTTTCTTCATGATTTGCGAGCAAATCTTCCTTGAGTTGCATGATTTCGGCCAGATCTGCCTCATCGATGCTTGGCTTCGAACGTCCCATGTTCAAATCACGCGGAGAGGAATTTTACCACCGCAACTTACGGCAACCCGATCCACACAACCGAACCAGCCGCCGCCCACAAGATCGCCTCCAAACAGCACCACTCGTGCACGTACCTGGGATTTTACCACTGAGACAGGATGTCCCAGTAACCAGCACTGCCGTCCGAGCTGCCGTCGAATTTCACCGTCGCCTGCGCCATCGGTCACCGCCGTCGCCGAATCAGGGTGGGTAAGGGAGGGGAAAAAATCGCCTACACCGATCGATCTCGCCGCCGAGGAAATGCCTTGCTCATGATACCAATTGTCACACCCAACTATCAGATCAGGGGAATTTTGGGTGGAGAACACGATCTAGGGTTTCGATCAGAGCTGTATTATCTCGAATATGCTAGGTATATTCCTCACAGAGGGATGTTTAGAGTATACAAGTATTGTGGAGTGGATCTTAGCAGGAATGAATGGTTACAAGCGCACTGCGCTGGCTTATATATAGCCTTTTCAGAGACGGAACAGTAACAACGACAAATGAAACGGTACAGTAACGGTGAGCGAATGCGAGCCGTTAGATCTTCGTAGCTTGAGCTGCTGTCGACCGTACGATAACTGAACCCGATTGTGCTGAATCTTCTTAGGTCATGACAAAGAGGTACATGAGTTGGAAGGAGAAGGTACAGGGTGAGATGCAGACTTGCCCCTCGTATCTTTGACGAAACACACGCTTACAGGCGGGCCCTCAGTCTCAACCCAGCTTACAAAGCCATCTTGAATTTTTTATTGTTGTTGAGAGAATCACGAGAAGACAAAACACTATTCCGCTATGGGCTACCACATCCTATATACCTAAACCTAAGGGATTGATTCCCACTAAACTATGTATCTTAACATGCAAGCACGCCACATCACCATACAATTATGGATGAGATAAGACCCACATTAACATGCAACCATGCATCATAAAGACCCACCACCACAGGCAACCATGCATGGGAAAATAATTATCATTCTATTGTTCAGCTTATATTCAATAAATATTTTATCAAATATAATGAGTCGTGTGTATTTTTGATTTGGTTCATGTGTTCTTAATCTAAATTGAAATATATTGCAACCAATTCTCGCAGCAACGCGCGGGGCATCATCTAGTTATAAAAAAAATTCGAGCCTCCCAATTTTCAAGGTTATAACAATCAAATTATTGCATCGGTCATAGGAAAGAATTTGGCCTTTTCTGACCTTTTAATTGCCGCGGCATGAAAATTTTGGCTTATTCAAGGTGTTAGAACCATTGTAGCATGGAGACCTAGGTTTGCAACCCGGAGATGAAATTTTGTACATGACATTACTCTTTTTTATCATAGGGTTAAATCTATACATAAGGCTCAGCTGATGGCTTTCAGTTCTATGGAACATGATATTTAAAAAGCGATTAAATTAAGTTGATTATGTGTCATTAAAACCTTCAGGTCTCAAAATTAATTCCACTAAAGTGGGATCTTCTGTGTTGGTAAGGCCAAAGAGGAGGAGAGTCAGTACATGTAATTGTTTGGCTGTAAGGTTGGATCGCTTCTGTTTATGTACCTCGGGATGCCCATTCATCACCATAAGCTCACCAACAACGAATGAAGAATTATTGAAGACCGTTTTGAAAAGAAGTTCAACAGTTGGAAGAGTAAGCTCGGCAATGGGATTCCTTCTGTTTATGTAACATATGGGGGCCTACTTACCCTCATCAACAATGACCTTACTAGTCTACCGATGTCACGGTGCATCAGAGCACATGACACCAAGGGCTGAGCTTATCCAGGTGTCCAACCCCTAATAATGTACACAAGGCCCCTTTGTCGATTCGAGGGTGGCACGATGAACACGGATGTAGACGTCTGCGAAGATAGTCTAATACACCGGAAGTTTACCCAGTTTCGGTCCGCGTGGTTGTGTAATACACCAGTGGTCCCCTAAGGCAGCGGCAAGACGAGGGGAAAGAGAGGAGGGCTCGGCGGTCACCGGCCGTGGCGTTCCCCCGTGTTGCCAGATCGGAGCGACGTGGGGGCGTTTCCCTCGTTCGGTTACAGTATGAATCACGCCGCCTTGTAGACAGCAAGAAATATCGATGTCCTCCTCTCAAATGGCACCTCTTTCTCCAGCTTTGGATGTCACTAGGGAAACAACAGGACACTGACCTTATGCGGGAGGCTATGGGGAAGATCATGAGCTTCCATGTTATCGCTCGCCAACCGTCTTCAGCTGCTTGACTTTGTTTGGACGTTGGAGCCTGCGTGCTCTTGTGTGGTATTGGGGCCGCTTGTCCCTTAGTATCACCTCATTTTGTTCATTTCGTGCCCAATCCAGTGCTGTAATGCACTTTATGTTTTACTCTCTGAGTGTTGTGAGCTTTATTAATTTAAAGCGGGACGCTCCTGCGTTTTCGTTCTAAAATTAACTGGATTACTGGCTTGCACCAGGAATCTCACATAAACTTTGCAATAATTTTAGAAAACAACAGATATCCCTATTTATAAACTGAACAAAATTTCTCCTCTTGTCTTACAGGATTCAAATAGAACAAAACTGAAAAGGCATTCCTAATTTATATCCTAGTCTACATACGGTAAGTTTCAGACATGAAAGAAAACTAAGAAGAGGATTACTCTGGAGACAGCAGCCAACCCTAGAAAGCTTAAACATTTACGAGAAGAAAGCCTCATTGTTCAATCTCACAGTAAAAAATGCTGAAAGGTATGACTACTCTCGAGAGTAGTACACCCGAGTTCGGAAAACTTTGAAAAAATGTGACAAAGTAAAATCCAAAAAATCTGAAATTTTGAGATAACAAACTATACGAAATGTTTGGGCTTCTTGCAAAATTTTAGCCAAAAGTAACATTCGAGGAGCTCTCACAAAAAAAGCCAAAATCACTGCTCAAACAGTGCACAAAGCTTTGAACATTGATTTTGTTTTTGTTTTGGCGAGAACTCCTCTGGTGTTATTTTTGGCTGAAATTTTGCTAGCAGCTCGTATGGTTTTTCCTTTTTTTTTTGCAAACTCGGGTGTAGTATAGCCAAGAGTAGAAAATCCAGTCTCATTATGTAGTCCTGAAAAATGCGTAGGTGCCTGCAAACATGTTGTTTCCATGAAAATATCCTGGGAGAGGTGCCTGCAAATGTGTTGCTTTCAAGGTTCTCTCACTCTAATGGTGTGATAGTCTTTCACGTTTCTGATCATTCACTTTTTTTGAAGAGATCTCGATCTACCTGGAGATTAGATAGATGGAAGTCACTTTGTTCAGGTATGGTCATCTTCTAGCTTGCAAGCCATCCCAACAGAAGTGGATCATATCTCTGCTTGCAAGAAGCAGCTCGAGTATAAAAAAATGTCCAGTCCTTCTCTTTTTCTAATTGACATTTTATTCTTTTTTAATCCTCACTCATCTCATCGCCAGCTCCACATCACAGGAGCACAAGCTTGCTAATCTCCTAACTCAGATCAGCATTGCAGAGGTCTCCGTAGAGACGCTGCTTTCCAAGTCTGTGTGCTGGTTATTTCTCTCTTGCTGCCTGCTTTCGTTGAGGAGTACTGGTTGTTCCAAACTTGACCCTCTCGCTCATCTGTTGCGCTAATGGTTTGCTTGCTTGCTGTGGAGAGGAGCTTAACTGTTCTGTCGGAGTTCTGCCAAAGAATCAGGACTAGTTCACTTCTCTGCGCTATAATTTAGAATTCTGATGTATCCCATTTCTAAAAGATGCCCCAACTGCCGGTGCACTCATCGTGTTGGTCATTTCGCTCTCTTCATATATAGACTTGTCCGTACTGTACGTGATTGTCACACACATCTATTGTTGCTTCGTGCATTGCTTCTCTTACGTGAGGAACCTAGTTATTTATAGATACCTGAGAGTGCAAACTTCATTGCTTCACCAAATATCACGTGTCTACCTTTTTATTTCCTCCTTCAAGTGTAAGCATAATTGTCGAGGAATCAACATATCCAAGGCGCAACCAATGTATGCATTGAAGACATGCCACAAGTTGTGGTCTACCCGGTTAAGAAAATATGTTCCATATGCTTAGAAACAACACTATAATGTTCCCAAGCACTTCTCTCTCCATTACCTATCCGTAAAATCTCATTCTTCTTTACAAGCTTTCCTATTCCAGTCAAATTCTTTTGCTACATTGTGAGTACTCTTACACGCTTATTGGCTAAAAGGAAGAAGAAACAACCTCTATGATTGAACTAGCCACCACAAACTTCTTAGAACCTAGCAAAAACATACTCCCTCCGTTCCTAAATAATTGTCTTTCTAGAGATTTCAACAAATGACTACATACGGAGCAAAATGAGTGAATCTACAATTTAAAACATGTCTACATACATCCGTATGTTGTAGTTCATTTGAGATGGCTAGAAAGACAAATATTTAGGAACGGAGAAAGTAGGTATTAGTGAATATCACAAAATAAGAAACCAACATCTGCGAAATAACCTGCCTTTTCATAGTACCATAACCTCTAGGATCTTCTATCCATAAAGTCCAGAGGGAAAGACTAACTACCTACCCGCATCACTATCCTCGATATAAAGGCCTCAATACCCGAGGTGCATAGAAGTCCTCCCTCGCAACCCATTTGGATAGCTTCAGTCCATTGGATTTTTCTTCATCTCCTTCATCTATAAAATCAAAACACATCGACGTAACAAAACCGTATACTAATATTAGTGATGACTTTCCTAAATTCGATAAAAGAGGAATCCTGGACCTGTGTTTTGGCGGTTGTTCGATTCAGAGACGAGTAATCATATTCACAAGACCAGTACACACTATGCGAGGACCCACCCTCTAGCCGACACAAACATAAACAACATTACTATTTACGCCACACTGAGGGTCTTAACAGCGTTCGTACACAGTTATTACGTATTCACCATTCAGCCTCTTGAAGATCATGTCGACTATGAAATCCAATTACTTATGGCTTCAAAATGATAGTGGTGGAAAGCAAACACCATGTGACAAAAAAAATCACTACTCACATGCACGAGTGGCATGCTCTCTTCCAATATGTTGTTGAAAACAGATGCTGGAGTCTACCTTGTGTTGGGTGTTATCTTGGCCTTGGGTTGTGTCGAGCTCTAGTTTGCATGGTGGTACCCTCCTGAGCGGGTTCCCTAGTTCGACAAACAACTAATAACATGACTAAAGGAACAAAACAAAAAAAAATTGCTTGCCAAAATCTTGATGTCGGTGACCGCCGTCCCAATGTACGAACGATCCGTCGTTAAGAAAGAACTCTCTGGATGGTTTACACAGCCGTCTAGATTGTGAATCACGCTGGTGCTTGCCAACTTCGCTCGCCTGTCCACTGGCTGGATTCTTGGGGGCAGGCGACTTACGGTCCATCATCATTACTGATGATGGCGAGCATGTGACATTCGCCACCTTTTGGGACAATTCCTCGCTCCAGAGTGGCGTCGTTGACAAGAGACGGCATGCCACGTAGTAGTCCTCCACGTGGTTGCCTCGCCCGAAAGATACCCCATTTGATCATCACTTGAGGAGAAGACGTTGACCCCACGTGGATAAGTCGGTGTTGCATGATCATGTGGGTAATTTCTCGCAGCTAAATAATCCGATGGAGGGTGATCTCCAACAGAAGAATTTGCTCCCCAACAACAAATTGTCATTCTGTGCATTATCAGCTCGAACTTTTATTCAAGCTTGTACCTTGGAGGGGTGTGCGTGCAGCAAGTCGATGTGGGGCTAGTAGTCCGCTAATGTTTTAGCTACTAAAGACCCTTCATTAATAGTGATGTTTGGCATACCTCCAAAGGTTGACTGTTTTACATATAAAGTTTGGCATGGGGAACAAACCAAAGCATTATGTGGTGGCTGGTTTTATACCAAAACTCGACCATGGGTAATGTCATGGTAAATTCCTGACAACACCAATCTGAGGATAGTGAACACGTAAGAGATCCGGATGTTGCACACGGGAATGATTTTACGCATGTCCATGCCCTTGGAACAAGGCAATACCCTACTTCATGCTTGATGTTTGTTGGTCTGGCCTCATATGAGAACTAGGTTTTTGTGTTTTCAAGGGGGTTGATATCGAGATTGTCCAGGGGCTGAAGCCTCACGTGTCTTGCTAGAATAAGGTGCTTGGGGGGCTTTGCATTGCGGACCTTGGCAGATTTGGGCAGTATCTTAGACTGTGTTGTCTCTGGCTACATGCGTGTTGGATCGCAGATTCCTTATGATGAGACAGATGTGTCCACATTTAGGGCTTCCACGGTCATCACCAGCATCAATCAAAAAGATAGTTCTTTCTAGCATGACAACATGACCCATGACAGCCCTTCGCAACCGTTGTCCACATCTTTTCGGTATTCCATCACGTAAGGACAAAACGGTTCGCAATTAAATACACAATTGGATTCACTTGGTTTGCACTTTAACAGTTCGATAGTGGGTAATTTGTCGCAGCTAAATAATCTGATAGAGGGAGATCTTTGAAGACCAGGGAGTAACTTACAGTAAATGGTTTCAATTGGAAAACATGAAAAATCTGGGTGCACGTGTACAACAAATGGTAAATACAGGCGGTACGCCACTTCGCCAATGCGCTCCAGAATTGTGAAATGCTTGAAATATTTATAAGATAGCTTGCAACATGGTCGCTTGACCTTCAGAAGAATTTGCTCCCCAACAACAAACTATCATTTTGTGCACTTTCTATTAGCTTGAGCTTTCATCCGAGCTTGTACCTTGAAGAGTTGTGTGTTCAACAAGTCGATGTGGGGCTGGTAGTTCGCTGATCTTTCAAACTAAAGACCGTTCATCGACGGTGATGTTTGGCATACCTCCAAAGTTTGGCTCTCTTTTGTATAAAGCTTGGAATGAGGAACAACCCAAAGCATTATGTGGTGGCTGGTGTAAATTCCCAACAACACCTATCTGAGGATAGCGAACATGTAAGAGATCCGGATGGTGCACAGGAGAATGATTACGCAGGTCTAAGCCCTCGGATTGCTGGTCTGGATCCGGATGCTGTATTGCTGGTCTGGCCTCGTATGGGAACTAGGTTTTTGTGTTTACAAGGAGGTCGATAGCAAGATCATCTTGGGGCTGAAGCCTCAGATGTCTTGCTAGAATAAGGTTCTTGGGGGGTTTGCATTGCGGACCTTGGCAGATTTGGGCGGGATCTTAGACTGTGTTAGCTTTGGCTACATGCATGTTGGATCGCAACTTCCCTATGATGAGACAAATGGGTCCCTATTTAAGGCTTCCACAGTCATCTCCAACATCGATCAAAAAGATGCCTCTTTCTAGCATGATAACTTGACCCATGACAACCCTTCACAACTGTTGTCCACATCTTCTCAGTATTCCATCACGTAAGGACAAGACGGTTCGCAATAAACTACAAAACTAGATTCACTCGGTGCACACTTTAGCAGGCCGAAACACATATGGTAGTTCATCGACTGTCATCCATCATCAATTCGGTGGCGCTAGACCCCCAAAAGGCCAAACTCGATCACCTGGCTCTGGAACAAGAGTGGAGAGTTCTTCCAGTCTTTAGATTTTGGGGGGGCCGTGGAGAAACTAGAACCCGAGCCCTTGTAATACAAATATAAAAATAATGATCAATGCATTTCTAATGAGCCAAATCCTGATAAGGACCCAAATCTCTATGCTATCTGTGTTAGTCACTGGATCAATTGCTAGCACACAGAATATATGATGAAATACCAAAAAATCATATGTCATGAGTATTATAACGCTGATCCAGCCTTTATTATATTGCATAACTTCTTAGGCCAGGGCTAGCTTACAATAAGTTACATCGAAATACGATATTATCTTGTGGCGTACATTCACTCACATGAAAATGGTTGAGTATAGTCATCATAATTCTACCTCATACCACTTACTCCATCTGCATAAGTCCTGCAATATGATACATTGCATCAAGGATCACTATGCCACAAGGATCAATACGAATGTGTTGGCAAGCCACACCTAAGTAACAAAGTATACCCACATCCATAAGCAATTTAAGATAAAAGAAAGTTCCCATTTCATTTTACAGCAAACCAATCTACTTCCACTCACTAGTGAAGTTCTACTCGTCTACGGTTGACACACATATAGTTTGGAGTTGAGATGATAGAATTTTTTGAATGTTTCAATTACGTCTTCCGGATACTATAATGAGCGCTCATCACTTTCATGGATCACTCCCAAAATTATTTGGGTAGGGTCACAACAATTTAGGTAATAGTGGAATGAGGCTTGTTTGAGTTCAATCAAATTCGGTGCATGGTTTCAAGGTTATGAACATTTGAAGTACAATTCAAATTTAATTTGATCTAACATGGAATTGATTGGAAGTTTTGGGTATAAGATATCCAACGAGCAAGGTTCACTGAATGATTAAATAAGCAAAAGGAATCATTGCTTTTGGGCATGTGGTTTACGAACTAAAGTTAAACATGTTCATATTCAAATTTGAATGTCCTTAGTTAGATTCAAAGGGTTTGAATGGTTTGGGTTCAACATTTGAATCAATGTACAAAAGGATTTATGTTGAAATTCAAATAGGTTTGGAAGTTACAGTTTATACTAGGTTTAAATTAAACTTTTAAATAATTCAAACTGGATAGGTTAGGTTAGATTCCACAATGATTTAAGTAGGTTGAGAACATCTTATGAACCAGTTTGCAAAAATATTCATCTGATTTGGACTTGTAGTTTGAATTCCAGGTTCAAATGAAGTTTGAACTCAAATTCAAATAATTTGAACCGAAAAAGTTTCAAACTTTGGTAATAAGTCCTAATGGCCATTTGTGAACTTCTGGAACAGGAAACATAATGAATCAGCTTATTTGAGTGACTGGTTTAAGTTATGTCAAATTCAAACTTAATTTTGTTTTGCTCAAAAGCCTACATAGTGACAAAAATTGCTGCCATGACAGCAGTATATGAGATGCTACCAAATTTAGACTAGATCAAACTCTAATTATGAAACTAAAGAGTTTTATTTGAAAAATTACGTCCTAAGGATCAATGTGCAAAAATATCCACTTTAATCGGGCATATGGTTTGCAATTTAGACCCTACACAAGGTTTAAATTCAAAGTTGAAGTATGCAAATGTGAAATTAATTGGTTCTAGTGAACAATGCTCTCCATGAGGATCAATAATAATAAAAAGATTCACTCAACTTGGAGCTACATGTAAACTATTATAAAGGTTTGAGGTTACATGGGCTTTTCTACAGAAGTTACATCGGTTAACTTGGCAAAAAGAAACTAAAATAATCAGGGGACATGTGGCCTGATTCTATTGGCTGATACCAGTTTGGGGCTAGAAAATAACAGTCATTATATTTGAAGGGGCTCAGATGACAAGATTTTGGCCACGTCGCATAGACACGTGCACCTGTACCAATTCACTTAGATATAAAATAGTGAGACCGTACGAGATCGAATGGCTAAGGCAAATGGGAGCTAACCCATCGGTGGCAAGGTCGCTGAAGATGGCACAACGATGGTGGTGACTCTCAGGATTGTGCATGGGCTTCCTCTTCTGATTCTCCAGCAATGGGAAAGACTTGATGGGGTGAAGCTCGGTGAGGCAATCATAATGGTGACGTTGACGTCGTCAACTGGCCCATCTGGTGATGGCGACGAGCAACTGGAGTGGTGAAGGCTTTGATCCTCCTTAAGGTCATTGACATTGTGCTCGCTCTGGCATGCTCCTGGACAAAACAAAGGTTGAGGGAGAGAGTTGGGATCACGACGAGTTGAACATGGGAAAAGGAGGGTTGATTGCTCATGTACAACGCCAAAATCTCTCGTCGGAGTGGTGCAGCGATGACGCCGATCTGAGCTCGAAATCGAGTGGCCTGGCTGTGGTGAGGTGGCGCACGAGCTGTGGGTTGACAAAGGGGTCCTGGGGATTTTATAGGCGTGGGCAGGAGGTCCAGGGAGGCATCATTGCTATGGGGTGGTGGCCGGCGGTTTCGACGTCGTGTGGGTTGTGCGTGGGAGGTGGACGATAGGTCTGACGCTTGGAGCCGGTGTGTCAGCGGCAGTGAGCGAGGGGGTGGTGTGGGGTGGCTATCGATCATCTTCATAAAGTGGGTTTTGAACTCGCCTTGGGGAAATGAGCCATGAGCCTTGCGTTGGGCTTGGTGTTGAGCGTTGTGCTCGCCTACTAACCGTACGATAGGGTTAGGGCTAGTGGGCTACATGGCTGGGTTGGGTAGAATATGCATTCTTTTCCTTCTTTTTTATATTTCCCTTTTTTACTTTGAATATTATTCAAAGATCAAGTTTGGCCCAAATCTTTTGGGAAATATTACACAGGGGTCGACTTAATATTTGGGACCTGGGAAAAATTGCCAGCCCAAAATATTAAATAAAAGGTCATACACATTTCGTAAGCTTAATTTGGCATTATGAATAATCCCTAAAAATAATTTGAGGGTTTTAAACAATTCCAAAATTATTTTGAGCTACAAATAGCAATAAATTTGATCAACTCCTAGTAAAAACATGCTATGATCAAAACAATCACAAGAAAAAATGCACAAAAAACTAATTTAATTATTCATATTCCAAAATTGGGCAAATTTTGGGATGTGGCAGTAATATTTTGTCAACTAACACTTAAAATGCATCCAAAACAAATATTCATACAAAATAGTTTATGCATATTACCTGAAGTTTTCTTCTAATATTGCTAGATGTATACTCTTTGGATGACATAACAATGCTGACATAACAGCAATTAAGAAAGTAGTGCAAAGTTGTGAAGGTAGCAGATCAACTCAATAAAATCTTACTAATTATCATGTCGAATTCATAAAGGACAAATTCCAGATAATTTATACTCCTAAACAATGTTCAGCTGATCGATTATCAATAACCATGTTGAAACAATTGAGATGCACTATTAGTTCATTTATAAATCTTTATCAATTTCTCGCAAATAAAATCTTTATCAATTATCACGGCCAAATCGCCTACAAAATATGTTTCCTATAGATAGAGACATACATTATTCTATGGATTTCAATCGCACCATGACTGCTAGGCATGATGAGGCATTCTTGCAACGACTTGGCCTGACACCTCTTTGCATCGTCGCATGGGGGCTGGCGATGGGGTGTCTCCCGAATCCGGCCGAAATGTTGTTGTCTAAGGAACGAGAGTAAAAGAAGCTTGCTAGCGCTTAGCGCTAAAGATCGTGATAGCACAAAAGAAATTGTGAAAAACAATATAAACATGAATTAACTTCTTTAGTATAATGAAGTACATTCATGCTGGTCAAATAAACATGAATCAACTAACATTCTCAGTCTATCACGAGCATTTTGGATATTAGCAGCCATCTACGATGTTAGTGATATTTGACCAGCTAAGGAAATTCGACTGTGTTGATTTCTTTTCACTTCGAGTTTAGAAACCTTTTCATCAAGAAAGAAAGGTTTGGGAACTTTAGTTCCGTCGTTGTGCCTTTGTCTAGTTCATGTCTATGATCTATATGATCCGAGAATTTCTCATTAATTGTAGTTTGTGTGCAAGTTTGTGAAGAAACCAACACAAAGAATCGTATTATTCCAGTATAACATTTCCTGTGATGAAGTACAAATTTAATACTCAGTGTTTCTCCTACATTTTTTATGCCAACTACATGGATACATAAATAAGGTGTACAACGACTAGTTATGAGTTTAAGATGTATCTGCAACAAAGTCTTGTATCACAGTCCGCACCGCAATAGGAATTCTCACCGAGTGAGTACCTCCATCTGACCATGTCAAGCTCCCGAAAGTGTACCCACCTTGTACTCTCTGCCTTGCTGTGAATCTCACCATAAACTTCGCACTTTTACTACCGCTTTGGGTGAAATTAATCACAGATGGCTCCACGAACACATCTATCCCCGCTGGAGCTTCAACCAGTAAATGATATGTTGCTTCTGCCGGCCCAACGTTAGTCACAGTGCGCTGAAGCACCACCTTGTCTTTGAGGTCTGGCACGGCAATTGACGGGAGGTTGAGATTGAGGTAGTAGGACTCACAACCGTCTAAATATCCAAGGGTGCAGTTAAAAAACTTGTTGTACTCCCTTGCATCCACGTCGTAAACCAAGCCAGGGTCAACGGCTCTTTCTGGGTCAATATGTCCACCACCAAACTCGAAGGGGTCGGCTAGTTTCCTTGGGACCGCTTCTGCTTGGATTGGCATGCCAAAACGATCGGTCACAGATCCTGCAACCAATGACAAGGAACAATCAAGTCAGTTATATATTTTGACGAGTTGTTTTGGTGTATTTTTTTTGTATTTCAATGTTCGTGCCTGTGGTGACGATGGCAGACTTGATCATGGCAGGTGACCAGCCAGGGTGAACCGACTTGAGCAGTGCGGTCACAGCGGAGACATGTGGGCACGCCATGGATGTCCCAGATTTGAACACGTAGGAGTTGCGGTCCGCTGCCAAGATGCTGACGCCAGGTGCAGCAATGTCGGGCTGTTCAAACATGTGTATAGAGAATTAGATAAGAAGTTTGAAGTTAAAAAAAACTAGAGATGCTAGGTAACAAACAAGACAATGGCAACAATTGTCTCAAGTTAGGAAGTTGAGAATAATATATACCTTGAGTATGTTAGGGAACAACATGCTTGGACCTCTGGACGAGAACGAGGCGACCCTCGGCGACAACACCCCTTTTCCGACAACGCTTACTGCCGGGGACACCTTCACCACCGGATTCCTAAACACATGACACAGAGATGAATTAGTTCTTGGATAAGAAGGTACATATGTTCACCCTTCAGTTTCAAACAGTGTGTCAAAATCTCACTCAGTCATGTCCCAGTAGGAGAGAATTCGTTGTGCGATCTCGAAATCCACAAGAGCGCAAGGCATAACTCCCTTGCACGTGGCCAGGTGGTCCAGATTGTTGGCTGTGTACTGTGCGAAGATGAGGCCCTTGGCCCCTGCTTCGACGGTGCTTTTGATTGCCAAAGGGAGTGCTTGCTTGGGCGGCGTTGTGGCTGCCTGGGCTGGTGCATAACAGAGGACGGTTTTGCCAGTGACATTGCTCAACGCCAGTGATTCGGCGTCGCAGCTGGACATAAGTTTTAAAATTGAACATGGTTTCATAAATCGCAGCATTTACAATCAATCAAATGTCATCAAGCGACTGGTTTCTTTCATTACCTCCCCGCATATACAAGGTCCTGAAAGCCGCTGCTGTTCATAGCCGCATTGTAGTTTATAGACTGCCCCTGCATTTGAGATCAGTTACAGATTAAAGAGCAAGTTAAGCTAGGAAAGCTACGGGATAGAACCAGCAATTTCTCTTATATATCGAGGATTACCTAAAGCTTTAAGGAATAAGGACGAGATAAACATTTTTTTGGCTAGTTTTATCGTCCCTTTTGTATGCATATGATATGAATCGGAGCCAAAAGTTTTTCTAGAGAAACTATATGTAAGTTTGTGCATGTAGAGAGTGACACCAACTTGACTAAACATATTGATGCTACTATTTCGGTTTTGGAGTACATTTATCCAGTACTAACATTTTTACTAGTTTTTTTGGGTTAATAGATACTTCGCTATTTTGGATATGTCATAAAACGGAAAATAGTTTACATATTTTCATAAATAAAAGAGAAAAACTGCTTGGTACGTACCACAAGCTTTTCTTTGTTTCCGAGCGATATCAACGTCGGGAAAGAACGGTCAATCGTGCTAGCGGCCACTGTCGTAACCCATGGTATGGCATTACTTATAGTCTGTGGCACCGGGCCATCGTTTCCTCCACCAAACACGACGGATATCCCTCTTTGCACAGCATGCAGTGTCCCTGGGAGCTCATGACCAACCCCTGCAATCGATAGCGACAAAACATCCACACCATCATATATGGCGTCATCGATGGCCGCAAGGACCGCTGCGTCGGGGCAACCCCCGCCCACCCAGCACACCTTGTAGATACCGAGCCGCGCACGTGACGCCCCGCCGCGTGCCATGCCCATGCCTAGGCCTCCGTAGCTCACACCCTGCACTTCTGTGCCAGCGATAGTCGATGCGACATGTGTGCCATGGCCCTGGATGTCCCTAGGAGACTTGTAGTCACTCTTTAGCATCTCTGCACTGATGCCACGACCATACCACCGCGCGCCGATGATCTTTCGGTTGCAACTTGTGGTGTTGAATTTCTGGCCAGTCTGGCATTTCCCTTTCCACCGTGCCGGCACAGGACCATACCCGTTGTCATCAAAGCTTCGCGATTCAGGCCATATGCCTATAAATAAGCATGCATATGCATGGAGTTAACTGATTCCTGCTCTTGGGATTTCTCATGTTTTGAATTAAAGCTTAAGGATGGGATTACAAACCTGAATCAATCACACCCACGATGACATCTTCACCGTACTTCGCTTGTTTGAGGAGTCCAGGTTTTTGTGGTCCTTGGTTATGTTCAAGGCCAAGGAAGTCCCAGCTCCGGGTTGTGTGTGTTTCATGAAAAGTGTTAGGCTTCACAGTGACAACTTCGGGAAATTCTGCATTGAGAATATGTTGATTAGCTTATATCGATCATGCAAGTAGATATAAACAACTAGGATTGACAATTACGTACTTGCGATTGCCTCAGCTTGAGACTTGGTGAGCATTGCTGCGAACCCAGAAAATCCATGCTTGTAACTGTAAACTATGGAGCTCAAGGCTTCATCCTTGCTGTTGCAAGTAAAATAAAAGGTGAGCGCAAATCACTGCGGTTTCCTGCTGATTCGTCTACGATGCAACTTGAAATTGTAGCTAGTACCTCTCAAAAACAGATGTTAGTATGTCATGGTGCGACGCGGTGACCACGGACGGGTCATCATGCTTCTTCTCCCCCATATACACGATGTAGAGCTGAAATTCATTTTGTTTGCATAAGTTTTGAACAAACAATACCAGAGCTGAAATTTTGACGCAAACTCCTTTTCAAGAGCTGGTATATATGAAAGCATTTGGAAAGGAAGCTAAGTTAAATGCTGTGAAATTAAGAGGGATCAGCCATGCATCTTACTTTGCTCGACGCGCTGGCTGGAAGAGGCAGCAGTGCCATAAGTAGCAGGAGAGTACCACATAATGCTGTTTTGGAATCCATGTCTGACTTCGAAAGGAGTGCTATGTATGTTTCTTGTGTGCTCCCTCATTTCCCGTTTCGATGTATATATAGCATCCAGCAGGACAATAATCCTGGGGTGCAAGTCTGCAAGATCACTTCAAACCTATTTGTTTACGCGTTGTTAGGTGGCACACGTGAGAAAGAAAGACTAGTACATCCCCGTTTCTCTAGGGAAGAAGCACCGTGCTTTGATCAGGTCTCCCAGGATTAAACAACTAGCACCAAACCGTATATGATTAATTGTTGTCTCTGATGTAATGACTTTCAAACAAGCTTTTGGGCGGCTCGTTACGCATAAAATAGAGGCGGCAAAGATGCCATGACCTTATAATTAACCTGATCTATCGACTTTTGTACAATCTTCCGCTGCTCGGTAGGCATAAAAGAATAGAGGCGGCTTGGATGCCAGGATCTTCTTTTATGGACCTAATTCTAAATACACGGCGGTTGGCAGTACGCAATACACACGGCTGGGAAAGCGACTTGACTTACGACACATTCAAACATTCCGTGGTAAATATTAGTTTGGTGATCTTATATAGATCCAGTAACAATCAATTAATTCGAGCGGACGTAGTGTGGTGTGGTGGCCTCCATGAGCGCTCGTTTCTCGTCTTTCTTTTCTTTTGTTTGGAAATGCTTTTGCTTTTATGTTCTTGCCAAGAAAAATGATGTCAGTGGTCAGCAAATTAGGTCTGAAGACCTACACGCAAGCCTGCCTCACTCCCGATGGCAATTCAAGAAAAACAGCTAGTGGAAGCAGTAGCGGAATGACGCAGAGCCGAAAGTTTCAACTTCACTAGTGGGTGGGGCCTGCCATTGCGGACCCCTTGAGAAGAAGTTGTGCGCACTTCATCTTCATCTTAAAATAAAAAAAAATCTTGTATCACGTGGACATCACATCCATCTCAAAAAGAAAAAAAGACCTAGAAAAACTTTACTCGAAAAAAAAGTCTCACTATCATTTAAAAAAACTCTAAAAAAGTACAAACTTTCTCACCGTGACCAACCAGCATGCGCCATGTGGCGTAGCTGGTTGACCATCATTCTACCGTGCCTTAATGGGTTTAATAATTTCAGAAGAAAGGTGGCCCACACATGGACACGCCTGACATTATCATGCAGTTGTCACTCCGGGCTTGGGACCTCATCTTGGGCTGTCGTGTCGGACTTGGGCAATTGTTAGTGTGTGAGACAAATCCTAACTGGTAGGAACAGTTGCTAACGTGTGACGCAAAATTCAACTGCTGATAAGGTCGGGTGTTTTTGTGGGTTCTGGTATGTCTTTTTCTTTTCTTTCACAAGCATGCCAATTTGTACATTCTTTTCTTTATGAGAAGACAATGCGCATGCCAGTTGCTGGAAAAAACTTTCACTACTCCCAAATTGCTATATGCATTTATGCTGGCACTGAAGGTAAGCATGAAGGCAAATGGAACATCAATGTCAATGATACTCAAATTGGAAGAGACCTGCAGGGGAGGTGTGATTGTGGTGGATAATCCATCATTAGAAAATGAGTGTACCATAATTATTTGGACTTATGGTTCGCATTTTAGACCCTAAACAAGATTCAAATTTTGATTTGAGATATCGAAATGTGAAATTAAGTGGTTATGGTGAACAATGCTCTCCATGAGGATCAATATTCAAAAAAATCCACTAAACTTGGAGCTACAGGTAAAATGTTATGAAGGTTTGAAGTTAGAGGGCATTTACGGAGAAGTTACGGATATTAATTTGGCTGAAAAAATTAAAAGAAACATGGGACATGTGGCTTGATTCAATTGGCTGATACTGGTTTGGGACATTGTATTTGGATTTGTAGGGGCTCGGACGGCTGGATTTTGGCCACGTTGCATCACCACGTGCACGGTAGCAGCTCACTGAGATCTAATCTCGTGCGTCCGTCTGCAAGGGATCAAATGACTGAGGAAAATGGGAGCTCACCTAGTGGCGATTAGGTTGTCGAAGATGGCATGGCGATGGCGGTGGCTCTCGGGATTCGCCACGGGTGTCCTCTTCGCTCATCCTCGGGCAACGGGAAGGACTCAACAGGGTGCAACTCGGTGAGGCGATCCCGATCGTGACGTCAACATCATCAACTGCCTCCTTTAGTGATGGCAACGAGCAGCTGGAGCTGCGGAAACTTTGATCCTCCTCGGGTCATTGGCGCTGTGCTCGTTGTGACACATTCCTGGACGAAAGATAGGGCGGGGGAAAGAGCTGGGATCATGGCGAGTTGAACATGGGAAAAGAGAGGGTTGATTGCTCATGTACTGCGCCGAGATCTCTCACTGGAGTGGTGCGGCAATGATGGTTATCTGAGCTCGTAATCTTGCGACTTGGCAGCGGTGAGGTGGCGATTTTTCCCACCTTCAGAAGAATGAAGCATAGATAGATATAGAGCCTTCGTTCAAATTTTCTAAAAGTTAAGTATCCCGGTTTCATATATGAAATCTCTATATAGAATCCTTGGAAAAGACTTTTTTCCATCAGAAAGAAAAAGGAACTTACTATCTTTGGGATATGATACTACACCGCTGCTTAATCCCTTAGTGGATTGGCTCTATTACATAAGAGGATTCCTAAATTTTGCCCCATATCATGCGATAAGTAAGCAGGATTTTAGTTGTATCGACCCGAGCTGGGGATCGATAGAGGGGGACCTGAGGGTTTTATATGGGCGGGCAGGAGGTCATAGGAGGCATCATTGCAATGTGGGGTGGTGGCCGGCGATTTCGATGTCGTGTGGGTCGTGCTGTGAGTTGTACGACGGTCCTGCATGTGGGGCGGTGAGGGGTGGCACAGGGCGGCTATCAGTTGTCAGATCTTTATAAAATGAGGTGTGCTCGCCATCCGGAAATGGGCCACGAGCCTTGCGTTGGGCTGCGGTGTTGCGCGTTGTGCTCGCCTGTTGACCGAACGATAGTGTTAGGGCTAGTGGGTTGGGTTGGGTAAACTACGAATTCTTTTCCTTTTCCTTTTTCCCTTTTGACTTTTAATTTTATTCAAAGATTAATTTTGGTCCAAATCTTTTGGAAGAAGTTTCACAGAGGTCCACCTAATATTTGGGACCTGGGGAAAAATTTCCAACCCAAAAAACTAAATAAAAGGTCATACACATTTTTGTAAGCTCAATTTGGTATTATAAATAACCCATAAAAATAATTTTAGGGTTCGACTTATTTTGAGCTAAAAATAGCAATCAATTCGATCAAGTCTTAGTGAAAACAAGCTATGATCAAGCAATCTCAAGAAAAGTGCAAAACTAATAATTAATTAACCCTAATTTAATTATTCACATTCCAAAATTGGGCAAATTTTGGGATGTGACAGCATTACATTGTTACCAACTAACACTTAAAATGCATCAAAAATAAATATTCATCCAAAATAGTTTATGCCTCTTACCTAAAGTTTTCTTGCAATATTGCTAGATGTATACTTTCTGGATGACATAAGAGTGCAAAAATTTATAGAAGAATTTAGTAATCAAAAACTAGTGCAAAGCTGTGAAGGTACTAGATCAACTCAATAAAATATTACTAACTACCATGTCAAACTCACAAAGGATAAATCCCAGATAATTTATACTCCTAAACAATGTCCATCCGATTATTATCAATAACCATGTTGAAACAATTGAGATGGACTATTGATTCGTTTATAAATCTTTATCAATTACCATGGCAAAATCTTCTAGGACATATATTTCTTATAGATTGAGACATACCTTATTCTATGCATGGATTTGAATCACACCGTGGCCGCTAGGCGATACGTTTCCAACCTATCTATAATTTTTATTGTTCCATACTATTATATTATCTGTTTTGGATGTTTTATATGCATTAATATGCTATTTTATATTATTTTCGGGACTAACTTACTAATCTAGAGCCCGGTGCCAGTTTCTGTTTTTTCCTTGTTTTTTAGCTCGCAGAAAAGTAATACCAAATGGAGACCAAACGGAAGAAAACCTTCGCAATGATTTTTCCTGGACCAAAAGACACCCAGGAGACTTGGAGTTCAAGTCAGAATAGCCACGAGGCGGCGACAAGGGTGAAGGGCGCGCTTCTACCTTGTGGGCCCTCGTGACCCCTGACCTAGTTCTCGCCTCCTATATATTCACATATATTCCCAAACCACCAGAAGCATCCACGAAAACACTTTCCCATCACCGCAGGTCTCTGACCTCGTTAGATCCCATCTGGAGGCCTTTTACAGTACTCTGCCGGAGGGGGATTCGATCACGGAGTGAATCTAAATCAACTCCATTGCCCTTTCGATGAAGCGTGAGTAGTCCACCACAGACCTACGGGTCCATAGCTAGTAGCTAGATGACTTCTTCTCTCTCTTTGATTCTCAATACCATGTTCTCCTCGATGTTCTTGGAGATCTATCCAATGTAATACTCTTTTGCGGTTTGTTTGTCGAGATCCGATGAATTGTGGATTTATGATCAGCTTATCTATGAATATTATTTGAATCTTCTCTGAATACTTATATGCACTACAAAAAAAAGACACATCGGTGACATCTTGGGCCGAACGAAAAAAATTTCTGTCATACATATGACACTTCTATGACGATAATTCTGACAAAACCCGGTATCATCATAGATGTGGTGGGCTCCTACTTCTATGACAAAAAATAATATTCAGTACTAACATTTTTACTAGTTTTTTTGGGTTAATAGATACTTCGCTATTTTGGATATGTCATAAAACGGAAAATAGTTTACATATTTTCATAAATAAAAGAGAAAAACTGCTTGGTACGTACCACAAGCTTTTCTTTGTTTCCGAGCGATATCAACGTCGGGAAAGAACGGTCAATCGTGCTAGCGGCCACTGTCGTAACCCATGGTATGGCATTACTTATAGTCTGTGGCACCGGGCCATCGTTTCCTCCACCAAACACGACGGATATCCCTCTTTGCACAGCATGCGGTGTCCCTGGGAGCTCATGACCAACCCCTGCAATCGATAGCGACAAAACATCCACACCATCATATATGGCGTCATCGATGGCCGCAAGGACCGCTGCGTCGGGGCAACCCCCGCCCACCCAGCACACCTTGTAGATACCGAGCCGCGCACGTGACGCCCCGCCGCGTGCCATGCCCATGCCTAGGCCTCCGTAGCTCACACCCTGCACTTCTGTGCCGATAGTCGATGCGACATGTGTGCCATGGCCCTGGATGTCCCTAGGAGACTTGTAGTCACTCTTTAGCATCTCTGCACTGATGCCACGACCATACCACCGCGCGCCGATGATCTTTCGGTTGCAACTTGTGGTGTTGAATTTCTGGCCAGTCGGCATTTCCCTTTCCACCGTGCCGGCACAGGACCATACCCGTTGTCATCAAAGCTTCGCGATTCAGGCCATATGCCTATAAATAAGCATGCATATGCATGGAGTTAACTGATTCCTGCTCTTGGGATTTCTCATGTTTTGAATTAAAGCTTAAGGATGGGATTACAAACCTGAATCAATCACACCCACGATGACATCTTCACCGCATTTCGCTTGTTTGAGGAGTCCAGGTTTTTGTGGTCCTTGGTTATGTTCAAGGCCAAGGAAGTCCCAGCTCCGGGTTGTGTGTGTTTCATGAAAAGTGTTAGGCTTCACAGTGACAACTTCGGGAAATTCTGCATTGAGAATATGTTGATTAGCTTATATCGATCATGCAAGTAGATATAAACAACTAGGATTGACAATTACGTACTTGCGATTGCCTCAGCTTGAGACTTGGTGAGCATTGCTGCGAACCCAGAAAATCCATGCTTGTAACTGTAAACTATGGAGCTCAAGGCTTCATCCTTGCTGTTGCAAGTAAAATAAAAGGTGAGCGCAAATCACTGCGGTTTCCTGCTGATTCGTCTACGATGCAACTTGAAATTGTAGCTAGTACCTCTCAAAAACAGATGTTAGTATGTCATGGTGCGACGCGGTGACCACGGACGGGTCATCATGCTTCTTCTCCCCATATACACGATGTAGAGCTGAAATTCATTTTGTTTGCATAAGTTTTGAACAAACAATACCAGAGCTGAAATTTTGACGCAAACTCCTTTTCAAGAGCTGGTATATATGAAAGCATTTGGAAAGGAAGCTAAGTTAAATGCTGTGAAATTAAGAGGGATCAGCCATGCATCTTACTTTGCTCGACGCGCTGGCTGGAAGAGGCAGCAGTGCCATAAGTAGCAGGAGAGTACCACATAATGCTGTTTTGGAATCCATGTCTGACTTCGAAAGGAGTGCTATGTATGTTTCTTGTGTGCTCCCTCATTTCCCGTTTCGATGTATATATAGCATCCAGCAGGACAATAATCCTGGGGTGCAAGTCTGCAAGATCACTTCAAACCTATTTGTTTACGCGTTGTTAGGTGGCACACGTGAGAAAGAAAGACTAGTACATCCCCCGTTTCTCTAGGGAAGAAGCACCGTGCTTTGATCAGGTCTCCCAGGATTAAACAACTAGCACCAAACCGTATATGATTAATTGTTGTCTCTGATGTAATGACTTTCAAACAAGCTTTTGGGCGGCTCGTTACGCATAAAATAGAGGCGGCAAAGATGCCATGACCTTATAATTAACCTGATCTATCGACTTTTGTACAATCTTCCGCTGCTCGGTAGGCATAAAAGAATAGAGGCGGCTTGGATGCCAGGATCTTCTTTTATGGACCTAATTCTAAATACACGGCGGTTGGCAGTACGCAATACACACGGCTGGGAAAGCGACTTGACTTACGACACATTCAAACATTCCGTGGTAAATATTAGTTTGGTGATCTTATATAGATCCAGTAACAATCAATTAATTCGAGCGGACGTAGTGTGGTGTGGTGGCCTCCATGAGCGCTCGTTTCTCGTCTTTCTTTTCTTTTGTTTGGAAATGCTTTTGCTTTTATGTTCTTGCCAAGAAAAATGATGTCAGTGGTCAGCAAATTAGGTCTGAAGACCTACACGCAAGCCTGCCTCACTCCTGATGGCAATTCAAGAAAAACAGCTAGTGGAAGCAGTAGCGGAATGACGCAGAGCCGAAAGTTTCAACTTCACTAGTGGGTGGGGCCTGCCATTGCGGACCCTTGAGAAGAAGTTGTGCGACTTCATCTTCATCTTAAAATAAAAAAAAATCTTGTATCACGTGGACATCACATCCATCTCAAAAAGAAAAAAAGACCTAGAAAAACTTTACTCGAAAAAAAAGTCTCACTATCATTTAAAAAAACTCTAAAAAAGTACAAACTTTCTCACCGTGACCAACCAGCATGCGCCATGTGGCGTAGCTGGTTGACCATCATTCTACCGTGCCTTAATGGGTTTAATAATTTCAGAAGAAAGGTGGCCCACACATGGACACGCCTGACATTATCATGCAGTTGTCACTCCGGGCTTGGGACCTCATCTTGGGCTGTCGTGTCGGACTTGGGCAATTGTTAGTGTGTGAGACAAATCCTAACTGGTAGGAACAGTTGCTAACGTGTGACGCAAAATTCAACTGCTGATAAGGTCGGGTGTTTTGTGGGTTCTGGTATGTCTTTTTCTTTTCTTTCACAAGCATGCCAATTTGTACATTCTTTTCTTTATGAGAAGACAATGCGCATGCCAGTTGCTGGAAAAAACTTTCACTACTCCCAAATTGCTATATGCATTTATGCTGGCACTGAAGGTAAGCATGAAGGCAAATGGAACATCAATGTCAATGATACTCAAATTGGAAGAGACCTGCAGGGGAGGTGTGATTGTGGTGGATAATCCATCATTAGAAAATGAGTGTACCATAATTATTTGGACTTATGGTTCGAATTTTAGACCCTAAACAAGATTCAAATTTTGATTTGAGATATCGAAATGTGAAATTAAGTGGTTATGGTGAACAATGCTCTCCATGAGGATCAATATTCAAAAAAATCCACTAAACTTGGAGCTACAGGTAAAATGTTATGAAGGTTTGAAGTTAGAGGGGCATTTCTGGAGAAGTTACGGATATTAATTTGGCTGAAAAAATTAAAAGAAACATGGGACATGTGGCTTGATTCAATTGGCTGATACTGGTTTGGGACATTGTATTTGGATTTGTAGGGGCTCGGACGGCTGGATTTTGGCCACGTTGCATCACCACGTGCACCGGTAGCAGCTCACTGAGATCTAATCTCGTGCGTCCGTGCGGGATCAAATGACTGAGGAAAATGGGAGCTCACCTAGTGGCGATTAGGTTGTCGAAGATGGCATGGCGATGGCGGTGGCTCTCGGGATTCGCCACGGGTGTCCTCTTCGCTCATCCTCGCAACGGGAAGGACTCAACAGGGTGCAACTCGGTGAGGCGATCCCGATCGTGACGTCAACATCATCAACTGCCTCCTTTAGTGATGGCAACGAGCAGCTGGAGCTGCGGAAACTTTGATCCTCCTCGGGTCATTGGCGCTGTGCTCGTTGTGACACATTCCTGGACGAAAGATAGGGCGGGGGAAAGAGCTGGGATCATGGCGAGTTGAACATGGGAAAAGAGAGGGTTGATTGCTCATGTATCGCTGCGCCGAGATCTCTCACCGAGTGGTGCGGCAATGATGGTTATCTGAGCTCGTAATCTTGCGACTTGGCAGCGGTGAGGTGGCGATTTTTCCCACCTTCAGAAGAATGAAGCATAGATAGATATAGAGCCTTCGTTCAAATTTTCTAAAAGTTAAGTATCCCGGTTTCATATATGAAATCTCTATATAGAATCCTTGAAAAAGACTTATTTCCATAATAAAGAAAAAAGAAATTACTATCTTTGTTATCTGATACAACACCGCTGCTTAAACCCTAAGTGTATAGTCACTATTACAAAAGAGGATTCCTAAATTTTTCCCAAAATCATGGGATAAGTAAGCAGGATTTTAGTTGTATCGACCCAGCCGGGATCGATAGAGGGGGACCTGAGGGTTTTATATGGGCGGGCAGGAGGTCATAGGAGGCATCATTGCAATGTGGGGTGGTGGCCGGCGATTTCGATGTCGTGTGGGTCGTGCTGTGAGTTGTACGACGGGTCTGGCATGTGGGGCCGGTGAGGGGTGGCACAGGGCGGCTATCAGTTGTCAGATCTTTATAAAATGAGGTGTGCTCGCCATCCGGAAATGGGCCACGAGCCTTGCGTTGGGCTGCGGTGTTGCGCGTTGTGCTCGCCTGTTGACCGAACGATAGTGTTAGGGCTAGTGGGTTGGGTTGGGTAAACTACGAATTCTTTTCCTTTTCCTTTTTCCCTTTTGACTTTTAATTTTATTCAAAGATTAATTTTGGTCCAAATCTTTTGGAAGAAGTTTCACAGAGGTCCACCTAATATTTGGGACCTGGGGAAAAATTTCCAACCCAAAAAACTAAATAAAAGGTCATACACATTTTTGTAAGCTCAATTTGGTATTATAAATAACCCATAAAAATAATTTTAGGGTTCGACTTATTTTGAGCTAAAAATAGCAATCAATTCGATCAAGTCTTAGTGAAAACAAGCTATGATCAAGCAATCTCAAGAAAAGTGCAAAACTAATAATTAATTAACCCTAATTTAATTATTCACATTCCAAAATTGGGCAAATTTTGGGATGTGACAAGATTACATTGTTACCAACTAACACTTAAAATGCATCAAAAATAAATATTCATCCAAAATAGTTTATGCCTCTTACCTAAAGTTTTCTTGCAATATTGCTAGATGTATACTTTCTGGATGACATAAGAGTGCAAAAATTTATAGAAGAATTTAGTAATCAAAAACTAGTGCAAAGCTGTGAAGGTACTAGATCAACTCAATAAAATATTACTAACTACCATGTCAAACTCACAAAGGATAAATCCCAGATAATTTATACTCCTAAACAATGTCCATCCGATTATTATCAATAACCATGTTGAAACAATTGAGATGGACTATTGATTCGTTTATAAATCTTTATCAATTACCATGGCAAAATCTTCTAGGACATATATTTCTTATAGATTGAGACATACCTTATTCTATGCATGGATTTGAATCACACCGTACGCTAGGCTTATACGCTTCCAACCTATCTATAATTTTTATTGTTCCATACTATTATATTATCTGTTTTGGATGTTTTATATGCATTAATATGCTATTTTATATTATTTTCGGACTAACTTACTAATCTAGAGCCCGGTGCCGATTTACATTTTTCCTTGTTTTTTAGCTCGCAGAAAAGTAATACCAAATGGAGACCAAACGGAAGAAAACCTTCGCAATGATTTTTCCTGGACCAAAAGACACCCAGGAGACTTGGAGTTCAAGTCAGAATAGCCACGAGGCGGCGACAAGGGTGAAGGGCGCGCCCCCTACCTTGTGGGCCCCTCGTGACCCCCCTGACCTAGTTCTGCCTCCTATATATTCACATATATTCCCAAACCACCAGAAGCATCCACGAAAACACTTTCCCATCACCGCAGGTCTCTGACCTTGTTAGATCCCATCTGGAGGCCTTTTACAGTACTCTGCCGGAGGGGGATTCGATCACGGAGTGAATCTAAATCAACTCCATTGCCCTTTCGATGAAGCGTGAGTAGTCCACCACAGACCTACGGGTCCATAGCTAGTAGCTAGATGACTTCTTCTCTCTCTTTGATTCTCAATACCATGTTCTCCTCGATGTTCTTGGAGATCTATCCAATGTAATACTCTTTTTGCGGTTTGTTTGTCGAGATCCGATGAATTGTGGATTTATGATCAGCTTATCTATGAATATTATTTGAATCTTCTCTGAATACTTATATGCACTACAAAAAAGACACATCGGTGACATCTTGGGCGAGCGAAAAAATTTCTGTCATACATATGACACTTCTATGACGATAATTGTTACAAAACCCGGTATCATCATAGATGTGGTGGGCTCCTACTTCTATGACAAAAAATCATGACAGAAAATGGGCTTTTCGTCCTGGGCGGGCCGGAGACGCAGCTGCATGACATTCGTTGGGTCGTCCATGACGGAAAAAACCGTGGTAGAAGCGAGGGGGAGGAAAATTTCGGAGAGTTACCGGTTACGGTGGGAGGTCAGGGACCGAGCGATGCATGTTTCTCTCGTACACGTGCGAGGCGTTGGCTCTAACTGAACCCGAGCGAGGCGTTGGGCTCTAGATGAACCCGAGCGATTGCAGCGAACTACGCGTTCTCGAACCCGAGCGATCGATCGATGGCTGTTAACTGAACCCATGGTGCGATTCCTTCGCTACTGCTGCTAACTGAAGCCGATCGATTGGATGAACAACGAGCGTTCACTACAAGAATCATGTTAATACATGACAGTTCCAGTCCGTCACGGATCAATGAAAAACTGTCATGGGTGCCCTTCCATGACGGATTTGAAATCCGTCATGTATATCGCGTCATAATTTGGTATGGTAGCTTCCATGACAGCTCTTGGCCGTCATGGATCTGCGTAAACCGCCCAGCCCAATCTTCCGTGATGTAACAAGCCGTCATGGACCTACGCCATGTTGGATTTTTGCTTAGACCAGTTGGAATGATGTGGCAGCCTACGTGGACACTACTAGACAATTGTTTTTGTGTTTTTCTTCTTAACCCACATCAGGTGGAGATAACTGTTCGATATTTATGGTATATATAAATTTCACGCCTAATATTCAAACAAGGCCATAAATCAAATTTAATTTTCACAAAACAGCCCAAACTCATTACAATCACGGCAATGTTCAGATACCAAAAAAAAATATTTACATATATAGCTCAACAAGTAGTACAACCATTATTACTACATCACTTTCTTGGAACCGATCTGAAAAAGGAGCCTCTAAACAAATTACTACACAACTTTGCATTTTCTTGGAACCAATCTGGAAAAGTAGCCTCTGATTTCTCTGTGTATTCGTTTTGAAAAAGGAGCCTCTAATTTTTTGGAACCTGCACTAAACAAAGGCATAAAAAACAAGTTAGCCAGCATGTGGACAAATCTGGATAAGTGAAAAGAATTATCAGCTTGGCAAATATGGATGATAGGCACAACCGCACAAGTGTAGATACAAACTATGGCTAAACTATTTTAAGTCTTAAGATGACTAAGCTTCAGGCACTACAGATATCTAAACCTACACCAGTTTCTCATAAGTAAACAGAGTAAAGTGTGGAAAAAGTTCTTTTTACAACTTGTCTAGATGTAGGCCTTTAGTGTAGATTCAGGAAATAGATTTTTTTGGGATAGTAGATCTAGTAATAACTTCCTGGCAAAAACTTACAAGCATAAACTGCTACACTTTCTTTTATTTAAGTTGGCAATAAAAGATCAAAACTACATGAGTAAAAACAAATGCAACAACTGAAGTTTTGAATACTAAACACTAAATAGCACTTTGCTCGCAAGATGCTTCGAATAGTCTGAAGTGGAACCACATGGACAAGCAATAGAGAAACTTTACATATTTTGGATCTGTAATAGATATCAAGAAGCATACACAAGACCACCGCCTGAAATATCAAATTCTAGATGAATACAAGAACTATTCAAGCTAGTTCACTGGAGTTCCTTCCGACAACAACATTAGGCCTTGACAATAAACACCGGACATGTTCTATTGTAAATACAAAATATTTAATTAAAACTTAATAGAAGGAAGGTGCATGCGTAGCTTACGATATATGAATAGCTCCAAGAGCGTTGGGCATAAAAAATACTATTGCCATTGACAAGTGTCTGTTCTAAGTTCAAAATTCTAGTAAAGTAAATAAATATGTTTTATGTATCACAATTTATCCTTGAAATGCAAATATGGTATATCGATAAATACAACTCTGTATTCAGGCATTGACAAATCAATATCACAACAAAGCATATGATGGCTACTTTCATGAAGCAAGAAAACTGCAGAACTATGGAAACCAGGAAAGTCTAAACAAAACAAGTACAAACTGCATAATCATTGATGCTAAAATAAATGGCAGTCTTATCTACCAAAGCGCGCAATCCATGTTGGAACATCACACCACACTATCTGCCACAAATGTAACTTAGACAAAATGGTCAGCTAAGTAGAATCCATAGAGATAAATCAAGAGTCACGAGATTTGAATGTTCAAAGAAAAGGATAAGATACGATAGTACTCTTCTCAAATAAAAGGCAGATAGTACAAAGACCTGCCCCATCAGAGATTACATCCTTGCTGCATGCACAGAATAGCAAGGAACCAAAAGGAGCATCTCATGGGCGTTTACTTACTAAAATAAACAAATACTAGTTTATTTTATGGGGGGGGGGGGGGTGGGGTGGGGTGGGGTTTGAGTGAACAGTGAGCGGTGGCATTGCCTCTGGATGAACAGGACCCGTGGTGTGGAGGGTTGGATGAACAGTAGACGGTGGAGGGGTGGCCGTGGAGGGGTGGTTGAACAGGACCCCGTGGTGTGGAGGGCTGGATGAACAGTAGACGGTGGAGGGCTGGATGAACAGTAGACGGTGGAGGGGTGGTTGAACAGTAGCCGGTGGAGTAGCGCACGGTGGAGGCTGGATGAACAGGAGCCCGTGGAGGCTGGAGGAGGTCGACGGTAGCCCGTGGAGGCTGGAGGAGGTCGACGGTGGAGATGAACAGTATTCCGTGGAGTCCCGTTTTGCCGTACGCCACACCCCTCTCGATGAACAGGAGCCCCGTTTCGACCGTAGGAGGTCCGTTTCCTCCGTTTTGCGGTATGCCACACCCCTCCCGATCAACAGGACCCCCTTTTCGACCGTAGGAGGTCCGTTTCGTCCGTTTTGCGGTACGCCACACCCCTCCCAATCAACAGGACCCCCGTTTCGATCGTAGGAGGTCCGTTTCCTCCGTTTTGCGGTACCCACACCCCTCCCGATCAGCAGGACCCCGTTCCGAACGTAGGAGGTCTGTTTCCTCCGTTGTGCGGTACGCCAGGCCTCGTTTCCATCGCCTGTTCCGTCCAAGCCCTCCCGATGAACACGACCACGCATTCCGTTCCGACCCAGCCGGTTGGCTCCCCATGAACACGACGACGACGCTGTTTCTCCATTCCGACCCAGCCATGTACGTATGCGCGAGTAGGCGTTCGAGACCCTGCCCGTATGTACGTACGTGGCCGTATTTTCTTTCTTGCACCACGCCGTGTACGTACGTGTACATGCTACGTGCGCGCCTCTACTACGACACGTGCGCGCCTCTACTACGACACGTGCGCGCCTCTACATCGACCAGTATGTACGTACACGTTCGCGACCAGAATGACAACGCTACGTACGCTTCGACCAGGTGGGTCCCGACTGTCAGGCACTTGCGTGCGAAGATGCAGCTGGTGGGTCCCAACAGTCAGGGGGGCGAATCGGTTTTTTTTTCGGACGCACTTCCTTGCGTGCGAAGATGTAGCTGGTGGGTCCCAGCATCGAAGCGACTTCGTTTTTTGCCCGGACTCACTTCCTTGCGTGCGAAGGTGTCGCTGGTGAGTCCCAGCGGTCAGGGGGGGCGAATCGTTTTGTTTTTTTGCCCGGACGCACTTCCTTGCGTGCGAAGATGTAGCTGGTGGGTCCCAGCACTCAGGGGGAAACGTTTTTTCATGAAATACAGGGGCCCGTCCGGTGGGTCCCAGCTGTCAGGTGGAGGAATCATTATTTTCCGCGTAATAAGGAGGCACTTCCTTGCTGCGGCCGTGGACCCAGCTGTCAGCCTCTCCACGTACAGTCCACATCCGATGGAAGTCGTTCCTTGACCACGTTGACCACGCCGCGCCGAGAGCACCAGGGCGGTGGACGACGGCGAGGCCTAGGAAGGGGACGACGGGGAAGACGCGGCAGTGGAAGCCCGCGCGGAGAGGTGTACGAGGGTTCACTGGTTCAGCTGCGGTATGAGGCTGCCGTCGCCGCAGGGCCTGGTCAGCGGCGGGAATAGTAGGGCGCGGTGAGGCCTCCGCGGCAAAGACCCGCCACGGAGGCAGGAGCATGCGGCATGACCGGTGCTGCTTTGGGCGGCTGGAGCAAGAAGACCAGAGGTTGAAGAAGCACTACGGCCGTTGGATGGACATCGTACATTTACTGGAGCTAGAATCGTTCATATTGACTAAAGTTGACAAAGGCCCCCATCCCAGTCAACTTAGTAGGCCCACAAGTCAGCCTCCCACGATGGTGGGTCCCAGCTAGCAGGGGGAGCATTCATTTTTTTGTGCGTAATAAGGAGGCACTTCCGGTGGGTCCGAGCTGACAGCGCGGGGAACGTTTTTTCGCGAAATACGCTGGCCCGTCCGGTGGGTCCCAGCAGTCAGGGGGGAAACATTTTTTCGCGAAATAAGGTGGCCCGTCCGGTGGGTCCCTGCTGTCAGGTGGAGGAATAATTATTTTGCGCGTAATAAGGAGGCACTTCCTTGCGGCCGCCTGGACCCAGCTGTCAGCTTCTCCACATACAATACTCTTCCGATGGAAGTCGGTCGTTGACCACGTTGACCACGCCGCGCCGAGAGCACCAGGGCGGTGGTCTGGACGACGGCGAGGCCTAGGAAGGGGACGACACGGAGCCGGGGAAGACGCAGCAGCGGTAGCCCGTGCGGAGAGGAGTACGAGGGTTCACTGGTTCGGCTGCGGTGTGAGGCTGCCGTCGTCGCAGAATAACAGGGGGTGTGGGTGAGTAGAGAGATGGCCTGGCCAGCGGTGGGAGTAGTACGGGGCAGTGAGGCCTCCGCGACATCATAGCCGGGCATGGGAGGCAGGAGCACGCGACACGACCGGCGCTGCTTTGGGCGGCTGGAGCAAGAAGACCAGAGGTTGAAGAAGCACTACGGTCGTTGGATGGACATCGTACGATCACTGCAGCTAGAATCGTTTATATTGACTAAGTTGACAAAGCCCTTGGTACGCGTCAACTTAGTAGGCCCATAGCTCGGATTTGGCAGAGAACATATAGCCCATTTGCGATTTGTAAGAATGTACAACCCATTTTTTAATTCTAATGGAATTTACTACAACCAATTTACAGTTTGTTAAAAATACAGCCCAACTTCTAGCTTGGACAACGATTAATAATTTCAAACAACCGCTCAAAACAGAAACTAAAAAATTCCCACATTTTGATGGGATCCAAAATATTTTTATCCGAAATTTCTAGTCAGGTTAAATATAATTTCAAAATAAAGTTGTATCACGTTAAAATCCAGCGAAATATTGCGCGCGCGACAAGTAATGAAATTAAAATTTCCAAATTCCAAAAATAATATATTTTTCAAACTAATTACGTGTTTGGTGCATAGTAATTGTCCAGTTATTATAATTACATCCCATTTATTATTTCTTGAAGTCCATTTTCTTGTTAAGCCTAATGCATACCTCCTAGGAAACTTTGCAGCCCAGCGGGGCGGATAACAAGTTGACCCGGATATTGTGTACAACTGTCGGCCCAGTTGCATTGCTGATGTTGAAAAAAAGGCCTGTGTAGTACAGTACAACCTAACATGGTTACTCAGCCCACATTCAGCGACGCCGGAAAGGCCCAAACAAGGCTTCTGTACAACTTTTGAAGTCACTGAGCTCAATTAATAACTTAAGAAAAAAGTTAGATTACAGTGGAACCTAATTAAAAGCTGTCACGAGCAAATAAATAATTCAACGGGTCCCACTTGTGCGTGTGTGTGTCGTGTGTGTGTGTGTGTGAGAGAGAGAGAGAGAGAGATAGAGAGAGATCCCTAGCATACTCAAGGCACATATTATTCTCAAATTCCTAACTTGAGACTGTTGTTGCCATTGTTCGTTTTTACCTATAGCCTCTCTAGTTTTCTAGAACTGAAGACATGCATATATAATTCTCGGTACACATGCTTGAACAGGCCGACATTGCTGCACCTGGCGTCAGCATCTTGGCAGCAGAGGGTGACTCCTACGCATTCAGTTCTGGGACATCCATGGCGTTCCCGCATGTCTCCGCGGTGACCGCACTGCTCAAGTCGGTTCATCCTGACTGGTCACCTGCCATGATCAAGTCTGCCATCGTCACCACAGGTACATACATTGCAATACTAAAAATTCATCAAAACTAGTCATTAGAATATATTACTGACTTGATTGGTCCTTGTCATTTGTTGAAGCATCTATGACCGATCGTTTTGGCATGCCAATCCAAGCAGAAGCAGTCCCAAGGAAACTTGCTGACCCCTTCGACTTTGGTGGTGGACACATTGACCCTGATAGAGCCGTTGACCCTGGCTTTGTTTATGATGTGGATGCAAGGGATTACAACAAGTTTTTCAACTACACCCTTGGATATGTAGACGGTTGTGAGTCCTACTACTTCAATCTCAACCTTCCGTCAATTGCTGTGGCGAACCTCAAGGACCATGTCATGCTTCGGTGCACTTTGACTAATGTTGGTCCAGTGGAAGCAACATATCATTTAATGGTTGAAGCTCCGGCGGGAATAGATGTGTACGTGGATCCATCTGTGATCAATTTCACCCAAAGCGGTAGTAAAATGGCGGCGTTTATGGTGACATTCACAACAAGGCAGAGAGTACAAGGAGGATACACTTTCAGGAGCTTGACATGGTCAAACGGAAGTACCCACTCAGTCAGAATTCCTATTGCGGTACGGACTGTGATACAAGACTTTGTTGCAGATACAGCTTAAACTTATATCCAGTTATTGTACACCTTTGTGTATTCATGTAGGTAGCATAAACAATGTAGGAGAAACACTCAGTATCGAATTTGTATGTAATAAATAATTTTTTAATACAGAAACAATATGATTCTTCTTTGTGAAGGGGTGGTTTCTTCACAAACTTGTACAAAATTGCAATTAATTAGAAAATCTCAGATCATATATATCATTGACATGAACTAGACTAAGGCTCAATGACGGATCTAAAGCTCACAAACCTTTCTGTCTCAATGAAAAGGTTGTTGAACCGAAGTGAAAAGAAATGAACACAATTGAATTTTCTTCGCTAGGAGAATATCATTGAATTCATGGATGGCTGCTAATGTCTAAAATGCTCATGTTACTACACAGAAGTTAACTTATGTTTACATTGTTATCAGATTTTGCACAATTCCTTTGTACTATCGTGATTTTTATTCATCGGTGTTCCTGGGGTCCAGAATTCAACATCCTTATTTTCACAGTTTCTCATTTCTTTGTCCCCACCACCCAATGTCATGTGATTCTACTCCTCTATACACGGTTCTTAGCCGGGTAAAAAGTAATGAAACACATGACAATTATGGTAATAGATTTATGTTTGACATTTGTTTTCAAATGATGGATTATCCGTCACAATCAACCCCCCCCCCCCCCTCAGGTCTCTTCCGATTTGAGTATAATTGACGTCGATGTTCCATTTGCCTTCATGCTTACCTTCAGCGTCAGCCTAAATGCATGCAGCAATTTGGGAGTATTGAATGTTTTTCCAAGCAACTGGCATGACGCTGTCTTTTCATATTTTCATAAGGGAAAATATGTAAATATGTACAAGTTGGCATGCTTGAAAGAAAAAAAAAAGACATGCGAGAACCACAAAAACACCCGACCTCATAAGCAGTTGAGTTTTGTCTCACACATTAGCAGCTGCTCCTAGCCGTTAGGATTTGTCTCACATATTAATAACTGCCCAAGTACGACGTGTGTCTACCGCGAATGCATTTGTAGAAAGACTGGACGTGCTCTGCAGTGGGGGGATGCGCTGCTGACCACCAACCAACTACCCTTAGGGCATGGCCAATGGGTCGCCCTAGCCTGATGCCCCAGAGGCCAGGTAGGTTCGGACGCCACCGTGGCCACTCAAACGGGTGCTCCATGAGGTGTCGAGAGACTCCTCTGCAGGAGGCGGTCTCTCCATGGAAGAAAGCAAAAAGGAAGAGAGAGATAGAACGAGAGGAAGGGATAGCAAACGTAAAGAATGGGAAAGGGGAAACGTCTCTCGTCACATGGACACATGCGAGTGTGATAGATATGAAGCTGCATGGTGGTCTCAGTTCCATGCGCTGATGTGCACTGATGTGGATGGCCTGGGGCAGCACCATGGTGCTGCTTCCATTGCACATGCCCTTAAAACAACCATCGGACTGAGATGCCTCACCAGATCAAATCTCGCAACCAAGATGAGGTCACTAAACCCAGAGAGACAACTGCATGATAATGCTATACGTGTCAATGTGTGGGCCACCTTTTCTTAGCTGCATCATTTTGACCGCTACTGTTTCCACCAGTTGTTATCCTTGAATCGCCACCATGACCTGGGAGGTAGGCTTGCCTATAGTATTCGGAGCTAATTGACACTGACATCATTTTCTTGCTAAGAACATAAAAGCAAAGGCATTTCCAAACAAAAGAAAAGAAAGTCGAGAGACGGGCTCACAGAAGTCACCACACCACGGCTCGAAATAATTGATTGTTATTGGTTCACTTGCACTGCATGGCATGATGTTTCATTGTAAGCCTTGTATCGAACTTGTTTGTTTTTCCGCTCTTCTGCTTTCCAACTTCTTAGAACCTTGCTTTGTTGCGACCTTAAGGGCCTTATTCGATGGCCGGGCAATCGCCTTCTATCTAAAAAGGTGACCACAACACACTATGTCGGCTCGAATTACCGGATTTATATAATTTTAACAGCTTGAGAAACGAATCAGTAAAACCAATCTGCCCATGGAGTAAATATTTTTTTGAAGAAAAAGTCTCTTGGCACTTTATTTGAAAACAGGCAAAGTTACATCTTTGAGTACGTACATGCGATAACAGGAAGTTGGCGGGTCATTATCCCTTACGTACCCATGGAATATTTGAATGTGTCACGTTTGTCAACTTTGTTACGTATTACCTACCGCCACGTTTTTAGAACAACTAAGACACATGTAGAACGATTAAGACGCATGTGCAAAGACGATCAGGTCATTACATCAGATCAGTAAAAAAAAAAGGTCACTAGTACATCAAAGAGCATAATTAATTAATATCTATATATCCAGTTTGGTGCTAATAGCCGCCAGGACCTGATCAAACTAAGCATGGTGCTTCGTCCTCATTAGAGAAAGCACGCGGTGGTGGTGCTTGGTATATAGACAAGGATCTAGTCTTTCTTTCTCACGCGTGTGTGTCACTGTCACCTAACAACATATGGAAAGAATCCGCCCCGAAGGAGAAAAAACAACGCGCAAAACAAATTGGTTTGAACTGTTCTTGCACGCCCATGGTTATCGCTCCTGACTGCTATATAAACATACAAACCTAATGAGGGAACACAAACACAAGAACATAGCTCTCTTCTCCAAGCCAGATATGGATTCCAGAACAGCATTCTGCGGCGCTTTGCTACTGCTCGTGACACTGCTGCCTCTTTCAGCTAGCGCGTCGAGCAAAGTAAGATACACACCCGAGGCGGCGAGGCCCCTCTTTCAATTTGCTTTCTCTCCGGATTAGCTCTAATTTCTCAGATACTATTTTTTGTTGTTGTTGAAAACTTACGCGGCAAAATGAATTTCAGCTCTACATCGTGTATATGGGGGAGAAGAAGCACGATGACCCGTCCATGGTCACCGCGTCTCACCATGACATGCTAACTTCTGTTTTTGGGAGGTACTATAACTAGCTACAAATTCATTTGTTCAAAGCAAAAAATAACGAGGAGTTAATGTTGCATCGTAAACGCATTAGTCATTTAGTCGTGATTTGCTCACCCTCATTTTACTTGGCAACAGCAAGGATGACGCCTTGAGGTCGATAGTCTACAGTTACAAGCATGGATTTTCTGGTTTCGCGGCGATGCTCACTGAGTCTCAGGCTGAGGCAATTGCAAGTAAGTAATTCTCAGTCCTAGCTATCGTCGTATCTACTTGCATGACCAACTTGAATTAATCAGCATATTTTGAATGTAGAATTCCCTGAAGTTGTCACTGTGGAGCCTAACATTTTTCACGAAACACACACAACTCGGAGTTGGGACTTTCTTGGCCTTGACCATAACCAACCAGCACAACAGCCGGGACTACTCAGAAAAGCAAAGTACGGTGAAGATGTCATCGTGGGTGTGATCGATACAGGTTCGCAATCCCACCATCAAGCTTTTTTCCGAAAAGGGATAATTGCGGCCTCTCCATCATATGATGCACACAGCCACCCCACCCTCAAGCTTAAATCTTAAATATATTTTTGAGGGAGACAGCAGGACTCTACTGCGTATTTTGTATTGATTTTTTAATTAAATGATACAAAGAAAGGTTAAATCCTAAATATGAGGAATCCCAATACCGAATCAATCCATGCCCATGAATATGCATGCTTCTTTGTAGGCATATGGCCTGAATCACGAAGCTTTGACGACAACGGGTATGGCCCTGTGCCGGCACGGTGGAAAGGGAAATGCGAGACTGGCGAGGAGTTCAACGCCACAAGTTGCAACAAAAAGATCATTGGTGCACGGTGGTATGGCAGAGGCATCAGCGCTGAGTTGCTAAAGGGCGACTACAAATCGGCTCGGGACAACAACGGCCATGGCACGCACGTCGCCTCAACTATCGCCGGCGGGGAAGTTCAGGGCGTGAGCTATGGAGGACTGGGCATGGGCACGACACGAGGCGGGGCACCACGTGCGCGGCTTAGTATCTACAAGGCGTGCTGGGTGGGCGGGAGTTGCTCTGGTGCGGCTGTCCTTGCGGCTGTTGATGATGCCATACACGACGGTGTGGACGTCTTGTCGCTCTCGATTGGAGGGGCTGGTCAGCAATTCCCCGGGACGCTCCATGCTGTGCAAAGAGGGATCTCTGTTGTGTCCAGTGGAGGGAACGATGGACCTGTGCCGCAAACTGTGGGTAATGCCCTGCCGTGGGTTACGACGGTGGCCGCTAGCACGATTGACCGGTCTTTCCCGACCTTGATATCGCTGGGAAACAAAGAAAAGCTCGTGGTACATACCGATCTCTCCTTTATTTTAGAAGTATGTGTACATTATTTTCATTTTCTGTCATCTGCTGAGAAATGTTAGAGCAAAGTGTTGTCTTCGTGCCCATTCTCAAGGGATAAAGATCCCAGCGAAAATATTAATTGAAAAAACAAGTGATTTTTTAATATTAATAGACGTACTCCAAACCCGAAATAGTAGGATCAATATGATTGGTCAAGTTGCTGTTGCCGTCTAGCGTACACAAACTCACGAACATGAGCTTTCATACGCGCACACACTAAGCAGACGATCAAACTAAAAAACAAATGTTTAGCTCCTCCTTTAAGCTTCCTTATGATTCTTTCAGTGTATATATGCGAGCTGGATTCCATTTTCTCGGGCCGGCCAACTATATCATACCCTGCACAAGCCTTCCTTTTTGATAAAGGACGCTTTCATTAACTTAAAATGTAGCATCAAGCAAGCATGATGTACAAGCTTTCCTGAATTAACTTGCTCATCAATCTGTGATTGATTTCAAACGCAGGGGCAATCTCTAAACTACAACGCAGCTATGAACAACAGCGGCTTTCAGGACCTTGTTCATGTGCAGAGGTAGTGAAAGAAACCAGTCGCTTGACGACATTTGATCGATAGTAAATGTCTTGCGCTTTGTACAGCCATGTTAAAATTTTAAACTTTTGCGCAGCTGCGACACAGAATCACTATCACTGAGCAACGTCACCGGCAAAACCGTCCTCTGTTATGCACCGGCGCAGGCGGCCATCACGCCACCCAGGGCAGAACTTCATTCTCTCATCAATCGTACTATCAAGGCCGGCGCAAAGGGCCTCATCTTCGCACAATACACTGTCAACCTTCTCGAAATCCTGACCAGCTGCGAGGGATTTATGTCTTGTGCACTGGTGGATTTCGAGATCGCACAAAGAATCGCCTCCTACTCAAAAATGACTGAGTAAGAATCTGTCACATTGTTTTGAGAGTATATGTGCCTTCTCCTTAATTATGTAATGGCAAATTCATGTCTGTTGTCATGTGTGTTATGCTAGGAGTCCAGTGGTGAAGATATCGCCAGCTGTAAGCGTTGTTGGAAATGGGGTGTTGTCACCGTATGTCGCCTCATTCTCGTCAAGAGGCCCGAGCCTTGCTTTCCCTCGCATACTCAAGGTATATCATTATCAGCTACTTAGCTTGGGACTTGTAGTTAAAAATTTCCTAACCTCTCTAGGTTTTGAACTCAAGACTTGCATACCTAATTTTCAATATACATGTTTCAACAGCCCGACATTGCCGCACCTGGCGTCGGCATCTTGGCAGCAGAGCGCGACTCGTATGTGTTCCATTCTGGGACATCCATGGCGTGCCCACATGTCTCTGCGGTGACGGCGTTGCTCAAGTCAGTTCACCCTGACTGGTCACCTGCCATGATCAAGTCTGCCATCGTCACCACGGGTACGAACATAGAAATACCAGAAAATGTGCAACTCATCACGATATAAAACTAACTTAATAAACTTCCTTGGCATTGGTTGCAGCATCCGTGACCGATCGGTTTGGTATGCCGATCCAAGCAAACGGAGTCCCAAGGAAACTAGCCGACCCTTTCGACTTTGGTGGTGGCCATATGGACCCTGACAGAGCTGTTGACCCTGGCCTGGTTTATGACCTCGGCGCAAGGGAGTACAACAAGTTCTTGAACTGCACCCAAGGATTATCAGACGGCTGCAAGTCCTACAATCTTAACCTCAACCTCCCGTCAATCACTGTACCAGACCTTAAGGGCCATGTCATTCTTCGGCGCACTGTGACTAACGTTGGGCCAGCAGAAGCAACATATCATTTAGTGGTTGAAGCTCCAGCAGGGATAGATGTGTCGGTGGAACCATCTGTGATCAGTTTCACCCAAGGCAACAGTAGAAGCGCGACATTTATGGTGACATTCACAACAAGGCAGAGAGTGCAAGGAGGATACACTTTTGGGAGCTTAACATGGTCAGACGGAAGTACCCGCTCAGTGAGAATTCCTGTTGCGGTACGAACTGTGATACAAGACTTTGTTGCGGACACGTCCTAAACTTACATGTAGTTATCACACCTTTTGTATTTATTTATGTAGTTCGCACAAAATATGGAGGAGAAACGCAGAGTATTAAATTTGTACATCATATAGGAAATGTTCTACTTAAATAATACAGTATGATTCTTCTTTACAAAACGATGGTTCTTTTCTCAAACTTGTACAAAAGTTGCAATTAATGAGAAGAATAGACTCAGGGACAGTAACGGATCTAAAACTCCCATAACTCTCTTTCTTCATGAAGAGGTTTCTAAATGCACCCAAGAGAAAGAATCACACAACCGGGTTACAAACCCAGGCCACCAGCTGGGAAGTTGCCACTTTTAGGACAAACTAACATGTAACGTTCATCTAAAAAAACTAACATGTAAAGCGACTAAAAAATAAGACAGGGTTTGCTGGATGTGTTGTCCATGTTATGAAAAAGTGTACAAGCTCTGCAGAGTGTCAAATCTATTCGAATAGCCGCTTCCACAGTTAAGAAAAAGTCTTGTTCACTACTAGAGAAAACCTTATACACAGAATCTTAGCAGCAGCGTGGTTTAAAAACAGACGCTACTGCTAATTAGCAGTAGCGGGCTTCAGAAAACCGCGCTACTAACAACTCAGTAGCAGTTGCGCTCTATGTGAAACAAGCGCTACTACTATAATTGCTACGGCGTTGCCTCCAAGCTAGATATAGTAGTAGCGCTCTTCTTCCGGATGCGCTACTGCTAAAGTACTTAGTAGCAGCGTTTTCCCAAAACTCGCTGCTGCTAAGTATCACCCCTGGTGACTAATTAAGTTTAGTCACATACTGCTAAGCGAACAAGATTTCTACCACCTTAAATATGTTACTTCTCAAACTATCTCGAGCACTTGTTCTTCATTGAACTATATGTGTAGGATTTGTGGCTGCAATATGAATCCTCGCCTGTACCTATACAGGTACAGTGAGGATTCATGTTGACTATTTAGATTCTACACAAAAAGATCAATGATGACCAATGTATATTTTTGATGTTTTTACATGCTTAGGCTTAGCAGTAGCGTTTTTTCTTGACAAAGCGCTGCTAGTATAGGTCTTAGCAGTAGCGCACTCCCCGCACCCGCGCTACTACTAAAGCAAAACAAAAAACACGGCTCGGCCGCCCCCCGCACATTCATCTCTCAATCGTCCCCCTCCGCCCGACGCCGGCAGTTGCGGTCAGGGTTTCTCCTCCGCCACCGCCGCCACAGATAATGTTCCTTCCCCCTCTTGCCGCCCCTCCGCTGCTCCTCCACCCTCTCGCCGCCCACTCTGTCGCTGCCCGCGAGCTCTGGCCGGGTGCCTTTGGCCGATGGCCCTCGATCCCTCGACGGTAGTCGTCGCCCTTCTCGTAGGAAAGTCACCGGCCTTCCCCTCGTCAGCACCCCGATCGAGGTCACCATGCCATCCCCCCTCCTCGACAGCACCCCCCGAGGGCTGCCCTACCTAGATGCAGCGAGGGCTTACGAATTTCATATGGATAACTAGATGCTTTTGTTTTTCTGTAATAAGTTATTTTTTGCAAAATGTAGGTGCCAATTTAGTTGAAATGCTTTGGTAGGTGGTACCGTGATCTGCTAGATATTGGTTTTGATACAAGAAATAGTTTGCAAGTGCTAATTTAATCCCAATTAAATTTGCCACTTTTTTTTAATCAGTTATCTTAGGCAATAGGGGCCAAATTAGATGAAATGTGTCTTGGTAGGTGGTACCTTGATTTGGTAGATAACTTATTACAGATCTTAGGATTATACCTTTGGTAGGGGCCAAATAGTTTTTTCGGCAATAGGTGCCACTGAAATGCTTTCGTGAGGTGATACCTTGTCATCTTGTATGTTACTAGATCTTAGGATTATAATTGTCCATCAAATTGCTTCTCGCATGAAGAATCTCTTCATCAAATTGAGAGCTTGTTGTTTACTTTTTGGGATCGGGTTCCACTATGAAAATATAATCAAGAAGTACCAAAATAGCACATGCTATTGTTTTTCTTTCCTGTGAATATCGTTAATCCTTTGCTCATATTGCTTTAGGAAAATGGCGCCACCACCACCACCACCATGTCGACTGTGCAAGTCAAGGTGCGCCAGTAGCCTTGCAACTGGCAAGCTGTTCGACATCTACTTACAGCCGAGTTTTCGTCATGCGGCGGTAAGAAATTATATGAAATGTAACAACTATTTTATTTTTAGTGTTGGCATTACCGCATTGTGTCATTTTTCTTATTTTACACATATCGTCCCATGCAATGTGAGGTTGAAATTCAACAAGCTGACAGGAGACACTGTGACATTTGAGGCTCCTAGGGGGCCGTACACTATGGAGGTCGAGAAAGAACGCAATATGTCGCGGATTGGAGGAGATGGATGGGCCCGTTTCCTCGCTCGCATGCGTCTTACTGGTGGTGAGTTGATCAGCTTCTCCTTCAGAGCAGAAAGACCCAAGCTGGTTGTCATTTATATCAACCTGGTGGAAGATGATGAAGATGATGAAGATAATGAGGACCCACTAGATGAAGATGATGAGGACCCACTTCATGAAGCCATCATAGCTCAAAGAATGAGGCTGAGTGAGGAGGAGGTGTCCAACCTGTGGGACATAATTCCGCCACGTGCTGACTTGGTCGGGGTGCCATTCGTGACCCTTTGACAAGGACCATGGTTGATCGACATGATATGGTATGTTATACTTACAAATGCAAATTATCCGATGAAATACTTAGTGTGGAGTCCAATGATATGGTATGTTGTGTGGAATCTAGTCGATGATATGTTTTAGTGTAGAGTTCGATCACATGCTTATTAGTGTAGAATCTAAGAAACTATTAATAGTGTAGATAATCCATATATACTTATTTGCAACAATATGTGCGAGGCTATTTATTAATTGATATGTTTTTTTATTCATAAATTGGCAAAGAGCCTATCTGTGAGTTATGGTATCGATCCTGATGAAGAAGGCTCAGCTGGACTACGCCTTACCGCAAGGGGCTCCGTCACAACCTGTACTTACAGCGTGGACACGGACGGTCGCACACACTTAAACTCGGTTGGGTGGAAGAAATTCCTCGATGGCAAGAATCTTCGTGTTGGACAGACCATCCTAATTACTATCAGGAACACCAACCGCCCAGGCTTGAGGATGATGATTGTCTTCGATATCATCTAGAACTACACATGTGTGTGTGGCTATATCATCTAGAACTACATTTGATGATCGTCATCGATATCATCTAGAACTAAATATGATGATCATCGTTGACATCATCTAGAACTACATAAGATGATTGATACGTCTCCAACGTATCTATATTTTTTTATTGCTCCATGCTATATTATCTATTGTTTTGGACTATATTGGGCTTTATTTTCCACTTTTATATTACTTTTGTGACTAACCTATTAACTGGAGGCCCAGCCCAGAATTGCTTTTTTTTTTCCTATTTCAGTGTTTCGAAGAAATGGAATATCAAACGGGGTCCAAACGGAATGAAATCTTCGGGAACGTGATTTTCTCATCAGATAAGACCCAGGAGACTTGGACCCTCTGTCAAGAAAGCCACGAGGCGGTCACAAGGGTGGAGGGTGCGCCCCCTGCCTCGTGGGCCCCTTGAAGCTCCACCGACGTACTCCTTCCTCCTATATATACCTATGTACCCCCAACAGATCAGATACGGAGCCAAAAACCTAATTCCACCGCCGCAACTTTCTGTATCCACGAGATCCCATCTTGGGGCCGTTCCGGAGCTCCGCCGGAAGGGGATTCCACCACGGAGGGCTTCTACATTAACATCATAGCCTCTCCGATGAAGTGTGAGTAGTTTACCTCAGACCTTCGGGTCCATAGTTAGTAGCTAGATGGCTTCTTCTCTCTTTTTGGATCTCAATACAATGTTCTCCCCCTCTCTCGTGGAGATATATTCGATGTAATCTTCTTTTGCGGTGTGTTTGTTGAGACCGATGAATTGTGGGTTTATGATCAAGATTATCTATGAGCAATATTTGAATCTTCTCTGAATTATTTTATGTATGATTGAGTTATCTTTGCAAGTCTCTTCGAATTATCCGTTTGGTTTGGCCAACTAGATTGGTAGTTCTTGCAATGGGAGAAGTGTTTAGCTTTGGGTTCAATCTTGCGGTGTCCTTACCCAGTGATAGAAAGGGTTGCAAGGCACGTATTGTATTGTTGCCATCGAGGATAACAAGATGGGGTATTTATCATAATGCATGAATTTGTTCCTCTACATCATGTCATCTTGCTTAAGGCGTTACTCTGTTTTCATTAACTTAATACTCTAGATGCATGCTGGATAGCGGTCGATGAGTGGAGTAATAGTAGTAGATGCAGGCAGGAGTCGGTCTACTTGTCTAGGACGTGATGCCTATATACATGATCATAGCTAGATATTCTCATAACTATGCTCAATTCTGTCAATTGCTGAACAGTAATTCGTTCACCCACCGTAAAATACCTATGCTCTTGAGAGAAGCCACTAGTGAAATCTATGGCCCCCGGGTCTATTTTCATCATATTAATCTTCCTATGCTTTATTATTGCTTTGCTTTTTTACTTTGCCTTTTATTTTACTTTTCATCTTTATACCAAAAATACCAAAAATATTATCTATCATCTCTATCAGATCTCACTCTCGTAAGTGACCGTGAAGGGATTGACAACCCCTATTCGCGTTGGTTGCGAGGAGCTATTTGTTTTGTGTAGGTACGAGGGACTTGTGCGTGGCCTCCTACTGGATTGATACCTTGGTTCTCAAAACTGAGGGAAATACTTACGCTACTCTGCTGCATCACCCTCTCCTCTTCGGGGAAAACCAACACAAGCTCAAGACGTAGCAAGAAGGATTTTTGGTGCCGTTGCCGGGGAGTCTACGCAAAAGTCAACATACCAAGTACCCATCACAATCCCTTATCTCTCGCATTACATTATTTGCCATTTTCCTCTCATTTTCCTCTCCCCCACTTCACCCTTGCCGTTTTATTCGCCCTCTCTTTCCCAATCTCCTCCTCTCTTTTCCGTTTGCCTATCCATTGCCATGGCCGATTCAAAAAGAACTAAGGGTCCTTTCCAGGGTTCTAGTACCTTGGATAACCCTTCTATCTTCTCTAAGCTCATAAATAATGATGCTACGGAAAGACCCACCGGGGTTACCAATGAGAACTTAAATAATTTTGATGAAGATGACTCTAGAATTTTTTGCTATTTACTTGATGAGTCTTTAAAAGATGCTTGGGATAGGTTACTTAGGATTCGGGCTAGCTATGTACCACAATATCAAATTGAGGTTTACTTAAAGAGTTTCTATGTTGGATTGCCCGCTTCTTTCAAACAAGTTTTAGACTCTTTTTTTACGAAGGTTTTCTTGAAGGGGATGCTATAGATACCTATGGAAGAATCAAAACTATATTTGGGCACTCCATGAATGATAAGGTTGAATCAACTACTCTCTTGTGCTTTTATCAAAATGAAATTATTAAAGAGATGAAGTCTAGTTTAGAGGCAAACTTCCGTAACATGCTTAATCTTACTTCTTCCATTAATGGCCATGTGCTTACCTTAAATAGAAGAATGAATGCCATAGAAAGGAGATCCTCCTCTCCGAGTGTCAAAGATGGCACCCGCTAGATCTATCCTCGCTTTTATGCCTAGCTAGGGGCGTTAAACGATAGCGCTTGTTGGGAGGCAACCCAATTTTATTTTTAGTTTTTAGTTTTTGTTTATGTTTAGGAATAAATAATCCATCTACCTTCTGTTTATATGTGGTTTTATGTTTTAATTAGTGTTTCTGCCAAGTTAAACCTATAGGATCTTCTTGGATAATAGTTATTTGATCTTGCTGTAATTTCCAGAAACTTTCGGCTCGCGAAAATAATTGTTAAAAATCACCAAAACGTGATAAAATAGTGATTCCAATTGCTTCTGATCAATAAACAAATTGCCTAGGTAGTCCTATTTTTGCTGAATTTTTGGAGTTCCAGAAGTTTGCGTTAGTTACAGATTACTACAGACTGTTCTGTTTTTGACAGATTCTGTTTTTCGTGTGCTGTTTGCTTATTTTGATGAATCTATGGCTAGTAAAATAGTTTATGATCCATACAGAAGTTGGAATACAGTAGGTTTAACACCAATATAAATAAAGAATGAGTTCAGTACAGTACCTTGAAGTGGTCTTTTGTTTTCTTTCGCTAACGGAGCTCACGAGATTTCTGTTGAGTTTTGTGTTGTGAATTTCAAGTTTTGGGTGAATTTTTTTGATGGATTATGGAACAAGGAGTGGAAAGAGCCTAAGATTGGGGATGCCCATGGCACCCCCAAGATAATCCAAGGACACCAAAAAGTCAAAGATTGGGGATGCCCCGGAAGGCATCCCCTCTTTCGTCCACTTCCATCGGTAACTTTACTTGGAGCTATATTTTTATTCACCACATGTTATGTGTTTTGCTTGGAGCGTCTTGTATTATTTGCCTCTTTGCTTGTTAGTTTACCACAATCATCCTTGTTGTACACACCTTTTGAGAGAGCCATACATGAATTGGAATTTGATAGAATACTCTATGTGCTTCACCTATATCTTTTGAGCTTTGTAGTTTTGCTCTATGTGCTTCACTTATATCTTTTGAGCTTTATAGTTTTGCTCTAGTAATTCACTTATATCTTTTAGAGCACGGTGGTGGATTTGTTTTAAAGAAACTATTGATCTCTCATGCTTCACTTAGATTAATTTGAGAGTCTTAAATAGCATGGTAATTTGCTTAATAATAATATGCTTGGTATTCAAGATTTGTAAAACTTTCTTTTGAGTGCGTTGAATACTAAGAAAAGTTTGATGCTTGATAATTGTTTTGAGATATGGAGGTGCTAATATCAAAGTCGTGCTAGTTGAGTAGTTGTGAATTTGATAAATGCTTGTGTTGAAGTTTGCAAGTCCCGTAGCATGCACGTATGGTAAACGTTGTGTAACAAATTTTAAACATGAGGTGTTATTTGATTGTCCTCCTTATGAGTGGCGGTCGGGGACGAGCGATGGTATTTTCCTACCAATCTATCCCCCTAGGAGCATGCGCGTAGTGCTTTGGTTTTGGATGGCTTGTAGATTTTTGCAATAAGTATATGAGTTCTTTATGAATAATGTTGAGTCCATGGATTATACGCACTTTTACCCTTCCATCATTGCTAGCCTCTTCGGTATCGTGCATTGCCCTTTCTCACATTGAGAGTTGGTGCAAACTTCGCCAGTGCATCCAAACCCCGTGATATGATACACTCTTTCACACATAAACCTCCTTATATCTTCCTCAAAACAGCCACCATACCTACCTATTATGGCATTTCCATAGCCATTCCGAGATATATTGCCATGCAACTTTCCACCGTTCCGTTCATCATCATCATGACATACTTTACTTTTGTCCTATTGCCATTGCATGATCATGTAGTTGACATAGTATTTGTGGCAAAGTCACCGTTCATAATTTTTTCATACATGTCACTCTTGGTTCATTGCATATCCCAGTACACCGCCGTAGACGTTCATATAGAGTCATACTTTGTTCTAGTATCGAGTTGTAATCGTTGAGTTGTAAATAAATAGAAGTGTGATGATCATCATTTTCTAGAGCATTATCCCAAAAAAAAAAGGCCAAAGAAAAAAGAAGGCCAAAAAAAAGGGGGCAATGTTACTATCTCTTTTTCCACACTTGTTCTTCAAAGTAGCACCATGTTCTTCATATAGCGAGTCTCATATATTGTGCTTCAAAGTAACACCATGTTTTTCATGTAGAGAGTTTCATATGTTGTCACTTTCATATACTAGTGGGAATTTTTCATTATAGAACTTGGCTTGTATATTCCAACGATGGGCTTCCTCAAATGCCCTAGGTCTTCGTGAGCAAGCAAGTTGGATGCACACCCACTTAGTTTCTTTCGTTGTGCTTTCATACATTTATAGCTCTAGTGCATCCGTTGCATGGCAATACCTACTCCTTGCATTAACATCAATTGATGGGCATCTCCATAGCCCGTTGATTAGCCGCGTTGATGTGAGACCTTCTCCTTTTTTTTGTCTTCTCCACATAACCCCCATCATTATATTCTATTCCACCCATAGTGCTATGTACATGGCTCGATCTCATATATTGCGTGAAAGTTTATAGGTTTGAGATTACTAAAGTATGAAACAATTGCTTGGCTTGTCATCGGGGTTGTGATTGATGAGAGCATTCTTGTGTGACGAAAATGGAGCATGAATAAACTATATGATTTTGTAGGGATGAACTTTCTTTGGCCATGTTATTTTGAAAGGACATAATTGCTTAGTTAGTATGCTTGAAGTATTATTATTTTTATGTCAATATGAACTTTTGTCTTGAACCTTTCGGATCTGAATATTCATACCACAATTAAGAAGAGTTACATTGAAATTATGCCAAGTAGCACTCCGCATCAAAAATTCTCTTGACGGAGGGTCCAAGTCTCCTGGGTCTTATCTGATGAGAAAATCACGTTCCCGAAGATTTCATTCCGTTTTGACTCCGTTTGATATTCCTTTTCTTCGAAACACTGAAATAGGCATAAAACAACAAATCTGGGCTGGGCCTCCGGTTAATAGGTTAGTCCCAAAAGTAATATAAAAGTGGAAAATAAAGCCAAATATTGCCCAAAAAAGTAGATAATATAGCATGGAGCAATAAAAAATTATAGATACGTTGGAGACGTATCAAGCATCCCCAAGCTTAATTCCTGCTCGTCCTCGAGTAGGTAAATGATAAAAAAAGATAATTTTTGATGTGGAATGCTAGTTGGCATAATTTCAATGTAAATCTTCTTAATTGTGGTATGAATATTCAGATCCGAAAGATTCAAGACAAAAGTTCATATTGACATAAAAATAATAATACTTCAAGCATACTAATCAAAGTAATCATGTCTTCTCAAAATAGCATGGCAAAAGAAAGTTCATCCCTACAAAATCATATAGTTAGGCTATGCTTCATTTTCGTCACACAAAGATGTTCCCAACTTCTATACCCCCAATGACAAGCCAAGCAATTGTTTCATACTTAAATAATCTCAAACTTTTTCAACTTTCACGCAATACATGAGCGTGAGCCATGGATATAACACTATGGGTGGAATAGAATATGATGATGGGGATTGTGTGGAGAGACAAAAAGGAGAAAGTCTCACATTGACGAGGATAATCAACGGGCTATGGAGATGCCCATCAATTGATGTCAACATGAGGAGTAGGGATTGCCATGCAACGGATGCACTAGAGCTATAAATGAATGCTCAACAAAAGAAAACTAGTGGGTGTGCATCCAACTTGCTTGCTCACGAAGACCTAGGGCATTTGAAGAAGCCCATCGTAGGAATATACAAGCCAAGTTCTATAATGTAAAATTCCCACTAGTATGAAAAAGACAACTTATGAGACTCACTATATGAAAAACATGGTGCTACTTTGAAGCACAATATATGAGACTCACTATATGAAGAACAAGGTGCTATTTTGAAGCACAAGTGTGGAAAAAGAGATAGTAACATTGCCCTTATTATTATTATTTTGGGCCTTTCTTTTTTTCTTTTTGGCCTTTCTATTTTTTTGATTGGGCAATGCTCTAATAATGATGATCATCACACTTCTATTGATTACAACATAAGGATTACAACTCGAAACTAGAACAAGATATAACTCTATATGAATGCCTCCGTGATGTGCGGGATGGTGCAATGAATCAAGATTGACATGTATGAAAAATACTGCATGGTGGCTTTGCCACAAATACGATGTCAACTACATGATCATGCAATGGCAATAGGACAAAAGTAAAGTATGTCATGATGATGATGAACGGAACGGTGGAAAGTTGCATGGCAATATATCTCGGAATGGCTATGGAAATGCCATAATAGGTAGGTATGGTGGCTGCTTTGAGGAAGATATAGGGAGGTTTATGTGTGGTAGAGCATATCGTATCACGGGGTTTGGATGCACCGGCGAAGTTTGCACCAACTCTCAAGGTGAGAAAGGGCAATGCACGGTACCGAAGAGGCTAGCAATGGTGGAAAGGTAAAAGTGTGTATAATCCATGGACTCAACATTAGTCAAAAGAAATCATATAATTATTGCAAAAATTTATAAGTCATCAAAAATCAAGTACAACGCGCATGCTCCTAGGGGGATAGATTGGTAGGAAAAGACCATCGCTCGTCCCCGACCGCCACTCATAAGGATGCACAAGCCAGGTGCATTTCATGTTTCAAATTTGTTACACAACTTTAGCCATACGTGCATGCTACAAGACTTGCTAACTTCAACACAAGCATTATTTAAATTCATAATCACGCAACTAGCATGACTTTAATATCACTACCGCGATATCTCACAACAATTATCAAGCATCAAACTTTTCTTAGTATTCAACGCACTCAAAAGAAAGTTTCACATATCTTGAATACCAAGTATATTAATATTAAGCAAATTACCATGCTATTAATGACTCTCAAAATAATCTAAGTGAAGCATGAGAGTTCATTAATTTCTACAAAATAAATCCACCACCGTGCTCTAAAAGATATAAGTGAAGTACTAGAGCAAATGACAAACTACTTCGAAAGATATAAGTGAAGATCAATAAGTAGCTAAATAATTATGTAACTATGCGAAGACTCTCTCTCATTTAAGAATTTCAGATCTTGGTATTGTATCCAAACAGAAAGCAAAACAAAATAAAACGACATTGCAAGGATAGCACAACTCATGTGAAGAAGCAAAAACTTAGGCTCAACCGATACTAACCGATAGTTGTTGAAGAAGAAAGGTGGGATGCCTACCGGGGCATCCCCAAGCTTAGATGCTTGAGACTTCTTGAAATACTATCTTGGGGTGCCTTGGGCATCCCCAAGCTTGAACTTTTGTGTCTCCTTAATTCCTCTCATATCATGGTTTCTCTTTTTATCAAAAGCTTCATTCACAACAAACTCAACAAGAACTCGTGAGATAGGTTAGTATAAATCAATGCAAAACCTTATCATTTCCTACTGTAACAATTCACTAAAATTATTATTCAACATTGTATACTAAATGCCTCTGCATATTCAATACTCCTATCCTCAAATAGAATCATTAAACAAGCAAACATATGCAAACATAACAGCAATCTGCCAAAACAGTATAGTCTGTGAAGAATGCAAGAGTGTCAATACTTCCCTAACTCCAAAAATTAGGAACTAAAATTTCCAGTGTAATAAATTTATCATAGCTCAATATGCAAAAGATTCAACATTATACCACTCTCTGATTTTTCTAGCGTATTTTTACAACAGCGGTAAACTTTCTGTTTTCAAACAGCAACATGTATAGTAGCAAAATAAGCATCGCAAAGGCTATCCTTGACTTTTTTTATTGAAACTAAAGATGCAAAACATTAAAATAAATAACAGCAAGCAAAGCTAAAGAAAATAAAATGATGCTCCAAGCAAAACACATATCATGTGGTGAATAAAAATATAGCTCCAAGTAAAGTTACCGATGAATGAAGACGAAAGAGGGGATGCCTTCCGGGGCATCCCCAATCTTAGGCTCTTGGTTATCCTTGAATATCACCTTGGGGTGCCTTGGGCATCCCTAAGCTTAGGCTCTTGCCACTCCTTATTCCATAGTCCATCGAATCTTTATCCAAAACTTGAAAACTTCACAACACAAAACTTAACAGAAAACTCGTAAGCTTCGTTAGCGAAAGAAAACAAAACACCACTTCAAGGTACTGTGATGAACTCATTATTTATTTATATTGGTGTTAAACCTACTTTATTCCAACTTCTCTATGGTTTATAAACTATTTTACTAGACATAGATTCATCAAAATAAGCAAACAACACACGAAAAACAGAATCTGTCAAAAACAGAATAGTCTGTAGTAATCTGTAACTAACGAAAATTTCTGGAACTCCAAAAATTATAAAATAAATTGGTGGACCTGAGGAATTTGTCTAGTAATCATTTGCAAAAAGAATCAACTAAATAGCACTCTCCAATAAAAAGTTCTAGCTAATCTCGTGAGCGCTAAAGTTTTTGTTTTTTACAGCATGATCATAAAGACTTTACCCAAGTCTTTCCAAAGGTTCTACTTGGCACAAACGCTAATTAAAACACAAAACCACATATAAACAGAGGCTAGATGGATTATTTATTCCTAAACAGAACCAAAAAGCAAGAAATTAAAATAAAATTGGGTTGCCTCCCAACAAGCGCTCACGTTTAAAGCCCTTAGCTAGGCATGATGATTTCAATGATGCTCACATAAGAGATAATAATTGAAACATAAAGAGAGCATCATGAAGAATATGACTAGCACATTTAAGTATAACCCACTTCCTATTCATAGGGATTTTGTGAGCAAACAACTTATGGGAACAATAATCAACAAGCATAGGAAGACAAAACAAGCATAACTTCAAAAATTTAAGCACATAGAGAGGAAACTTGATATTATTGCAATTCCTACAAGCATATGTTCCTCCCTCATAATAATTTTCAGTAGCATCATGAATAAATTCAACAATATAACCAGCACCTAAAGCATTCTTTTCATGATCTACACGCATAGAAAATTTACTACTCTCCACATAAGCAAAATTCTTCTCATGAATAATAATGGGAGCAAACTCAACAAAATAACTATCATGTGATTGAAGATTAAGATCAAGATGGCAAGTTTCATGGTTATCATTATTCCTTAAAGCATACGTGTCATCACAATGATCATCATAGATAGGAGGCATGCTTTCATCATAGTAAATTTGCTCATCAAAGCTTGGGGACAAAAATATCATCTTCATCAAACATAGCTTCCCCAAGCTTGTGGCTTTGCATATCATTAGCATCATGGATATTCAAGGAATTCATACTAACAACATTGCAATCATGCTCATCATTCACATATTTCATGCCGAGCATTCTATGTAATTCTTCTTCTAGCACTTTGGCACAATTTTCCTTTCCATCATTCTCACGAAAGATATTAAAAAGATGAAGCGTATGAGACAAACTCAATTACATTTTTTTTGTAATTTTCTTTTATAGACTAACTAGTGCTAAAACAAGAAACGAAAAGATTCGATTGCAAGATCTAAAGATATACCTTCACTTACCTAGCCTCCCCGGCAACGGCGCCAGAAAAGAGCTTGATGTCTACTACGCAACCTTCTTCCTGTAGACGTTGTTGGGCCTGCAAGTACACAAGTTTGTAGGACAGTAGCAAATTTTCCTCAAGTGGATGACCTAAGGTTTATCAATCCGTAGGAGGCGTAGGATGAATATGGTCTCTCTCAAGCAACCCTGCAACCAAATAACAAAGAGTCTCTTGTGTCCTCAACACACCCAATACAATGGTAAATTGTATAGGTGCACTAGTTCAAGAGAGATGGTGATACAAGTGTAATATGGATGGTAGATATAGGTTTTTGTAATCTGAAAATAAAAAAAAGCAAGGTAACAAGTGGTAAAAGTGAGCGTAAACGGTATTGCAATGCTAGGAAACAAGGCCTAGAGTTCATACTTTCACTAGTGCAAGTTCTCTCAACAATAATAACATAATTGGGTCATATAACTATCCCTCAACATGCAACAAAGAGTCACTCCAAGGTCACTAATAGTGGAGAACAAACAAAGAGATTATGGTAGGGTACGAAACCACCTCAAAGTTATTCTTTCCAATCAATCCGTTGGGCTATTCCTATAAGTGTCACAAACAGCCCTAGAGTTCGCATTACTAGAATAACACCTTAAGACACAAATCAACCAAAACCCTAATGTCACCTAGATACTCCAATGTCACCTCAAGTATCCGTGGGCATGATTATACGATATGCATCACACAATCTCAAATTAATCTATTCAACCAACACATAGAACCTCAAAGAGTGCCCCAAAGTTTCTACCGGAGAATCACGACGAAAAACGTGTGCCAACCCCTATGCATAGGTTCATGGGCGGAACCCGCAAGTTGATCACCAAAACATACATCAAGTGAATCGCGTGATATCCCATTGTCACCACAGATACGCACGACAAGACATACATCAAGTTTTCTCAAATCTTTAAAGACTCGATCCGATAAGATTACTTCAAGGGGAAAACTCAATTCGTTACAAGAGAGTACAGGGGGAGAAGAAACATAAGATCCAACTATAATAGAAAAGCTCGCGATACATCAAGATCGTGCCAAATCAAGAACACGGGAGAGAGAGAGATCAAACACATACACTACTGGAATCTGGCACTTTGCCATCTGCCATGGCAGATGGCAAAGGCATGGTCGGCGGATGGCAAAGGCTTTGCCATCTGCCAGCAGATGGCAAACAATTTGTCTGAAACCCTGCCGGTAAAGGCTTCTTTGCCGTCTGTTGGTTGATGGCAAAGAGCCTGTGCCTTTGCCATCAGCTGGCAGATGGCAAAGCCTCTTAACGGGGTTAGCCCCGTTAGAAGGCTAACGGCATACTTTGCCGTCTGCCAGCAGATGGCAAAGGCTGCAGGCTCTTTGCCGTCTGCCAGCAGATGGCAAAGGCTGCATGCTTTGCCGTCTGCCAGCAGATGGCAAAGAGCTTTGCCATCTGCTGACAGATGGCAAAGAGCCCAAATAAGCCAGCCCAAATTTTACATGTTGATGACACGTGGCCTCTTTGCCATCTGCCAGTAGATGGCAAAGTGACTATATTGCCCCATTTAATTTTGTTTTTTCTTATATCAATTCATTTTCACAGAAAATCAAACACAAATATATTTATATGACCAATATAGCATATTCAACACATATTACCAATAGTCATGAACACATATATATCCAACACATGTTACCAATAGTAGCAAGTTTCATCCGTACATATACATAGTTTCATCAATATTACACAGTTTCATCCATAGGTAGCAAGTTTCACAAGGTCAAAACAAAAACTAAATACAAGCACTCCATCAACCCAAACTTACGTGATCTTAAGCAAATCTGTAAAATGGGAAAAAAGAAAGTTAGATGAACTGGAAGAAAATACAAATTATGGACCTGAGACACGAGCAATGCAATTAAGTTATCTTAAGGCGAAAATCTTAAGAAATTTACACAAGGAAAGCACATGGAGCACCCCAACAAGCTGCACACCACGGGTACACTCATAACAAAGGGACACGTGTTGTCACCACATAACCAAATTCAGAAAACCTGATCAGGCATGCCGATTCAAAAACACTACCAAACGTTAAGTTTCATAAAATTTATTGATCTACAACAACAGTCTACTCAACATTCTAAAATTAGAAATCACATGCAGTAATTTACAACCATATCATTAACAGAGGGACATATATCATTTCTTCCAACATGTCTCCATGACACCACTGTCAATTTATGTGTCAAAGAAGCTATATATTCAGAGTTTTTTGTTCGAAACCAAAATACAAGTGAACCAAGCCAGTTTGGTCCACCTGACCCTCCTCAAGTGCACAGGAGCCCGCTTTGGTAGTTTTGACAGCGCCTGGCCACAGAACAATAGCGAGCTGGCAATGCTGGGCATGTTCTGCATGAACAATTTGTATCGGAACGCCATCTGGCTCAGCTGATTGAACGCCTTCCGAGAGGCACAACGCCGCAGCTTGTGGCACTAGCTAGAACACCAACAGCAGCGACACGATGCTCCACGGACATGGAGGCGCCGCTAGCGGCGATGTACAGCTCTCGGCACTGAGCATGACCACGGCAGACAGAACCATGCCGATGCCCATACAATGGAGCGAAGGTCAGGCGTCTAATAAAGTGGTTCTTCGAAGGATTTAACCCAAACAGAGTTTTGTAAAAGTGGTTTCTTGATCCAAACAAAGAATTGCATAACAAAAAACAACTAAAACTAGTTTTCCTAAAATTTCTCCTAAAACTGGTTTTCTAAAGACCCAACTTAAACTCTCCTAATCCAAACAACCACTGATGTCCCTACTCAGGTCTTCTTCCTTTCACATCATGCCTTTTCGGTGGCCATGAGCTGGTGACAAATATAGCTCGGAAGCGGGGAGAAGCCTGGATACATTTTCTACTAATTTATTTCAAGTCATGTTGATCTCCCCCACAGATTTCTGATTTGGCTTTCTTGTTCCACCAGTCCCGCGGATGCCCTTTCTTCAAGTTCCAGGATTTGTATGTTCGTAGGCTCACTTCGGTTCAGACCGTCGGGCACAGGCGCTAGCCAGTGTTCAGCAAGCCAACCAAGCCGCTCAGGTGGTTCCTGACTTACTGTTGCGAAGCAAATCAGTTGCCACATGCACAAACATATACATTTGCTATGCCAACAACTACTGGATCTGCAGGGATATAAGCAAAAATAGCACCCCACAGGATGCCAGTATCTGAAGCAATTTGTAAAATAGTACCATGTCTGCTTAGCTGCAATCTACTGTATCATAACCTCATGGCGGTTCGCAGACGAAAATGTAAGTGAGAAAATCACCTTTAGTCCATCATGGTGCCTCCGGTTAACCTTTAATGTGGATTGTGCGGACTGAGCCGGGAAGCATTCTTCCTTCGACGGACCTCACCTCCTGCTCTTCATCGGCTGCGCCATCGACCTCTTGCACATAGCCGTACGCAGTTCAAATCCTCCAGCACCCGTCGGCTTCGCCTTGTGCAGTGGCAACAGGACTAGGGGCACTGGATCTGGATGTTCCGTGCTGTTTGTTCAACTCCTTCTCGATGGGGAGACATGAGAAAAGACGCAGGAATCAATGGTGGCAGGAATCAATGGCGGCGGCGAACCTAAATCAACAAACAACTACCTGGCCAACCGCAAGTAAGGACTACAGGTTGTCAAATGCGGAAGGGGAAGAGCAGTACACGGGTTCAGAGCGAGATAGTGCATAGCAAACAGCAAAGTCCTGGGCGCACTACACGACTACAACATTGTAAGGAGTGCCTAGCAAATCAGCATGAACCATTTCTGAAAAATTGTACAGCTAGTTGACGCAACAGATTCGGATGTCATACCTCTTAGTCCAACCAGGGGCATGAGGGTTGACCCTGTCACGTTAACTGCGGATGCTGTCGTGAAGCCCCTTGACGACGCCGCCGCTGCAGTTCGCCTCTCAAGACCACCGCCGCCAATTTGCTACCCGCATCCAGATCCAACATTCGAGTCCGCCTGAACCGCAGGGTTAGCTTGGTCTGTCGTCAACAACGCTAAAGGTACCGGATCTGGATTTTCAAGACTGTCCTCGAACTCCTCCCTGAGAAGGACTCTAAAAACAAGAAATCATGGCTTACATGTTGCAAATGGAATGGAAGGAAAAATATGTCACCAAGAGCTTGGAAGCAATTGTACTAATTATGGTATGGCCCCTTACTCTAAGAAGCATAAGCAGCTTCTCTAGAACAATAGGAATGCTAGCTACAAAACGTTGATGAATTACTCATTGGCACGGTCTCTATTTTAACATCAGGTATCCTAGCCTTATTTCTAAAGAGTCATGTTTATCTTGCTTTTCAGATATTTATTTTCAGAACCCATGGCCAATAAAAAATGCGGTAAATTGGTCATGTTTATTTTGCTGTGAAGGAAATAGACACATGAGTACCAAAATGCACCAAATAGTATGCAGGCAGTGCATTTCTAATAATATTAATAATCTACGAATATGTAACATTTATCCTATGTTGTCTTTTGATAATTTCTTCTCCCTGAAATTTAGCTGCAGACTTATGACTTGGCACTATTAATTCAGTAGGAGAATGCAAACTTTGCGGAGATTGTTCAGTACATAAAAATATAAGTGAAGCCCAGAAGCAAGTGGTTGAAAGCAAGATGAGGGTGCTCTCTTACTATCCGTTGATAACACTACTCTTTAAGTCTGTTTAAACTGGCTTTTAGGAGAGCACGGAAGCACCATAAAGATTTCTTCCAAGGGATAAAGCACCAGGAAGGGTAAACTGTTGATTTCTGAAAATGGTGCAAGGTATGACATTATAACTAATTACTATGTGGAATTGCAAAGACAACTCACAATAGTTGCTGACGAAAACCATTCAGAATTTAAATTATTTGGTACTGTTAGGAATAAGTACACAACTTTTCTCTGCTGGATGCGCTTAATCTGAGTTTAGTAAGGTATGGCATTTAATTTGTCTTTGAAAATTCTATTTGAATGAAATCCATGCACGCAAATAATAAGTACCCTATTATTCATCTACAAATTAAGTGTTGGACGGAAACAATTTTGTACACCCATTTAAAGGAAAAGCACCATGATTTCTCTTCATATTACACAATGGATGTGAAGCAAACTTTTACCGAAAATAATTTAGTGGATCATTAAGATACCTGCATGTTTCTCTCACTTGAACAACAGAAGCAATTTCACTATTGAGAAGGAAGTCGATCCTGCAAGGCATGAGATGTGTTATAAAGAAAAATACAAAATAAATGCCAAGGAGTGATCCCTTGGTAGTATTTTAATTTTGGGAAAAGCTTATTTGAACCTAAGCTGCATTTGATACTTGGTAGTGACAGCACTTCACTCCAATATGTGATACAAATAGGCACACTTCTATCTTACGTGATTTACTCGACAAAATTGAAAGATCGCTAGTGTTGTTACATTCATTATTTATAAAATAGAAACCATAAAATCCTCTATACACCTAATGATTATGGTCGATTCAATTCACGAAGATATTTGTAGCAGCAGCAGCTAGTAGCACCAATGAGCAGCAGCAGTAGCTAGTAGTATCGCAAGTAGCAGCAGCAACAACTAGTAACACAAGCAGTAGTAGCTAGCTAGTAGTAGCACGCTAGCAGCTAACAACAAGCAGCAGCTAATAGCACCAGGCCACCAGCAGTAGCAAGCCAACAAGCAGCACGTAACAACATCATCTAGCAGCAGCAAGCCAAAGAACGAAATCAAGCAGCAGGCCAGCAAGCAACAACACTAGCAATCAACACTACACTAGACAAGAGCAGAGGCGTAACTTGACCAGAGGAGGAGGGACCAATTTGGGAGGGATGGGGCTCACCTGCTCAAGAGAAGAAGAGCACGGGGTGTCAAATCCACGGTGGGATGAGGTCGGGGACTAGCGGCGGCGGCAGCAGGACGAAACACGAGACGAAGAAGATCTGACCGGGGTGAGGAAGAGGGGAGGAGAAGCTTGATCCGGTGCAGCGGACGTCAAGGCCAGCGGCATGAGATCCATGGTCTGAGCTCTGAGGTGAGGACTGGAGAGGAGAGGCGGGCTGCGGTGGCGGGGAGGGCCGCGGGGCACGCCGCGGTGGCCGGGAGGGCCGTAGGGAGGGGGCGGCGCCGCGGCCTGGAACGATGGAGGGACGGGCGCAGGGGGCGGGCTGCGGTGTGGGAGGGGCGGGGAGGGCTACGGTGGCGGGAAGGGGCGGGCGGCCGGTCTTGAGTCTTTGGCGGGCCGGCGGTGCTGGGGTCGTCCGGCGGCTGGGGCGCGCGGGTGCGGTTTGGGGTTGGGTTTTTTTTAGACAAGTGGTGGGTGGGTGAGGTGGGGAGAGAGAGAGAGAGGGGTGGGGCCGGGCTGGGAGAGAGAGAGAGAGGGGTGGGGCCGGGCTGGGAGAGAGGGGAGGGGAATTTTTTTTAGAAGAAGAGAGGGGATCGGAGATAGTCCGACCACTTTGCCATCAGCCAGCGGATGGCAAAGGCCCATATCTTTGCCATCAGCAATGGTGGCAGATGGCAAAGAGGTGGGGCTACCGGGCCGTTCATAGCCGTCATCCATTGGACCCCACCCACTTCTTTGCCATCCGCCAACAGACGGAAAGATTCTTTTGCCATCTGGCAGATGGCAAAGAGGTGGGTTGACAGGCCGTTACAGCACTGGACCCCTACCCACCTCTTTGCCATCTGCTGGCAGATGGCAAAGATTATTTGCCATCCACTAGCAGATGGCAAAGATTATTTGCCATCCACTAGAAGATGACAAAGAATTGGCTGATGGCAACCATGTTCTTTGCCGTCTGTCAGTTCTTTGCCATTTGTTTTTTATAAGCAGATGGCAAAGACGTTCTTTGCCATCAGCTGGCAGATGGCAAAGAGCTGGCTGATGGCAAATTCCCAGTTTCCAGTAGTGATAGCTACTGGTACATACCCTCAGCCCCGAGGGTGAACTACTCCATCCTCGTCATGGATAGCGTCGGGATGATGAAGATGGCCACAGGTGAGGGTTCCCCCCTCCGGCAGGGTGCCGGAACAGGGTCCCGATTGGTTTTTGGTGGCTACAGAGGCTTGCGGTGGCGGAACTCCCGATCTATCTTCTGTTCTGGAAGTTTTACGATACGTAGGTATATATGGGTGCAGGGGGTACGTCTGTGGAGCTTCGGGGGCCCCACGAGGCAGGGGGGCGCGCCCCCCACCCTCGTGGCCAGCTCCCGTATCTTCTGACGTAGAGCCCAAGCCTATCCGGTGGCTTTCCTTACAAAAATAACTTCTCCAGCTTGATTTCGTTCCGTTTGACTCCATTTGATATTCCTTTTCTTCAAACACCGAAATAGGCATAAAACAAAGAAATCTGGGCTGGGCCTCCGGTTAATAGGTTAGCCCCAAAAGTAATATAAAAGTGGAAAATAAAGCCCAATATTGCCTAAAACAGTAGATAATATAGCATGGAGCAATCAAAAATTATAGATACGTTGGAGACGTATCATGGAGTAATAGTAGTAGATGCAGGCAGAAGTCGGTCTACTTGTCTCGGACGTGATGCCTATATACATGATCATACCTAGATATTCTCATAACTATGCTCAATTCTGTCAATTGCTCAATAGTAATTCGTTCACCCACCGTAAAATACCTATGCTCTTGAGAGAAGCCACTAGTGAAATCTATGGCCCCCGGGTCTATTTTCATCATATTAATCTTCCTACGCTTTATTATTGCTTTGCTTTTTTACTTTACCTTTTATTTTACTTTGCATCTTTATTACTGAAACATATGAGTTCTTTTGTAGGGACAAATGGTAGAAAGTAGCAAGTCCACTAGTTGAACGAAGATATTCTCGTGATTGCTTTTCTTGAGAACATGGATGATACATTTTGTTCCTATGGACATTGATTTGGCTTGGGGATTGAAGATTTGGTCTTCCGTAATATTCTGTAGTAGTAGAAGTCCAGGGAACAAGCACTTGGTCTCTTATGAACTTTGGCCATTTATACTGACTTGTGTATTTCCATAATGGTTGTAGCGAACTTGGGTGAAGAAAACTAATGAATCTTGTGTGTGTGTATGTCCATTTCTGCAATCACTTTTGCCCTTGTTTTGGACTCTAACTTGCATGATTTGAATGGAACTAACCCGGACTGACGCTGTTTTCAGCATAACTGCCATGGTGTTATTTTTGTACAGAAATAAAAGTTCTCGGAATGACGTGGAAATCCACGGAGCAACTTTTTGGAATTAATAAAAAATATTGGCGAAAGAATCAACATCAGGGGGCCCACACCCTGTCCACGAGGGTGCAGGGCGCCCCCCTAGGGTGTGCCCCCCTGCCTCATCGCCCCCCTGGGACTCCACCGACCTCAACCCCAACTCCATATATTCACTTTTGGGAAGAAAAAAAAATCAGAGAGAAGGATTCATCGCGTTTTATGATATGGAGTCGCCGTCAAGCCCTGTTCTTCCTCAGGAGGGATGATCTGGAGTCCGTTCGGGTCTCAGCAGAGGGGAATATGTCGCCATCGTCATCATCGACCATCCTCCATTACCAATTTCATGATGCTCACCGCCGTGCGTGAGTAATCCCATCGTAGGCTTGCTGGACGGTGATGGGTTTGATGAGATTTACCATGTAATCGAGTTAGTTTTGTTAGGATTTGATCCCTAGTATCCATTATGTTCTAAGATCGATGTTGCTATGACTTTGCCATGCTTAATGCTTGTCACTAGGGTCCAAGTGCCATGATTTTAGATTTGAACCTATTATGTTTTCATGAATATATGTGAGTTCTTGATTCTATCTTGAAAGTCAATAGTCACCTACTATGTGTTATGATCCGACAACCCCGAAGTGACAATAATCGGGACCACTCCCGGTGATGACCATAGTTTGGGGAGTTCATGTATTCACTAAGTGTTAATGCATTGGTCCGATACTCTATTAAAAGGAGGCATTAATATCCCTTAGTTTCCAATAGGACCCCGCTGCCACGGGAGGGTAGGACAAAAGATGGCATGCAAGTTCTTTTCCATAAGCACGTATGACTATATTTGGAATACATGCCTACATTACATTGATGAATTGGAGCTAGTTCTGTGTCACCCTATTTTATAACTGTTGCATGAGGAATCGCATCCGACATAATTATCCATCACTGATCCATTTCCGACGAGCTTTTCACATATTGATCTTTGCTTAGTCACTTCTCCGTTACCACTGTTACGATTGCTACAAAACAGCTACTGTTACTTTAGCCACCGTTACCGTTACTTCCATACTACCTTGCTACTAAATACTTCACTGCGGGTATTAAGTCTTTCAGGTGTGGTTGAATTGGCAACTCAGCTGCTAATACTTGAGACTATTCTTTGGCTCCCCTTGTGTCGAATCAATAAATTTGGGTTGAATACTCTACCCTCGAAAACTGTTGTGATCCCCTATACTTGTGTGTTATCAAGACTATTTTCTAGCGCCGTTGCCGGGGATCATAGCTCTATTCTTTGAGTCACTTGGGATTTATATCTGTTGATCACTATGAGGAACTTGAAAGATGAAAGAACCAAGATTTTTCCCTCAACTACGAGGAGAGGTAAGGAACTGCCAAACACGAAGCCTCGGGATTCGCAGCTCTGAAACACGAAGAACAGCGAAGAACGAGAGAGAAAAACGGTGGAGAGATAAAACATAGATGAAAAAGTAGTATATTGATTTGTTCGATTGTGTGTTGTTCAATTGACCATCACCCTTTACATATATATGAGGCGGCTGGACTTCCCGTACAAGTAAAGGATTCATCTAGGCTTTCCTTACAAGAAATTACATCAATTTACGCCCTAGAGTCCTAGTTCTATTCCAACTCGGATTCAGTCTGAATCTGGCTCAACTTCCGTCTTCCTCCTTGCGCGGGCCGCCGAGCTTGCATATGATCTCCGATCAAGACGGCCCAAATATCAAACTTTTGCACCTCGACGATACGAACAACTCTCATGTTGATTACTTTTTCAAATAAGGTCATCTTGAACACTTCTCGACGTCATCTTTACCTTCCAGTCGGACTCGGTCCTGCAGTAGACTGGATTATCCGAGTCTCATAGTGAATTTGTAGGCCATATACTATCTCTGATGATGATGACTCCAAAATCAAAGTTTACCGTCTTGATTATACGCATAACTTCTGTATGGAACACTTATTCATCCGAGGTCATCTTGATAAACTTTCGGGCACATGTTCAGTTTCACTCGGATTCGAGCTCATCCACTCAGATATTAGAGACTTTCACTCGGACCGTCCGACTGGACTTTTTCACTCGAAAAACAATCTTTCACTCGGATGACTATATTTCCACTTGGATGACTATATTTTCATTCGGAAAGCAATATCTTACTCGATCAGCAAGTTTTCGTTCCGATGGTAATCTTTTCACTCGGAACATTTTCATCTGGAAGACAATTTCACTCGGATGACTATATTTTTATTCGGATAATAATAAGTTCATCCGGTCAGCAAACTTCCACTCGATCGGTAAATTTTCACTCGGATGATAAGCTTTTTCACTCGATCGGTGAGTTTTTACTCGAAAGTTAAGCTTTCACTCGACCGGTAAGTTTTCACTCGGACGGCAAGCTTTTCACTCGATCGGTGAGTTTTTACTCGAAAGTTAAGCTTTCACTTGACCGGTAAGTTTTCACTCGGACGGCAAGCTTTTCACTCGACCGAAAACATAGCCAGATCTTGATTTGTCTCCTCAGGTCTCATACGACCTCGGATTGTGATGAATTATATATGAAAACCGATCGGCTCAACGAGACGAAACTTTCTCGTGTTGAAGTTTTTTCGATTCAAGGACGTCTTGAGGGCCGAATTGCTCACGCATTGTATGAGACACTCATCAACATGTGTCTGGTGTCAAGCGTAATATTTTGGTCTCTGGCCTGTCCAAACCGTATTGACTGTAACTTTTGCATATGAACTCGGATTAAGATGATTTATATATGAAAATCAATTGCCTCGACGAGACGAAGACAATTCCTTTAGAGTGCTCCTCCATCCGAGGTCGTCTTGAAGGCATGATCGGCCGAAAACCACCCGGAATACAATTTCGGCCCCTAAGATGGAGTCGGACAATGATAACCTGAACATTAAAGTTGTTCCACTCGATGATGTGAAACTTTTCATGCTGAAAACCCTTTCACTCGAAGCCATCTCATTTTCTTCTTATGTCGTGCCAAAATCTGATGTCAAAAGTAATACCCAGGGTCCTCGCTATCTGATTCATGAAAACTGTTCTTAATGGACATGAGTGGTTTCCATAAACACTCAGACCTATTTCAATACAGGTTGCTACGGCATATATAATTCCAACTAGAACTGGTAGTAAATTGCAAGGTTGCATAGATCAAATACATCTTATACTACTTTTCATTTGTTTTTAGTATTTTACATAGTATCAATGAAAGACCAAAGTTGGAACCGGGTCTCTTCCTATTGTGCTATACCTTTGATGATATATTTTTTTCGAAAAGGGGGGGCTCCCCGGCCTCTGCATCAGAACAATGCATACGGCCAACTTTATAAATAAGCAAATAGGTTCAACAAGGTATTAAAGTCTCAAACGAAAGTAAAGGAAACCTCACAAAGAGCCAAAGGCCAATAACAAACTAGCCAAAAAAGCCACAACCGGCTGGCATAAGAAAGATAGGTAAACTAATTTCCCATCCTATCACATGACCGCCATCCAAACCGGTTGAATATATCTCGTGCTACCATCTCCCACCGGATAGATCCAGTAACCAAACGCTCCCTGACCTCCGTCGGAGTGAGTAGCGACCACATACGGATCAACGCAGTGGCTCGGAAGATAAACTGCAAAAAATGAATATTTGTTGTTCTGTTAAAAACCAAATCATTTCTGCAGTTCCAGACTACCCACAATAAAGCACATACTCCTACGCGAATGTGTCTTGCTGTTTCGGACTCTATCCCGTTAAGCCATGTTCCAAATAACGTGCTGACATAACTCGGAGGAGTAATGTTAAAAGCAATGTGGACCGTCCGCCATAGAACTTTGGCTAACGGGCAATCAAGAAAAAGGTGTTTGATAGTTTCATCCCGATCACAGAAACTACACCTAGTAGGTCTTGTCCAGTTACGCTTTGCCAAATTTTCCTTGGTTAAGATGACTTGTTTATGTACAAACCACATAAACACTTTAATTTTCAAAGGAACTTTGACTATCCAAACATATTTGGAACTAGGAATAGAGCTTGAATTGATAACATCGAGATACATTGATTTAACTGTAAACTCTCCAGACCTAGTAAGCTTCTAGCGTAATTGATCAGGCTGTTGAGACAGCTGAACCTCCATCAGTCTACTCACTAGGAGCCACTCTTCCCAACAATTACCGACTAGCGTCCTCCTGAACTGAATATTAAGGGGAATGGATCACGTCATTGAACAATACGGTACAGAGACGGGTATTAAGGTGCAAGGGGGGTCTCTCCGAGCCAAGTATCCTCCCAGAATCGTGTGCTAGCACCATTGACGATAATAAACTTTGTCCTATTAAAAAAGACTAATTTGACTCTCATAAGCCCTTTCCATATAAGGTGAGTCAGTCGGCCTCGCTGTCACCAGGGACAAAGTTTTGGAGTGAAGATACTTACTACGGAGGATCTGCGCCCAAGTGGCATCAGTCTCGACAGATAACTTCGACAACCACTTGCTGAGAAGACATTTGTTCTTGACCTCAAGATTCTCAATGCCAAGACCCCCTTGGTATTTCGGTCGACAGATAATATCCCATTTTGCGAGTCTGTAATTTCTTTTTAGTTCATCGCTCTGCCAGAAGAATCGGGATCGATAAAAGTCCAGCCTTTTCCTAACTCCAATTAGGACTTCGAAGAAACACAAGAGAAACATAGGCATACTTGTGAGAACCGAATTAATCAGAATACAGCCTTCGTATGACATGAGCTTGCCCTTCCAGCAACTCAGTTTCTTTTCAAAGCGATCCTCGATACACTTCCATTCTCTGTTTGTTAGCTTACAATGGTGAATTGGTATACCTAAATTCGTAAAAGGTAAGGTCGCCAATTCGCACCCAAACAATTGCCTATAAGCCTCTTGTTCCTCATTGGCTCTTCCAAAACAGAACAATTTGCTTTTGTGAAAGTTAATCTTTAACCCGGTCAATTATTCAAATAAGCATAACACCAGCTTCATATTTCTCGCTTTTGCCAAGTCATGCTCCATAAAGATGATCGTATCATCGGCGTACTGTAGGATAGACGCACCTCCATCAACTAGATGAGGCACCAAGCCACCCACCTGACCAGCCTCCTTAGCCCTTCCTATTAGAATTGCCAACATATCAACTACAATGTTGAACAAAATAGGAGACATCGGATCCCCTTTGTCTCAGGCCCTTATGTGTCTGAAAATAATGACATATGTCGTCATTCACTTTAATTCCAATACTCCCTTTTTGCGTGAACGATTCTACCTGGCGTCGCCAGGCCTCATCAAAACCTTTCATACGCAAGGCCTGTTGAAGGAAAGACCATTTGACTTTATCGTACACTTTCTCGAAATCCACCTTAAAAACAACTTTCCAATAGAAGATTTCAACTCAGTTACCATTATTTAGAACCTTCTTTAGTTACCAATGCAAATTTTTCTTAGCATGGCGTTTGATACTTCATGTTCACATATTATATTGTCAAAATAGATGAGCGCGGCAATGCGCGCCATCAGCGATCTAGTCTGGAAAGAAACAAATAGAAAGAGGACTCAGGTATGCATCTCCTTTGCTCGACGCGTTAGCTGAAAGAGGCATTAGTGCCACCAGTAGCAGGACACCGCATAATGCTGTTCTAGAATCCATGTCTGGTATGGGGGGGAAGAGTGCTATGTTCTGTTGTGTTCCCTGGTTTGTGTGTTATAGCAGCCATGATCAAACATGGAGGTACAAGAATATTTTAAACGAATTTGCCGTCTGCGTGTGTTTTTTCTTTTCCAGGGATTATTCATTCATTTATTTGCATGTGTTGTTAGGTCACACACTTGAGGAAGTAAGACTGGATCTCCTTGACTTCTAGGAAGCATTTTTTTTTATAGAAATGAAAGTGGTTTTTCTAATCTTTTTAATCTAAATAGCTAGCGCGACTAACTATTTATTTAACATGTAAGCGTGCCACAACATGCAAAATGTATGAAAAAGGCCCAGCGTAACATGCAACCACACATATAAAAAAGATCATCACAATGTAAACATGCATGATAATTTTCACACTATTACACTACTTATATTTAATTAATATTTTACAACTGCACAATAATTAATCGTAATAAGTCATAAGTATTTTCATTTTCAACTCTTATATCATTACTTAAAATATTCATGTTCCATACAACAAAATCTCGTTAAAATATATTACAAAACATTCCTGTAACAACATGTGAGCTATCGTCTAGTATTATAATGAAGAAACATCGTGCATTGATCAGGTCCGCCAGGATTAATGAACTAGCACCAAACATGATATATAAATATATAAATATTAATTTTGGTATCTGGCCTAGGGAACTGATCAAATTTCAAACAAGCATCCGAGACTCGTCACTCGTTACGCACAATACCGGGTAGGCGGCTTGGACACATGCCTGGACATATTCTTTCTGGAACTCTTCGCAAGAAAAAAACTTATTAGAACTTACTGTAAAAATGCGGGGGTTGGAGGGACGTAACAGAAAACTTTACTAACGTGAAGGGAATTGGTAGGCACATTCAAAATATTCAATGGTTAAAGATTGGTTTGGCCGACACGTTTCGCCAATTGCTAAACTATATAAATCCTGCCATAATTAATATTTCCTTTGTAAAGAAATATAAGAGTGTTTAGATCACTATTATTAAAGTTAACCAGAAGTAAAAAACATAATAAACATAATAGAAATTATATCAAGGTTCCTGAACCATCGAACACCAACTAGCTCCGCTAGAACAAGCCTCTCACATATCACTGTTGTCGCTCCCCGACCGGAGCCGGCCCGACCTTATCGACGATAGCCGCATAGGATTCGTACACATGCCTCTAAGGACTAGCGCCTCAGAGCCGTAGTAGTTGGACCTTTGAATTGATCAAAAGAGCCTGATACCAAATCTCGCCATGGTGCATGCACGTCGAGAAATTCTAACCTCCCTGCCTCAAGGAGATGATAGAAATCTATGTTGAAGCTTCGTCGACTATGCCCCGATGTACGGGCTAGAGAATGATCAAATCTCGGAAGACCAACTCGAAGATGAAGTGTCACCATCCGCCCTGGCACCGCCCATGCGATGAATAAAAACCCTAACCTAAATTACTAGTCAGAGCCAAGGCACCGGTAATCCCCTCCCTACCGCGGGCCGTCGAAGCGACATGCGGAGGAGAGGTCATTGTGGCACCCCGACCAGTGTCGGACAGATGCATGCACAAGCCGCCCAGAACAGGTCCAGGTTCTGGCACACGCCAGATGCTCGACACATAATTCCAAACATGATTTTATTGATAATACAGAGTATACAGCATAATTACATATGACTATGGGCGTGTTCTGGAGCCCTCCAGAGCCATGAAATCCATGACTCCATAGCGAGCAGCTAGCTTCTCGCCTAAAATCCTGGAGCGAGCTAACCTTTCGGTTCACTAGCTTCTGCCCAGAGGTCAAATCGAGGTTGTTCTGCACTCTCACCTTCAGAGAAACAGACGAGGTACTCGAGGAGGCAGAGGAGGTCGGGGACAAGCTCGTCGATGCAGCCTGCGTGCTCCGGTGGTTGGGGACGGCGGGGTCGATCTCCGGCCGGGGACTGCTTAAGAACTCCGGTCGGGACGATGGGGAAGAGCTCTGGTCGTGGATGGCGGGGAAGAGCTCCGATCGAGAGGGAGGCGGAGGAGGGCGAGCACGGTGGTGGGGAGGGCGGCCGTCGGTTCGCACGCCGGTTGGGTGCTCGCGGTGGCGCGCTAGGGTTCGCCGCGGGGTGGAGGGGAACGAGCGTGCAATGGATCGAGTCGAGGGAGGAGACGAGCACTGCCTCGAAGCGGTACCTACGGTCACTTCGCGGTGGCAATCAGTTGTAAATTCTGCCAACTCTCGCTTCCCAGTTTTTGTGGAGCTCGAGTTTTCCAACTCCTCAACTCCAGCAAATTTGCACGTAGCGAATCACTAGCTTCTCGCTCCCATAGCCATGATTTTAGACAGTTCGGCTCGGGTCCTGACCTGGAGTCAAGGAGTCGAGGAGTCGGAGGGCTACCGAACGCGCTCTATGGTGTATAATCCCACGATATATAACAAAACGGCAGTGGAAGACTACGTTCGGAGATGTTAGTGGCTTGGCTGGGTTTCACAACTCACAGGAATGGCTGGGACGGCGGTCTAGCTTGCTAATCATCTTCTGAATCTTGCCACGTGCAAGACCAGGTAAGTACTTTGAATGTACTCGCAAGATAGTCAAATACATAGCATCCAAACAAACAAGTAACAAAGTAAAAACTGAACTTAAACACAAAATTACTCTACAGTAACAACTGAGCATGGGACGCGGAGGAATTGATCCCGAGCACCAGTGATCCTGGATGAACAGTAAAATCTTAAAAAATAGTAAAAAAATTAAAAAAATCTAAAATATTTAGTCAAGAAACTTTGATGTTTTTTCTACATGCGTGCCAATTTTCGTGATGAGATGACATTTGTGGAGGTTTCAACAAACAAAATCATGCTAAAAAAAACTACTTCCTCCGTTCCAAAATTTTTGTCTTAGATTTGTCTAGATACGGATGTATCTAATACTAAAACATGACTTGATACTTCCGTATTTAGATAAATCTAAGACAAGAATTTTGGGACGGAGGGAGTATTTTTGGAAGCATTTTGGAGCATCGATTTTGTTTTTTTTTTGCTGAGACCTGCAAGAATGTCATTTTGTCATGAAAATTTGCACGCAAGTGCAATTTTTTTTTAACTTTTTAAATATATTTTTCGCTTGTACTGTAGCAAAGGGTGCGTGTGAGTTCGAGCTCACAATAGCACTTTCGCTGAGCATGGCATTACTATAACAATATCCATCAATACATACACACCAACGTACCTACCACTAGGCTAGAGAGTAACTACACTTACCTTCCGCGGCGACTAACAATACATGAGTTGTTCCATCAATGAATTCATTGCCCCTTTTGGGCAACCACATGATTTACCGAGACTCCTTCTTATGACCATGTCAGAACAACACTGTGACCTCTTCAGGCCATCAGAATCCAACTTACTATAACAACTACGTAACCAAACAATCCAAGTGCTATCACTAAAGTCATTCCCCAAATTCGATCATTACTAATACTAAAGTCAGCATAATCCAAATGATCGTAATCCAATTCATCGCAATCCAAGTGGCCTTATAGTAAAGTCAGCATTCCAATTGGCCATACAACTCGTTGCAAACTAAATCCAAATACTCTTCAAGTTACCAATAATAATTAAGTGAATTATTTCATTAGTGAAACCGTGTGTTAGTTTGTTCTTATCGACGAAGCCAAATAGTGACTTAAACCACTAATCCAAATAGTAACTTATAGTAGTAGCGCGGGTGACCGCGCTACTAATAAGGCGCTACAGCTAACTTATAGTAGTAGCGCGATCCGCAGCCGCGCTACTACTGTTGATGATATCAGCAGCGCTTTTGCGGAACGCGCTACTATTAGTTAGCAGTAGCGATTTCTTTGTCCCTCGCTACTGCTATATCTTTTATCATTTTCCCGTTTCGGTTTCAATAAACTGCAATTTTCAGATACTAGGTACTACTAGATATCAAATTCATAAACCATTATAAGTACTAGGTAGTACTCCCTCCGTTCCAAATTACTTGTCGTGGTTTTGGTTCAAACCAGGACGAGTAATTTGGAACGAAGGGAGTACTAGATAACAATTTCATGCATAGTCAACATGCATCCTCAAGCAGTACATGGTCATATCGACAACGATCAGTGCTACATCTTGAGCTTGTGTTGGTTTTCCCCGAAGAGGAGAGGGTGATGCAGCAGAGTAGCGTAAGTATTTTCCTCAGTTTTTGAGAACCAAGGTATCAATCCAGTAGGAGGCCACGCGCAAGGCCCTCGTACCTACATAAAACAAATAGCTCATCGCAACCAACGCGAATAGGGGTTATCAATCCCTTCACGGTCACTTACGAGAGTGAGATCTGATAGAGATGATAGATAATATTTTTGGTATTTTTGGTATAAAGATGCAAAGTAAAATAAAAGCTAAAGTAAAAAAGCAAAGCAATAATAAAGCGTAGGAAGATTAATATGATGAAAATAGACCCGGGGGCCATATATTTCACTAGTGGCTTCTCTCAAGAGCATAGGTATTTTACGGTGGGTGAACGAATTACTGTTGAGCAATTGACAGAATTGAGCATAGTTATGAGAATATCTAGGTATGATCATGTATATAGGCATCACGTCTGAGACAAGTAGACCGACTCCTGCCTGCATCTACTACTATTACTCCATGATACGTCTCCAACGTATCTATAATTTTTGATTGCTCCATGCTATATTATCTACTGTTTTAGGCAATATTGGGCTTTATTTTCCACTTCTATATTACTTTGGGACTAACCTATTACCCGGAGGCCCAGCCCAGATTTGCTGTTTTATGCCTATTTCAGTGTTTCGAAGAAAAGGAATATCAAATGGAGTCAAAACGGAACGAAATCAACTGGAGAAGTTATTTTTTGTAAGGAAAGCCACCGGATAGTCTTGGGCTCTCACGCCGAAGATACGGAGCTGGTCAAGGGTGGGGGCGCGCCCACCCGTAGGGCGCGCCTGCCTCGTGGGCCCTCAAGCTCCACCGGACGCACTTCGCACCCATATATACCTACGTATCGTAAAACTTCCAGAACAGAAGATAGATCAGGAGTTCCGCAGCCGCAAGCCTCTGTAGCCACCAAAAACCAATCGGGACCCTGTTCCGGCACCCTGCCGGAGGGAGGAACCCTCACCTGTGGCCATCTTCATCATCCCGACGCTATTCATGACGAGGATGGAGTAGTTCACCCTCGGGGCTGAGGGTATGTACCAGTAGCTATGTGTTTGATCTCTCTCTCTCTCGTGTTCTTGATTAGGCACGATCTTGATGTATCGCGAGCTTTGCTATTATAGTTGGATCTTATGTTTCTTCTCCCCCTGTACTCTCTTGTAACGAATTGAGTTTTCCCCTTGAAGTAATCTTATCGGATCGAGTCTTTAAAGATTTGAGAACACTTGATGTATGTCTTGCCGCATGACTGTGGTGACAATGGGATATCACGTGATTCACTTGATGTATGTTTTGGTGATCAACTTGCGGGTTCCGCCCATGAACCTATGCATAGGGGTTGGCACACGTTTTCGTCGTGATTCTCCGGTAGAAACTTTGGGGCACTCTTTGAGGTTATATGTGTTAGTTGAATAGATGAATTTGAGATTGTGTGATGCATATCGTATAATCATGCCCACGGATACTTGAGGTGACATCGGAGTATCTAGGTGACATTAGGGTTTTGGTTGATTTGTGTCTTAAGGTGTTATTCTAGTACGAACTCTAGGGCTGTTTGTGACACTTATAGGAATAGCCCAACGGATTGATTGGAAAGAATAACTTTGAGGTGGTTTCGTACCCTACCATAATCTCTTTGTTTGTTCTCCACTATTAGTGACTTTGGAGTGACTCTTTCTTGCATGTTGAGGGATAGTTATATGATCCAATTATGTTATTATTGTTGAGAGAACTTGCACTAGTGAAAGTATGAACTCTAGGCCTTGTTTCCTAGCATTGCAATACCGTTTACGCTCACTTTTACCACTTGTTACCTTGCTTGTTTTTATATTTTCAGATTACAAAAACCTATATCTACCATCCATATTACACTTGTATCACCATCTCTACGCCGAACTAGTGCACCTATACAATTTACCATTGTATTGGGTGTGTTGAGGACACAAGAGACTCTTTGTTATTTGGTTGCAGGGTTGCTTGAGGGAGACCATATTCATCCTACGCCTCCTACGGATTGATAACCTTAGGTCATCCACTTGAGGAAAATTTGCTACTGTCCTACAAACCTGTCCACTTGCAGGCCCAACAACGTCTACAAGAAGAAGGTTGCGTAGTAGACATCAAGCTCTTTTCTGGCGCCGTTGTCGGGGAGGCTAGGTAAGTGAAGGTATATCTTTAGATCTTGCAATCGAATCTTTTTGTTTCTTGTTCTAGCACTAGTTAGTCTATAAAAGAAAATTAAAAAAATGTAATTGAGTTTGTCTCATACGCTTCATCTTTTTAATATCTTTCGTGAGAATGATGGAAAGGAAAATTGTGCCAAAGTTCTAGAAGAAGAATTACATAGAATGCTTGGCATGAAATATGTGAATGATGAGCATGATTGCAATGTTGTTAGTATGAATTCCTTGAATATCCATGATGCTAATGATATGCAAAGCCACAAGCTTGGGGAAGCTATGTTTGATGAAGATGATATTTTTTGTCCCCCAAGCTTTGATGAGCAAATTTACTATGATGAAAGCATGCCTCCTATCTATGATGATTATTGTGATGACAGTATACTTTAAAGAATAATGATAACCATGAAACTTGTCATGTTGATCTTAATCTTCAATCACATGATAGTTATTTTGTTGAGTTTGCTCCCACTATTATTCTATGCTTGTAGATCATGAAAAGAATGCTTTAGGTGCTGCTTATATTGTTGAATTTATTCATGATGCTACTGAAAATTATTATGAGGGAGGAACATATGCTTGTAGGAATTGCAATAATATCAAGTTTCCTCTCTATGTGCTTAAATTTTTGAAGTTATGCTTGTTTTGTCTTCCTTTGCTTGTTGATTATTGTTCCCATAAGTTGTTTGCTCACAAAATCCCTATGCATAGGAAGTGGGTTGTACTTGAATGTGCTAGTCATATTCTTCATGATGCTCTCTTTATGTTTCAATTCTTATCTCTTATGTGAGCATCATTGAAATCATCATGCCTAGCTACACTAGTAGAAAACAGGGCTTTCGTCCAGGCCAGTTTAGCCCATTAGTCCCGGTTCAATCCAGAACCGGGACCAATGGAGCTATTTGCCCCGGTTCGTGAGCCCAGCGGGCTGGCCAGGCCACGTGGGCCATTGGTCCCGGTTCGTCCTGACCTTTTGGTCCCGGTTGGTGGGACGAACCGGGACCAATGGTCTTGGCTCCTGGCCCACCACTATTGGTCCCGGTTGGTGGCATGAACCGGGACCAAAGGCTTCCCTTTAGTCCCGGTTCAAGCCACCAACCGGGGCTAATGGTGGTGGGCCTATATATAGCCCCTCGCGCAAGAGCAGAGCACACACCTTTGCCTGTTTTTTTTCCGCCGAGGGGAGAGGGCTTGGTGGTGCTCTAGCTCACCTCCTATGCACACAAGGTGTTTGATGGAATGCCCGAGCCACACTACTTAAGGTTTCTCCTCTCCAAGCTCGACCGCCAAGCTCCATTTTCCTCAATATTTATCTAGGTTTAGCGGTCCGTCACGCCCGCCCTGCCCGTCTTCATCGCCGTCGATCACCCGCGCCGATCTCATCGCCGGCACCACCGTGGTGAGCCTCTTGTTCTTATCTTCTTTCTGAAAGGAAAAATATTATTACTTGTTTGTTTAGATAGATACTTGTATTATTTTCTTACTTTTATTATTGCAGCTTATATAGTGCGATGGTTTTGGTATCCGCCCCCGTCGGCCATCGTCCTGTCTATGATTCGGATGTGGTATATATTATCTTTTCATAACTATTGGTTCATTTATTGTTTATGAAAATTATGCCGACCAACGTGACATAGATTTTATTTATCTAGGAGGTTGTTGAACCGGAAATTCCAACCGACCCTATTGTCGAGAGGTTAAATTTAGTTGAAGAAGAAAACAATTTCTTGAAGGAAAAAATAAAAAACTTGAGGAGGAGAAGATGATATTGGAGTTGCATGTTGCGGATGTCGTCGATGATCACAAGATCAAGATGGATGCAATGCGCTTGAAGATGAGAAAGATTAGAAAATATGCCATTCATACCGAGGCTTGGTATGATTATGCCGTTGGATCAGTTGTTACCTTGGTTGCGATTATGATCGTATTCGTTTTCGCATTGAAATGTTTTACATAGTTTCAATGTATGGTTTAATTAATTTAGATGCTCTGCAGAGCTTTATGTTGTTAGATGAGAACTATGTATGTACTTTGGTTTTTATGTGATGATGAACTTCTATTAATTTGGTCACTTAATTATCTATTCATGATGTTCTCAGAATGATTTTTGACACACTTAATTATATATAATTCACGCAGATGAACCGACAATGGATGTACGGTGATGTATACACCTCCGAGTACATTAAGGGCGTGCATGATTTTCTCGAAGTGGCTGAGGCAAACAAGCAGAATGGTTTTATGTGTTGTCCATGCCCTATATGTGGGAATACGAAGTCTTACTCGACCGGAAAATCCTTCACACCCACCTGCTTTACAAGGGTTTCATGCCACACTATAATGTTTGGACGAGGCACGGAGAAATAGGGGTTATGATGGAAGATGGCGAGGAAGAAGAGTACGATGACAAATATGTGCCCCTGAATACGGTGATGCTATCGAACATCAAGATGCACTGCACGATGTGCACGATGGTGCCGGAACGGGCAAAGCTGCGAAGATCAAGAGGAACCAGACGATGTGCCCGATGATGATGATCTCCGCGGGTCATTGTCGATGCAAGGACACAATGCGAAAGTCAAAAGGAGAAGCTGAAGTTTGATCGCATGTTAGAGGATCCCAAAAAGGGTTGTACCCCAATTGCGAAGATGGCAACACAAAGCTCGATAACGCATCGAATTGCTGCAGTGGAAGGCGTAGAATGTCAGTGCTCGATAAAGGATTTGAGAAGCTACCGAAAATAATGAAGAAGAAGCTTCCAAAGGATAACGAATTGCCCGACAAGTACATACGCAACAAAGAAGGTCGTATGCCCTCTAGGATTGGAGGTGGAGAAGATACATGCATGCCCTAATGATCGCATCCTCTACCTGGTGCCTACAAGGATCTGAACGCATGCCCGGTATGCGGTGCATTGCGATATAAGATCGCACGAGATGACCTTGGTGATGTTGACGGTGAGCCTCCCAGAAGAGGGTTCCTGCGAAGGTGATGTGGTATGCTCCTATAATACCACGGTTGAAACGTCTGCTCGTAAAACGGAGAGCATGCCAAGTTGATGCGATGGCACGGTGAGGACCGTAAGAAAGACGGGAAGTTGAGAGCACCCATGATGGGTCGCAGTGGAGAAAAATCGAGAGAAAGTACCGATGAGTTTGCAAAGGACCCAAGGAACGTATGGTTTGCTTTAAGCGCGGATGGCATTAATCCTTTCGGCGAAGAGCAGCAATCACAAAGCACTGGCCCGTGACTCTATGTATGTATAACCTTCCTCCTTGGATGTGCATGAAGCGGAAGTTCATTATGATGCCAATTCTCATCCAAGGCCCTAAGCAACCCGGCAACGACATTGATGTGTACCTAAGGCCATTAGTTGAAGAACTTCTATAGCTGTGGAATGGAAACAGTGTACGTACGTGGGATGAGCACAAAAAGGAGGAATTTGACCTAAAGGCGTTGCTGTTCGTGACCATCAACGATTGGCCCGCTCTCAGTAACCTTTCAGGACAGACAAACAAGGGATACCACGCATGCACGCACTGTTTACTTGACACAGATAGTATATACCTGGGAAGATGCAGAAAGAATGTGTACAGGCCATCGCCGATTTCTTTCGACCAACCATCAATGTCGAAAGAAAGGCAAGCATTTCAAAGCGAGGCAGGCAGATCACCGGAAGAAGCCCGCCATGCGCATCGGTGATCACGTACTTGCTATGGTCAATGATTTACACGTAATCTTTGGAAAGGGTCCCGGCGGACTAGCTGTTCCGAATGACGCTGAGAATCACGCACCCATGTGAAAGAAGAAATCTATATTTTGGGACCTACCCTACTGGAAAGACCTAGAGGTCCGCTCTTCGATCGACGTGATGCACGTGACGAAGAACCTTTGCGTGAACCTGCTAGGCTTCTTGGGCGTGTATGGGAAGACAAAAGATACACACGAGGCACGAGGACCTGCAACGCTTGCACAAAAAAGAGGGCATGCCTCCAAGTAGTATGAAGGTCCTGCCAGATACTCTCTTACGAAAGAAGAGAAAGTAATATTCTTTCAATGCCTGCTCAGTATGAAGGTCCCGTCTGGCTTCTCGTCAAATATAAAGGGAATAATAAATATGCCAGAGAAAAGTTCCAGAACCTAAAGTCTCATGACTGGCACGTGATTATGACGCAACTGCTTCCTGTTGCATTGAGGGGGATTCTACCGGAAAACGTTCGATTAGCCATTGTGAAGCTATGTTCATTCCTCAATGCAATCTCTCAAGGTGATCGATCCATAAATCCTACCAAGGTTAAGGAGTGATGTGGGCGCAATGTCTTGTCGATTGTCGAGCTGGTGTTCCCACCATCCTTCTTCAATATCATGACGCATGCGTCCTAGTTCATCTAGTCGACGAGATCGTCATTACGGGGCCCGTATTTCTACACAATATGTACCCCTTTGAGAGGTTCATGGGAGTCCTAAAGAAATATGTTCAGAACCGCTAGGCCAGAAGGAAGCATCTCCATGGGCCATCAAACGAGAGGATGTCATCGGGTTTTGTGTTGACTTCATTCCTGGCCTTAAGAAGATAGGTCTCCCTAAATCGCGGTATGAGGGGAGACTGACCGAAAAGGCACGCTTGGAAGAGACTCAATAATATGCAGGGACGGATATTCTTGGTCTCAAGCACACTACAGTTCGATAGAACTCTACCTTGGTGACCCAGTATGTCGATGAACACAAGAACAGTCTGCGCTCCAAACACCCGGAGCAGTGCGACGACTGGATTACATGTGAACACAACAGGACTTTCAGCAGTTGGTTGGAAACATGTCTCAGAGGTGACAGCACTGTTTGTGATGAGATGTACTTGTTGTCCAGGAGACCATCTTCGACTGTAATGATTTGGAAAGGATACGAGATAAATGGGAATACATTTTACACGATTGACCAAGATGAAAAGAGCACCAACCAAAACAGCGGTGTCCGCTTTGATGCAGCAACCGACAAGGTAAATGACACATTTTATGGTTACATAGTAGACATATGGGAACTTGACTACGGAGTAGATTTTAAGGTCCCTTTGTTTAAGTGCAAGTGGGTCAATCTGTCAGGAGGCGGGGTACAGGTAGACCCACAGTACGGAATGACAACAGTGGATCTGAAAAATCTTGGGTACACTGACGAACCGTTCGTCCTAGCCAATGATGTGGCACAGGTTATCTATGTGAAGGACATGTCTACCAGTCCGAGGAAAAGAAAAGATAAGGAAGCGAATACATCATACAATGAGCCAAAGCGCCACATAGTTCTTTTCAGAAAAAGGGACATCCCGGGAGTGGAGGGCAAGACAGACATGTCCGAAGAGTATGAAAAGTTTCATGAAATTCCCCTTCAAAGTCAAGGCTGACCCAAGCATCCTGATAAACGATGAAGATTATCCATGGTTACTACGCAATAAGCAAACGACACAAGCGAAGAAAAAGTGAAGACTTTCTCCGCAACTATTATGATGATACCATGCCAACTTTTTAATGCATTTGTATGATACCATTGTCCGCTTTGTACATGCACATGCTATGCCAACTTTTTCAGAGTTCATTTGAAAACTATGAATTTGAAAACCTCGCCAACCGAAGGGCGCTCACACCGGTTTATAAGCCCGTCCCTCTACACACCGCTTTGTTGTAGGCGTAAACAAAATAAAATAAATAAAGCAACAAAGAAAACAAAAAAGTGTTTTCAAATTTGAAAACTAATGGCACTAACAGAAAGTTTATAATTTTTCTAAAACTAAAAGCAAAAAGAATTAAAAAATAAAGCAAAAAACAACAAAAACTAAATAATGCAGAAAAGAGAACAAAAAACTGAAAAAATAAAAATAGCAACAATAAGTATTTTGTTGTAAGTAGAAACAAAATAAAATAAATAAAGCAAGAAAGAAAACAAAAAAGAGTTTTCAAATTTGAAAACTAATGGCACTAACAGAAAGTTTATAATTTTTCTAAAACTAAAAGCAAAAAGAATTAAAAAATAAAGCAAAAGACCAAAAGAAAAATAAACCAAAACCAAAATAAACTAAATAAAGCAACAAATAAAACAAAAAATCAAAAAAATGTGCCACCTACTGGGCACACACGGCCTGAATACGACTAGAAACCCTACCATGGGCCAGATTCAGGCCCATGAGGCCCAAGAGGCCCACAGCACATATTGCACGTTTAGGCCGAAAGCACCTTTAGAGAGGAGCTCGAGAGGGAAGCCGCACCGCACCTTATAAACTGGTGCGGCTCCCTCTCAACTAGCGAGGTGGGACTAAACATTTTGGCGCTGAGGCAGCACAAGGCCTTTGGTCCCGGTTGGTGGCACCAACCGACTAGCATTAGTCCCGGTTGGTGCCACGACCGGGACTAATGCCCCTTTAGTCCCGGTTGGTGCCACCAACCGACCAAAGGCCGCTTCCCGCCCTTTGGGCTGCTGAAAATTGGCCTTTGGTCCCGGTTGGTGGCACCAACCGGGACTAAAGGGGGGCATTAGTCCCGGGTCATGGCATCAACCGGGACTAAAGGGTTTGCTATATAAGCAGCACTTAGCAGTTTTCGACCAAATCACCCACTTCTTCCCCGACGCCCCATGCTCCTCCTCATCGCCGTCGCCGCCCGACGCCCCTGCTCCACCTTGCCGTTGCCGCCGCCACCGACACCGTCGAACTGCTTTCATATCGCCGCCGCCCGCCACCGGCCATCGACGCTGCTCGCCTCGCCCGTCGCCGCCGCCCCTGTGAGCACAACCTGCTCCGTGCCCCTGTCTGCGCGGCCTCGCCGCGCCGCCTCTTGTGCCGCCGCCGCCGCCTGTCAGCCTTGACCGCCGCATCCTTTTTAGATTTTTGTTTTTGCATTTTCATAAAAATGTATATATGTATGTATATATGTTCTCTGTGTATATATATGTTCATGAATATATGCAAAAGATAGATTTTAGAAAAAATAGTATTTTTTCTGTTCATAGATTTTTTGGTGATATTAATTATTTTAAATATGCAAATGTTTGTATATTCATATGAACAATGAATTAGGCAAAACCTTTACTTTTTCTAAAATTTATATTTGATCATTATTTAAAAAAAACAAGCAATACTACTTCATGTATTTTTAAGAAGGAAGAAGAAGAAAAAGAATGAGAGGAAAAAGGAAATAAGAAGAGGAAGAAAGGAGAAGAAGAGGGAGAGGTAGAAGAGGAGAAATAAATAAGAAGAAGAAAAAATAAGAAAAAGAAGAGGAGAAGAAGAAAGGAATAGAGGAGAAGAAGAAAAAATAGAAAAAAAAATTCTATTTTTTCTTCTTCTCCTCTATTCTTTTCTTGTTCTCCTCTTTTTTTTTTCTTCTTTTTCTTCTTCTTCTTCCTTCTTCCTCTTTTCTTCCTTTTTCCTTATTTTCCTTTCTCGAGGGATAAGAAGAAAAAGAAGAGGAGAAGAAGAAAGAAAGGAATAGAGGAGAAAGAAGAAACTTTGACACGAGGGGGGGGGTACCGATACCCCTCCCCGATAACATTATTTTCCCATGTCTATGTATGTTGCGTCGTTGTCGATATAATGAGGGTGTCGAGGATCGCCGAGGGTCGAGGGTCGGGAACGAGGGTAGAGGTTCGAGGGTCGTTAAGGGGTCAAGGGTCGAAGGTTTCTGGGTCGAGTGTTCCTATAGTGTCAAAGTATTGAAGAAATCCATGGCTTCATCATTAGCCGGAAGTAACCATGGCATGATGGTACTAAGTCCTCCAAAGTTGTTCGGAATGGAGTCCGGATAGGATAATTTGCCTTTTGTATGCGAATCTCAGCAAAGGCCTTTCAAATAACGATATTCGAAGGTTCTTGCTGAACTTTGTACCGTAAAGTGAATTATCCTATCTCGACTCCGCTCCAAATTAACTTTGGAGAGCTTCTGCACCATCATGCACCTCACATTTTCGCCTAATGATGAAAACATGGTTTTGTTGAATCCTTTGACACTAGGCAACCTCCCGACCTCGGCGATCCTCCACCCTTGACCTCGACCGCCGGGCGATCCACGACCCTCTACCCTCATCACAAGGCCGATGCCCACGTCACTTGTGGGACATAGATGTAGTGTTCAACGCCGACCCCTCCCGATAGCTTCAACACGTGGGGGGTCGATATTACCCTCCTAGCTTGAAGCGTTCTCGAGGCCACCCCTAACCCTTGAAGCGTTGTCGAGGCCACCCCAAACCCTAGAGAAGCAGCGTCGAGGCCACTAATATGATTCCTTATTGTGATTAGCTAGCTAGTTCTACGTTTGCCACTAATATATCCATATCTGTCATGTTTGAATAATAATTGCCATGTTGTAAATATTTGTAGAAACTATGGACACCCCCGAGACGAAGCACAAGAAGCGTTGTTGAGGGACATAATCGCACTAGGAAGTGATGCCGTCTGCTCGTTGATGTTTCTCAACGACAACGATGGTCTGGAAGGAGAGGGTGAAGAAGCAGCTGACTATGATTTACATGGCTCCGGTGACCCAATGCCGGTGCAAGAAGGAGAGGGTGAAGAAGTAGACCGTGAGGACGGCTCCGGTGATCACCAAACCGAGTCCGCCAGGTATATATATTAGTTAAGCTGTCGACTAGCTCTCGCCTTTTGTTTTGGTATGTACACATATTAATTAACTCTCGTCTTTGTTCATTTTTCTAGCCCTCCGGATCGAGCACAACTTCGGTAAAGAGACGGGGCCCAAAGAAAAAGTTGAGCTCGGATGAAAAGTTTGAGATCATACAAATCACATGACGGCCAACCGATTGAACCCTACCGGACAAAGAAGGCATTTGTTGCTCGGTCTGGGTTCTCGTTAGGGACAAGATCCCGATCAGCATCCACCAATGGTATAAGCCTAAGAATGAAGACCACGAGGTGTCTTGTGTCAATGATATCTTGAGAAAAATGATCTTTGGACCGAGCTGAAGTCAAATATTACCCTACCGCAAGAGGATGATCCGGAGAAGCCAGTAATAGAGCCATTAATCAAGTCTTTTGCTCTTAAGAAGATGGCAGAACTATTCAGGAATTGGAAGAAAGAACTCAATACGTATGTCAAAAAAAATGAGACACCAGAATTCAAGGGAAAATATGAGAAGATCAGAGATGACTGGCCCGCATTTGTGGCCTACAAGACATCGGAAAAGAATAAAAAGATGACGGCGACAAACAAGAGAAATGCTGCGAAGAAGAAGCTTCACCATCGCACGGGTCGTGTGGCTACCTCGTAGCCCGCCTAAGTGGGCCAAGGCTGAGAATGATCTCGCTTGATAAAGGGATCGAACCAGAGACAATGAATCGCCGCACTGCTGCGGACTTGGTTCTTCGGGCCGGTGGATCCTTGGACCCTATAACGAGGAAGTGCATTTGGGCGGACGAACAATTGGACATACCACCAAGAGGCTTCAGCATTATATCGAAGCAAGCAGCAAGGGAAGTTCGTTCGACATGTGGAGAAGGACGAGCTCACAATGGCCCTCGGGAATCTCGAGCACCCTGGACGGACACGAGGCACGCCAGGCTCCGTTTCGTGGAAGGCTGGATTTCCAGACGCAGAGGGTTACAAAACCCATGAGAGGAGGAAGAAACTGGAGCAGAGCCTAATGCAGGCGCTGCACGAAAGGGTAATGGGGCTAGAGGAACGAGAAGAGGAACGAGAAGCAGCAGATCACAAAAACGACCTGCCGAAGCTTCCCCGGTTACCCCGCCATCTCAGCGGAGAAGCAGCGTGGCTTCCACCAAGCTGCTTCAGCCAGAGCAGCATGCCTTGACGGCTCCTGCCAGCTATCCCGTGGATGCTATCACGGATGCTGAAAATTGCCACCTTATGGCGCAATGGAGCAATTTGAAGGTCAAGGCGGCTGTTGGCTCTGTTTATCCTACTAAACCCGACTCAACTTTTCACCGCCGCCGATTCCGAAGGATATGCTAAGGTGATGGTCGATGAAATAACGGAGGGATTTGAGGACCTCCGGCTTGACCACCCTACCGGTGAAGGGGAGTATCGGCTGGGTTCTGCTCTGAAGACTCCATGCCTATGGCGGAAGGATCTCATCAACCTTCGGAACTGGACGCCTCCGCCTCCTCCTCCTCCTCCGGCGATTCAGGGCACTCCGTCTCCTCCACCGCCTCGTCCTCCCGCGAGTGACGATCAGGGCACTCGGCCGGCTCCTTCTCCAGCGCGTGGCGGCACTCCGCCTCCTTCTCCGCCTGCACCGGCGCGCCCGAGCAGCCAGCCTCCTCCTTCTCCGCCTCGTCAGCAAGGGCGGAAGAGACCCGCCGCCGCTCCGGCTGCTCCGGCGCGTCATAGTCCTTCTCCTCCGCCTCGTAAGCAAGGAAAGAAGACATCCGCTCCGTCTCGCTTCTGCCGGCGTCTAGCAAGACAGCCAAAGGCGGGAGGAGATCTGATTCGGTCCTTCTCTCAAGACTCGGAGAAGTTACCGTCTGAGAGGAGCGAGGAGGAAAACGCGAAGATCGCGCAGACCAAGTGGATGACTGGTTTCAAGGGTTGAAAACAAAGAGACATCCACCTCCGGGAGGAGAAGGTAGATCCAGTGAAAGCGAAGCGCACTCTGGCTGCCCTGACAAAACCACCCAAGTCTCCGCCGAAAGGCAACTATGAGCGCATTATTGGAAAGGTATTTGCCGAAGCGGAGAGGTCGGGAAGTACTGTCAGTGATCAAAGGATGAAAGAACGACGAGCTGGGAAACAAATTGCCCAGCTCGGCGAACAAGCGAAGCAATCGTGCCCCCCGCTCAAGGTGCACCGCTAGCGACATCGCCGATCCGAGGATGGTGCCCGGTTATGGCAATCCTGCAGATTACCTGCCCGACGATGTACATTATGATTTCTTGGAGGTGCAGATACAAAGATACAAGTACGGGAAGCCTCTCGTCAAAGATGAAAGCTCTCTATCAACGATGATGCGAAGATTGCATGATTGGTACATGAAAACCTGCAAAGAGTCTGAGGGGAGGAGTACTTTGTATGTGAGAGTTAAAAGGGAGCATGACCTCCTTGGAATTGAACTGTTGCCTATTCCATTTGAGGAGTTCTATCAGTTTTTCAATCAATTGGCCCTCGATAAAGCAACGGTCACCTGCTACTGTCTGTAAGTAGTACTACTTCTGTCATTAAGTATCTCTATATAACTCAGCTCTTTCATTGCATGTATTTATAAATATCCTCATTATATTATGCAGATTGAAGATCGCCGAAATGAAGAAAAGACAAGTGGGTGATATTGGATTCATTAACACATATCTCATAGATGCAAATGAGGTTAAATATCGTGCCGAAGAAACCGAGGCCAACTTGCTACGATCGTTGGAAATAAATGAACACAAAAATATAATACTCTTTCCTTACAACTACAAGTGAGTGTTACTGTCTTGTGTAATATTGATGAGTTATGCATGCGTGCGCAGGTACCACTATATTCTCCTAGAGATTAAGCTTGAGCAGGGAGTAGTAACTGTCTTAGACTCGAGACGAAAAGATCCCAAGGAGTATGCGGACATGACTAAAATGCTCGAGAAGTAAGTTAAATCGATCATTATCCACCATATCAGCAACTTTGTTCATTTCTGATATCAAGTAATTGTTTTCTTTGTATGGCAGGGCTTGGTGAAAATTCACCAAAAAAGCTCCGGGACTACCGAAGAAGCTGCAATTTAGACACCCGAAAGTAAGCACTATATAGTAGCATATTCCACGCGCATCTCCTAGTGATTCAAGCGCTAGTTTCATCAATATCATTTAGCATGCTTGCTAATTATCAGTTTGATTGACCTCTGTTTCTTGTAAAGTGGTTGTGGCAGGAACAAGGGAATGATTTCTGTGGATACTACGCTTATGCAGTCCATCCGCCACACGACCTGTGAGAGGGCTACTCCGACAAACAATATGAAGTGCGTAAATAAAAATATTCACAATTTTATTTTATTACCATCATTTGTGTTGAGTTTCATTCATATATATATATATATATATATATATATATATATATATATATATATATATATATATGTATTGACCCCCTTCTTAAAATTATATTTTTAGGAGGCGGGATGAACTCAGAGCACCAGATCGCATGCGAGCAATTCAAGAGGAATTGGCGGCATTCTTTCTTGACCACGTGATCGCTGAAGACGGAGAATACTATGTGGACCACGCAGCGTCCGTATTGTAAAAGATAATTATTGTATATATGTAGCCGGTAGTGTCGGATAGATATACGAGAACTTGTTGTTCGACCAATCTCTCGGAGAAGGAGAGGTGGTCGATATCACTTCTCTGTATGCATATATGTTCATGACGATCTTTTGTTTGCTTAATTACTAGCTAGCTAGCGTGTCTAGCTAGTCCTCTCTATACGTATGTATAGTACGTAGCGTCGACCAAGCACGGACAAAAGAGAGGACACTTTTCTCTATTAATTAGCTAGCTATAGCACAATATATGAAACACCTAAATTAACCCCCCAACCCCCCCAAACCCCCCCCTTTCAAAAAAAAAACCACAAACCCACGCCCCAGAAATGCTGACGCGTGGATGACTATTGGTCCCGGTTGGTGCTACCAACCGGGACCAAAGGCCCTCCTGCCTAGGCTCAGCGCACAGGCCACGTCGAGGCCCATCAGTCCCGGTTCTGAATTGAACCGGGATTAAAGGGCCAGGGTATTAGTACCGACTCTTTAGTCCCGGTTCATGAACCGGGATTAAAGGCCCTCACCAACCGGGTCAATAGGCCCCTTTTCTACTAGTGCTAGGGGCTTTAAACGTTAGCGCTTGTTGGAAGGCAACCCAATTTTATATTAATTTCTTGATTTTTGGTTCTGTTTAGGAATAAATAATCCATCTAGCCTCTGTTTATATGTGGTTTTGTGTTTTAATTATTGTTTGTGCCAAGTAGAACCTTTGGAAAGACTTGGGTAAAGTCTTTATGATCATGCTGTAAAAAACAAAAACTTTAGCGCTCACGAGATTAGCTAGAACGTTTTATTGGAGAGTGATATTTAGTTGATTCTTTTTGCAAATGATTACTAGACAAATTCCTCAGGTCCACCAATTTATTTTAGAATTTTTGGAGTTCCATAAATTTGCGTTAGTTACAGATTACTACAGACTGTTCTGTTTTTGACAGATTCTGTTTTTCGTGTGTTGTTTGCTTATTTTGATGAATCTATGTCTAGTAAAATAGTTTATAAACCATAGAGAAGTTGGAATAAAGTAGGTTTAACACCAATATAAATAAAGAATGAGTTCATTACAGTACCTTGAAGTGGTGTTTTGTTTTCTTCGCTAACGGAGCTACGAGTTTTCTGTTAAGTTTTGTGTTGTGAAGTTTTCAAGTTTTGGGTAAAGATTCGATGGACTATGGAATAAGGAGTGGCAAGAGCCTAAGCTTGGGGATGCCCAAGGCACCCCAAGGTGATATTCAAGGATAACCAAGAGCCTAAGATTGGGGATGCCCCGGAAGGCATCCCTCTTTCGTCTTCATTCATCGGTAACTTTACTTGGAGCTATATTTTTATTCACCACATGATATGTGTTTTGCTTGGAGCGTCATTTTATTTTCTTTAGCTTTGCTTTCTGTTATTTAGTTTAATGTTTTGCATCTTTAGTTTCAATAAGAAAGTCAAGGATAGCCTTTGCGATGCTTATTTTGCTACTATACATGTTGCTGTTTGAAAACAGAAAGTTTACCGCTGTTGCAAAAATTCCCTAGAAAAGTCAGAGAGTGGTATAATGTTGAATCTTTTTGCATATTGAGCTATGATAAATTTATTACAGTGGAAATTTTAGTTCATAATTTTTGGAGTTAGGGAAGTATTGACACTCTTGCATTCTTCACAGACTATACTGTTTTGGCAGATTGCTGTTATGTTTGCATATGTTTGCTTGTTTAATGATTCTATTTGAGGATAGGAGTATTAAATATGCAGAGGAATTTAGTATACAATGTTGAATAATAATTTTAGTGATTTGTTACAGTAGGAAATGATAAGGTTTTGCATTGATTTATACTAACCTATCTCACGAGTTCTTGTTGAGTTTGTTGTGAATGAAGCTTTTGATAAAAAGAGAAACCATGATATGAGAGGAATTAAGGAGACACAAAAGTTCAAGATTGGGGATGCCCAAGGCACCCCAAGATAGTATTTCAAGAAGTCTCAAGCATCTAAGCTTGGGGATGCCCCGGTAGGCATCCCACCTTTCTTCTTCAACAACTATCGGTTAGTATCGGTTGAGCCTAAGTTTTTGCTTCTTCACATGAGTTGTGCTATCCTTGCAATGTCATTTTATTTTGTTTTGCTTGCTGTTTGGATACAATACCAAGATCTTAAATTCTTAAATGAGAGAGAGTTTTCACATAGTTATATAATTATTTAGCTACTCATTGATCTTCACTTATATCTTTCGAAGTAGTTTGTCATTTGCTCTAGTACTTCACTTATATCTTTTAGAGCACGGTGGTGGATTTATTTTGTAGAAATTAATGAACTCTCATGCTTCACTTAGATTATTTTGAGAGTCGTTAATAGCATGGTAATTTGCTTAATATTAATATACTTGGTATTCAAGATATGTGAAACTTTCTTTTGAGTGCGTTGAATACTAAGAAAAGTTTGATGCTTGATAATTATTGTGAGATATCGAGGTAGTGATATTAAAGTCATGCTAGTTGGGTGATTATGAATTTAAAGAATGCTTGTGTTGAAGTTAGCAAGTCCTGTAGCACGCACGTATGGCTAAAGTTGTGTAACAAATTTGAAATATGAAATGTACCTGGCTTGTGCATCCTTATGAGTGGCGGTCGGGGACGAGCGATGGTCTTTTCCTACCAATCTATCCCCCTAGGAGCATGCACGTAGTACTTGATTTTTGATGACTTCTAAATTTTTGCAATAATTATATGAGTTCTTTTGACTAATGTTGAGTCCATGGATTATACGCACTTTACCTTTCCACCATTGCTAGCCTCTTCGGTACCGTGCATTGCCCTTTCTCACCTTGAGAGTTCGTGCAAACTTCGCCGGTGCATCCAAACCCCGTGATACGATATGCTCTATCACACATAAACCTCCCTATATCTTCCTCAAAACAGCCACCATACCTACCTATTATGGCATTTCCACAGCCATTCCGAGATATATTGCCATGCAACTTTCCACCGTTCCGTTCATCATCATCATGACATACTTTACTTTTGTCCTATTGCCATTGCATGATCATGTAGTTGACATCGTATTTGTGGCAAAGCCACCATGCATTATTTTTCATACATGTCACTCTTGATTCATTGCACCATCCCGGTACACCGCCGGAGGCATTCATATAGAGTTATATCTTGTTCTACTTTCGAGTTGTAATCCTTATGTTGTAATCAATAGAAGTGTGATGATCATCATTATTAGAGCATTGCCCAATCAAAAAAATAGAAAGGCCAAAAAGAAAATAAAAAAGAAAGGCCCAAAAAAAAGGGCAATGTTACTATCTCCTTTTCCACACTTGTGCTTCAAAATAGCACCTTGTTCTTCATATAGTGAGTCTCATATATTGTGCTTCAAAGTAGCACCATGTTTTTCATATAGTGAGTCTCATAAGTTGTCTTTTTCATACTAGTGGGAGTTTTACATTATAGAACTTGGCTTGTATATTCCTACGATGGGCTTCTTCAAATGCCCTAGGTCTTCGTGAGCAAGCAAGTTGGATGCACACCCACTAGTTTTCTTTTGTTGAGCATTCATTTATAGCTCTAGTGCATCCGTTGCATGGCAATCCCTACTCCTCATGTTGACATCAATTGATGGGCATATCCATAGCCCGTTGATTATCCTCGTCAATGTGAGACTTTCTCCTTTTTCTTCTCCACACAATCCCCATCATCATATTCTATTCCACCCATAGTGCTATATCCATGGCTCACGCTCATGTATTGCGTGAAAGTTGAAAAAGTTTGAGATTATTTAAGTATGAAACAATTGCTTGGCTTGTCATCGGGGGTATAGAAGTTGGGAACATCTTTGTGTGACGAAAATGAAGCATAGCCTAACTATATGATTTTGTAGGATGAACTTTCTTTTGCCATGCTATTTTGAGAAGACATGATTACTTTGATTAGTATGCTTGAAGTATTATTATTTTTATGTCAATATGAACTTTTGTCTTGAATCTTTCAGATCTGAATATTCATAGCACAATTAAGAAGATTTACATTGAAATTATGCCAACTAGCATTCCACATCAAAAATTATCTTTTTTTATCATTTACCTACTCGAGGACGAGCATGAATTAAGCTTAGATGCTTGATACGTCTCCAACGTATCTATAATTTTTGATTGCTCCATGCTATATTATCTACTGTTTTGGGCAATATTTGGCTTTATTTTCCACTTTTATATTACTTTTTGGACTAACCTATTAACCGGAGGCCCAGCCCAGATTTGTTGTTTTATGCCTATTTCAGTGTTTCGAAGAAAAGGAATATCAAACGGAGTCAAAACGGAATGAAATCTTCGGGAACGTGATTTTCTCATCAGATAAGACCCAGGAGACTTGGACCCTCCATCAAGAGAATTTTTGATGCGGAGTGCTACTTGGCATAATTTCAATGTAACTCTTCTTAATTGTGGTATGAATATTTAGATCCGAAAGGTTCAAGACAAAAGTTCATATTGACATAAAAATAATAATACTTCAAGCATACTAACTAAGCAATTATGTCCTTTCAAAATAACATGGCCAAAGAAAGTTCATCCCTACAAAATCATATAGTTTAGTCATGCTCCATTTTCGTCACACAAGAATGCTCTCATCAATCACAACCCCGATGACAAGCCAAGCAATTGTTTCATACTTTAGTAACCTCAAACCTATAAACTTTCACGCAATATATGAGCGCGAGCCATGGACATAGCACTATGGGTGGAATAGAATATAATGATGGGGGTTATGTGGAGAAGACAAAAAAAGGAGAAGGTCTCACATCAACGCGGCTAATCAATGGGCTATGGAGATGCCCATCAATTGATGTTAATGCAAGGAGTTGGTATTGCCATGCAACGGATGCACTAGAGCTATAAATGTATGAAAGCACAACGAAAGAAACTAAGTGGGTGTGCATCCAACTTGCTTGCTCACGAAGACCTAGGGCATTTGAGGAAGCCCATCGTTGGAATATACAAGCCAAGTTCTATAATGAAAAATTCCCACTAGCATATGAAATGACAACATATGAAACTCTCTACATGAAAAACATGGTGCTACTTTGAAGCACAATATATGAGACTCGCTATATGAAGAACATGGTGCTACTTTGAAGCACAAGTGTGGAAAAAGAGATAGTAACATTGCCCCCTTTTTTTTGGGCCTTCTTTTTTCTTTGGCCTTTTTTTGGGATAATGCTCTAGAAAATGATGATCATCACACTTCTATTTATTTACAACTCAATGATTACAACTCGATACTAGAACAAAGTATGACTCTATATGAACGTCTCCGGCAGTGTACCGGGATATGCAATGAACCAAGAGTGACATGTATGAAAGAATTATGAACGGTGACTTTGCCACAAATACTATGTCAACTACATAATCATGCTAAGCAATATGACAATGATAAATGTGTCATGAAGAACGATATGGTGGAAAGTTGCATGGCAATATATCTCGGAATGGCTATGGAAATGCCATAATAGGTAGGTATGGTGGCTGTTTCGAGGAAGATATAAGGAGGTTTATGTGTGAAAGAGCGTATCATATCATGGGGTTTGGATGCACTGGCGAAGTTTGCACCAACTCTCAATGTGAGAAAGGGCAATGCACGATACCGAAGAGGCTAGCAATGATGGAAGGGTAAAAGTGCGTATAATCCATGGACTCAACATTAGTCATAAAGAACTCACATACTTATTGCAAAAATCTACAAGCCATCAAAAACCAAAGCACTACGCGCATGCTCCTAGGGGGATAGATTGGTAGGAAAAGACCATCGCTCGTCCCCGACCGCCACTCATAAGGAGGACAATCAAATAACACCTCATGTTTAAAATTTGTTACACAACGTTTACCATACGTGCATGCTACGGGACTTGCAAACTTCAACACAAGCATTTCTCAAATTCACAACTACTCAACTAGCACGACTTTGATATTATCACCTCCATATCTCAAAACAATTATCAAGCATCAAACTTTTCTTAGTATTCAACGCACTCAAAAGAAAGTTTTACAAATCTTGAATACCAAGCATATTATTATTAAGCAAATTACCATGCTATTTAAGACTCTCAAAATAATCTAAGTGAAGCATGAGAGATCAATAGTTTCTTTAAAACAAATCCACCACCGTGCTCTAAAAGATATAAGTGAATTACTAGAGCAAAACTATAAAGCTCAAAAGATATAAGTGAAGCACATAGAGCAAAACTACAAAGCTCAAAAGATATAGGTGAAGCACATAGAGTATTCTATCAAATTCCAATTCATGTATGGCTCTCTCAAAAGGTGTGTACAACAAGGATGATTGTGGTAAACTAACAAGAAAATACGCAAATAATACAAGACACTCCAAGCAAAACACATATCATGTGGTGAATAAAAATATAGCTTCAAGTAAAGTTACCGATAGAAATGGACGAAAGAGGGGATGCCTTCCAGGGCATCCCCAATCTTTGACTTTTTGGTGTCCTTGGATTATCTTGGGGGTGCCATGGGCATCCCCAATCTTAGGCTCTTTCCACTCCTTGTTCCATAACCCATCAAAAAAATTCACCCAAAACTTGAAAACTTCACAACACAAAACTCAACAGAAATCTCTTGAGCTCCGTTAGCGAAAGAAAACAAAAGACCACTTCAAGGTACTGTAATGAACTCATTATTTATTTATATTGGTGTTAAACCTACTGTATTCCAACTTCTCTATGGATCATAAACTATTTTACTAGCCATAGATTCATCAAAATAAGCAAACAGCACACGAAAAACAGAATCTGTCAAAAACAGAACAGTCTGTAGTAATCTATAACTAACGCAAACTTCTGGAACTCCAAAAATTCAGCCAAAATAGGACTACCTAGGAAATTTGTTTATTGATGAGAAGCAATTGGAATCACTATTTTATCACGTTCTGGTGATTTTTAACAATTATTTTCGTGAACCGAAAGTTTCTGGAAATTACAGCAAGATCAAATAACTATTATCCAAGAAGATCCTATAGGTTTAACTTGGCACAAACACTAATTAAAACATAAAACCACATATAAACAGAAGGTATATGGATTGTTTATTGCTAAACAGAAAGAAAAACAAAAAACTAAAAATAAAATTGGGTTGCCTCCCAACAAGCGCTATCGTTTAACGCCCCTAGCTAGGCATAAAAGCGAGGATAGATCTAGCGGGTGCCATCTTTGGCACTCGGAGAGGAGGATCTCCTTTCTATGGCATTCATTCTTCTATTTAAGGTAAGCACATGGCCATTAATGGAAGAAGTAAGATTAAGCATGTTACGGAAGTTTGCCTCTAAACTAGACTTCATCTCTTTAATAATTTCATTTTGATAAAAGCACAAGAGAGTAGTTGATTCAACCTTATCATTCATGGGGTGCCCAAATATAGTTTTGATTCTTTCATAGGTATCTATAGCATCCCCTTCAAGAAAACCTTCGTCAAAAATAGAGTCTAAAACTTGTTTGAAAGAAGCGGGCAATCCAACATAGAAACTCTTTAAGTAAACCTCAATTTGATATTGTGGTACATAGCTAGCCCGAATCCTAAGTAACCTATCCCAAGCATCTTTTAAAGACTCATCAAGTAAATAGCAAAAATTCTAGAGTCATCTTCATCAAAATTATTTAAGTTCTCATTGGTAACCCCGGTGGGTCTTTCCGTAGCATCATTATTTATGAGCTTAGAAAAGATAGAAGGGTTATCCAAGGTACTAGAACCCTGGAAAGGACCCTTAGTTCTTTTTGAATCGGCCATGGAAACGGAGAGGTAAACGGAAAAGAGAGGAGGAGAATGGGAAAGAGAGGGCGAATAAAACGGCAAGGGTGAAGTGGGGGAGAGGAAAACGAGAGGCAAATGGCAAATAATGTAATGCGAGAGATAAGGGATTGTGATGGGTACTTGGTATGTTGACTTTTGCGTGAGACTCGAGTAACGGCTCCAGAAATCCTTCTTGCTACGTCTTGAGCTTGCGTTGGTTTTCCCCGAAGAGGAGAGGGTGATGCAGCAGAGTAGCGTAAGTATTTCCCTCAGTTTTTGAGAACCAAGGTATCAATCCAGTAGGAGGCCACGCACAAGTCCCTCGTACCTACACAAAACAAATAGCTCCTCGCAACCAACGCGAATAGGGGTTGTCAATCCCTTCACCGTCACCCATTTAGAGTGAGATCTGATAGAGATGATAGATAATATTTTTGGTATTTTTGGTATAAAGATGCAAAGTAAAATAAAAGGCAAAGTAAAAAGCAAAGCAATAATAAAGCATAGGAAGATTAATATGATGAAAATAGACCCGGGGGCCATAGATTTCACTAGTGGCTTCTCTCAAGAGCATAGGTATTTTACGGTGGGTGAACGAATTACTGTTGAGCAATTGACAGAATTGAGCATAGTTATGAGAATATCTAGGTATGATCATGTATATAGGCATCACGTGGGGAGACAAGTAGACCAACTCCTGCCTGCATCTACTACTATTACTCCACTCATCGACCGCTATCCAGCATGCATCTAGAGAATTAAGTTAATGAAAACAGAGTAACGCCTTAAGCAAGATGACATGATGTAGAGGAATACATTCATGCAATATGATAAATACTCCATCTTGTTATCCTCGATGGCAACAATACAATACGTGCCTTGCAACCCTTTCTGTCATTGGGTAAGGACACCGCAAGATTGAACCCAAAGCTAAACACTTCTCCCATTGCAAGAACTACCAATCTAGTTGGCCAAACCAAACGGATAATTCGAAGAGACTTGCAAAGATAACTCAATCATACATAAAATAATTCAGAGAAGATTCAAATATTGCTCATAGGTAATCTTGATCATAAACCCACAATTCATCGGTCTCAACAAACACACCGCAAAAAGAAGATTACATCGAATAGATCTCCACGAGAGAGGGGGAGAACATTGTATTGAGATCCAAAAAGAGAGAAGAATCCATCTAGCTACTAACTATGGACCCGAAGGTCTGAGGTAAACTACTCACACTTCATCGGAGAGGCTATGATGTTAATGTAGAAGCCCTCCGTGGTGGAATCCCCTTCCGGCGGAGCTCTGGAACATGCCCCAAGATGGGATCTCGTGGATACAGAAAGTTGCGGCGGTGGAGTTAGGTTTTTGGCTCCGTGTCTGATCTGTTGGGGGTACGTAGGTATATATAGGAGGAAGGAGTACGTCGGTGGAGCTTCGAGGGGCCCACGAGGCAGGGGGCGCGCCCTCCACCCTCGTGACCGCCTCGTGGCTTTCTTGACGGAGGGTCCAAGTCTCCTGGGTCTTATCTGATGAGAAAATCACGTTCCCGAAGATTTCATTCCGTTTGGACTCCGTTTGATATTCCGTTTCTTCGAAACACTGAAATAGGCAAAAAACAGCAATTCTGGGCTGGGCCTCCAGTTAATAGGTTAGTCACAAAAGTAATATAAAAGTGAGAAATAAAGCCCAATATAAGACGCATGCGAGCGAGGAAACGGGCCCATCCATCTCCTCCAATCCGCGACATATTGCGTTCTTTCTCAACCTCCATAGTGTACGGCCCCCCAGGAGCCTCAAATGTCACAGTGTCTCCTGTCAGCTTGTTGAATTTCAACCTCACATTGCATGGGACGATCTGTGTAAAATAAGAAAAATGACACAATACAGTAATGCCAACACTAAAAATAAAATAGTTGTTACATTTCATATAATTTCTTACCGCCGCATGACGAAAACTCGGCTGTAAGTAGATGTCGAACAGCTTGCCAGTTGCAAGGCTGCTGGCGCACCTTGACTTGCACAGTCGACATGGTGGTGGTGGTGGTGGCGCCATTTTCCTAAAGCAATATGAGCAAAGGATTAACGATCTTCACAGGAAAGAAAAACAATAGCATGTGCTATTTTTGGTACTTCTTTAGTTATATTTTCATAGAGGAACCCGATCCAAAAAAGTAAACAACAAGCTCTCAGTTTGATGAAGAGATTCTTCTGCGAGAAGCAATTTGATGGACAATTATAATCCTAAGATCTAGTAACATACAAGATGACAAGGCATCACCTACGAAAGCATTTCAGTGGCACCTATTGCCGAAAAAACTATTTGGCCCCTACCAAAGGTATAATCCTAAGATCTGTAATAAGTTATCTACCAAATCAAGGTACCACCTAGCAAGACACATTTCATCTAATTTTGCCCCTATTGCCTAAGATAACTGATTAAAAAAACAAGTGGCAAATTTAATTGGGATTAACTTAGCACTTGCAAACTATTTCTTGTATCAAAACCAATATCTAGCAGATCACGGTACCACCTACCAAAGCATTTCAATTAAATTGGCACCTACATTTTGCTAAAAATAACTTATTACAGAAAAAAAAAGCATCTAGTTATCCATATGAAATTCGTAAGCCCTCGCTGCATCTAGGTAGGGCAGCCCTCGGGGGGTGCTGTCGAGGAGGGGGGATGGCATGGTGACCTCGGTCGGGGGTGCTGACAAGGGGAAGGCCGGTGACTTTCCTACGAGAAGGGGCGACGACAGCGGCCGTCGAGGGGATCGAGGGCCATCGGCCAAAGGCACCCGGCCAGAGCTCGCGGGCAGCGACAGAGTGGGCGACGAGAGGGTGGAGGAGCAGCGGAGGGGCGGCAAGAGGGGGAAGGAACATTATCTGTGGCGGCGGTGGCGGAGGAGAAACCCTAACCGCAACTGCCGGCGTCAGGCGGAGGGGGACGATTGAGAGATGAATGTGCGGGGGGGGGGGGGGGGGTGGGAGGCCGAGCCGTGTATTTTGTTTTGCTTTAGTAGTAGCGCGGGTGCGGAGAGCGCGCTACTGCTAAGACCTATACTAGCAGCGCTTTGTCAAGAAAAAACACTACTGCTAAGTCTAAGCATGTAAAAACATCAAAAATATAAATTGGTCATCATTGATCTTTTTGTGTAGAATCTAAATAGTCAACATGAATCCTCACTGTACCTGTATAGGTACAGGCGAGGATTCATATTGCAGCCACAAATCCTACACATATAGTTCAATGAAGAACAAGTGCTCGAGATAGTTTGAGAAGTAACATATTTAAGGTGGTAGAAATCTTGTTCGCTTAGCAGTATGTGACTAAACTTAATTAGTCACCAGGGGTGATACTTAGCAGCAGCGAGTTTTGGGAAAAACACTGCTACTAAGTACTTTAGTAGTAGCGCATCCGGAAGAAGGGCGCTACTACTATATCTAGCTTGGAGGCAACGCCGTAGCAATTATAGTAGTAGCGCTTGTTTCACATAGAGCGCTACTGCTACTGAGTTGTTAGTAGCGCGGTTTTCTGAAGCCCTCTACTGCTAATTAGCAGTAGCGTCTATTTTTAAACCACGCTGCTGCTAAGATTCTGTGTATAAGGTTTTCTCTAGTAGTGAACAAGACTTTTTCTTAACTGTGGAAGCGGCTATTCGAATAGATTTGACACTCTGCAGAGCTTGTACACTTTTTTCATAACATGGACAACACATCCAGCAAACCCTGTCTTATTTTTTAGTCGCTTTACATGTTAGTTTTTTTAGATGAACGTTACATGTTAGTTTGTCCTAAAAGTGGCAACTTCCCAGCTGGTGGCCTGGGTTTGTAACCCGGTTGTGTGATTCTTTCTTTTGGGTGCATTTAGAAACCTCTTCATGAAGAAAGAGAGTTATGGGAGTTTTAGATCCGTTACTGTCCCTGAGTCTATTCTTCTCATTAATTGCAACTTTTGTAAAAGTTTGAGAAAAGAACCATCGTTTTGTAAAGAAGAATCATACTGTATTATTTAAGTAGAACATTTCCTATATGATGTACAAATTTAATACTCTGCGTTTCTCCTCCATATTTTGTGCGAACTACATAAATAAATACAAAAGGTGTGATAACTACATGTAAGTTTAGGACGTGTCCGCAACAAAGTCTTGTATCACAGTTCGTACCGCAACAGGAATTCTCACTGAGCGGGTACTTCCGTCTGACCATGTTAAGCTCCCAAAAGTGTATCCTCCTTGCACTCTCTGCCTTGTTGTGAATGTCACCATAAATGTCGCGCTTCTACTGTTGCCTTGGGTGAAACTGATCACAGATGGTTCCACCGACACATCTATCCCTGCTGGAGCTTCAACCACTAAATGATATGTTGCTTCTGCTGGCCCAACGTTAGTCACAGTGCGCCGAAGAATGACATGGCCCTTAAGGTCTGGTATAGTGATTGACGGGAGGTTGAGGTTAAGATTGTAGGACTTGCAACCGTCTGATAATCCTTGGGTGCAGTTCAAGAACTTGTTGTACTCCCTTGCGTCGAGGTCATAAACCAGGCCAGGGTCAACAGCTCTGTCAGGGTCCATATGGCCACCACCAAAGTCGAAAGGGTCGGCTAGTTTCCTTGGGACTCCGTTTGCTTGGATCGGCATACCAAACCGATCGGTCACGGATGCTGCAACCAATGCCAAGGAAGTTTATTAAGTTAGTTTTATATCGTGATGAGTTGCACATTTTCTGGTATTTCTATGTTCGTACCCGTGGTGACGATGGCAGACTTGATCATGGCAGGTGACCAGTCAGGGTGAACTGACTTGAGCAACGCCGTCACCGCAGAGACATGTGGGCACGCCATGGATGTCCCAGAATGGAACACGTAGGAGTCACGCTCTGCTGCCAAGATGCCGACGCCAGGTGCGGCAATGTCGGGCTGTTGGAACATGTATATTGAAAATTAGGTATGCAAGTCTTGAGTTCAAAACCTAGAGAGGTTAGGAAATTTTTAACTACAAGTCCCAAGCTAAGTAGCTGATAATGATATACCTTGAGTATGCGAGGGAAAGCAAGGCTCGGGCCTCTTGACGAGAATGAGGCGACATACGGTGACAACACCCCATTTCCAACAACGCTTACAGCTGGCGATATCTTCACCACCGGACTCCTAGCATAACACACATGACAACAGACATGAATTTGCCATTACATAATTAAGGAGAAGGCACATATACTCTCAAAACAATGTGACAGATTCTTACTCAGTCATTTTTGAGTAGGAGGCGATTCTTTGTGCGATCTCGAAATCCACCAGTGCACAAGACATAAATCCCTCGCAGCTGGTCAGGATTTCGAGAAGGTTGACAGTGTATTGTGCGAAGATGAGGCCCTTTGCGCCGGCCTTGATAGTACGATTGATGAGAGAATGAAGTTCTGCCCTGGGTGCACTGATGGCTGCCTGCGCCGGTGCATAACAGAGGACGGTTTTGCCGGTGACGTTGCTCAGTGATAGTGATTCTGTGTCGCAGCTGCGCAAAAGTTTAAAATTTTAACATGGCTGTACAAAGCGCAAGACATTTACTATCGATCAAATGTCGTCAAGCGACTGGTTTCTTTCACTACCTCTGCACATGAACAAGGTCCTGAAAGCCGCTGTTGTTCATAGCTGCGTTGTAGTTTAGAGATTGCCCCTGCGTTTGAAATCAATCACAGATTGATGAGCAAGTTAATTCAGGAAAGCTTGTACATCATGCTTGCTTGATGCTACATTTTAAGTTAATAAAAGCGTCCTTTATCAAAAAGGAAGGCTTGTGCAGGATATGATATAGTTGGCCGGCCCGAGAAAATGGAATCCAGCTCGCATATATACACTGAAAGAATCATAAGGAAGCTTAAAGGAGGAGCTAAACATTTCTTTTTTAGTTTGATCGTCTGCTTAGTGTGTGCGCGTATGAAAGCTCATGTTCGTGAGTTTGTGTACGCTAGACGGCAACAGCAACTTGACCAATCATATTGATCCTACTATTTTGGGTTTGGAGTACGTCTATTAATATTAAAAAATCACTTGTTTTTTCAATTAATATTTTCGCTGGGATCTTTATCCCTTGAGAATGGGCACGAAGACAACACTTTGCTCTAACATTTCTCAGCAGATGACATAAAATGAAAAATAATGTACACATACTTCTAAAATAAAGGAGAGATCGGTACGTACCACGAGCTTTTCTTTGTTTCCCAGCGATATCAAGGTCGGGAAAGACCGGTCAATCGTGCTAGCGGCCACCGTCAGAACTCCACGGCAGGGCATTACCCACAGTTTGCGGCACAGGTCCATCGTTCCCTCCACTGAACACAACAGAGATCCCTCTTTGCACAGCATGGAGCGTCCCGGGGAATTGCTGACCAGCCCCTCCAATCGAGAGCGACAAGACGTCCACACCGTCGTGTATGGCATCATCAACAGCCGCAAGGACAGCCGCACCAGAGCAACTCCCGCCCACCCAGCACGCCTTGTAGATACTAAGCCGCGCACGTGGTGCCCCGCCTCGTGCCGTGCCCATGCCCAGTCCTCCATAGCTCACGCCCTGCACTTCCCCGCCGGCGATAGTTGAGGCGACGTGCGTGCCATGGCCGTTGTTGTCCCGAGCCGATTTGTAGTCGCCCTTTAGCAACTCAGCGCTGATGCCTCTGCCATACCATCGTGCACCAATGATCTTTTTGTTGCAACTTGTGGCGTTGAACTCCTCGCCAGTCTCGCATTTCCCTTTCCACCGTGCCGGCACAGGGCCATACCCGTTGTCGTCAAAGCTTCGTGATTCAGGCCATATGCCTACAAAGAAGCATGCATATTCATGGGCATGGATTGGTTCGGTATTGGGATTCCTCATATTTAGGAATTAACCTTTCTTTGTATCATTTAATTAAAAAATCAATACAAAATACGCAGTAGAGTCCTGCTGTCTTCCTCAAAAATATATTTAAGATTTAAGCTTGAGGGTGGGGTGGCTGTGTGCATCATATGATGGAGAGGCCGCAATTATCCCTTTTCGAAAAAAAGCTTGAGGGTGGGATTGCGAACCTGTATCGATCACACCCACGATGACATCTTCACCGTACTTTGCTTTTCTGAGTAGTCCCGGCTGTTGCGCTGGTTGGTTATGGTCAAGGCCAAGAAAGTCCCAACTCCGAGTTGTGTGTGTTTCGTGAAAAATGTTAGGCTCCACAGTGGCAACTTCAGGGAATTCTACATTCAAAATATGCTGATTAATTCAAGTTGATCATGCAAGTAGGTACAACGATAGCTAGGACTGATAATTACTTACTTGCAATTGCCTCAGCCTGAGACTCAGTGAGCATGGCCGCGAAACCAGAAAATCCATGCTTGTAACTGTAGACTATCGACCTCAAGGCGTCATCCTTGCTGTTGCCAAGTAAAATGAGGGTGAGCAAATCACGACTCAATGACTAATGCGTTTACGATGCAACATTAACTCCTCATTGCTTTTTGCTTTGAACAAATGAATTTGTAGCTAGTTATAGTACCTCCCAAAAACAGAAGTTAGCATGTCATGGTGAGACGCGGTGACCATGGACGGGTCATCGTGCTTCTTCTCCCCCATATACACGATGTAGAGCTGAAATTCATTTTGCCGCGTAAGTTTTCAACAACAACAAAAAATAGTATCTGAGAAATTAGAGCTAATCCGGAAAGAAAGCAAATTGAAAGAGGGGCCTCGCCGCCTCAGGTGTGTATCTTACTTTGCTCGACGCGCTAGCTGAAAGAGGCAGCAGTGTCACGAGCAGTAGCAAAGCGCTGCAGAATGCTGTTCTGGAATCCATATCTGGCTTGGAGAAGAGAGCTATGTTCTTGTGTTTGTGTTCCCTCGTTAGGTTTGTATGTTTATATAGCAGTCAGGAGCGATAACCATGGGAGTTCAAACCAATTTGTTTTGCGCGTTGTTTTTTCTCCTTCGGGGCGGATTCTTTCCGTATGTTGTTAGGTGACAGTGACACACACGCGTGAGAAAGAAAGACTAGATCCTTGTCTATATACCAAGCACCACCACCGCGTGCTTTTTCTAATGAGGACGAAGCACCATGCTTAGTTTGATCAGGTCCTGGCGGCTATTAGCACCAAACTGGATATATAGATATTAATTAATTATGCTCTTTGATGTACTAGTGACCTTTTTTTTTGACTGATCTGATGTAATGACCTGATCGTCTTTGCACATGCGTCTTAATCGTTCCACATGTGTCTTAGTTGTTCTAAAAACGTGGCGGTAGGTAATACGTAACAAAGTTGACAAACGTGACACATTCAAATATTCCATGGGTACGTAAGGGATAATGACCCGCCAACTTCCTGTTATCGCATGTACTCAAAGATGTAACTTTGCCTGTTTTCAAATAAAGTGCCAAGAGACTTTTTCTTCAAAAAAGTATTTACTCCATGGGCAGATTGGTTTTACTGATTCGTTTCTCAAGCTGTTAAAATTATATAAATCCGGTAATTCGAGCCGGCATAGTGTGTTGTGGTCACCTTTTTAGATAGAAGGCGATTGCCCGGCCATCGAATAAGGCCCTTAAGGTCGCAACAAAGCAAGGTTCTAAGAAGTTGGAAAGCAGAAGAGCGGAAAAACAAACAAGTTCGATACAAGGCCAACAATGAAACATCATGCCATGCAGTGCAAGTGAACCAATAACAATCAATTATTTCGAGCCGTGGTGTGGTGACTTCTATGAGCCCGTCTCTCAACTTTCTTTTCTTTTGTTTGGAAATGCCTTTGCTTTTATGTTCTTAGCAAGAAAATGATGTCAGTGTCAATTAGCTCCGAATACTATAGGCAAGTCTACCTCCCAGGTCATGGTGGCGATTCAAGGATAACAACTGGTGGAAACAGTAGCGGTCAGAATGATGCAGCTAAGAAAAGGTGGCCCACACATTGACACGTATAGCATTATCATGCAGTTGTCTCTCTGGGTTTAGTGACCTCATCTTGGTTGCGAGATTTGATCTGGTGAGGCATCTCAGTCCGATGGTTGTTTTAAGGGCATGTACAATGGAAGCAGCACCATGGTGCTGCCCCAGGCCATCCACATCAGTGCACATCAGCGCATGGAACTGAGACCACCATGCAGCTTCATATCTATCCAACGCGCATGTGTCCTTGTGACGTGAGCCGTTTCCCCTTTTCCCATTCTTTACGTTTGCTATCCCTTCCTCTCGTTCTATCTCTCTCTTCCCTTTTTTGCTTTTTTCCATGGAGAGACCGCCTCCTGCAGAGGAGTCTCTGACACCTGCGGAGCACCCGTTTGAGTGGCCACGGTGGCGTCCGAACCTACCTGGCCTCTGGGGCATCAGGCTAGGGCGACCCATTGGCCATGCCCTAAGGGTAGTTGGTTGGTGGTCAGCAGCGCATCCCCCCACTGCAGAGCACGTCCAGCCTTTCTACAAATGCATTCGCGCTAGACACACGTCGTACTTGGGCAGTTATTAATATGTGAGACAAATCCTAACGGCTAGGAGCAGTTGCTAATGTGTGAGACAAAACTCAACTGCTTATGAGGTCGGGTGTTTTTGTGGTTCTCGCATGTCTTTTTTTTCTTTCAAGCATGCCAACTTGTACATATTTTCCCTTCCTTATGAAAAGACAGCGTCATGCCAGTTGCTTGGAAAAACATTCAATACTCCCAAATTGCTGCATGCATTTAGGCTGACGCTGAAGGTAAGCATGAAGGCAAATGGAACATCGACGTCAATGATACTCAAATCGGAAGAGACCTGCAGGGATGGGGGGGGGGGGGGGGTTGATTGTGGCGGATAATCCATCATTTGAAAACAAATGTCAAACATAAATGTATTACCATAATTGTCATGTGTTTCATTACTTTTTACCCGGCTAAGAACCGTGTATAGAGGAGTAGAATCACACGACATTGGGTGGTAGGGACAAAGAAATGAGAAACTGTGAAAATAAGGATGTTGAATTCTGGACCCCAGGAACACCGATGAATAAAAATCACGATAGTACAAAGGAATTGTGCAAAATCTGATAACAATGTAAACATAAGTTAACTTCTGTGTAGTAACACGAGCATTTTAGACATTAGCAGCCATCCATGAATTCAATGATATTCTCCTAGCGAAGAAAATTCAATTGTGTTCATTTCTTTTCACTTCGGTTCAACAACCTTTTCATTGAGACAGAAAGGTTTGTGAGCTTTAGATCCGTCATTGAGCCTTAGTCTAGTTCATGTCAATGATATATATGATCTGAGATTTTCTAATTAATTGCAATTTTGTACAAGTTTGTGAAGAAACCACCCCTTCACAAAGAAGAATCATATTGTTTCTGTATTAAAAATTATTTATTACATACAAATTCGATACTGAGTGTTTCTCCTACATTGTTTATGCTACCTACATGAATACACAAAGGTGTACAATAACTGGATATAAGTTTAAGCTGTATCTGCAACAAAGTCTTGTATCACAGTCCGTACCGCAATAGGAATTCTGACTGAGTGGGTACTTCCGTTTGACCATGTCAAGCTCCTGAAAGTGTATCCTCCTTGTACTCTCTGCCTTGTTGTGAATGTCACCATAAACGCCGCCATTTTACTACCGCTTTGGGTGAAATTGATCACAGATGGATCCACGTACACATCTATTCCCGCCGGAGCTTCAACCATTAAATGATATGTTGCTTCCACTGGACCAACATTAGTCAAAGTGCACCGAAGCATGACATGGTCCTTGAGGTTCGCCACAGCAATTGACGGAAGGTTGAGATTGAAGTAGTAGGACTCACAACCGTCTACATATCCAAGGGTGTAGTTGAAAAACTTGTTGTAATCCCTTGCATCCACATCATAAACAAAGCCAGGGTCAACGGCTCTATCAGGGTCAATGTGTCCACCACCAAAGTCGAAGGGGTCGGCAAGTTTCCTTGGGACTGCTTCTGCTTGGATTGGCATGCCAAAACGATCGGTCATAGATGCTTCAACAAATGACAAGGACCAATCAAGTCAGTAATATATTCTAATGACTAGTTTTGATGAATTTTTAGTATTGCAATGTATGTACCTGTGGTGACGATGGCAGACTTGATCATGGCAGGTGACCAGTCAGGATGAACCGACTTGAGCAGTGCGGTCACCAAGGAGACATCTTGAGGGAACGCCATGGATGTCCCAGAACTGAATGCGTAGGAGTCACCCTCTGCTGCCAAGATGCTGACGCCAGGTGCAGCAATGTCGGCCTGTTCAAGCATGTGTACCGAGAATTATATATGCATGTCTTCAGTTCTAGAAAACTAGAGAGGCTATAGGTAAAAACGAACAATGGCAACAACAGTCTCAAGTTAGGAATTTGAGAATAATTTGTGCCTTGAGTATGCTAGGGAACAACAGGCTTGGACCTCTCGACGAGAACGAGGCGACCCTCGGCGACAACACCCCTTTTCCGACAACGGTCATGGCAGGTGACACCTTGACCACCGCATTCCTAGCACGACACATGACAATGACAGAGTTTCCGGAGAACAAGAAAACCCATTCACTCTGTTTCGGAAAACACGACAGGCATTCACCCTTTGTCCAACCTCCAATAGGAGGCAATTCGGTGTGCGATCTCAAAATCCACCACTACACAGGGCATAACGCCCTTACACAAAGGCAGGAAGCCGAGGAGGTTAGTAGTGTACTGTGCAAATATGAGTCCCTTGGCGCCAACCATGATGGTGAGATTGATGGCTATGGGAAGTGCTTGTGGAGGCGGCATGCTATTCGCTGCTGCCGGTTGATAGCATAGGACGATTTTACCAGTGACGTTGCTCAATGCCAGTGATGATTCGGTGTCACAGCTGTGCAGAAGTTTTAAGTCGGTATAATTGACAAAATCACCGAAACGTGGTTAAAAAAGTGGACAACTACAAAAAATTCGTCAAGTGATCACAGTTCAATAACTACAAAAGTTTTATTTCATTACCTCCCGGCATGAACAAGGCCTTTAAAGTCGCCGCTGATCACAGATGCATTGTAGTGAAGAGATTGCCCCTGTGTTTCGAGTCAAGCAATGTTAGTAAAAGAATTACGGAAGCTAGCTTCAGGGACGAGCTAAATATATTTTTTGTTTGTTTTCACGACCTCAGATGAATACTTGAAGAATGTTTGTTTGTAGCGTGCACGTACCACCAGCTTTTCTTTGTTTCCGAGCGATATCAAGGTCGGGAAAGACCGGTCAATCGTGCTAGCGGCCACCGTGGTAACCCATGGAAGGGTACTGGACACTGTTTGCGGCACAGGGCCATCATTCATTCCGGCAAACACGACAGAGATCCCTCTTTGCACAGCATGCAGCGTCCCAGGTAACTCGTGACCAGCCCGTCCAAGCGAGAGTGACAAGATGGAAACATCGTCATATATGGCGTCATCGATAGCCGCGAGGACTGCTGCTTCAGGGAAATTCCCACCCAACCAACAAACCTTGTAGATACTGAGCCGTGCACGTGGCGCCCCGCCGCGTGCCACGCCCATGCCTAGGCCTCCGTAGCTCACGCCATGCACTTCCCCGCCGGCGACGGTCAAGGCGACGTGCGTGCCATGGCCGTCAATGTCCCTAGGCGACTTGTAGTTGTTGTTTAGCACCTCGTCACTGATGCCGAGACCATACCAGCGCGCACCGATGATCTTTCTGTTGCAACTTGTGGCGTTGAAATCCTGACCATTCTGGCATTTCCCTTTCCACCGTGCCGGCACAGGGCCATACCCATTGTCATCAAAGCTTCGTGATTCATGGCATATGCCTGTAAAGAAGCATGCATATTCATGGGCATGAATTGATTTGGTATTGGGATTCGTCATATTCATGGGCACTACCTGAAGAAGCAGCTGAACCGCCAGCATAACTGGCAATGGAAATTCAATTTCGTCGACAAGATGAACAAGTTTCTACTCTACTAGAGCGCACAGAATAAATGCAACGGCAAATTGGAGAGATGCATCAAGTTCTCTTTTCTCAAGGAATCAGAAATGTGGAAACACCAGGTATTATTCTTGTCACCTTTTTTCCATGAGATGACACTGCTATGTTTCGTTTGATGCTTGGGTCAAGAAGACATAGGTTCAGAATGGGGAAAATGGTCCTCAGTTTGAACTAAAAACTATTATTTTTCTTTTGGGCCATCTTTGTATTTTTTCTTGTCAGGTTTCATGCTTCATAAATAAACACATACAGTGCAGTTTGTAGTGTCATTATAAATAGATGATGCATCAGGCTACTACAGTATCTATCAGAAATAGATAAGAATTAAGGGTATGATAAGGTGATACTGAATATGGGTTATAGCAGAAAATAGAATGTTTGGTTTCTATGTTTATATGTGTGCAGCGCAACCCCATTATGATGCAAATAGTATCAAGTTCAGAGACTTGATCATGGAAGCTAGCAGAAATGTGTGATTTAGTACGCAAGCTAAACTGAATGTTTGCTTGCGTATTTGTTTAAATACGGTGAGTGGTACAATTGTCCATCAGTGTGCAATTCCTAGTAGCTAAACTGAAGCTTGCTCTCTTTTAAAGATCAGCCACAAAAAACAAATACTTGACCGTTATTTTTCTGGGAAGCATATTTAGTTCAGTCCACATATTAGGGATTGTAATCCTAATATGTTTACCTACAACACCTATTTTTCTGGGAAGCATATTTAGTTCAGTCCACATATTAGGATTACAATCAGCAAAATTACTATAAAAATACTTGACTCCTTTTGTAGGTAAACATAGGTGTTGTAGCATTTTGCTGATTGAGTAGCTTCGAACGCAATACCTAAAATTACAGTAAGGACCTTACGTACTCCTGATGGCTTAGAACAACCTGATTGCTCATCAGCGAGTTCATACATTTTTATAGTAAGCCATTTCTGATATGCTAGGTGCTATGCTGACTTTGGTTTATATTCTAATAAGGTTACCTTTTGCAACTTGAATCTTTGCTTTATAACTATAGCATGCATGAACCGCAATGACATGCATAATTTTTATTAGAGAGTTGAGGCAATCAAGTATCAGTTTACTTTTCTTGTATGCAAGTTGGTGTGTTGTACATCTTGTGTTTCTTAGACCTTTGGACTCAAAGGCAACTCATGAGTTTGAATACATTGTATTGTTTCAAAGATTGCTGAAACATATGAGTTCTTTTGTAGGGACAAATGGTAGAAAGTAGCAAGTCCACTACTTGAACGAAGATATTCTCGTGATTGCTTTTCTTGAGAACATGGATGATACATTTTGTTCCTATGGACATTGATTTGGCTTGGCGATTGAAGATTTGGTCTTCCGTAATATTCTGTAGTAGTAGCAGTCCAGGGAACAAGCACTTGGTCTCTTATGAACTTTGGCCATTATGTTTGTAACATGCCTCTCTTGTATACTGACTTGTGTATTTCCATAATGGTTGTAGCGAACTTCGGTGAAGAAAACTAATGAATCTTGTGTGTGTGTATGTCCATTTTTGGAATCACTTTTGCCCTTGTTTTGGACTCTAAGTTGCATGATTTGAATGGAACTAACCCGGACTGACGCTGTTTTCAGCAGAACTACCATGGTGTTATTTTTGTGCAGAAATAAAAGTTCTCGGAATGACGTGGAAATCCACGGAGCAACTTTTTGGAATTAATAAAAAATATTGGCGAAAGAATCAACATCAGGGGGCCCACACCCTGTCCACGAGGGTGCAGGGTGCCCCCCCTAGGGTGCGCCCCCTGCCTCATGGGCCCCATGGGACTCCACCGACCTCAACCCCAACTCCATATATTCACTTTCGGGAAGAAAAAAAATCAGAGAGAAGGATTCATCGCGTTTTATGATATGGAGTCGCCGTCAAACCCTGTTCTTCCTCAGGAGGGATGATCTGGAGTCCGTTCGGTTCTCAGCAGAGGGGAATCCGTCGCTATCGTCATCATCAACCATCCTCCATTACCAATTTCATGATGCTCACCGCCGTGCGTGAGTAATCCCATCGTAGGCTTGCTGGACGGTGATGGGTTTGATGAGATTTACCATGTAATCGAGTTAGTTTTGTTAGGGTTTGGTCCCTAGTATCCATTATGTTCTAAGATCGATGTTGCTATGACTTTGCCATGCTTAATGCTTGTCACTAGGGTCCAAGTGCCATGATTTTAGATTTGAACCTATTATGTTTTCTTGAATATATGTGAGTTCTTGATCCTATCTTGCAAGTCAATAGTCACCTACTATGTGTTATGATCTGACAACCCCGAAGTGACAATAATCGGGACCACTCCCTGTGATGACCATAGTTTGGGGAGTTCATGTATTCACTAAGTGTTAATGCTTTGGTCCGATACTCTATTAAAAGGAGGCATTAATATCCCTTAGTTTCCAATAGGACCCCGCTGCCACGGGAGGGTAGGACAAAAGATGGCATGCAAGTTCTTTTCCATAAGCACGTATGACTATATTTGGAATACATGCCTACATTACATTGATGAATTGGAGCTAGTTCCGTGTCACCCTATTTTATAACTGTTGCATGAGGAATCGCATCCGACATAATTATCCATCACTGATCCATTTCCTACGAGCTTTTCACATATTGATCTTTGCTTAGTCACTTCTCCGTTGCCTTTATTCTATTGCTACAAAATTGCTACTGTTACTTTAGCCACCGTTACCGTTACTTCCATACTACCTTGCTACTAAATACTTTACTGCGGATATTAAGTCTTTCAGGTGTGGTTGAATTGACAACTCACTAGGGTTAGAGAGAATGAAATTATTGAAACTAATAATATTGATTAATGTGATGATGAAGATTCTCCGCCTAGATATGAATTGCCTGATGTACCGGAGGGTTATGTTATGGATGAAGAAACTGCTAAAGACCTTTTTGATTGCAAAGATAGATATGATCTTAAGAAACTGTTAGCTAAGTGATACGTCCATTTTGCATCATGCTTTTATATCAATATTTATTGCATTATGGGTTGTTATTACACATTATATCTCAATACTTATGGCTATTCTCTTTTATTTTACAAGGTTTACCATGAAGAGGGGGAATGCCGGCAGCTGGAATTCCGGCTGGAAAAGGAGCAAACGTTGAAAACCTATTCTGCACAACTCCAAAAGACCCGAGACTCCATGAAACAACTTTTTGGATTTAATAAGGATTTATGGGCAAAACAAATAGGCCAGGGGGCCCACACCCTGTCCAGGAGACAGGGGGGCGCCCCCCCTAGGGCGAGACTCCTGGGCCCCCTGGTGGGCCTCCGGCGTCCATCTTCTGCTATATCATCACTTTCCCTCTGGAAAAAATCGTGGGCAAGCTTACGGGACGAAACTCCGCCGCCACGAGGCAGAACCTTGGCGGAATCAATCGAGGGCTCTGGCGGAGCTTTCTGCCGGGGACACTTCCCTCCGGAAGGGGGAAATCATCACCAACGTCATCAGCAATGATCCTCTCGTCGGGAGGGGGTTAATATCCATCAACATCTTCACGAGCACCATCTCCTCTCAAAACCCTAGTTCATCTCTTGTATCCAATCTTGTATCAATACCACAAATTTGTACCTGTGGGTTGCTAGTAGTGTTGATTACTCCTTGCAGTTGATGCTATTTGGTTTACTTGGTGGAAGATCATATGTTCAGATCCTTTATGCATATTATTACTCCTCTGATTATGAACATGAATATGCTTTGTGAGTAGTTACGTTTGTTCTTGAGGACATGGGTGAAGTCTTTCTATTAGTAGTCATGTGAATTTGGTATTCGTTCGATATTTTGATGAGATGCATGTTGTCTTTCCTCTAGTGGTGTTATGTGAACGTCGACTACATGACATTTCACCATTATTTGGGCCTAGAGGAAGGCATAGGGAAGTAATAAGTAGACGATGGGTTGCTAGAGTGACAAAAGCTTAAACCCTAGTTTATGCTTTGCTTCGTTAGGGGTTGATATGGACCCATATGTTTAATGCTGTGGTTAGGTTTACCTTAATACTCCTTTTTGTAGTTGCGGATGCTTGCAATAGGGGTTAATCATAAGTGGGATTCTTGTCCATGTTAGGGCAGTACCCAAGTGCCGGTCCACCCACATATCAAATTATCAAAGTACCGAACGCGAATCTTACGAACGTGATGAAAACTAGCTTGACGATAATACCCAATGTGTCCTCGGGAGCTCCTTCTTCATTATTAGAAATTGTCCAGGCTTATCCTTTGCTACATAAAGGATTGGGCCACCTTGTTGCAGTTTATTTACTTTATTACTTTTTGCTCGTTACTATTTATCTTATCACAAAACTATCTATCACCTACTATTTCAAAGGTTTGCAGAGAAAACCTTCTCGAAAACCGCTTATCATTTCCTTCTGCTCCTCGTTGGGTTCGACACTCTTACTTATCGAAAGGACTAGATAGATCCCCTATACTTGTGGGTCATCAAGACTCTTTTCTGGCGTCATTTCCTGGGAGCGTAGCGCTCTTGGTGAGTGGAACTTGGTAAGGAAGCATTTATATAGTGTGCTGAAATTTTCTGTTACTTGTCACTATGGAAACTAATCCTTTGAGGGGCTTGTTTGGGGTATCTTCACCCCAACCAGAAGAGCAAAGAGATGCTCCCCAACCTACTGAACCTTATGAAAAACTGCTAGCTAATCCTTTTGCAGGAGACGGAACATTGCATCCCGACTTACACCTTATCTTTGTGGATGAAGTTTGTGGATTATTTAAGCTTGCAGGCATTCCCGATGATGTTGTCAAAAGGAAGGTATTCCCTTTATCTTTGAAGGGAGAGGCAATGACATGGTATAGGCTATGTGATGATACGAGATACTGGAATAAGCGATTGAAGTTGGAATTTCACCAGAAGTTCTATCCTATGCATCTTGTTCATCATGGTCGTAATTACATATATAATTTCTGGCCTCGCGAAGGAGAAAGCATCGCTCAAGCTTGGGGGAGGCTTAAGTCAATGTTGTATTCATGCCCCAATCATGAGCTCTCTCTGGAAATGATTATTCAGAATTTTTATGCTCGACTTTCTCTTGATAATCGCAACTTGCTCGATACTTCTTGTGCTGGTTCCTATATCTTTGAAGACTATTGATTTCAAATGGGATTTATTGGAAAGAATTAAACACAACTCTGAAGATTGGGGTTCCGACGATGGTAAGGAGTCAGGTATGATACCCAAGTTTGATTGTGTTAAATCTTTTATGGATACCGATGCTTTCCGTGGATTTAGCTCTAAGTATGGACTTGACCCTGAGATAGTATCTACTTTTTGTGAAACTTTTGCTACTCACGTTGATCTCCCTAAGGAGAAGTGGTTTAAATATAATCCTCCTGTTGAAGTGAAAGTAGTTGCACCTTTACAGTCGAAGAAAATACTATTACATATAGTGATCCTATTATTCCTACTGTTTTTGTAGAAAAACCTCCTTTTCCTGTTAGGATAAAAGATCATGTTAAAGCTTCGACTGTTGTTCATAAGAGTAATACTAGGACTTATACAACTCCTGAGCAAATTAATGTTGAACCTGGTATTGCTATGATTAAAGATCTCTTGGATGACGACTTAGATGGGCATGCTATCTCATTCTTGGGTGAAACTGCTAATATTGCTAGTCCCGATACTAAGACACGTAGACCTGTTGTAGGCACGCCTGTTATTTCATTAAAATAGGAGATCATTGTTATCATGGTTTATGTGATATGGGTGCTAGTGCTAATGCGATACCTTATGATCTTTATAAAGAAATTATGCACGATATTGCACCTATTGAATTGGAAGACATTGATGTTACTATTAAGCTTGCTAATAGGGACACCATTAAACCTATTGGGATTGTTAGAGATGTTGAAGTCTTGTGTGGGAAGATTAAATACCCTGCTGATTTTCTTGTTCTTGGTTCCCCACAAGATGATTTTTGTCCCATTATTTTTGGTAGACCCTTCTTGAATACTGCTAGTGCTAAGATTAATTGTGAAAGGAATATTGTCACTGTTGCCATAGATGGTATGTCTCATGAGTTTAATTTCGCTAAGTTTAGTAGACAACCTCGTGAAAGGGAACCATCTAGTAAGGATGAAATTATTGGTCTTGCTTCCATTGCTGTTCCACCAATCGATCCGTTAGAACAATATTTGTTAGACCATGAAAATGATATGTTTATGAAAGAAAGGGAAGAAATAGATGAAGTGTTCCTTAAACAAGAACCTATGTTGAAACATAACCTTCCCGTTGAAATTCTTGGGGATCCCCCTCCACCCAAGGGTGATCCCGTGTTTGAACTCAAACCATTACCTGATAATCTTAAGTATGCTTATCTTGGTGAAAAAGAAATATATCCTGTTATTATTAGTGCTAACCTTTCAGAGAAAGAAGAAAAAATATTATTGAAAACTCTGAAGAAGCACCGAGCTGCTATGGATATACTCTGGATGATCTTAAGGGCATCAGTCCCACATTATGTCAACACAAAATCTCAGTGGAGAAAGATGCCAAACCAGTTAGAGATCCTCAAAGACGATTAAATCCCAAAATGAAGGAAGTGGTAAGGAAGGAGATACTGAAGCTCCTTGAGGCAGGTATTATTTATCCCGTTGCCGATAGTGAATGGGTAAACCCTGTCCATTGTGTCCCTAAAAATGGAGGTATTACCGTTGTTCCTAATGATAAAGATGAATTGATCCCGCAAAGAATTATTACAGGCTATAGGATGGTAATTGATTTTCGTAAGTTAAATAAAGCTACTAAGAAAGATCATTACCCTTTACCTTTTATTGATCAAATGCTAGAAAGGCTATCCAAACACACACATTTTTGCTTTCTAGATGGTTATTCTGGTTTTTCTCAGATACCTGTATCAGCGGGGGATTAATCTAAAACTACTTTTACTTGCCCTTTTGGTACTTTTGCTTATAGATGTATGCCTTTTGGTTTATGTAATGCACCTGCTACCTTTCAAAGATGCATGATGGCTATATTTTCTGATTTTTGTGAAAAGATTTGTGAGGTATTCATGGATGACTTCTTCGTCTATGGATCCTCTTTTGATGATTGTTTGAGCAACCTTGATCGAGTTTTGCAGAGATGCGAAGACACTAGTCTCGTCCTTAATTGGGAAAAGTGTCACTTTATGGTTAATGAAGGCATTGTCTTAGGGCATAAGATCTCCGAGAGAGGTATTGAAGTTGATAAAGCCAAAGTTGATGCTATTGAAAAGATGCTATGTCCCAAGGACATAAAAGGTATAAGAAGTTTCCTTGGTCATGCCGGCTTTTATAGGAGGTTCATTAAGGACTTTTCTAAAATCTCTAGGCATCTCACTAATTTATTGCAAAAAGATATTCCTTTTGTCTTTGATGATGATTGTGTAGAAGCATTCGAAACACTTAAGAAAGCTTTGATCACCGCACCTATTGTTCAGCCACCTGATCGGAATTTACCTTTTGAAATTATGTGCGATGCTAGTGATTATGATGTAAGTGCTGTTTTAGGGCAAAGAGTCGATAAGAAATTGAATGTTATCCATTATGCTAGAAAGACTCCTGACACTACCCAGAGAAATTATGCTACTACTGAAAAAGAGTTCTTAGTAGTTGTGTTTGCATGTGATAAGTTTAGACCTTATATTGTTGATTCCAAAGTTACTATCCACACTGATCATGCTGCTACTAAATATCTTATGGAAAAGAAAGATGCTAAGCCTAGACTCATTAGATGGGTTCTCTTGCTCCAAGAAATTGACTTGCATATTATTGATAGAAAGGGAGCTGAGAACCCCGTTGCAGACAACCTGTCTAGGTTAGAGAATATTCTTGATGACCCACTGCCTATTAATGATAGTTTTCCTGATGAATAATTTGTTGGGGAACGTTGCAGAAAATAAAAAAAATTTCCTACGGTTTCACCAAGATCCATCTATGAGTTCATCTAAGCAACGAGTCATGGGAGAGAGATTGTATCTACATACCACTTGTAGATCGCGTGCGGAAGCGTTCAAGGGAACGGGGATGATGGATTCGTACTCGCCGTGATTCAAATCACCGATGACCAAGTGCCGAACGGACAGCACCTCCGCGTTCAACACACGTACGGAACGGACGACGTCTCCTCCTTCTTGATCCAGCAAGGGGGAAGGATAGGTTGAGGAAGAAGGCTCCAACAGCAGCACGACGGCGTGGTGGTGATGGAGTGACAGTTCTCCGGCAGGGCTTCGCCAAGCACACGCGGAGGAGGAGAGGTGTTGGGAGGGAGGGCTGCGCCTTGAAGTGTGTTGCAGCCTCCCTCACCCCTCTATTTATAGGGAAGGGCAGAGGCTGGCCCCTCTAGATGAGATCTAGAGGGGGCGGCGGCCAGGAGGGGGCTTGCCCCTGCCAAAGGGGCGCCCCACTGGGTTCCCCAACCCTAGGCGCATGGGCCCAAGGGGGGCCCAGCCCTCCAGGACTGGTTCCCTGCCCTCAGGCCCATGAGGCCCTCCGAGAGGGTGGCCCCTCCTGTTGGACCCCGGAACCTCTTCGTGGCCCCGGTACAATACCGATATGACCCCGAAACTTTCCGGTGTCCGTTTGACAACTTCCCATATATAAATCTTTACCTCCGGACTATTCCGAAACTCCTCGTGACGTCCGGGATCTCATCCGGGACTCCGAACAACATTTGGTAATCACATACAAGTCTTCCTAATAACCCTTAGTGTCACCGAACCTTAAGTGTAGACCCTACGGGTTCGGAGACATGCGTATGACCGAGACGGCTCTCCGGTCAATAACCAACAGCGGGATCTGGATACCCATGTTGGCTCCTACATACTCCTCGATGATTTCATCGGATGAACCACGATGTCGAGGATTCAAGCAACCCCGTATATTATTCCCTTTGTCAGACGGTATGTTACTTGCCCGAGATTCGATCGTCGGTATCCCAATACCTCGTTCAATCTCGTTCTGCGGCAAGTCACTTTACTGCATCAGAATGCATGATCCCGTGACCGGACACTTGGTCACTTTGAGCTACCGAGTGGGCCCGGTGATACCTCTCCGTAACACGGAGTGACAAATCCAGCCTCGATCCGTGTCAACCCAGCAGACACTTTCGGAGATACCGTAGTGCACCTTTATAGTCACCCAGTTACATTGTGACGTATGGCACACCCAAAGCACTCCTACAGTATCCGGGAGTTACACGATCTCATGGTCTAAGGAAGAGATACTTGACATTGGAAAAGCTCTAGCAAAACGAACTACACGATCTTGTGCTATGCTTAGGATTGGGTCTTGTCCATCACATCATTCTCCTAATGATGTGATCCCGTTATCAATGACATCCAATGTCCATAGTCAGGAAACCAAGACTATCTATTGATCAACGAGCTAGTCAACTAGAGGCTCACTAGGGACATATTGTGGTCTATGTATTCACACATGTATTACGATTTCCGGATAATACAATTATAGCATGAATAAAAGAAAATTATCATGAACAAGGAAATATAATAATAATCCTTTTATTATTGCCTCTAGGGCATATTTCCAACAGTCTCCCACTTGCACTAGAGTCAATAATCTAGTTACATTGTGATGAATCGAACACCCATAGAGTTCTCGTGTTGATCATGTTTTGCTCAAGGAAGAGGTTTAGTCAACGGATCTGCGACATTCAGATCCGTATGCACTTTGCAAATTTCTATGTCTCCATCTTGAACATTTTCACGGATGGAGTTGAAGCGAAGCTTGATGTGCTGGTCTTCTTGTGAAACCTGGGCTCCTTGGCAAGTGCAATAGCTCCGGTGTTGTCACGTAAGAGTTTGATCGGCCCCGACGCATTGGGTATGACTCCTAGGTTGGTGATGAACTCCTTCACCCATATTGCTTCATGTGCTGCCTCCGAGGCTGCCATGTACTCCGCTTCACATGTAGATCCCGCCACGATGCTCGCTTGCAGCTGCATCTACCATCGCTTCCACCATTCAACATATACATGTATCCGGTTTGTGACTTAGAGTCATCCAGATCTGTGTCGAAGCTAAGCGTCGACGTAACCCTTTACTGACGAGCTCTTCGTCACCTCCATAAACGAGAAACATGTCCTTTGTCCTTTTCAGTACTTCAGATATTCTTGATCATTGTCCAGTTGTTCCTTGCGGGATTACTTTGGTACCTTCCTACCAAACTTACGGCAAGGTTTACATCAGGTCTTGTACACAGCATGGCATACATAATAGATCCTATGGCCGAGGCATAGGGGATGACGCTCATCTCTTCTTTATCTTTTGCCGTGGTCGGGCATTGAGCCGAGCTCAATCTCACACCTTGCAATACAGGCAAGAACCCTTTCTTGGACTGATCCATTTTGAACTTCTTCAAAATCTTATCAAGGTATGTGCTTTGTGAAAGACCTATGAGGCGTCTCGATCTATCTCTATAGATCTTGATGCCTAATATATAAGCAGCTTCTCCAAGGTCCTTCATTGAAAAACTTTTATTCAAGTAGGCATTAATGCTGTCCAAGAGTTCTATATCATTTCCCATCAAAAGTATGTCATCTACATATAATATGAGAAATGCTACAGAGCTCCCACTCACTTTCTTGTAAACGCAGGCTTCTCCATAAGTCTGCATAAACCCAAACGCTTTGATCATCTCATCAAAGCGAATGTTCCAACTCCGAGATGCTTGCACCAGCCCATAAATGGATCGCTGGAGCTTGCATACTTTGTTAGCATTCTTAGGATCGACAAAACCTTCCGGCTGCATCATATACAGCTCTTTCTTAATGTAACCGTTAAGGAACGCTGTTTTGACGTCCATCTGCCATATCTCATAATCATAGTATGCGGCAATTGCTAACATGATTCAGACGGACTTAAGCTTCGCTACAGGAGAGAAAGTCTCATCGTAGTCAATCCCTTGAACTTGCCGATAACCCTTAGCGCCAAGTCGAGCTTTATAGATGGTGACATTACCATCCGCGTCCGTCTCCTTCTTAAAGATCCATTTGTTTTTTATCGCTCGCCGATCATCGGGCAAGTCTGTCAAAGTCCATACTTTTTTTTCATACATGGATCCTATCTCGGATTGCATGGCTTCAAGCCATTTGTTGGAATCCAGGCCCGCCATCGCTTCTTCATACTTCGAAGGTTCACCGTTGTCTAACAATATGATTTCCAGGACAGGGTTGCCATACCACTGGTGTGGAACGTGTCCTTGTGGACCTACGAAGTTCAGTAGCAACTTGATCCGAAGTACCTTGAAGATCATCATTAATTTCCTCTATAGTAGGTGTAGGCACCACAGGAACATTTTCCTGAACTGCACTACTTTCCGGTTCAAGAGCTAGTACTTCATCGAGTTCTACTTTCCTCCCACTTACTCCTTTCGAGAGAAACTCTTTTTCCAGCAAGGATCCGTTCTTGGCAACAAAGATCTTGCCTTCGGATCTAAGGTAGAAGGTATACCCAATGGTTTCCTTAGGGTATCCTATGAAGACGCATTTTTCTGAGTTGGGTTCGAGCTTTTCAGGTTGAAGTTTCTTGACATAAGCATCGCATCCCCAAACTTTTAGAAACGACATCTTAGGTTTCTTTCCAAACCATAATTCATACGGTGTTGTCTCAACGGATTTAGACGGTGCCCTATTTAAAGTGAATGTAGCTGTCTCTAGTGCGTATCCCCAAAATGATAGCGGTAAATCGGTAAGAGACATCATAGATCACACCATATCCAATAGAGTGCGATTACGACGTTCGGACACACCGCTTACCGAGGTGTTCCAGCGGCGTGAGTTGTGAAACGATTCCACATTTCCTTAAGTGTGTACCAAATTCGTGACTTAAATATTCTCCTCCACGATCTGATCAGAAGAACTTTATTTTTCGGTCACGTTGATTCTCTACCTCATTCTGAAATTCCTTGAACTTTTCAAAGGTCTCAGACTTGTGTTTCATCAAGTAGACATACCCATATCTACTTAAGTCGTCTGTGAGAGTGAGAACATAACGATATCCTCCGCGAGCCTCAACGCTCATTGGACTGCACACATCGGTATGTATGATTTCCAATAAGTTGGTTGCTCGCTCCATTGTTCCGGAGAACGGAGTCTTCGTCATTTTGCCCATGAGGCATGGTTCGCATGTGTCAAATGATTCATAATCGAGAGGCTCTAAAAGTCCATCAGAATGGAGCTTCTTCATGCGCTTGACACCAATGTGACCAAGGTGGCAGTGCCACAAGTATGTGGGACTATCGTTATCAACTTTACATCTTTTGGTATTCACACTATGAATATGTGTAATATTACGCTCGAGATTCATTAAGAATAAACCATTGACCATCGGAGCATGACCATAAAACATATCTCTCATATGAATAGAACAACCATTATTCTCGGATTTAAATGAGTAGCCATCTCGCATTAAACGAGATCCTGATACAATGTTCATGCTCAAACTTGGCACTAAATAACAGTTATTGAGGTTCAAAACTAATCCCGTAGGTAAATGTAGAGGTAGCGTCAGACGGCGATCACATCAACCTTGGAACCATTCCCGACGCGCATCGTCACCTCGCCCTTCGCCAGCCTCCGTTTATTCCGCAGCTCCTGGCTGTGAGTTACAAATATGAGCAACGGCACCGGTATCAAATACCCAGGAGTTACTACGAGTACTGGTAAGGTGCACATAAATTACATGTATATCAAATATACCTTTAGTGTTGCCGACCTTCTTGTCCGCTAAGTATTTGGGGAAGTTCCACTTCCAGTGGCCCTTCCCTTTGCAATAAAAGCACTCTGTCTCAGGCTTGGGTCCATTCTTTGACTTCTTCCCGGCAACTTGCTTAAGGCACGGCAACATCTTTGCCGTCCTTCTTGAAGTTCTTCTTACCCTTGCCCTTTTTGAACTTAGTGGTTTATTGACCATCAACACTTGATGTTCTTTCTTGATTTCAACCTCTCACGACTTCAAGCATTGAGAATACTTCAGAATGGTCTTCACCATCCTCGCATATTGTAGTTCAACACAAAGCTCTTGTAGCTTGGTGGGAGCGATCAAGGATTCTGTCAATGACCGCCTCGTCCGGGAGGTTAATGTCCAGTGGGACAAAGCGGTTGTACAACCCAGACATTTTGAGTATGTGTTCACCGACGTAACTATTTTCCTCCATCTTACAACTATAGAACTTGTCGGAGACTTCATATCTCTCGACCGGGCATGAGCTTGGAAAACCATTTTCAGCTCCTCGAACATCTCATATGCTCAGGTTGCTCAAAACGCTTTTGGAGCCCGGTTCTAAGCTGTAAAGCATGCCGCACTGAACGAGGGAGTAATCATCAGCACGAGACTGCCAAGCATTCATAATGTCTTGGTTCTCTGGGAGGGTGCATCACCTAGCGGTGCTTCTAGGACATATTGTTTCTCGGCTGCTATGAGGATGATCCTCAGGTTCCGGACCCAGTCCGAATAGTTGCTGCCATCATCTTTCAGCTTGGTTTTCTCTAGGAACGCGTTGAAGTTCATGGTGACATGAGCGTTGGCCATTTGATCTACAAGACATTTTTGCAAAGTTTTTAGACTAATGTTCATGATAATTAAGTTCATCTAATCAAATTATTTAATGAACTCCCACTCAGATTTGACATCCCTCTAGTCATCTAAGTGTTACATGATCCGAGTCGACTAGGCCGTGTCCGATCATCACGTGAGACGGACTAGTCATCGTCGGTGAACATCTCCATGTTGATCGTATCTTCCATGAGACTCATGTTCACCTTTCGGTCTCTTGTGTTCCGAGGACATGTCTGTACATGCTAGGCTCGTCAAGTTAACCCTAAGTGTTTATGCATGTGTAAAACTGTCTTACACCCGTTGTATGTGAACGTAAGGATCTATCACACCCGATCATCACGTGGTGCTTCGAAACGACGAACTTTAGAAACGGTGCACAGTTAGGGGGAACACTTTCTTGAAATTATTCTAAGGGATCATCTTATTTACTACCGTCGTTCTAAGTAAACAAGATGCATAAACATAAAACATCACATGCAATTATATAAAGTAGTGACATGATATGGCCAATATCATATAGCTCCTTTGATCTTCATCTTCGGGGCTCCATGATCATCTTGTCACCGGCATGACACCATGATCTCCATCATCATGATCTCCATCATCGTGTCTCCATGAAGTTGCTCGCCAACTATTACTTCTACTACTATGGCTAACACGTTTAGCAATAAAGTAAAGTAATTTACATGGCGTTGAATCAATGACGCGTAGGTCATACAATAATTAAGACAACTCCTATGGCTCCTGCCGGTTGTCATACTCATCGACATGCAAGTCGTGATTCCTATTACAAGAACATGATCTCATACATCACAATATATCATTCATCATTCATCACAACTTCTGGCCATATCACATCACATGACAATTGCTGCAAAAACAAGTTAGACGTCCTCTAATTGTTGTTGCATCTTTTACGTGGCTGCAATTGGGTTCTAGCAAGAATGTTTTCTTACCTACGAATAACCACAACGTGATTTTGTCAACTTCTATTTACCCTTCATAAGGACCCTTTTCATCTAATCCGCTCCAACTAAAGTAGGATAGACAGACACCCGCTAGCCACCTTATGCAACTAGTGCATGTCAGTCGGTGGAACCTGTCTCACGTAAGCGTACGTGTAAGGTCGGTCCGGGCCGCTTCATCCCACAATACCGCTGAAGCAAGAAAAGACTAGTAGCGGCAAGCAAGTTGACAAGATCTACGCCCACAACAAAATTGTGTTCTACTCGTGCAATAGAGAACTACGCATAGACCTAGCTCATGATGCCACTGTTGGGGAACGTTGCAGAAAATAAATAAAATTCCTACGGTTTCACCAAGATCCATCTATGAGTTCATCTAAGCAACGAGTCATGGGAGAGAGATTGCATCTACATACCACTTGTAGATCGCGTGCGGAAGCGTTCAAGGGAACGGGGATGATGGATTCGTACTCGCCGTGATTCAAATCACCGATGACCAAGTGCCGGACGGACAGCACCTCCGCATTCAACACACGTACCGAACGGACGACGTCTACTCCTTCTTGATCCAGCAAGGGGGAAGGAGAGGTTGAGGAAGAAGGCTCCAACAGCAGCACGACGGCGTGGTGGTGATGGAGTGACAGTTCTCGAGCAGGGCTTCGCCAAGCACACGCGGAGGAGGAGAGGTGTTGGGGAGGGGAGGGGCTGCGCCTTGGAGGTGTGTTGCAGCCCTCCCCTCACCCCTCTATTTATAGGGAAGGGAAAGGGGGCCGGCCCCTCTAGATGAGATCTAGAGGGGCGGCGCAGGAGGGGCTTGCCCCCAAGCAAAGGGGGGCGCCCACCACGGTTCCCCCAACCCTAGGCGCATGGGCCCAAGGGGCGCCCAGCCCTCCAGGACTGGTTCCCTGCCCTCAGGCCCATGAGGCCCTCCGAGAGGGGTGGCCCCTCCCGGTGGACCCCCGGAACCTCTCCGGTGGACCCGGTACAATACCGATATGACCATGAAACTTTCCGGTGTCCGTTTGACAACTTCCCATATATAAATCTTTACCTCCGGACTATTCCGGAACTCCTCGTGACGTCCGGGATCTCATCCGGGACTCCGAACAACATTCGATAATCACATACAAGTCTTCTAACCCTAGCGTCACCAAACCTTAAGTGTGTAGACCCTACGGGTTCGGGATACATGCAGACATGAACGAGACGGCTCTCCGGTCAATAACCAACAGCGGGATCTGGATACCCATGTTGGCTCCTACATACTCCTCGATGATTTCATCGGATGAACCACGATGTCGAGGATTCAAGCAACCCCGTATATTATTCCCTTTGTCGACGGTATGTTACTTGCCCGAGATTCGATCGTCGGTATCCCAATACCTCGTTCAATCTCGTTACCGCAAGTCACTTTACTCAGACCGTAATGCATGATCCCGTGACCAGACACTTGGTCACTTTGAGCTCATTATGATGATGCACTACCGAGTGGGCCCAGTGATACCTCTCCGTAACACGGAGTGACAAATCCCAGTCTCGATCCGTCTCAACCCAACAGACACTTTCGGAGATACCTGTAGTGCACGTTTATAGTCACCCAGTTACGTTGTGACATTTGGTACACCCAAAGCACTCCTACGGTATCCGGGAGTTACACGATCTCATGGTCTAAGGAAGAGATACTTGACATTGGAAAAGCTCTAGCAAAACGAACTACACGATCTTGTGCTATGCTTAGGATTGGGTCTTGTCCATCACATCATTCTCCTAATGATGTGATCCCGTTATCAATGACATCCAATGTCCATCGTCAGGAAACCAAGACTATCTATTGATCAACGAGCTAGTCAACTAGAGGCTCACTAGGGACATATTGTGGTCTATGTATTCACACGTGTATTACGATTTCCGGATAATACAATTATAGCATGAATAAAAGACAATTATCATGAACAAGGAAATATAATAATAATCCTTTTATTATTTCCTCTAGGGCATATTTCCAACATAATTAGCGGTCGTCAATGCTTCTCGTACTGCTCCTTGGTATGCTGATTATGCTAATTACATTGTTGCTAAATATATACCGCCTAGTTTCACATACCAGCAAAAGAAAAAGTTCTTTTATGATTTAAGACATTACTTCTGGGATGATCCACATCTGTATAAAGAAGGAGTAGATGGTATTATTAGACGTTGTGTGCCTGAGCATGAACAGGAACAAATCCTACGCAAGTGTCACTCTGAATCCTATGGAGGACACCACGCTGGAGATAGAACTGCACACAAGGTACTACAATCTGGTTTTTATTGGCCTACTCTTTTCAAAGATGCTCGTAAATTTGTCGTATCTTGTGATGAATGTCAAAGAATAGGCAACATTAGTAGACGTCAAGAAATGCCTATGAATTATTCTCTTGTTATTGAACAGTTTGATGTTTGGGGCTTTGATTATATGGGACCTTTTCCTGCCTCTAATGGTTATACATATAGTATTTTAGTTGCTGTTGATTACGTTATTAAGTGGGTAGAAGCTATTCCAACTAGTAGTGCTGATCATAACACTTCTATTAAAATGCTTAAAGAAGTTATTTTTCCGAGGTTTGGAGTCCCTAGATATCTTATGACCGATGGTGGTTCACACTTTATTCATGGTGCTTTCCGTAAGATGCTCGCTAAGTATGATGTCAATCATAGAATCGCATCTCCTTATCACCCACAGTCTAGTGGTCAAGTAGAGTTGAGCAATAGAGAGCTAAAATTAATTTTGCAAAAGACTGTGAATAGATCTAGAAAGAATTGGTCCAAAAAACTTGATCATGCATTATGGGCCTATAGAACTGCATATAAAAATCCTATGGGTATGTCTCCATATAAGATGGTTTATGGAAAAGCATGTCATTTACCTCTTGAACTTGAACATAAAGCATATTGGGCTATTAAAGAGCTCAATTATGACTCCAAACTTGCCGGTGAGAAGAGGTTATTTGATATTAGCTCACTTGATGAATGGAGAACCCAAGCATATGAGAATGCCAAGCTTTTCAAAGAAAAAGTCAAACACTGGCATGATAAGAGGATCTGAAGCGTGAGTTTAACGTAGGAGATTATGTGTTATTGTTCAACTCTCGTTTAAGATTTTTGCAGGAAAACTTCTCTCAAAATGGGAAGGTCCCTACGTTATCGAGGAGGTCTATTGTTCTGGTGCTATAAAAATCAACAACTTCGAGGGCACAAATCCGAGGGTGGTAAACGGTCAAAGAATTAAACATTATATTTCAGGTAATCCTATCAATGTTGAAACTAATATTATTGAAACCATAACTCCTGAGGAATACATAAGAGACACATTCCAGAACGTTCCAGACTCCGAAAAGGCATAGGTACGTGGTACGGTAAGTAAACCGACTCCAAAACAACTCTAATGGCAATTTTTATCAGTTTTGGATTATTTAAATATTTTAGGAAGAAAGAAGTAGACCGAAAGGGGCACGAGGCTCCCACGAGAGAGGAGGGCGCGCCCCCCTGTCTCGTGGGCACCTCGTGTACCTGCCGGACTCCGTTTTCTTGTATGTTACGTATTTTGGTCGGTAAAAATTCATTATATATACTCCCGAAGGTTTTGACCACCGTATCACGCAAATATCCTCTGTTTTCGTTTGAGCTGTTTCGCTTCAGATCTAGAGCATCATGTCGTCTCCAAGCGCTCCCAAGGACAAGTTTTTCGAGAGGGTCATTAACCCCTATCTTATGGAGGTGCTGCATCACCCTCAAACCATTGAGATGCGTGAGGCGGTGTTGCACATCCACGATGTGGAGGGACCAAGGCGTACCGGGAGCGTGGAGACAAAGCTCGAAGCTATGGAGGAAGAAGTTTTCAAGTGTCAAGGGATGGTGGAGCGTGGACTCAACGCCAACCAGATGATGATCACGGAGTTCACCAACTACCATAAGCTGGATGCCAAAGTCATTGGGGAGACCATCTTCAAGCTTCAAGAGAAAATCGAGCACCTCCAAGCCCAGATTTATGACCTGCAAAACCAGAACTGTGAGTATGAATATAGATTCAAAAGGATGAGTTTGGCTGCAGATTTAAGGATCCCGGAGACTCGATCATCCTTTTATGATGGAGAGCCTATGCCTTGGAAGACGGACGACAAGCCTGCATCATCAACAACTCCTACTTCACCACCCCCGAGGAAATAATCACATGAGTATGGGCACTCCCCTTGGCAACTGCCAAGCTTGGGGGAGGTGCCCCAGTATCGTATCACCATCACACTCCTATCTTTACCGCTTTATTTAGTTCGATCCCTTTAGTAGTATCTTGATCTATTAGTTTGAAGTTTTGATATCAAGTAGTTTTGAGTTTTGCTTTGCGATGTCTTTATGTAATCGAGTCCGTGTGCTATCTATAACAAAGATTAGTGTTGAGTCAAGGGCTTTGCTATGTTGCTATGATCTTGAGAAAGTAGAAAGAACAAAAGAGTTCATATTGATCTTATGGGTAGTGATAACTTCACGCATAGAAAGTATGAGGCATAAAAATTGTTGAGAGTTGATGAACGTAGCCTTGGTCATCGTTGCAATTAATAGGAAGTGATAAGGAAAGAGGGTTCACGATAAATATATTATCTTGGACATCTTTTATGATTGTGAAGCACTCATTAAGTATGACATGCTAAAATAGTTGACGTTGGACAAGGAAGACAACGTAATGGTTTATGTTTTCGACATCTCGCTTAAAGTATATTGTCATTGAACTTCCAAACATGTTGAGCTTGCCTTTCCCCCTCATGCTAGCCAAATTCCTTGCACCAAGTAGAAATACTACTTGTGCCTCCAAATATCCTTAAACCCAGTTTTGCCATGAGAGTCCACCATACCTACCTATGGATTGAGTAAGATCCTTCAAGTAAGTTGTCATCGGTGCAAGCAATAAAAATTGGTCTATAAATATGTATGACTTATTAGTGCAGAGAAAATAAGCTTTGTACGAACTTGTTGTGGAAGTAATAAAAGCGACGAATTGCATAATAAAGGTCCACATACAAGGGGCAATATAAAGTGACGTTCTTTTGCACTAAGATTTTGTACATCAACCCTAAATGCGCATGAAAACCTCTGCTTCCCTCCGCGAAGGGCCTATCTTTTACTTTATGTTTTACTTTATGCTTGAGTCAAGGTGATCCTGACCTTTCCCTTTTTCAATTTATCCTTTGGCAAGCTCTTTGTGTTTGAAATATCATGATACATATATCCAATTGGATGTAAGTTGGCATAGGCTATTATTGTTGACATCACCTAAAGGTGAATACATTGGGAGGCAACACAATAAGCCCCTATCTTTCTCAAAGGTCCCATTTGAAACTCTATAACCACAAGTATTGCGTGAGTGTTAACGATCATAGGGGACTACGAGATAATTGAGTATGTGAGCTTGCTGAAAAGCTCTATTATTGACTCTTTCTGATGTTACGATAAATTGCAAGTGCTTCAATGACTGAGATTATAGTTTGTTGGTTCTCAATGAAGTTTTTGAACCATACTTGACATTGTGAATTGTTTATTACTTGAACATAGGAAATCATATGACAAAATCTATATATGTTGCTGTTATTAGAATGATCATGATGCCTTCATGTTCGTATTTTATTTTTATCGACACCTCTATCTCTAAACATGTGGACATATTTTTCGATTTCGGCTTCCGCTTGAGGACAAGCGAGGTCTAAGCTTGGGGGAGTTGATACGTCCATTTTGCATCATGCTTTTATATCAATATTTATTGCATTATGGGCTGTTATTACACATTATATCTCAATACTTATGGCTATTCTCTCTTATTTTACAAGGTTTACCATGAAGAGGGGGAATGCCGGCAGCTGGAATTCTAACTGGAAAAGGAGCAAACGTTGGAAACCTATTCTGCACAACTCCAAAAGACCTGAGACTCCACGAAACAAATTTTTGGATTTAATAAGGATTTATTGGCAAAATAAATAGGCCAGGGGCCCACACCACATCCCAGAGACAGGCGCTTCTAGGGCGCTGCCCCTATCTCCTGGGCCCCCCTGATGGGCCTCTGGCGTCCATCTTCTCGCTATATCATCACTTTCCCTCCGGAAAAAATCATGGGCAAGCTTACGGGCGAAACTCCGCCGCCACGAGGCGGAACCTTGGCGGAATCAATCTAGGGCTCTGGCGGAGCTGTTCTGCCGGGGACACTTCCCTCCGGGAGGGGGAAATCATCACCAACGTCATCACCAACTATCCTCTCGTCGGGAGGGGGTCAATCGCCATCAACATCTTCACCAGCACCATCTCCTCTCAAAACCCTAGTTCATCTCTTGTATCCAATCTTGTATCAATACCACAAATTGGTACCTGTGGGTTGCTAGTAGTGTTGATTACTCCTTGTAGTTGATGCTATTTGGTTTACTTGGTGGAAGATCATATGGTCAGATCCTTTATGCATATTATTACTCCTCTGGTTATGAACATGAATATGCTTTGTGAGTAGTTACGTTTGTTCCTGAGGACATGGGTGAAGTCTTGCTATTAGTAGTCATGTGAATTTGGTATTCCTTCGATATTTTGATGAGATGTATGTTGTCTTTCCTCTAGTGGTGTTATGTGAACGTCGACTATATGACACTTCACCAGTATTTGGGCCTTGAGGAAGGCATAGGGAAGTAATAAGTAGATGATGGGTTGCTAGAGTGACAGAAGCTTAAACCCTAGTTTATGCGTTGCTTCGTTAGGGGTTGATATGGACCCATATGTTTAATGTTGTGGTTAGGTTTACCTTAATAATCCTTTTTGTAGTTGCGGATGCTTGCAATAGGGGTTAATCATAAGTGGGATTCTTGTCCAGGTTAGGGCAGTACCCAAGTGCCGATCCACTCACATATCAAATTATCAAAGTACCGAACAAGAATCTTACGAACGTGATGAAAACTAGCTTGACGATAATACCCAATGTGTCCTCGGGAGCTCCTTCTTCATTATTAGAAATTGTCCAGGCTTATCCTTTGCTACATAAAGGATTGGGCCACCTTGTTGCACTTTATCTACTTTATTTACTTTTTGCTCGTTACTATTTATCGTATCACAAAACTATCTATCACCTACTATTTCAGTGCTTGTAGAGAAAACCTTACTGAAAACCTCTTATCATTTCCTTCTTCTCCTCGTTGGGTTCGACACTCTTACTTATCGAAAGGACTATGATAGATTCCCTATACTTGTGGGTCATCACTAAGCTGAAAGAAAAGTCTTTGAATGCTAGAATGAAATATGACCCTGCTTTTGCTATTTCACCTATCTGTATTTCTGATAAGGATTATGATTTACGTATGGATTAAAGTTAATTACTTTGGTTGAATCTGATCCTTTTTATGGCTATGAATCTGAAACTGTTGTGGCACATCTTACTAAATTGAATGATATAGCCACCCTATTTACTCATGAGGAAAAGATTCGTTATTACTATATCCTTAAGTAATTTCCATTCTCATTAAAGGGTGATGCTAAGATATGGTTTAATTCTCTTGCTCTTGGTTGTGTGTGTAGTCCCCAAGATATGATTTATTACTTCTCTGCTAAATATTTCCCTACTCATAAGAAACAAGCTGCCTTTTGGGAAATATATAATTTTGTGCAAATTGAAGAAGAGAGTTTCCCACAATCTTGGGGGAGGATTCTCCAATTACTTAATGATTTGCCTGATCATCCTCTCAAGAAAAATGAAATACTTGATATCTTTTATAATGAACTAACCGATGCTTCCAAAAACCACCTGGATAGTTGTGTTGGTTGTGTTTTCAGGGAAAGAACTGTTGAGCAAGTTGAATTGCTATTAAATAATATCTTGAGTAATCATAATGATTGGACACTTCCTGAACCAACTCATACGCCAACTCCGAAGAAAAGGGGTATCATATTCCTCAATCCTGAAGATATGCAAGAGGCAAAGAAATCTATGAAACAAAAAAGTATTAAAGCTGAGATGTTACCAATTTACCACCTATTGAACAAATACATGGTCTTGATAACCATACACAGGTAGTAAAGGTAAATTCTCTCTATAGATTTGATGAAGGTGATATCCCTCGCTATAAGTCTGCTAGCCAATGCTTGGATGAGTTTGATAATTTTATTGTTAAACAAGAAAACTTCAATGCTTATGTTGGTAGACAATTGAAACGTAATGCTTATATGATTGAACACTTGAGTGATTATATGTCTAGAGTTAAAGGTGACCTTAAACTTATTAGTAAACATGCATCCATGGTTACCACTCAAGTAGAACAAGTGCTTAAAGCACAAGATGATTTGCTCAATGAATTAAATAATAAGAAAAATGATAATGTTGTTAGAGTTATGACTAGAGGTGGTAGAATGACTCTGGAACCTTTGTATCCTAAGGGCCATTCTAAGAGAGTTGAGCAAGATTCTCAAAGAACTAATCTTGATGCACCTAGTCCTTCTAAGAAAATGAAAAAGAAAAATGATAGGACTTTGCATGCTTCTAGTGATCCGGTTATAGACACACCTGAGAATCCCAATGATATTTCTATTTCTGATGCTGAAACACAATCTGGTAATGAACATGAACCTAGTGATAATGTTAATGATGATGTTCATGTTGATGCTCAACCTAGTAATAATAATGATGTAGAGATTGAACCTGTTGTTGATCTTGATAACCCACAATCAAAGAATCAATGTTATGATAAGAGAGACTTTGTTGCTAGGAAGCACGGTAAAGAAAGAGAACCATGGGTTCAGAAACCCATGCCTTTTCCTCCTAAGCCATCCAAGAAAAAAGATGATGAGGATTTTGAGCGCTTTGCTGAAATGATCAGACCTATCTTTTATGTATGCGTTGATCGATATGCTTAAAATGAACCCTTATGCTAAGTACATGAAAGATATTGTTACAAATAAAAGAAAGATACCGGAAGCTGAAATTTCCACCATGCTTGCTAATTATACCTTTAATGGTGGAGTAGCAAAGAAATTAGGAGATCCAGGAGTACCAACTATACCATGCTCCATTAAAAGAAACTATATTAAAACTGCTATATGTGATCTTGACTGTTATATGTGATCTTGACTGTCGGTCTTAGTGTTATGCCTCTCTCTTTATATCGTAGACTTGATTTGAATAAGTTGACACCTACTGAAATCTCTTTGCAAATGGCCGATAAATCAACTGCTATACCTGTCGGTGTTTGTGAGGATGTGTCTGTTGTGGTTGAAAATGTTACTATTTTAACGGACTTTGTTATTCTTGATATTCCCGAGGACGATAGTATGATGTTATTGATTGCAACAAAGGCAATGTCACTTTTCATGTTAATGGTAATGAGCATACGGTACACTTTCCGAGGAAACAACCTCAAGTCCATAGTATCAATTATATTGGAAAAATTTCAACTATTACTATTGGAGGTTTTGAATTTCCTCTTCCTACTGTCAAAAGAAATATGATATTCTTATTGTTGGGGACGTGCATATTCCCGTTGAGGTAACTAGTGTTATTCGAAAATTCTCTGGTTTCATGTTATTCGGAAGAAGTTTGTTAACAAGACTGGATCAACCTTGTTAGTGGATTCTTTTTTATGAGCATGAGATGGATGAAGTTAGAAAGCACAACTCTCTATACCCTCCTTTTACTTTCTGTTATTTAGTTTAAATAAAGAAAAATAGTACTACTCTTTGTTTTCTGAATTATCCTTGCAATAAAAAATACCCCGAAAATAAAAGTTCTCCAAATGCCCAGAAAATGAAGTATGAATTTTTGTAGAATATTTAAGAATTTCTGACACTGAGAACACACCGGGGGGGGGGCACCTTTTGGCCACAAGGGCACAGGGCGCGCCCACCCCCTGGGGCGCGCCCCTACCTCGTGGCCCCCACATGGACCCCCTCCACTTATTCCAGCACCCACTCACTTTGTCTTCCTCCCGAAAAATCCTCCCATTCATCAGACCCGTGTTCTAGCTCATCTTGCTGCCATTTTCGATCTCCTTGCTCAAAGCTCCGTTCACAAAACTGTTTTGGGCGATTGTTCTTCGATATGTGACTCCTCTAATGGTCCAATTAGTTTTTGTTCTACTGCTTTATTTATTGCAAATTTTTGCTGTTGAGATGACACTGTTCTTGAGCTTGCATGTCAAATTTATATGGTCCAAAGTAGTTTTAATGCATGATATAGCCTCTAGGCACTTGTGGGAGTAGTTGCTATCAATCTTGTTGAGTTTGGTTCACTTTTATTTTGAGTCAATAAAATTTCAGAAAATTTTCAGAGAAAGGAAAATGCATAGGAAATGTACCAAGGTGGTTCCTCAAGGAAGCAAGGACCAAGGCTCACGATACATGAGCCAGACGATGAACCACCAAGGGAAGCTCAAGTGTGGCCTTGTGAATGACCGTGAGAAGAGTTTATGGTCCAAGCCGGTTTCAAGGATGAATTTGACGCGTATGTGCGTAATGCTGGTCTTGAGGACTTCGTGTCAAATAAGTGCCTGATAACCCATAAGTATAGGGGATCGCAACAGTTTTCGAGGGTAGAGTATTCAACCCAAATTTATTGATTCGACACAAGGGGAGCCAAAGAATATTCTCAAGTATTAGCAGCTGAGTTGTCAATTCAACCACACCTGCAAACTTAGTATCTGCAGCAAAGTAATATGATAGTGGTGGTAACGGTAACAAAAGCAAAGACAGTAAAAGTAATGTGTTTGGTGTTTTGTAGTAATTGTAACAGCAGCAATGAAAAAGTAAATAAGCGTAAACCAGTATATGGAGAACTCGTAGGCACCGGATTAGCGATGGATAATTATGCCGGATGTGGTTCATCATGTAGCGGTCATAACATAGGGTGACACAGAACTAGCTCCAGTTCATCAATGTAATGTAGGCATGTATTCCGCATATAGTCATACGTGCTTATGGAAAAGAACTTGCATGACATCTTTTGTCCTACCCTCCCGTGGCAGCGGGTCCTATTGGAAACTAAGGGATATTAAGGCCTCTTTTAATAGAGAACCGGAACAAAGCATTAGCACATAGTGAATACATGAACTCCTCAAACTATGGTCATCACCGGGAGGGGTCCCGATTATTGTCACTTCGGGGTTGCCGGATCATAACACATAGTAGGTGACTATAGACTTGCAAGATAGGATCTAGAACACACATATATTCATGAAAACATAATAGGTTCAGATCTGAAATCATGGCACTCGGGCCCTAGTGACAAGCATTAAGGATAGCAAAGTCATAGCAACATCAATCTCAGAACATAATGGATACTAGGGACCAAACCCTAACAAAACTAACTCGATTACATGATAAATCTCATCCAACCCATCACCGTCCATCAAGCCTACGATGCAATTACTCACGCACGGCGGTGAGCATCATGAAATTGGTGATGGAGGATGGTTGATGATGACGGCGGCGACGAATCCCCCTCTCCGGAGCCCCGAACGGACTCCAGATCAGCCCTCCCGAGAGAGATTAGGGCTTGGCGGCGGCTCCGTATCGTAAAACGCGATGATTTCTTCTCTCTGATTTTTTCTCCCCGAAAGCCAATATATGGAGTTGGAGTTGGCGTCGGAGGGCCACCAGGGGGCCCACGAGGTAGGGGGGCGCGCCCAGAGGGGGGGGGCGCCCCCACCCTCGTGAGCAGGGTGTGGGCCCCCTGGTCTTCATCTTTTGCGAGGATTTTTCTTTATTTTTCTAAGGTGTTCCGTGGAGTTTTAGGACATTCCGAGAATTTTTATTTTCTGCACAAAAAACAACACCATGGCAGTTCTGCTGAAAACAGCGTTAGTCCGGGTTAGTTCCATTGAAATCATACAAGTTAGAGTCCAAAACAAGGGCAAAAGTGTTTGGAAAAGTAGATACGACGGGGACGTATCAACTCCCCCAAGCTTAAACCCTTGCTAGTCCTCAAGCAATTCAGTTGACAAACTGAAAGAGAAAAAGAAAAACTTTTACAAACTCTGTTTGCTCTTGTTGTTGTAAACATGAAAAGCCAGTATTCAAGTCTCAGCAATTATTATGAACTAACCATATTCACAATGACACGTAGGTCTCACAATTACTCATATCAATAGCATAATTAGCTAGCGAGCCATAATAATGAAACTCGGGTGACAACACTTTCTCAAAATAATCATAACATGATATAACAAAATGGTATCTCGCTAGCCCTTTCTGAGACTGCAAAACATAAATGCAGAGCACCTTTAAAGATCAAGGACTGACTAAACATTGTAATTCATGGTAAAGAGATCCAGTCAAGTCATACCCAATATAAACCAATAGTAATGAATGCAAACGACGATTGTGCTCTCCATGGTGCTTTTTAATAAGAAGGGTGATGACTCAACATAAAAGTAAATAGATAGGCCCTTCGCAGAGGGAAGCAGGGATTTGTAGAGGTGCCAGAGCTCGGTTTTGAAATAGAGATAAATTATATTTTGAGCGGCATACTTTCATTGTCAACATAACAACTAAAAGACGATGATATCTTCCATGCTAAACAGATTATAGGTAGTTCCCAAACAGAATGGTAAAGTTTATACTCCCCTTCCTCCACAAGCATCAATCCATGGCTTGCTCGAAACAACGAGTGCCTCCAACATTCAACGGGTCCCAAGGGGAGTTTTGTTTGCAGTTATTTTGATTTAGTTTGCACGAAGCATGGGACTGGGCATCCCGAATACCAGCCATTTTCTCGTGAATGAGGAGCGGAGTCCACTCCTCTTGAGAATAACCCGCCTAACCCGGAAGATAAGGGCAGCTCTAGTTAACATATGAGCTATTCGAGCATGCAAAACAGAATGTTTATTTGAAGGTTTAAAGTTTGGCACATACAAATTTACTTGGAACGGCAGGTAAATACAACATATAGGTAGGTATAGTGGACTCATATGGAATAACTTTGGGGTTTAAGGAGTTTGGATGCATAAGCAGTATTCCCGCTTAGTACAGGTGAAGGCTAGCAAAAGACTGGGAAGCGACCAACTGAGAGAGCGACAACAGTCGTAAACATGCATTAAAATTAATTCACACTGAGTACAAGCATGAGTAGGATATAATCCACCATGAACATAAATATCGTGAAGGCTATGTTGATTTGATTCAACTACATGTGTGAACATGTGCCAAGTCGAGTCACTCAATACATTTAAAGGAGGATACCACCTCATGATACCACATCATAATCATTCTAATAGCATGTTGGCACGCAAGGTAAACCATTATAACTCATAGCTAATCAAGCATGGCACAAGCAACTATAATCTCTAAATGTCATTGCAAATATGTTTACTTCATAATAGCTGAATCAAGAACGATGAATCATCATATTTACAAAAACAAGAGAGGTCGAGTTCATACCAGCTTTTCTCTTCCCAATAAGTCCATCATATATCATCATCATTGCCTTTCACTTGCACGACCGAACGGTGTGTATAATAATAAGAGTGCACGTGCATTGGAATAAGCTGGAATCTGCAAGCATTCAACTCAAGAGAGAAGACAAGTAATATGGGCTCTAAGTTTAAATAAACAATCATGCATATAAGAGCCACTAAGCATTTTCAATATGGTCTTCTCGACACCCAAAGAGAGGAAAAGAAATAAAAACTATTTACACGGGAAAGCTCCCAACAAGTAAAAGAAGAACAGGAAATATTTTTGGGTTTTCTTTTTAATTCTACTACAAGCATGAAAAGTAAACTCACTAATTTTTTTTTGGTTTTTCTTAAAGTTTATCAAACACACAAAAGGAAGGCTAGAAAAAGAAATTTAAACTAACATGGATATTACAGTGAAAAAGTATGAGCACCAACATCTAGCAATGAGTGTATGTGAACATAAATGTAATGTCGGTGGGAAATACGTACTCCCCCAAGCTTAGGATTTTGGCCTAAGTTGGTCTATTGCCAGGGATGGCCTAGCGGATATCCGTAGGTGAAGTTGGGGTCATACTGTGACGCAGCGGAAGACTTTGATTGCCACTGGCTGGCAGTCTCCTCTGGATCCCAAGAATAAACAGATAGTCGTGGAGGCTCATCTTGTGGCTCCGGCTCCGGGGCTGGTGCAGGGTTCCGATAGGCTTGAACAGCCGACCACTGTATGATGTGAGGTTCTGCAAACAAGTTAAACAAAGAAGGAGCAGGCAAGGTAATAGTCTCAGGGTGATGTTTATCAAAGTATAATTTATATTTGAGCTCCCCATCGCGACTCTTAACAAGGAAATCATGCTCTATCATACTCTCGTAATCTAAATAAGCGCGGAGCAATGCCGTTTCTTCTTTCTCCTCATGCCTAATAGGCATTTCAAAATGTTCATCAAAGCGTGAAGCATAAATGCCTCCAAAGATGGGGCCCTTAGTACGGTTAAGACTTAACCGTCTAGCAACAATTCCACCCATACTAACAGAGTTATCGCGGTATAAACCGTGGAGCAAAATAATAATATCAGGAATACTAAGGTTCCCACAGTTCCCGCGTCCAATCAAGCAACGAATAGCAAATAGGGCAAAGTAGCGTAAAACAGGATAATGAATGCTAGTGATCCTTGCATCAGAAACCTTCCTTGTTTCTCCCACCGTGATGGTGTTAACAAAAGCTTCTAATTCCTTACGGTGGGGTTTATCTAAGGTGCCCTCAAAGGGTATTCTGCAAACCTCGCAGAATTCTGCTAATGTCATCTCTTTAACAACGTCATATAAATGAAACTCTACTGTTGGAGGTGATTTCTTAGGGAAAAAGTAGAAGTTTTGCACAAAAGTATTTGTGAGTAAGAGATACTGATGACATTGGTCGTGGAGGAAGTTGGTGAGGCCAGCATTATCAATCAATAAATAGAAATCCTCGTGAATCCCAGCTCTCCTCAAGAAGTCATCGGAAGGCCATTCACAAGGCCGGACCTCCGCGGTGCGAGGTAAATTAAATTTGGGCTTCTCCTCTTCTTCCTTTTGTTTTTCCTTAGAGCTTCGGCTCGACGAGCCCCTCAGAAGTCTCTTCATTATTTCTGAAACAATCTGAAATTTTTAGTAACTTCAAATAAAAGTGAATCAACTTCAATAAAATTGATAGCAACAACTCCCACAAGTGCCTAGGGCCTATATAAAGCATTGGAACTACTTGGAACCATATAAATTTGTCATACAAGCTCAAGAACATGGTCACCTATGCAGCACAAATTTGCAAAGAATAAAGCACTAGAACAAAAACTAATTGGACCAATGGAGGAGTCACATACCAAGGAACAATCTCCCCAAACAGTTTTGCGAGAGGTGCTTTGAGCAAGGAGATCGAAAATCACAGCAACGGGGGCTGGAACTCGTGCTTGAGTTGGTTTTTCGTGTTTGTGTGAGGTAGAGGAAGAATATGGGTGCAGGAATGAGTGGAGGAGGGCCACCATGGGCCCACGAGGCAGGGGCACGCCCAGGGGGGTAGGGGCGCCCTCCACCCTCGTGGCCAGGTGGCAGCTCTCGCTGTGGTAATTTTTGCACAGTAAATTCTCAAATATTCCCGAAAAAATCATATTAAATTGGGATGGCATTCTGAGGACTATTATTTTCAGGATATTTTTATATTGCACGGACAAGTCAGGAAACAGACAGAAAATATTATTTTACTTTATTTCTACTAAATAACAGAAAATATAAAGAGGGTACAGAAAGTTGTGCTTCTAGTTTCATCCATCTCGTGATCATCAAAATGAACCCACTAACAAGGTTGATCAAGTCTTGTTAACAAACTCATTCCGAATAATCCTGGAACCGGAGAAATTTCGAATAACACTAAGTTACCTCAACGGGGATATGAAAATCCCCAACAATAAGAATATCATACTTTTTCGTGACAGTAGGGAGAGGAAATTCGAAACCTCCAAATATAATCGATGGAACTATTCCAATAGAGTTGATACTATAAACTTGAGGTTGTTTCCTCAGAAAATGCATCGTGTGCTCATTGCCATTAACATGAAAAGTGACATTGCCTTTGGTGCAATCAATAACGGCCCCTGCAGTATTAAGGAAAGGTCTTCCAAGAATAATAGACATACTATCATCCTCGGGAATATCGAGAATAACAAAGTCCGTTAAAATAGTAACGTTTGCAACTACAACAGGCACATCCTCACAAATACCGACAGGTAGAGCAGTTGATTTATGATCCATTTGCAAAGATATTTCAGTAGGTGTCAACTTATTCAAGTCAAGTCTACGATATAAAGAGAGAGGCATGACACTAACACCGGCTCCAAGATCACATAAAGCAGTTTTAACATAACTTCTTTTAATGGATCATGGTATAGTAGGCACTCCGGGATCTCCAAGTTTCTTTGGTATTCCACCCTTAAAAGTATAATTAGCAAGCATGGTGGAAATTTCAGCTTCAGGTATCTTTCTTTTATTAGTAATAATATCCTTCATATACTTAGCATAAGGATTTGTTTTGAGCACATCAGTTAATCACATACGCAAAAAGATGGGTCTAATCATTTCAGCAAAGCGCCCAAAATCCTCATCATCCTTTTTCTTGGATGGTTTCGGAGGAAAAGGCATGGGTTTCTGAACCCATGGTTCCCTTTCTTTACCATGTTTCCTAGCAACAAAATCTCTTTTATCATAACGTTGATTCTTTGATTGTGGGTTATCAAGATCAACAGCAGGTTCAACTTCTACATCATTATCATTACTAGGTTGAGCATCAACATGAACATTATCATTAACATTATCGCTAGGTTCATGTTCGTCACCTGATTGTGTTTCAGCATCAGAAACAGAGATATCATTTGGATTCTCAGGTGGTTCAGCAATAGGTTCACTAGAAGTTTGCAAGGTCCTATCATTTTTCTTTTTCTTCCTTTTAGAAGAACTAGGTATATCAATATTGTTTCTCTGAGAATCTTGCTCGATTCTCTTAGGGTGGCCTTCAGGATACAAAGGTTCCTGAGCCATTCTACCAGTTCTAGTAGCCACTCTAACAGCATAATCATTTTCTTACTATTCATTTCATCAAGCACTTCTTTCTGAGCTTTAAGTACTTGTTCTACTTGAGTGGTAACCATAGAAGCATGCTTGCTAACAAGTTTAAGTTCACCTCTAATATCAGCCATATAATCACCCAAGCGTTTAATCGTAAAGGTATTCTGTTTTAATTGTCTATCAAAATAAGCATTAAAGTCATCTTTCTTAAACATAAAGTCATCAAACTCATCCAAGCACTGACTAGCAATTTTAGTAGGAGGGACTTCAGCTTTATCATATCTATAGAGAGGATTTACCTTTACTACCTATGTCGGGATATCGGGAGGTTCTTCATTAAATAAGTAATTGAGATCTTTTACTTCTTCAACAAGCGGTAAATTAAGACCATGTATTTCTTCAATAGGAGGTAAATTCTGAACATCTTTGGCTTTAATACCTTTTTCTTTCATAGATTTCTTTGCCTCTTGCATATCTTCGGGACTGAGAAATAGAACACCTCTCTATTTCAGAGTTGGTTTAGGAATAGGCTCAGTAATTGGCTCAGGAGGTAGCTCGGGAGGTGCCCAATTATTTTCATTTGCCAACATATTATTCAACAGAATTTCAGCGTCATCCGGTGTTCTTTCCCTGAAAAAAGAACCAGCACAACTATCCAGGTAATCTCTGGAAGCATCAGTTAGTCCATTATAAAAGATATCAAATATTTTAGGTTTTGTAAGAGGATGATCAGGCAAAGCATTAAGTAACTTGAGAAGCCTCCCCCAAGCTTGTGGGAGACTCTCTTCTTCAATTTTCACAAAATTGTATATTTCCCGCAAAGCAGCTTGTTTCTTATGAGCGGGGAAATATTTAGTAGAGAAGTAATAAATCATATCCTGGGGACTTTGCACACAACAAGGATCAAGAGAGTTATACCATATCTTAGCATCACCTTTTAATGAGAACGTAAATATCTTAAGTAAATAAAGGTAGCGCGATCTCTCATTATTAGTAAACAGGGCAGCTATATCATTTAACTGGATCAGATTCAACCAAAGTAATTATATCTGGATCAACAGAAAAATCATAATAGTCCTGATCAGGAACACAGATAGGTGAAGTAGCAAAAGCAGGGTCGGGTTTCATTCTACCTCTAAAAGATTCTTTACTCCATTTAATTAGCAACCTATTAAGTTCATGTCTATCCTGGCAAGCAAAAATAGCTGCAGAAGATTCAGCATAAAAAAGATAACCCTCAGGAATAGCGGGCATAGGTTCATCGTCTCTAACATCATCGTGTTCAGGTTCAATAATTTCTCTTTCTCTAGACCTAGCAATTTTCTCATCAAGATATTCACCAAGTGGCACAGTGGTATCAAGCATAGAAGTAGTTTCATCATAAGTATCATGCATAGCAGAAGTGGCATCATCAATAACATGCGACATATCAGAATCAATAGCAGTAGTAGGTTTAGGTGTCACAAACTTACTCATAACAGAAGGAGAATCTAGTGCAAGGCTAGATGGCAATCCCTTACCTCCCCTCGTAGTTGAGGGCAAAATAGTAGTTCAATCATCCTTCAAGTTCTTCATAGTGTCCAGCAGATATAAATCCCAAGTGACTCAAAGAATAGAGCTATGCTCCCCGGCAATGGCGTCAGAAAATAGTCTTGATAACCCACAAGTATAGGGGATCGCAACAGTTTTCGAGGGTAGAGTATTCAACCCAAATTTATTGATTCGACACAAGGGGAGCCAAAGAATATTCTTAAGTATTAGCAGCTGAGTTGTCAATTAAACCACACCTGGAAACTTAGTATCTGCAACAAAGTAATATGATAGTGGTGGTAACGGTAACAAAAGCAAAGACAGTAAAAGTAATGTTTTTGGTGTTTTGTAGTGATTGTAACAGCAGCAACGAAAAATTAAATAAGCGTAAACCAGTATATGGAAAAATCGTAGGCACCGGATTAGCGATCGATAATTATGCAGGATGTGGTTCATCATGTAGCAGTCATAACATAGGGTGACACATAACTAGCTCCAGTTCATCAATGTAATGTAGGCATGTATTCCGCATATAGTCATACGTGCTTATGGAAAAGAACTTGCATGAAATCTTTTGTCCTACCCTCCCGTGGCAGCGGGGTCCTATTGGAAACTAAGGGATATTAAGGCCTCCTTTTAATAGAGAACCGGAACAAAGCATTAGCACATAGTGAATACATGAACTCCTCAAACTATGGTCATCACCGGAGTGGTCCCGATTATTGTCACTTGGGGTTGCGGATCATAACACATAGTAGGTGACTATAGACTTGCAAGATAGGATCTAGAACACACATATATTCATGAAAACATAATAGGTTCAGATCTGAAATCATGGCACTCGGGCCCTAGTGACAAGCATTAAGGATAGCAAAGTCATATCAACATCAATCTCAGAACATAATGGATACTAGGGATCAAACCCTAACAAAACTAACTCGATTACATGATAAATCTCATCCAACCCATCACTGTCCATCAAGCCTACGATGCAATTACTCACGCACGGCGGTGAGCATCATGAAATTGGTGATGGAGGATGGTTGATGATGACGGCGACGAATCCCCTCTCCGGAGCCCCGAGCGGACTCGAGATCAGCCCTCCCGAGAGAGATTAGGGCTTGGCGGCGGCTCCATATCGTAAAAACGCGATGATTTCTTTTCTCTGATTTTTTCTTCCGTAAAGCCAATATATGGAGTTGGAGTTGGCGTCGGAAGGCCACCGAGGCCCACGAGGTAGGGGGCGCCCAGGCGCCCCCACCCTTGTGAGCAGGGTGTGGGCCCCCTGGTCTTCATCTTTTGCGAGGATTTTTCTATATTTTTTCTAAGGTGTTCCGTGGAGTTTCAGGACATTCCGAGAATTTTTATTTTCTGCACAAAAAACAACACCATGGCAGTTTTGCTGAAAACAACGTTAGTCCGGGTTAGTTCCATTCAAATCATACAAGTTAGAGTCCAAAACAAGGGCAAAAGTGTTTGGAAAAGTAGATACGACGGAGACGTATCAGTGCCTACAGTACTACTACCTCACGGATTCCTTTGTGAGAAGGTTTAAATTTACATCCTCGCGCAATTATCACATGGTTTTATTTGATCTTTATGATAAATCATATACCATGGCCCTAGAAGATTTTAATACTGCTTGTAAACTCCCGCAGTGGGGCAATGTGAATGAACCTCGCAAATCTGAATATAAAGACTTTCTTGCTAGTATCACTGTGGGAGAATCTAGAGAAATCACACAAGCTACCATAGGGATCATTCATTTCCCTTCCATACATTATTTTGCTCTCCTTATAGGTAGATGCATTAACGGTAAAGATGAGGCTTATCACATGTGCGTTGCAGATCTTAGTGTCCTCAAGAGTGCGGTATCAGGTGATAAACAATATAACTTGGGGGCCATTATTGCATGAAGGCTGCATCTTATTGGTACATGTGTAGATTTGTTTGGTGGGTTTTATGCTACTCGTGTAGCTAATTATCATGGTGTACCCATACATGGAAGTGACATGGAGTTGCCTCCTGCTTATTTAGATTATAGTGCCATGGTTAGCCATCAGTTTCTTGAGAGGAATGAACAGTTCCTCCAGTACCGACTAATCTTTGACAGACGGCGTACTATCCATGTTGCTCTCCTGCTCCCACTTTCTTTGACTTTTAGGCAAAAAGGAGATACTTTATAACTAGGGAGGAGGCGAACGAATATGAGAGGAGAACGGAGGCATCTCGTCAGGCAGTAGCTGCTGCATCTCAGTACAACCCCGATTATGACTTTGGATATCCGCCAGGCCATTAGTGGTCATAGACCAACATAGGCCAAAAGCCTAAACTTGGGGGAGTACGTATTTCTCATCGACATTATATTCACGTTCACACACATGCTAGTTGTCGGTGCTCATACTTTTTTATTGTATTATCCATGCTAGTGTATTTTCTTTTCTTGCTTTCTTTTTGTGTGTTTGAAAAACCTTAAGAAAAACAAAAAAAATTAGTTGTTTAGCTATTTTACTTTCCATGCTTGTAGCAGTAGTAATTAAAAGAAAACATAAAAGGATTTCTCGTTCTTCTTTTGCTTGTTGGGAGCTTTCCCGTGTAAATAGTTTTATTTCTTTTCTTTTCTTTGCGGGTCGAGAGGAGAAGACCACGATGAAAATGTTGAGTGGCTCTCATATGCATTATTGTTGATCTAATCAAGAGCCCATATTACCTTGTCTTCTCCTTTGTATTAAATGCTTGCAAATTCCAGCTTAGTCCAATGTACGTGCACTATTATTACTAGTAAATTGCACATGCCTTGCACGTAATAAATATAGGGTCTATCTAGGATACATCTATTTTTTTAGAAAATTTTTCCCAGATTATAATGAAACTTCACCTACAGTACAAAGGATCTTGAAAGTAATAGAAACTACAAATATGTCCTCTGACCACCAAGCAACCACTCCCACCGCCTGCACGGGCTGAGGGCGCGCGGCCGCGACCTCCACCGCTCCACTTGAATCGGCCTGACCTTGAATCTGGCTGTCTTGAATGCGGAGGGGAAGTCTTCGAGCCAAGTCCCCGGAGGGCCAGCACACCGGTAAGGAAACCATTGCCAGTGAAAATCCACTTCAATCTTAAAACAACGAACCAAGCATGTACCTGCTACCACGAACCAAGCATGTACCAGCACACCGGTAAGGAAACCGTTGCCAGTGAAAATCCACTTTAATCTTAAAACCACAAACCAAGCATGTCCCTGATACCACGAACCAAGCATGTACCAACACACCGGTAAGGAAACCGTTGCCAGTGAAAATCCACTTCAATCTTAAAACCACAAACCAAGCATGTACCTGATACCACGCCCCATAGACTGACAGAGCACCACAACAGCACCTCCACGAACTCCACATCAAGCCATGACAATCGTCACCTCCACGAAGAAAGACCAGGAGCACAAAAGGCTCCATAGCAAGGTCCGTCCATTGCCTTTGCCGCAAGAACCGCACCAGGAGCACGAACACTCACCAGATCAACGGATCTGGGAGCACACAACGTCGGAAGCTCCTCAGCTATTCCATATATGGTGTCACAACGATAGGGAAGAAGCTCTGGCCACCTTATTCCACGCCGCCGCCGCCACCACCATCCTAGCCGCGACGATCGGGAGCCCTACACTACTATCTACATACCTCGGGCATAGATCGGAGGCCCCTCCATGCTCCTGCCGCCACAACGATAGCCGAAGAGGGATGGGGCCGCAATCCGACCATCGACTGATCTTTGCGTAAAATAGATGGCATAAGACTTAAATGTGCCATAGTTAGGGCACATCTAAATGAGCTTAACTAAACCCACCGATTAAATATATTGTTTATCAATGTATCTCCAAAATGTATCCTAAAAAGCCCACATATTGGAGATTGATTCTAAGGTTAAAAAATGTGAATTTAAATTTATCGTAAAATTAGCCTATCAAGCCATTTTAAAATTTCTAGCAAAATAAAGAATATGTGTGGACCTCTTACATTTATTTAGTACAATTTATACCTTTTATGGGCTAAATGTTAAGTATATGCATTTCTTCACATGTAATTAAAAATAACTATGAGCATTATATTCCTAACAAAATATTACCTTTGAGACCAGTTTTATTTTCGTCGGAAGCCTGAACGGCGTACATGGGCGGCTGACTCGAGATGCACGTCAATACCCTCTCCAGAACCTTCTCTCTTCTGCAGTCTTCTACACACTTCTCCACTCCTTTCAGCTGTGTTAAGATCAAATGGATCATTCTTCTCCGTGCTTGCTAGAGCTGTATCCGTCAGCTCATGATGCTATATTTTGTGTTAGCGCTTCGGCCACCACGGCCCAAGACTCCATGGGACCATGCAACTCTTGGTCGCCGGCATGCGCTCCCCTGAGTCATGCGGCCGGTCACAGCCGGCGGATTGCGTTGGTTGTTGGACACTGTGTGGAGGAAGCGATCCATTTTGTAGCTTCGGATGGAGCTTACTTGATGAATCTAGATGTTTTTTTCCTAGATCGATGTTTCTCCCATTATGAAATATTTTCTTATTCTTTCCTCATTTCCCTTGCCACCTGCATTGTGTTTTTTTTAAATGATGACTCTCCGTCAAACTTATCGTTCCCCTATGCTCTCTGGTTGATGCTTATTATCTTGTTGTTTTAGCTGCAATGAGCGAAGATCCGGCAAGCTGGCTGCATGCATGAATAAGGAGGCGTGTAGAAGATTGTTACATATACCTTTTTTTTCATTTGGAATGTGCGCTGATGTCCTTGTTTGGTGGCCGTGAGAATAGAGGTTCTAGAGAAATCAAGAAGAGATTCCCAGAATATGGGCATGAGTGCCCATCCACGTGGGGTAATCCTGCACAACTTAGGAGATGATCCAATGGCATGCAACGCTTGGATTTGCCACTTATCAACCGTCGGATGCAGCAGATCGGACAGCTACTATTCAAACTTATTCACACACTATATAGTGGTATAGATTATCCACACCGTTTGGTCGTGTGAGTGAAAGGCAATAATGACAATATATGATGGACTAATTGAGATGAGAGAAGCTGGTATGAACTCGACCTGTCTTGCTTTTGTAAATATGATTAGTCCACCTTTCCTGATTCAGCCTATTATGGATGAAACATGTTTGCAATGACAATTAGAGATTATAGTTGTTCATGCCATGCTTAATTAGCTAGGATTTTATAATGATTTACCCTTCATGCCAACATGCTATTAAAATGGTTGTGATGTGGTATGATAGGTTGGTATCCTCCTTTGAATGATTCGAGTGGCTTGACTTTGCACATGTTCACACATGTAGTTGAACAAAATCAACATAGCCTCTACGATATTTACGTTCATGGTGATTTATATCCTACTCATGCTTGCACTCATTGTTGATTAATCGTAATGCATGTTCATGACTGTTGTCGTTCTCTAGTTGGTCGCTTCCCAGTCTCTTTCTAGCCTTCACTTGTACTAAGCGGGAATACTGCTTGTGCATCCACTTCCATAAACCTCAAAGTTATGCCATATGAGTCCACCATACCTTCCTATATGCGGTATCTACCTGCTGTTCCAAATAAATTTGTATGTGGCAAATTCTAAACCTTCAAATGAAATTCTGTTTTGTATATTCGAATAACTCATGTATCAACTAGGGTTGTCTATATCTTCCATGCTAGGTGGATTATTCTCACGATGAGTGGACTCCTCTCATCACTCACGAGAAAATGGCGGTAATCAGGATGCCCAGTCCCATGCTCAAATCAAATCAAAATAAATGCAAACAAAACTCCTCCAGGATTGTTATTAGTTGGGCGGCACCCGTTGTTTCGGACAAGCCATGGATTGATGTTTGTTGGTGGTGGGGGAGTATAAACTTTACCATTCTGTTTGGGAACCGCCTATAATGTGTGTAGCATGGAAGATATCGAGATCTCTTGGTTGTTATGTTGACAATGAAAGTATACCGCTCAAAATATTATTTATCTCTGTTTCAAAACTCGAGCTCTGGCACCTCTACAAATCCCTGCTTCCCTCTGCAAAGGGCCTATCTATTTACTTTTATGTTGAATCATCATCATCTTATTAAAAAGCACCAGTTGGAGAGCATCGCTGCCATTTGCATGCATTGCTATTAATTTATATTGAGTATGACTATGACTGGATCTCTTTTACCATGAATTACAATGTCTAGTCAGTCCTTGATCTTCAGGGGTGCTCTGCATTTATGTTTTGCGGTCTCAGAAAGGGCTAGCGAGATACCATCTTGTTATATCATATCATGATTGTTTTAGGAAAGTGTTGTCATCCGAGATTTATTATTATTGCTCGCTAGTTGATTATGCCATTGATATGAGTAAACATGAGACCTAAATGTTATTGTGAATATGGTTAGTTCATAATCTTTGCTGAAAACTTGAATGTTGGCTTTACATATTTGCAACAACAAGATCAAACAGAGCTTGTAAAAGTTTTCTTTATCACTTTCAGTTTGTCAACTGAATTGCTTCAGGACAAGCAAAGGTTTAAGCTTAGGGGAGTTGATCGTCTCCAATGTATCTACTTTTTCAAACACTTTTGCCCTTGTTTTAGACTCTAACTTGCATGATTTGAATGGAACTAACCCGGACTGACGCTGTTTTCAGCAGAACTGCCATGGTGTTATTTTTGTGCAGAAATAAAAGTTCTCGGAATGCCCTGGAAATCCACGGAGCAACCTTTTGGAATTAATAAAAAATATTGGCAAAACAATCAACGTCAGGGGGCCCACACCCTGTCCACGAGGGTGCAGGGTGCCCCCCCTAGGGTGCGCCCCTGCCTCGTGGGCCCCCTGTGACTCCACCGACCTCAACCCCAACTCCATATATTCACTTTCAGGGAGAAAACTATCAAAGAGAAGGATTCATCGCGTTTTACGATACGGAGCCGCGGCCAAGCCCTGTTCTTCCTCGTGAGGGCTGATCTGGAGTCCGTTTGGGGCTCCGGAGAGGGGAATCCGTCGCCATCATCATCATCAACCATTCTCCATCACCAATTTCATGATGCTCACTGCCGAGCGTGAGTAATCCCATCGTAGGCTTGCTGGACGGTGATGGGTTGGATGAGATTTACCATGTAATCGAGTTAGTTTTGTTAGGGTTTGATCCCTAGTATCCATTATGTTCTAAGATTAATGTTGCTATGACTTTGTCATGCTTAATGCTTGTCACTTGGGCCCGAGTGCCATGATTTCATATCTGGACCTATTATGTTTTCATCAATATATGTGAGTTCTTGATCCTATCTTGCAAGTCAATAGTCACCTACTATATGTTATGGTCCGGCAACCCCGAAGTGACAATAATCGGGACCACTCCCGGTGACGACCATAGTTTGAGGAGTTCATGTATTCACTAAGTGTTAATGCTTTGGTCTAGTACTCTATTAAAAGGAGGCCTTAATATCCCTTAATTTCCAATAGGACCCCGCTGCCACGGGAGGGTAGGACAAAAGATGCCATGGAAGTTCTTTTCCATAAGCACGTATGACTATATTCGGAATACATGCCTACATTACATTGATGAACTGGAGCTAGTTCTATATCACCCTATGTTATAACTGTTGCATGAGGAATCGCATCCGACATAATTATCCATCACTGATCCATTGCCTACGAGCTTTTCACATATTGATCTTTGCTTAGTCACTTCTCAATTGCCACTGTTACGATTGCTACAAAACTGCTATTGTTACTTTTGCCACCGTTACCGTTACTTCCATACTACTTTGCTACTAAATACCTTGCTGCGGATATTAAGTCTTTCAGGTGTGGTTGAATTGACAACTCAGCTGCTAATACTTAAGAATATTCTTTGGCTTCCTTTATGTCAAATTAATCAATTTGAGTTGAATACTCTACCCTCAAAAACTGTTGCGATCCCCTATACTTGTGGGTTATCATGTACAGTGCAAATATGAGGCCCTTGGAGCCAGCCATGGTGGTGAGATTGATGGCTATGGGAAGTGCTTGTCGAGGCGTCATGCTTCTCGCTGCCACGGTTGTGCCATTAGAAAATGAGTGTACCATGTCATGTGTTTCATTTTTTTTACCCGGCTTAGAACCATGTCTAGACTCTAGAGGAGTAGAATTAATCAAAGGACATGGGTGGTCAGGACTCAGGACAATGAATGAGCAACTACGAATATAAGGATCTTGAAGTCTTGACGCCAATACCGATGAATAAAGATCACGATAGTACAAAGGAAATTGTGCAAAATTTGATAATGATATAAACTTAACACGAGCATTTTAGACATTAGCAGCCATCCACGAATTCATTGACATTTTCCCAGCAAAGAAAATTCGGTTCTGTTGATTTCTTTTCACTTTCAGTTCAACAACCTTTTGATCAAGAAAGATATATTTGTGAGCTTTACATCCATGGTTGTGCCATACTCTAGTTCATGTCAATGATATATATGACCCGACATTTTCTTTTTAACTGCAATTTTTGTACAAGTTTGTGAAGAAACCACACCTTTGCAAAGAAGAACCATACTACTTCTGTATAACTTTTTTTATGATGTACAAATTCGATACTGAGTGTTTCTCCTACATTTTTGTATGCGACCTACATGAATACGCAAACAAGGTGTAGAATAACAAGATACAAGTTTATGCGGTATCTGCAACAAAGTCTTCTACCACAGTCTGTACAGCAACAGGAATTCTCACTGAGTGGGTACTTCCGTCTGACCATGTCAAGCTCCCGAAAGTATATCCTCCTTGCACTCTCTGCCTTGTTGTGAATGTCACCATAAATGTTGCGCTTCTACTACTTCCTTTGGTGAAACTAATCACAGATGGTTCCACGGACACATCTATCCCTGCTGGAGCTTCAACCACTAAATAATATGTTGCTTCCGCTGGCCCAACATTAGTCACAGTGCGCCGAAGCATGACACGGTCCTTGAGGTCCGGCACAGCAATTGACGGGAGGTTGAGATTGAGGTAGTAGGACTCACAGCCATCTAAATATCCAAGAGTGCAGTTGAAAAACTTGTTGTATACCCTTGCATCCATGTCATAAACCAAGCCAGGGTCAATGGCTCTATCTGGGTCAATGCGTCCACCACCAAAGTCGAAGGGGTCGGCTAGTTTCCTTGGGACCGCTTCTGCTTGGATTGGCATGCCAAAACGATCAGTCACAGATGCTGCAACCAAGACAGGACACAGTCAAGTCAGTTATATCTTTTGACGAGTTGTTTTCATGTATTTTTTGTATTTCAATGTTCGTACCTGTGGTGACGATGGCAGACTTAATCATGGCAGGTGACCAGCCAGGGTAAACCGACTTGAGCAGCGCGGTCACAGCGGAGACATGCGGGCACGCCATGGATGTCCCGGATTTGAACACGTAGGAGTTGCGCTCCGCTGCCAAGATGCTAACGCCAGGTGCAGCAATGTCGGGCTGCTCAAACATGTGTATTGAGAATTAGATAAGATGTGTTAAGTAAAAAAAAAACTAGGGAGGCTGGGTAACAGACAAGACAATGGCAACAATTGTCTCAAGTTAAGAAGTTGAGAATAATATATACCTTGAGTATGCTAGGGAACAACATGCTTGGACCTCTTGACGAGAATGAGGCGACCCTCGGTGACAACACCCCTTTTCCGACAACGGTCATTGCGGGTGACACTTTCACCACCGCATTCCTAGCATGACATATGACTGGCATGAGTTTCCGGAGAAGAAGAAAATGCATTGAACTACGTTTCGGACAACACGAGAGGCACTCACCCTTTGTCCGACCTCCAATAGGAGGCAATTCGGTGTGCGATCTCAAAATCCACCACTACACAGGGCATAACACCCTTACACAAAGGCAGGAAGTCGAGGAGGTTAGTAGTGTACTGTGCAAATATGAGACCCTTGGCGCCAGCCATGATGGTGAGATTGATGGCTATGGGAAGTGCTTGTGGAGGCGGCATGCTATTCGCTGCTGCCGGTTGATAGCACAGGACGATTTTACCAGTGACGTTGCTCAATGTCAGTGATGATTCGGTGTCACAGCTGTGCATTAGTTTTAATTCAGTATAATTGACAAAATCACCGAATCGTGGTTAAAAAAGTGGACAACTACAAAAAATTCGTGAAGTGATCACAGTTCCATAAATACAAAAGTTTTATTTCATTACCTCCCGGCATAAACAAGGCCTTTAAAGTCGCCGCTGATCAGAGATGCATTGTAGTGAAGAGATTGTCCCTGTGTTTCGAGTCAAGCAATGTCAGTAAAAGAATTAGGGAAGCTAGCTTCAGGGACGAGCTAAATATATATTTTGTTTCTTTTCACGATCTGAGATGAATACTTGAAGAATGTTTGTTTGTAGCGTGCACGTACCACCAGCTTTTCTTCGTTTCCGAGCGATATCAAGGTTGGGAAAGACCGGTCAATCGTGCTAAGCGGCCACCGTGGTAACCCATGGAAAGGTATTGGACACTGTTTGCGGCACAGGGCCATCATTCATTCCGGAGAACACGACAGAGATCCCTCTTTGCACAGCATGTAGCGTCCCGGGTAACTCGTGACCAGCCCCTCCAAGCGAGAGTGACAAGACATCAACACCGTCATATATGGCGTCATCGATAGCCGCGAGGATCGCTGCTTCAGGGCAATTCCCACCCAACCAACAAACCTTGTAGATACTGAGCCGCGCACGTGGCGCCCCGCCGCGTGCCACGCCCATGCCTAGGCCTCCGTAGCTCACGCCCTGCACTTCCCCGCCGGCAACGGTCGAGGCGACATGCGTGCCATGGCCGTCAATGTCCCTAGGGGACTTGTAGTTGTTGTTTAGCACCCCGTCACTGATGCCGAGACCATACCAGCGCGCACCAATGATCTTTCTGTTGCAATTTGTGGCGTTGAAATCCTGACCAGTCTGGCATTTCCCTTTCCACCGTGCCGGCACAGGGCCATACCCATTGTCATCAAAGCTTCGTGATTCAGGCGATATGCCTATAAAGAAGCATGCATATTCATGGAAATTAATTTATTCAGTAATGGGATTTCTCATATTTAGGATGTAAGCTTGAGGGTGGGATTGCGAACCTGTATCGATCACACCCACGATGACATCTTCACCGTACTTTGCTTCTTTTAGTAGTCCCGGTTGTTGGTTATGGTCAAGGCCAAGAAAGTCCCAACTCCGAGTTGTGTGCGTTTCATGAAAAATGTTAGGCTTGACAGTGATAACTTCAGGGAATTCTACATTCAAAATATGTTGATTAGTTCAAGTCGGTCGTACAAGTAGATACAACGATAGCTAGGACTGAAAATTACTTACTTGCGATTGTCTCAGCCTGAGACTCGGTGAGCATCGTTGAAACCAGAAAATCCATGCTTGTAACTATAAACTATTGACCTCAAGGCTTCATCCTTGCTGTTGCCAAGTAAAACGAAGGTGAGCAAATCAAGATGTTTCGTGCTAATTAATATGTCTATATATGATGCAACATGCACTTAGTAGCTTTTGTTTTGAACAACATGAACTTATAGATAGCTAGTAATTGTACCTCCCAAAAACAGAGGTTAGCATGTCATGGAGAGACGCGGTAACCAAGACGGGTCATCATGCTTCTTCTCCCCCATATACACGATGTAGAGCTGAAATTCATTTTGTCGTGTAAGTTTTCAACAACAAAAATTAGTATTGAAAGAGGCCTCGGGTGTGTATCTTACTTTGCTCGACGCGTTAGCTGAAAGAGGCAGCAGTGTCACCAGGAGTAGCAGAGCACTGCGGAATGCTGTTCCCGAATCCATTTTTGACGTCGAGAAGAGAGCTATGTTGTTCTGTTTGTGTTCCCTCGTTTGGGTTGTATGTTTATATGGCAGCCAGGAGCAATGAGCATGGGGTGCAAGAACAGTTCAAACCAATTTGTTTGCGTGTCTTTTTTTCTCATTTCAGAGGAATGTTTCAGTTTTGTTAGGTGACAGCGACACACACACGTGAGAAACGAAGACCAGATCCTTTGTCTATATTGGAATCCCCGTGCTTTTTGTAATGAGGAAGAAGCACCACGCTTTGATCAGGTTTTGGCGGCTATTAGTACCAAACCGGATATAGATATTAATCAATTATATGCTCTCTCCTGAAGTCCTGATCGACTTTCAAACAAGCTTCCGTGGCTTCGCACATGCGTCTTAATCGTTCTACAAACGCGGCAGTATAGGTAATATGTGACAAAGTTGACAAACGTGACACATTCAAACATTCCATGGGTACGTAAGGGATAATGACCCACTAACTTTCATGTTATCACATGTACTTAAAGATGTAACTTTGCCTGTTTCCAAATAAAGTGCCAAGAGGCTTTCCCTCCAAAAAATAAAAATATTCCGTAGGCAAAGATTTTGTGTTGCTGATCCGTTTCTCCAGCTGTTAACATATAAATCCTGCAATTCGAGCCGACATACTAGTAGAAAAAGGGCCATTCAAACCGGTTCGTGGAGGCCATTTGTCCCGGTTCACGAACCGTGACTAAAGGGTCGTAACTAAAGCCCTCCACCTTTAGTCCCGTTTCGATCGGGAACCGGTACAGATAGGGCTCCACGTGGCCGTAGCGGCTTGCCCAGGCAGGGGGACCTTTTGTCCCGGTTGGTGCCATCAACCTGGACCAAAAGGCCTCCACGCGTCAGCAGTTCAGGGGCTGGGTTTGTTTTTTTCTGAAGGGGGGGGGGGGTTGGGGGTTTTGTAGGGTTAATTTAGGGGTTTCATATATTGTGTTAGCTAGCTAATAGAGAGGAGTGTCCTCTCTTATCTCCGTGCTTGGTCGACGCTACGTATAGAGAGGACTCGACACGCTAGCTAGCTAGTAAGCAAATGAAGGAAACCATTAAATACAGAAGATCGTCATGAACACAGAGAAGTGATCGACCTCTCCTTCTTCGATAGATTGGTCGAACAACAAGTTTTCGTATATCTATCCGACGCTACTGGCTACATATATATATATATATATATAATATAAGATCTCTTACGTCCCCTAACATCTGAAACTCAACTTCCACATGGTATTCTCCGTGTTTGTCGATGACGTGGTCAAGAAAGAATCCCGCCAATTCCTCTTGAATTGCTCATATGCGATCTTGTGGTAGTAGTTCATCCCGCGTCTGCCACATCTAATTTCAAGAAGGGGGTCAATACATATATATGAATGGAACTGAACACAAATGATGGTAATAAAAAAATTATGAACATTATTGCTTACGCACTTCATATTGTTGTTTAGAGTAGCCCCACTCACAGGTGGTGTGGTGGATGAACTCGCAAATGTAGTATCCACACAAATCATTCCCGGATTCCTGCCACAACCACTTTACAAGAAATAGAGGTCAATCAAACTGATAAGCAAGCATGCTAAATGGTATTGATGAAACTAGCTAGAATCAATGGGAGTGTGCGGAACTAGCTAGTAGCTAGTACTTACTTTCGGGTGGTCAAATCGCAGTTGCGCCGGCAGTCTCGTAGCTTGTGCGGTGAACTTTTTCCAAACCCTGCCAGACAAAGAAAACAAGTAGTTGATATCAGAAAATGAACAAAGTTGCCGATATGGTGCGATAATGATCGATTGAACTTACTTCTCGAGCATTTTAGTCATGGTCACATACTCCTCCGGATTTTTTCGTTTGTAGTCTATGACGGTTACTTTGATGAATTTTTAGTATTGCAATGTATGTACCTGTGGTGACGATGGCAGACTTGATCATGGCAGGTGACCAGTCAGGATGAACCGACTTGAGCAGTGCGGTCACCGCGGAGACATGCGGGAACGCCATGGATGTCCCAGAACTGAATGCGTAGGAGTCACCCTCTGCTGCCAAGATGCTGACGCTAGGTGCAGCAATGTCGGCCTGTTCAAGCATGTGTACCGAGAATTATATATGCATGTCTTCAGTTCTAGAAAACTAGAGAGGCTATAGGTAAAAACGAACAATGGCACCAACAGTCTCAAGTTAGGAATTTGAGAATAATATGTGCCTTGAGTATGCTAGGGAACAACAGGGTTGGATCTCTCGACGAGAACGAGGCGACCCTCGGCGACAACACCCCTTTTCCGACAACGGACATGGCAGGTGACACCTTGACCACCGCATTCCTAGCACGACACATGACAATGACAGAGTTTCCGGAGAACAAGAAAACCCATTCACTCTGTTTCACCCTTTGTCCGACCTCCAATAGGAGGAAATTCGGTGTGCGATCTCAAAATCCACCACTACACAGGGCATAACGCCCTTACACAAAGGCAGGAAGCCGAGGAGGTTAGTAGTGTACTGTGCAAATATGAGTCCCTTGGCGCCAACCATGATGGTGAGATTGATGGCTATGGGAAGTGCTTGTGGAGGCGGCATGCTATTCGCTGCTGCCGGTTGATAGCATAGGACGATTTTACCAGTGACGTTGCTCAATGCCAGTGATGATTCGGTGTCACAGCTGTGCAGAAGTTTTAAGTCGGTATAATTGACAAAATCACCGAAACGTGGTTAAAAAGTGGACAACTACAAAAATTCGTCAAGTGATCACAGTTCAATAACTACAAAAGTTTTATTTCATTACCTCCCGGCATAAACAAGGCCTTTAAAGTCGCCGCTGATCACAGATGCATTGTAGTGAAGAGATTGCCCCTGTGTTTCGAGTCAAGCAATGTTAGTAAAAGAATTACGGAAGCTAGCTTCAGGGACGAGCTAAATATATATTTTGTTTGTTTTCACGACCTGAGATGAATACTTGAAGAATGTTTGTTTGTAGCGTGCACGTACCACCAGCTTTTCTTTGTTTCCGAGCGATATCAAGGTCGGGAAAGACCGGTCAATCGTGCTAGCGGCCACCGTGGTAACCCATGGAAGGGTACTGGACACTGTTTGCGGCACAGGGCCATCATTCATTCCGGCAAACACGACAGAGATCCCTCTTTGCACAGCATGCAGCGTCCCAGGTAACTCGTGACCAGCCCGTCCAAGCGAGAGTGACAAGATGGAAACATCGTCATATATGGCGTCATCGATAGCCGCGAGGACTGCTGCTTCAGGAAATTCCACCCAACCAACAAACCTTGTAGATACTGAGCCGTGCACGTGGCGCCCGCCGCGCGTGCCGCATGTCATGCCTAGGCCTCCGTAGCTCACGCCATGCACTTCCCCGCCGGCGACGGTTGAGGCGACGTGCGTGCCATGGCCGTCAATGTCCCTAGGCGACTTGTAGTTGTTGTTTAGCACCTCGTCACTGATGCCGAGACCATACCAGCGCGCACCGATGATCTTTCTGTTGCAACTTGTGGCGTTGAAATCCTGACCATTCTGGCATTTCCCTTTCCACCGTGCCAGCACAGGGCCATACCCATTGTCATCAAAGCTTCGTGATTCATGGCATATGCCTGTAAAGAAGCATGCATATTCATGGGCATGAATTGATTTGGTATTGGGATTCGTCATATTCATGGGCACTACCTGAAGAAGCAGCTGAACCGCCAGCATAACTGGCAATGGAAATTCAATTTCGTCGACAAGATGAACAAGTTTCTACTCTACTAGAGCGCATTTGAATAAATGCAACGGCAAATTGGAGAGATGCATCAAGTTCTCTTTTCTCAAGGAATCAGAAATGTGGAAACACCAGGTATTATTCTTGTCACCTTTTTCCATGAGATGACACTGCTATGTTTCGTTTGATGCTTGGGTCAAGAAGACATAGGTTCAGAATGGGGAAAATGGTCCTCAGTTTGAACTAAAAACTATTATTTTTCTTTTGGGCCATCTTTGTATTTTTCTTGTCAGGTTTCATGCTTCATAACTAAACACATACAGTGCAGTTTGTAGTGTCATTATAAATAGATGATGCATCAGGCTACTACAGTATCTATCAGAAATAGATAAGAATTAAGGGTATGATAAGGTGATACTGAATATGGGTTATAGCAGAAAATAGAATGTTTGGTTTCTATGTTTATATGTGTGCAGCGCAACCCACATTATGATGCAAATAGTATCAAGTTCAGAGACTTGATCATGGAAGCTAGCAGAAATGTGTGATTTAGTACGCAAGCTAAACTGAATGTTTGCTTGCGTATTTGTTTAAATACGGTGAGTGGTACAATTGTCCATCAGTGTGCAATTCCTAGTAGCTAAACTGAACCTTGCTCTCTTTTAAAGATCAGCCACAAAAAACAAATACTTGACCGTTATTTTTCTGGGAAGCATATTTAGTTCAGTCCACATATTAGGGATTGTAATCCTAATATGTTTACCTACAACACCTATTTTTCTGGGAAGCATATTTAGTTCAGTCCACATATTAGGATTACAATCAGCAAAATTACTATAAAAATACTTGACTCCTTTTGTAGGTAAACATAGGTGTTGTAGCATTTTGCTGATTGAGTAGCTTCGAACGTAATACCTAAAATTACAGTAAGGACCTTACTCCTGATGGCTTAGAACAACCTGATTGCTCATCAGCGAGTTCATACATTTTTATAGTAAGCCATTTCTGATATGCTAGGTGCTATGCTTACTTTGGTTTATATTCTAATAAGGTTACCTTTTGTAACTTGAATCTTTGCTTTATAACTATAGCATGCATGAACCGCAATGACATGCATAATTTTTATTAGAGAGTTCAGGCAATCAAGTATCAGTTTACTTTTCTTGTATGCAAGTTGGTGTGTTGTACATCTTCTGTTTCTTAGACCTTTGGACTCAAAAGGCAACTCATGAGTTTGAATACATTGTATTGTTTCAAAGATTGCTGAAACATATGAGTTCTTTTGTAGGGACAAATGGTAGAAAGTAGCAAGTCCACTAGTTGAACGAAGATATTCTCGTGATTGCTTTTCTTGAGAACATGGATGATACATTTTGTTCCTATGGACATTGATTTGGCTTGGCGATTGAAGATTTGGTCTTCCGTAATATTCTGTAGTAGTAGCAGTCCAGGGAATCAACATCAGGGGGCCCACACCTTGTCCACGAGGGTGCAGGGCGCCCCCTAGGGTGCGCCCCCCTGCCTCATGGGCCCCCTGGGACTCCACCGACCTCAACCCCAACTCCATATATTCACTTTCGGGAAGAAAAAAATCAGAGAGAAGGATTCATCGCGTTTTATGATATGGAGTCGCCGTCAAGCCCTGTTCTTCCTCAGGAGGGATGATGTGGAGTCCGTTCGGGTCTCAGCAGAGGGGAATCCGTCGCCATCGTCATCATCAACCATCCTCCATTACCAATATCATGATGCTCACCGCCGTGCGTGAGTAATCCCATCGTAGGCTTGCTGGACGGTGATGGGTTTGATGAGATTTACCATGTAATCGAGTTAGTTTTGTTAGGGTTTGATCCCTAGTATCCATTATGTTCTAAGATCGATGTTGCTATGACTTTGCCATGCTTAATGCTTGTCACTAGGGTCCAAGTGCCATGATTTTAGATTTGAACCTATTATGTTTTCATGAATATATGTGAGTTCTTGATCCTATCTTGCAAGTCAATAGTCACCTACTATGTGTTATGATCCGACAACCCCGAAGTGACAATAATCGGGACCACTCCCTGTGATGACCATAGTTTGGGGAGTCTATGTATTCACTAAGTGTTAATGCTTTGGTCCGATACTCTATTAAAAGGAGGCATTAATATCCCTTAGTTTCCAATAGGACCCCGCTGCCACGGGAGGGTAGGACAAAAGATGGCATGCAAGTTCTTTTCCATAAGCACGTATGACTATATTTGGAATACATGCCTACATTATATTGATGAATTGGAGCTAGTTCCGTGTCACCCTATTTTATAACTGTTGCATGAGGAATCACATCCGACATAATTATCCATCACTGATCCATTTCCTACGAGCTTTTCACATATTGATCTTTGCTTAGTCACTTCTCCGTTGCCACTGTTACGATTGCTACAAAATTGCTACTGTTACTTTAGCCACCGTTACCGTTACTTCCATACTACCTTGCTACTAAATACTTTACTGCGGATACTAAGTCTTTCAGGTGTGGTTGAATTGACAACTCAGCTTCTAATACTTGAGAATATTCTTTGGCTCCCCTTGTGTCGAATCAATAAATTTGGGTTGAATACTCTACCTTCGAAAACTGTTGTGATCCCCTATACTTGTGTGTTATCAAGACTATTTTCTGGCGCCGTTGCCGGGGATCATATCTCTATTCTTTGAGTCACTTGGGATTTATATCTGCTGATCACTATGAGGAACTTGAAAGATTTTTCCCTCAACTACGAGGAGAGGTAAGGAACTGCCATCTAGCTCTGCACTTGATTCACCTTCTGTTTTGAGTAAACTTGCGACACCTGCACCTGCTATTGATTCTGATATGTCGCATGTCATTGATGATGCCACCTCTGCTATGCATGATGCTTATGATGAAACTACTTCTATGCTTGATAGTACTGTGCCATTAGGTGAATTTCTTGATGAACAACTTGCTAGGGTTAGAGAGAATGAAATTATTGAAACTAATAATATAGATTAATGTGATGATGAAGATTCTCCGCCTAGATATGAATTGCCTGATGTACCGGAGGGTTATGTTATGGATGAAGAAACTGCTAAAGACCTTTTTGATAGCAAAGATAGATATGATCTTAAGAAACTGTTAGCTAAGTGATACGTCCATTTTGCATCATGCTTTTATATCAATATTTATTGCATTATGGGCTGTTATTACACATTATATCTCAATACTTATGGCTATTCTCTCTTATTTTACAAGGTTTACCATGAAGAGGGGGAATGCCGGCAGCTGGAATTCTGGTTGGAAAAGGAGCAAACGTTGAAAACCTATTCTGCACAACTCCAAAAGACCCGAGACTCCATGAAACCACTTTTTGGATTTAATAAGGATTTATGGGCAAAACAAATAGGCCAGGGGGCCCACACCCTGTCCAGGAGACAGGGGGCGCCCCCCCCTAGGGCGCGGCTCCTGGGCCCCCTGGTGGGCCTCCGGCGTCCATCTTCTGCTATATCATCACTTTCCCTCTAGAAAAAATCGTGGGCAAGCTTACGGGACGAAACTCCGCCGCCATGAGGCAGAACCTTGGCGGAATCAATCTAGGGCTCTGGCGGAGCTGTTCTGCCAGGGACACTTCCCTCCGGAAGGGGGAAATCATCACCAACGTCATCAACAATGATCCTCTCGTTGGGAGGGGGTTAATATCCATCAACATCTTCACGAGCACCATCTCCTCTCAAAAACCTAGTTCATCTCTTGTATCCAATCTTGTATCAATACCACAAATTTGTACCTGTGGGTTGCTAATAGTGTTGATTACTCCTTGCAGTTGATGCTATTTGGTTTACTTGGTGGAAGATCATATGTTCAGATCCTTTATGCATATTATTACTCCTCTGATTATGAACATGAATATGCTTTGTGAGTAGTTACGTTTGTTCTTGAGGACATGGGTGAAGTCTTGCTATTAGTAGTCATGTGAATTTGGTATTCGTTCGATATTTTGATGAGATGCATGTTGTCTTTCCTCTAGTGGTGTTATGTGAACGTCGACTACATGACACTTCACCATTATTTGGGCCTAGAGGAAGGCATAGGGAAGTAATAAGTAGACGATGGGTTGCTAGAGTGACAGAAGCTTAAACCCTAGTTTATGCGTTGCTTCGTAAGGGGTTGATATGGACCCATATGTTTAATGATGTGGTTAGGTTTACCTTAATACTCCTTTTTGTAGTTGCGGATGCTTGCAATAGGGGTTAATCATAAGTGGGATTCTTGTCCATGTTAGGGCAGTACCCAAGTGCCGGTCCACCCACATATCAAATTATCAAAGTACCGAACGCGAATCTTCTGAGCGTGATGAAAACTAGCTTGACGATAATACCCAATGTGTCCTCGGGAGCTCCTTCTTCATTATTAGAAATTGTCCAGGCTTATCCTTTGCTACATAAAGGATTGGGCCACCTTGTTGCAGTTTATTTAATTTATTTACTTTTTGCTCGTTACTATTTATCTTATCACAAAACTATCTATCACCTACTATTTCAGTGCTTGCAGAGAAAACCTTACTGAAAACCGCTTATCATTTCCTTCTGCTCCTCATTGGGTGCGACACTCTTACTTATCGAAAGGACTACGATAGATCCCCTATACTTGTGGGTCATCAAGACTCTTTTCTGGCATCATTTCCTGGGAGCGTAGCGCTCTTGGTGAGTGGAACTTGGTAAGGAAGCATTTATATAGTGTGCTGAAATTTTCTGTTACTTGTCACTATGGAAACTAATCCTTTGAGGGGCTTGTTTGGGGTATCTTCACCCCAACCAGAAGAGCAAAGAGATGCTCCCCAACCTACTGAACCTTATGAAAAACTGCTAGCTAATCCTTTTGCAGGAGACGGAACATTGCATCCCGACTTACACCTTATCTTTGTGGATGAAGTTTGTGGATTATTTAAGCTTGCAGGCATTCCCGATGATGTTGTCAAAAGGAAGGTCTTCCCTTTATCTTTGAAGGGAGAGGCAATGACATGGTATAGGCTATGTGATGATACGAGATACTGGAATTATAAGCGATTGAAGTTGGAATTTCACCAGAAGTTCTATCCTATGCATCTTGTTCATCATGGTCGTAATTACATATATAATTTCTGGCCTCGTGAAAGAGAAAGCATCGCTCAAGCTTGGGGGAGGCTTAAGTCAATGTTGTATTCATGCCCCAATCATGAGCTCTCTCAGGAAATGATTATTCAGAATTTTTATGCTCGGCTTTCTCTTGATAATCGCAACTTGCTCGATACTTCTTGTGCTGGTTCCTATATGCTGAAGACTATTGATTTCAAATGGGATTTATTGGAAAGAATTAAACACAACTCTGAAGATTGGGGTTCCGACGATGGTAAGGAGTCAGGTATGACACCCAAGTTTGATTGTGTTAAATCTTTTATGGATACCGATGCTTTCCGTGGATTTAGCTCTAAGTATGGACTTGACTCTGAGATAGTATCTACTTTTTGTGAAACTTTTGCTACTGACGTTGATCTCCCTAAGCAGAAGTAGTTTAAATATAATCCTCCTGTTGAAGTGAAAGTAGTTGCACCTTTACAGTCGAAGAAAAGACTATTACATATAGTGATCCAATTATTCCTACTGCTTATGTTGAAAAACCTCCTTCTCCTGTTAGGATAAAAGATCATGTTAAAGCTTCGACTGTTGTTCATAAGAGTAATACTAGGACTTATACAACTCCTGAGCAAATTAATGTTGAACCTGGTATTGCTATGATTAAAGATCTCTTGGATGACGACTTAGATGGGCATGCTATCTCATTCTTGGGTGAAACTGCTAATATTGCTAGTCCCGATACTAAGACACGTAGACCTGTTGTAGGCACGCCTGTTATTTCTGTTAAAATAGGAGATCATTGTTATCATGGTTTATGTGATATGGGTGCTAGTGCTAATGCGATACCTTATGATCTTTATAAAGAAATTATGCACGATATTGCACCTATTGAATTGGAAGACATTGATGTTACTATTAAGCTTGCTAATAGGGACACCATTAAACCTATTGGGATTGTTAGAGATGTTGAAGTCTTGTGTGGGAAGATTAAATACCCTGCTGATTTTCTTGTTCTTGGTTCCCCACAAGATGATTTTTGTCCCATTATTTTTGGTAGACCCTTCTTGAATACTGCTAGTGCTAAGATTAATTGTGAAAGGAATATTGTCACTGTTGCCATAGATGGTATGTCTCATGAGTTTAATTTCGCTAAGTTTAGTAGACAACCTCGTGAAAGGGAACCATCTAGTAAGGATGAAATTATTGGTCTTGCTTCCATTGCTGTTCCACCAATTGATCCGTTAGAACAATATTTGTTAGACCATGAAAATGATATGTTTATGAAAGAAAGGGAAGAAATAGATGAAGTGTTCCTTAAACAAGAACCTATGTTGAAACATAACCTTCCCATTGAAATTCTTGGGGATCCCCCTCCACCCAAGGGTGATCCCGTGTTTGAACTCAAACCATTACCTGATAATCTTAAGTATGCTTATCTTGATGAAAAAGAAATATATCCTGTTATTATTAGTGCTAACCTTTCAGAGAAAGAAGAAAAAAGATTATTGAAAACTCTGAAGAAGCACCGAGCTGCTATGGATATACTCTGGATGATCTTAAGGGCATCAGTCCCACATTATGTCAACACAAAATCTCAGTGGAGAAAGATGCCAAACCAGTTAGAGATCCTCAAAGACGATTAAATCCCAAAATGAAGGAAGTGGTAAGGAAGGAGATACTGAAGCTCCTTGAGGCAGGTATTATTTATCCCGTTGCCGATAGTGAATGGGTAAGCCCTGTCCATTGTGTCCCTAAAAAGGGAGGTATTACCATTGTTCCTAATGATAAAGATGAATTGATCCCGCAAAAGAATTATTACAGGCTATAGGATGGTAATTGATTTTCGTAAGTTAAATAAAGCTACTAAGAAAGATCATTAGCCTTTACCTTTTATTGATCAAATGCTAGAAAGGCTATCCAAACACACACATTTTTGCTTTCTAGATGGTTATTACGGTTTTCTCGGATACCATGTCGTGAGGATTAATCTAAAACTACTTTTACTTGCCCTTTTGGTACTTTTGCTTATAGATGTATGCCTTTTGGTTTATGTAATGCACCTGCTACCTTTCAAAGATGCATGATGGCTATATTTTCTGATTTTTGTGAAAAGATTTGTGAGGTATTCATCGATGACTTCTCTGTCTATGGATCCTCTTTTGATGATTGTTTAAGCAACCTTGATCGAGTTTTGCAGAGATGCGAAGACACTAGTCTCGTCCTTAATTGGGAAAAGTGTCACTTTATGGTTAATGAAGGCATTGTCTTAGGGCACAAGATCTCCGAGAGAGGTATTGAAGTTGATAAAGCCAAAGTTGATGCTATTGAAAAGATGCCATGTCCCAAGGACATAAAAGGTATAAGAAGTTTCCTTGGTCATGTCGGCTTTTATAGGAGGTTCATTAAGGACTTTTATAAAATCTCTAGGCCTCTCACTAATTTATTGCAAAAATATATTCCTTTTGTCTTTGATGATGATTGTGTAGAAGCATTCGAAACACTTAAGAAAGCTTTGATCACCGCACCTATTGTTCAGCCACCTGATTGGAATTTACCTTTTGAAATTATGTGTGATGCTAGTGATTATGATGTAAGTGTTGTTTTAGGGCAAAGAGTCGATAAGAAATTGAATGTTATCCATTATGCTAGAAAGACTCCTGACACTACCCAGAGAAATTATGCTACTACTGAAAAAGAGTTCTTAGTAGTTGTGTTTGCATGTGATAGGTTTAGACCTTATATTGTTGATTCCAAAGTTACTATCCACAATGATCATGCTGCTATTAAATATCTTATGGAAAAGAAAGATGCTAAGCCTAGACTCATTAGATGGGTTCTCTTGCTCCAAGAATTTGACTTGCATATTATTGATAGAAAGGGAGCTGAGAACCCCGTTGCAGACAACCTGTCTAGGTTAGAGAATGTTCTTGATGACCCACAACCTATTAATGATAGTTTTCCTGATGAATAATTTGTTGGGGAATGTTGCAGAAAATAAAAAAATTCCTACGGTTTCACCAAGATCCATCTATGAGTTCATCTAAGCAACGAGTCATGGGAGAGAGATTGCATCTACATACCACTTGTAGATCGCGTGCGGAAGCGTCCAAGGAGCAGGGATGATGGAGTCGTACTCGCCGTGATTCAGATCACCGATGACCAAGTGCCGAACGGACAGCACCTCCACGTTCAACACACGTACGGAACAGACGACGTCTCCTCCTTCTTGATCCAGCAAGGGGGAAGGAGAGGTTGAGGAAGAAGGCTCCAACAGCAGCACAACGGCGTGGTGGTGATGGAGTGACAGTTCTCCGGCAGGGCTTCGCCAAGCACACATGGAGGAGGAGAGGTGTTGGGGAGGGGAGGGGCTGCGCCTTGGAAGTGTGTTGCAGCTCTCCCCTCACCCCTCTATTTATAGGGGAAGGGGTAAGGGGGGCTGGCCCCTCTAGATGAGATCTAGAGGGGGGGCGGCGGGGAGGGCTTGCCCCCAAGCAAAGGGGGCGCCCCCACTGGGGTTCCCCACCCTAGGCGCATGGGCCCAGGGGCGCCCAGCCCTCCTGGGACTGGTTCCCTGCCCCTTGTGGCCCATGAGGCCCTCCGAGAGGGGTGGCCCCTCCCGGTGGACCCCCGGAACCTCTCCACTGGCCCCGGTACAATACCGATATGACCCCGAAACTTTCCGGTGTCCGTTTGACAACTTTCCATATATAAATCTTTACCTCCGGACTATTCCGGAACTCCTCGTGACGTCCGGGATCTCATCCGGGACTCCGAACAACATTCTATAATCACATACAAGTCTTCCTAATAACCCTAGCGTCACCGAACCTTAAGTGTATAGACCCTACGGGTTCGAGAGACATGCAGACATGACTGAGACGGCTCTCCGGTCAATAACCAACAGCGGGATCTGGATACCCATGTTGGCTCCTACATACTCCTCGATGATTTCATCGGATGAACCACGATGTCGAGGATTCAAGCAACCCTGTATATTATTCCCTTTGTCAGACGGTATGTTACTTGCCCGAGATTCGATCGTCGGTATCCCAATACCTCGTTCAATCTCGTTACCGGCAAGTCACTTTACTCGTACCGTAATGCATGATCCCGTGACCAGACACTTGGTCACGTTGAGCTCATTATGATGATGCACTACCGAGTGGGCCCAGTGATACCTCTCCGTAACACGGAGTGACAAATCCCAGTCTCGATCCGTGTCAACCCAACAGACACTTTCGGAGATACTTGTAGTGCACCTTTATAGTCACCCGATTACGTTGTGGCGTTTGGTACACCCAAAGCACTCCCTACGGTATCCGGGAGTTACACGATCTCATGGTCTAAGGAAGAGATACTTGACATTGGAAAAGCTCTAGCAAAATGAACTACACGATCTTGTGCTATGCTTAGGATTGGGTCTTGTCCATCACATCATTCTCCTAATGATGTGATCCCGTTATCAATGACATCCAATGTCCGTAGTCAGGAAACCAAGACTATCTATTGATCAACGAGCTAGTCAACTAGAGGCTCACTAGGGACATATTGTGGTCTCTGTATTCACACGTGTATTACGATTTCTGGATAATACAATTATAGCATGAATAAAAGACAATTATCATGAACAAGGAAATATAATAATAATCCTTTTATTATTGCCTCTAGGGCATATTTCCAACAGTCTCCCACTTGCACTAGAGTCAATAATCTAGTTACATTGTGATGAATCGAACACCCATAGAGTTACGGTGTTGATCATGTTTTGCCCATGGAAGAGGTTTAGTCAACGGATCTGCGACATTCAGATCCGTATGCACTTTGCAAATTTCTATGTCTCCATCTTGAGCATTTTCACGGATGGAGTTGAAGCGGCGCTTGATGTGCCTGGTCTTCTTGTGAAACCTGGGCTCCTTGGCAAGTGTAATAGCTCCGGTGTTGTCCGCGGAAGAGTTTGATCGGCCCCGACGCATTGGGTATGACTCCTAGGTTGGTGATGAACTCCTTCACCCATATTGCTTCATGTGCTGCCTCGAGGCTGCCATGTACTCCGCTTCACATGTAGATCCCGCCACGGCGCTTCGCTTGCAGCTGCACCAGCTTATCGCTCCACCATTCAACATATACATGTATCTGGTTTGGGACTTAGAGTCATCCAGATCTGTGTCGAAGCTAAGCGTCGGCGTAACCCTTCTGACGAGCTCTTCGTCACGTCCATAAACGAAACATGTCCTTTGTCCTTTTCAGGTACTTCAGGATATTCTTGACGCTGTCTAGTGTTCCTTGCGGGATTACTTTGATACCTTCCTACCAAACTTACGGCAAGGTTTACATCAGGTCCGTACACAGCATGGCATACATAATAGATCCTATGGCGAGGCATAGGGATGACGCTCATCTATTCTTTATCTTTTGCCGTGGTCGAGCATTGAGCCGAGCTCAATCTCACACCTTGCAGCTGAGGCAAGAACCCTTTCTTGGACTGATCCATTTTGAACTTCTTCAAAATCTTATCAAGGTATGTGCTTTGTGAAAGACCTATGAGGAGTCTTGATCTATCTCTATAGATCTTGATGCCTAATATATAAGCAGCTTCTCCAAGGTCCTTCATTGAAAAACTTTTATTCAAGTAGGCATTAATGCTGTCCAAGAGTTCTATATCATTTCCCATCAAAAGTATGGCATCTACATATAATATGAGAAATGCTCTGAGCTCCCACTCACTTTCTTATGTAAACGCAGGCTTCTCCATAAGCCTGCATAAACTAAATGCTTTGATCATCTCATCAAAGCGAATGTTCCAACTCCGAGATGCTTGCACCAGCCCATAAATGGATCGCTGGAGCTTGCATACTTTGTTAGCATTCTTAGGATCGACAAAACCCTCCGACTGCATCATATACAACTCTTCCTTAAGATAACCGTTAAGGAACGCTGTTTTGACGTCCATCTGCCATATCTCATAATCATAGTATGCGGCAATTGCTAACATGATTCGGACGGACTTAAGCTTCGCTACGGGAGAGAAAGTCTCATCGTAGTCAATCCCTTGAACTTGCCGATAACCCTTAGCGACAAGTCGAGCTTTATAGATGGTGACATTACCATCCGCGTCCGTCTTCTTCTTAAAGATCCATTTGTTTTCTATCGCTCGCCGATCATCGGGCAAGTCTGTCAAAGTCCATACTTTGTTTTCATACATGGATCCTATCTCGGATTGCATGGCTTCAAGCCATTTGTTGGAATCCGGGCCCGCCATCGCTTCTTCATAGTTCGAAGGTTCACCATTGTCTAACAACATGATTTCCAGGACAGGGTTGCCATACCACTCTGGTGTGGAACGTGTCCTTGTGGACCTACGAAGTTCAGTAGCAACTTGATCCGAAGTACCTTGAAGATCATCATTAATTTCCTCTCTAGTAGGTGTAGGCACCACAGGAACATTTTCCTGAGCTGCACTACTTTCCGGTTCAAGAGGTAGTACTTCATCGAGTTCTACTTTCCTCCCACTTACTCCTTTCGAGAGAAACTCTTTTTCCAGAAAGGATCCGTTCTTGGCAACAAAGATCTTGTCTTCGGATCTAAGGTAGAAGGTATACCCAATGGTTTCCTTAGGGTATCCTATGAAGACGCATTTTTCCGACTTGGGTTCGAGCTTTTCAGGTTGAAGTTTCTTGACATAAGCATCGCATCCCCAAACTTTTAGAAGCGACAGCTTAGGTTTCTTTCCAAACCATAATTCATACGGTGTTGTCTCAACGGATTTAGGCGGTGCCCTATTTAAAGTGAATGTAGCTGTCTCTAGTGCGTATCCCCAAAATGATAGCGGTAAATCGGTAAGAGACATCATAGATCGCACCATATCCAATAGAGTGCGATTCTGACGTTCGGACACACCGTTCTACCGAGGTGTTCGGTAGCGTGAGTTGTGAAACGATTCCACATTTCCTTAAGTGTGTACCAAATTCGCGACTTAAATATTCTCCTCCATGATCTGATCGTAAGAACTTTATTTTTCGGTCACGTTGATTCCCTACCTCATTCTGAAATTCCTTGAACTTTTCAAAGGTCTCAGACTTGTGTTTCATCAAGTAGACATACCCATATCTACTTAAGTAAATGCGTGAGAGTGAGAACATAACGATATCCTCCGCGAGCCTCAACGCTCATTGGACCGCACACATCGGTATGTATGATTTCCAATAAGTTGGTTGCTCGCTCCATTGTTCCGGATCACGGAGTCTTGGTCATTTTGCCCATGAGGCATGGTTCGCATGTGTCAAATGATTCATAATTGAGAGACTTTAAAAGTCCATCAGAATGGAGCTTCTTCATGCGCTTGACACCAATGTGACCAAGGCGGCGATTACCACAAGTATGTGGGACTATCGTTCTCAACTTTACATCTTTTGGTATTCACACTATGAATATGTGTAATATTACGCTCGAGATTCATTAAGAATAAACCATTGACCATCGGAGCATGACCATACAACATATCTCTCATATAAATAGAACAACCATTATTCTCGGATTTAAATGAGTAGCCATCTCACATTAAACGAGATCCTGATACAATGTTCATGCTCAAACTTGGCACTAAATAACAATTATTGAGGTTCAAAACTAATCCCGTAGGTAAATGTAGAGGTAGGGTGCCGACGGCGATCAGATCAACCTTGGAACCATTCCCGACGGGCATCGTCACCTCGTCCTTCACCAGTCTCCGTTTATTCCGCAGCTCCTGCTGTGAGTTACAAATATGAGCAACGGCACCAGTATCAAATACCCAGGAGTTACTAAGAGTACTGGTAAGGTACACATCAATTACATGTATATCAAATATACCTTTAGTGTTGCCGGCCTTCTTGTCCGCTAAGTATTTGGGGCAGTTCCACTTCCAGTGGCCCTTCCCTTTGCAATAAAAGCACTCTGTCTCGTGCTTGGGTCCATTCTTTGACTTCTTCCGGCAACTTGCTTGCAGGCGCGGCAACATCTTTGCTGTCCTTCTTGAAGTTCTTCTTACCCTTGCCCTTTTGAACTTAGTGGTTTTATTGACCATCAACACTTGATGTTCTTTCTTGATTTCAACCTCTGCTGACTTGACATTGAGAATACTTCAGGAATGGTCTTCACCATCCCCTGCATATTGTAGTTCATCACAAAGCTCTTGTAGCTTGGTGGGAGCGACTGAAGGATTCTGTCAATGACCGCCTCGTCCGGGAGGTTAATGTCCAGCTGGGACAGGCGGTTGTACAACCCAGACATTTTGAGTATGTGTCACTGGCAGAACTATTTTCCTCCATCTTACAACTATAGAACTTGTCGGAGACTTCATATCTCTCGACCCGGGCATGAGCTTGGAAAACCATTTTCAGCTCCTCGAACATCTCATATGCTCCGTGTTGCTCAAAACGCTTTTGGAGCCCTGGTTCTAAGCTGTAAAGCATGCCGCCTTTGAGCGAGGGAGTAATCATCAAGACGAGACTGCCAAGCATTCATAATGTCTTGGTTCTCTGCAGGATGGGTGCATCACCTAAGCGGTGCTTCTAGGACATATTGTTTCTTGGCTGCTATGAGGATGATCCTCGTGTTCCGGATCCAGTCCGAATAGTTGCTGCCATCATCTTTCAGCTTGGTTTTCTCTAGGAAATCGTTGAAGTTCATGGTGTCATGTGCGTTGGCCATTTGATATACAAGACATTTTGAAAAGTTTTTAGACTAATGTTCATGATAATTAAGTTCATCTAATCAAATTATTTAATGAACTCCCACTCAGATTTGACATCCCTCTAGTCATCTAAGTGTTACATGATCCGATTCGACTAGGCCGTGTCCGATCATCACGTGAGACAGACTAGTCATCATTCATCACAACTTCTGGCCATATCACATCACATGACAATTGCTGCAAAAACAAGTTAGACGTCCTCTAATTGTTGTTGCATCTTTTACGTGGATGCAATTGGGTTCTAGCAAGAACGTTTTCTTACCTACGAATAACCACAACGTGATTTTGTCAACTTCTATTTACCCTTCATAAGGACCCTTTTCATCTAATCCGCTCCAACTAAAGTAGGATAGACAGATACCCGCTAGCCACCTTATGCAACTAGTGCATGTCAGTCGGTGGAACCTGTCTCACGTAAGCGTACGTGTAAGGTCGGTCCGGGCCGCTTCATCCCACAATACCGCTGGAGCAAGAAAAAACTAGTAGCGGCAAGCAAGTTGACAAGATCTACGCCCACAACAAAATTGTGTTCTACTCGTGCAATAGAGAACTACGCATAGACCTAGCTCATGATGCCACTTTGTTGGAACGCGTTGCAGAAAATAGATAAAAAATTCCTACGGTTTCACCAAGATCCATCTATGAGTTCATCTAAGCAACGAGTCATGGGAGAGAGATTGCATCTACATACCACTTGTAGATCGCGTGCGGAAGCGTTCAAGGGAACGGGGATGATGGAGTCGTACTCGCCATGATTCAAATCACCGATGACCAAGTGCCGAACGGACAGCACCTCCGCGTTCAACACACGTACCGAACGGACGACGTCTACTCCTTCTTGATCCAGCAAGGGGGAAGGAGAGGTTGAGGAAGAAGGCTCCAACAGCAGCATGACGGCGTGGTGGTGATGGAGTGACAGTTCTCCGGCGAGGCTTCACAAGCACACGCGGAGGAGGAGAGGTGTTGGGGAGGAGGGGCTGCGCCTTGGAAGTGTGTTGCAGCCCTCCCTCACCCCTCTATTTATAGGGAAGGGGAAAGGGGCGGCCCCTCTAGATGAGATCTAGAGGCGGCGGCCGAGGGGGCTTGCCCCCAAGCAAAGGCGCCCCCACTAGGGTTCCCCCCAACCCTAGGCGCATGGTCCCAAGGGGGGGGGCGCCCAGCCCTCCAGGGACTAGTTCCCTACCGCTTGTGGCCCATGAGGCCCTCCGAGAGGGGTGGCCCCTCCTGGTGGACCCCCGGAACCTCTCCGGTGGCCCCGGTACAATACCGATATGACCCCGAAACTTTCCGGTGTCCGTTTGACAACTTCCCATATATAAATCTTTACCTCCGGACTATTCCGGAACTCCTCATGACGTCCGGGATCTCATCCGGGACTCCGAACAACATTCGGTAATCACATACAAGTCTTCCTAATAACCCTAGCATCACCGAACCTTAAGTGTGTAGACCCTACGGGTTCGGGAGACATGCAGACATGACCGAGACGGCTCTCCGGTCAATAACCAACAGCGGGATCTGGATACCCATGTTGGCTCCTACATACTCCTCGATGATTTCATCAGATGAATCACGATGTCGAGGATTCAAGCAACCCCGTATATTATTCCCTTTGTCAGACGGTATGTTACTTGCCCGAGATTCGATCGTCGGTATCCCAATACCTCGTTCAATCTCGTTACCGGCAAGTCACTTTACTCGCATCAGTAATGCATGATCCCGTGACCAGACACTTGGTCACTTTGAGCTCATTATGATGATGCACTACCGAGTGGGCCCAGTGATACCTCTCCGTAACACGGAGTGACAAATCCCAGTCTCGAGCCGTGTCAACCCAACAGACACTTTCGGAGATACCTATAGTGCACCTTTATAGTCACCCGATTCGTTGTGACGTTTGGTACACCCAAAGCACTCCTACGGTATCCGGGAGTTACACGATCTCATGGTCTAAGGAAGAGATACTTGACATTGGAAAAGCTCTAGCAAAAAGAACTACACGATCTTGTGCTATGCTTAGGATTGGGTCTTGTCTGTCACATCATTCTCCTAATGATGTGATCCCGTTATCAATGACATCCAATGTCCATAGTCAGGAAACCAAGACTATCTATTGATCAACGAGCTAGTCAACTAGAGGCTCACTAGGGACATATTGTGGTCTATGTATTCACACGTGTATTACGATTTCCGGATAATACAATTATAGCATGAATAAAAGACAATTATCATGAACAAGGAAATATAATAATAATCCTTTTATTATTGCCTCTAGGGCATATTTCCAACATAATTAGCGGTCGTCAATGCTTCTCGTACTGCTCCTTGGTATGCTGATTATGCTAATTACATTGTTGCTAAATATATACCGCCGAGTTTCACATACCACCAAAAGAAAAAGTTCTTTTATGATTTAAGACATTACTTCTGGGATGATCCACATCTGTATAAAGAAGGAGTAGATGGTATTATTAGACGTTGTGTGCCTGAGCTTGTACAGGAACAAATCCTACGCAAGTGTCACTCTGAATCCTATGGAGGACACCACGCTGGAGATAGAACTGCACACAAGGTACTACAATCTGGTTTTTATTAGCCTGCTCTTTTCAAAGATGCTCGTAAGTTTGTCGTATCTTGTGATGAATGTCAAAGAATAGGCAACATTAGTAGACGTCAAGAAATGCCTATGAATTATCCTCTTGTTATTGAACCGTTTGATGTTTGGGGCTTTGATTATATGGGACCTTTTCCTGCCTCTAATGGTTATACATATAGTATTTTAGTTGCTGTTGATTACGTTATTAAGTGGGTAGAAGCTATTCCAACTAGTAGTGCTGATCATAACACTTCTATTAAAATGCTTAAAGAAGTTATTTTTCCGAGGTTTGGAGTCCCTAGATATCTTATGACTGATGGTGGTTCACACTTTATTCATGGTGCTTTCCGTAAGATGCTCGCTAAGTATGATGTCAATCATAGAATCGCATCTCCTTATCACCCACAGTCTAGTGGTCAAGTAGAGTTGAGCAATAGAGAGCTAAAATTAATTTTGCAAAAGACTGTGAATAGATCTAGAAAGAATTGGTCCAAAAAACTTGATCATGCATTATGGGCCTATAGAACTGCATACAAAAATCCTATGGGTATGTCTCCATATAAGATGGTTTATGGAAAAGCATGTCATTTACCTCTTGAACTTGAACATAAAGCATATTGGGATATTAAAGAGCTCAATTATGACTTCAAACTTGCCGGTGAGAAAAGGTTATTTGATATTAGCTCACTTGATGAATGGAGAACCCAAGCATATGAGAATTCCAAGCTTTTCAAAGAAAAAGTCAAACACCGGCATGATAAGAGGATCTGAAGCGTGAGTTTAACGTAGGAGATTATGTGTTATTGTTCAACTCTCGTTTAAGATTTTTGCAGGAAAACTTCTCTCAAAATGGGAAGGTCCCTACGTTATCGAGGAGGTCTATCGTTCTGGTGCTATAAAAATCAACAACTTCGAGGGCACAAATCCGAGGGTGGTAAACGGTCAAAGAATTAAACATTATATTTCAGGTAATCCTATCAATGTTGAAACTAATATTATTGAAACCATAACCCCAGAGGAATACATAAGAGACACTTTCCAGAACGTTCCAGACTCCGAAAAGGCATAGGTACGTGGTACGGTAAGTAAACCGACTCCAAAACAACTCTAATGGCAATTTTTATCAGTTTTGGATTATTTAAAGATTTTAGGAAGAAAGAAGTAGTCTGAAAGGGGCACGAGGCTCCCACGAGAGAGGAGGGTGCGCCCCCTGTCTCATGGGCACCTCGTGTACCTGCCGGACTCCATTTTCTTGTATGTTACGTATTTTGGTCGGTAAAAATTCATTATATATACTCCCGAAGGTTTTGACCACCGTATCACGCAAATATCCTCTGTTTTTGTTTCGAGCTGTTTCTGTTTCAGATCTAGAGCATCATGTCGTCTCGAAGCGCTCCCAAGGACAAGTTTTTCGAGAGGGTCATTAACCCCTATCTTGCGGAGGTGCTGCATCACCCTCAAACCATTGAGATGTCTGAGGCGGTGTTGCACATCCACGATGTGGAGGGACCAAGACGTACCGGGAGCGTGGAGACAAAGCTTGAAGCTATGGAGCAAGAAGTTTTCAAGTGTCAAGGGATGGTGGAGCGTGGACTCAACGCCAACCAGATGATGATCACGGAGTTCACCAACTACCATAAGCTGGATGCCAAAGTCATTGGGGATACCATCTTCAAGCTTCAAGAGAAAATAGAGCACCTCCTAGCCCAGATTTATGACCTGCAAAACCAGAACTGTGAGTATGAATATAGATTCAAAAGGATGAGTTTGGCTGGAGATTTAAGGATCCCGGAGACTCGATCATCCTTTTATGATGGAGAGCCTATGCCTTGGAAGACGGACGACAAGCCTGCATCATCAACAACTCCTACTTCACCACCCCCGAGGAAATAATCACATGAGTATGGGCACTCCCCTTGGCAACTGCCAAGCTTGGGGGAGGTGCCCCAGTATCGTATCACCATCACACTCCTATCTTTACCGCTTTATTTAGTTCGATCCCTTTAGTAGTATCTTGATCTATTAGTTTGAAGTTTTGATATCAAGTAGTTTTGAGTTTTTCTTTGCGATCTCTTTATGTAATCGAGTCCGTGTGCTATCTATAACAAAGATTAGTGTTGAGTCAAGGGCTTTGCTATGTTGCTATGATCTTGAGAAAGTAGAAAGAACAAAAGAGTTCATATTGATCTTATGGGTAGTGATAACTTCACGCATAGAAAGTATGAGGCATAAAAATTGTTGAGAGTTGATGAACGTAGCCTTGGTCATCGTTGCAATTAATAGGAAGTGATAAGGAAAGAGGGGTTCACGTATAAATATATTATCTTGGACATCTTTTATGATTGTGAAGCACTCATTAAGTATGACATGCTAAAAGAGTTGACGTTGGACAAGGAAGACAACGTAATGGTTTATGTTTTCTGACATCTCAGTTAAAGTATATTGTCATTGACCTTCCAAACATGTTGAGCTTGCCTTTCCCCCTCATGCTAGCCAAATTCCTTGCACCAAGTAGAAATACTACTTGTGCCTCCAAATATCCTTAAACCCAGTTTTGCCATGAGAGTCCACCATACCTACCTATGGATTGCGTAAGATCCTTCAAGTAAGTTGTCATCGGTGCAAGCAATAAAAATTGGTCTATAAATATGTATGACTTATTAGTGCAGAGAAAATAAGCTTTGTACGAACTTGTTGTGGAAGTAATAAAAGCGACGGATTGCATAATAAAGGTCCACATACAAGGGGCAATATAAAGTGACATTCTTTTGCACTAAGATTTTGTACATCAACCCTAAATGCGGATGACAACCTCTGCTTCCCTCCGCGAAGGGCCTATCTTTTACTTTATGTTTTACTTTATGCTTGACTCAAGGTGATCCTGACCTTTCCCTTTTTCATTTTATCCTTTGGCAAGCTCTTTGTGTTTGAAAGATCATGATACATATATCCAATTGGATGTAAGTTGGCATAGGCTATTATTGTTGACATCACCTAAAGGTGAATACATTGGGAGGCAACACAATAAGCCCCTATCTTTCTCAGTGTCCGGCTAAAACTCTATAACCACAAGTATTGCGTGAGTATTAATGATCATAGGGGACTACGAGATAATTGAGTATGTGAGCTTGCTGAAAAGCTCTATTATTGACTCTTTCTGATGTTACGATAAATTGCAATTGCTTCAATGACTGAGATTATAGTTTGTTGGTTCTCAATGAAGTTTTTGAACCATACTTGACATTGTGAATTGTTTATTACTTGAACATAGGAAATCATATGACAAAATCTATACATGTTGCTGTTATTAGAATGATCATGATGCCTTCATGTTCAGATTTTATTTTTATCGACACCTCTATCTCTAAACATGTGGACATATTTTTCGATTTGGCTTCCGCTTGAGGACAAGCGAGGTCTAAGCTTGGGGGAGTTGATACGTCCATTTTGCATCATGCTTTTATATCAATATTTATTGCATTATGGGCTGTTATTACACATTGTATCTCAATACTTATGGCTATTCTCTCTTATTTTACAAGGTTTACCATGAAGAGGGGAATGCCAAATGGAATTCTCGATCGAAAAGGAGCAACCATTGAAACCTATTGTGCACAACTCCAAAAGACCTGAGACTCCACGAAACAACCTTTTGGATTTAATAAGGATTTATGGGCTAAATAAATAGGCCAGGGGGCCCACACCCTGTCCAGGAGACAGGGGGCGCCCCCCCCTAGGGCGCGTCCCCCTATCTCCTGGGCCCCCTGGTGGGCCTCCGACGTCCATCTTCTGCTATATCATCACTTTCCCTCTGGAAAAAATCATGGGCAAGCTTACGGGACGAAACTCCGCCGCCACGAGGCGGAACCTTGGCGGAATCAATCTAGGGCTCTGGCGGAGCTGTTCTGCCGGGGACACTTCCCTCGGGAGGGGGAAATCATCACCAACGTCATCACCAACGATCCTCTCATCGGGAGGGGGTCAATCTCCATCAACATCTTCACCAGCACCATCTCCTCTCAATTCCCTAGTTCATCTCTTGTATCCAATCTTGTATCAATACCACAAATTGGTACCTGTGGGTTGCTAGTAGTGTTGATTACTCCTTGTAGTTGATGCTATTTGGTTTACTTGGTGGAAGATCATATGGTCAGATCCTTTATGCATATTATTACTCCTCTGGTTATGAACATGAATATGCTTTGTGAGTAGTTACGTTTGTTCCTGAGGACATGCGTGAAGTCTTGCTATTAGTAGTCATGTGAATTTGGTATTCGTTCGATATTTTTGATGAGATGTATGTTGTCTTTCCTCTAGTGGTGTTATGTGAACGTCGACTATATGACACTTCACCATTATTTGGGCCTAGAGGAAGGCATAGGGAAGTAATAAGTAGATGATGGGTTGCTAGAGTGACAGAAGCTTAAACCCTAGTTTATGCGTTGCTTCGTTAGGGGTTGATATGGACCCATATGTTTAATGTTGTGGTTAGGTTTACCTTAATAATCCTTTTGTAGTTGCGGATGCTTGCAATAGGGGTTAATCATAAGTGGGATTCTTGTCCATGTTAGGGCAGTATCCAAGTGACGATCCACCCACATATCAAATTATCAAAGTACCGAACAAGAATCTTACAAACGTGATGAAAACTAGCTTGACGATAATACCCAATGTGTCCTCGGGAGCTCCTTCTTCATTATTAGAAATTGTCCAGGCTTATCCTTTGCTACATAAAGGATTGGGCCACCTTGTTGCACTTTATTTACTTTATTTACTTTTTGCTCGTTACTATTTATCTTATCACAAAACTACCTATCACCTACTATTTCAGTGCTTGTAGAGAAAACCTTACTGAAAACCGCTTATCATTTCCTTCTTCTCCTCGTTGGGTTCGACAGTCTTACTTATCGAAAGGACTACGATAGATTGCCTATACTTGTGGGTCATCACTAAGCTGAAAGAAAAGTCTTTGAATGCTAGAATGAAATATGACCCTGCTTTTGCTATTTCACCTATCTGTATTTCTGATAAGGATTATGATTTCTCTGTCGATTCTGAGTTAATTACTTTGGTTGAATCTGATCCTTTTATGGCTATGAATCTGAAACTGTTGTGGCACATCTTACTAAATTGAATGATATAGCCACCCTATTTACTCATGAGGAAAAGATTCGTTATTACTATATCCTTAAGTAATTTCCATTCTCATTAAAGGGTGATGCTAAGATATGGTTTAATTCTCTTGCTCTTGGTTGTGTGTGTAGTCCCCTGTGATATGATTTATTACTTCTCTGCTAAATATTTCCCTACTCATAAGAAACAAGCTGCCTTATGGGAAATATATAATTTTGTGCAAATTGAAGAAGAGAGTCTCCCACAATCTTGGGGGAGGATTCTCCAATTACTTAATGATTTGCCTGATCATCCTCTCAAGAAAAATGAAATACTTGATATCTTTTACAATGAACTAACCGATGCTTCCAAAACCACCTGGATAGTTGTGTTGGTTGTGTTTTCAGGAAAGAACTGTTGAGCAAGTTGAATTGCTATTAAATAATATCTTGAGTAATCATAATGATTGGACACTTCCTGAACCAACTCATAAGCCAACTCCGAAGAAAAGGGGTATCCTATTCCTCAATCCTGAAGATATGCAAGAGGCAAAGAAATCTATGAAACAAAAAAGTATTAAAGCTGAGATGTTACCAATTTACCACCTATTGAACAAATACATGGTCTTGATAACCATACACAGGTAGTAAAGGTAAATTCTCTCTATAGATTTGATGAAGGTGATATCCTCGCTATAGGTCCTGCTAGCCAATGCTTGGATGAGTTTGATAATTTTATTGTTAAACAAGAAAACTTCAATGCTTATGTTGGTAGACAATTGAAACGTAATGCTTATATGATTGAACACTTGAGTGATTATATGTCTAGAGTTAAAGGTGACCTTAAACTTATTAGTAAACATGCATCCATGGTTACCACTCAAGTAGAACAAGTGCTTAAAGCACAAGATGATTTGCTCAATGAATTAAATAATAAGAAAAATGATAATGTTGTTAGAGTTATGACTAGAGGTGGTAGAATGACTTAGGAACCTTTGTATCCTAAGGGCCATCCTAAGAGATTTGAGCAAGATTCTCAAAGAACTAATCTTGATGCACCTAGTCCTTCTAAGAAAAAGAAAAAGAAAAATGATAGGACTTTGCATGCTTCTAGTGATCCGGTTATAGACACAGCTGAGAATCCCAATGATATTTCTATTTCTGATGCTGAAACACAATCTGGTAATGAACATGAACCTAGTGATAATGTTAATGATGATGTTCATGTTGATGCTCAACCTAGTAATAATAATGATGTAGAGATTGAACCTGCTGTTGATCTTGATAACCCACAATCAAAGAATCAATGTTATGATAAGAGAGACTTTGTTGCTAGGAAGCACGGTAAAGAAAGAGAACCATGGGTTCAAAAACCCATGCCTTTTCCTCCTAAGCCATCTAAGAAAAAAGATGATGAGGATTTTGAGCGCTTTGCTGAAATGATCAGACCTATCTTTTTGCGTATGCGTTTGACTGATATGCTTAAAATGAACCCTTATGCTAAGTACATGAAAGATATTGTTACAAATAAAAGAAAGATACCGGAAGCTGAAATTTCCACCATGCTTGCTAATTATACCTTTAATGGTGGAATAGCAAAGAAATTAGGAGATCCAGGAGTACCAACTATACCATGCTCCATTAAAAGAAACTATATTAAAACTGCTATATGTGATCTTGGAGCCGGTCTTAGTGTTATGCCTCTCTCTTTATATCGTAGACTTGATTTGAATAAGTTGACACCTACTGAAATCTCTTTGCAAATGGCCGATAAATCAACTGCTATACATGTCGGTGTTTGTGAGGATGTGCCTGTTGTGGTTGAAAATGTTACTATTTTAACGGACTTTGTTATTCTTGATATTCCCGAGGACGATAGTATGTCGGTTATCCTTGGTAGACCCATTTTGAATACTGCAGGGGCTGTTATTGATTGCAACAAAGGCAATGCCACTTTTCATGTTAATGGTAATGAGCATACGGTACACTTTCCTAGGAAACAACCTCAAGTCCACAGTATCAATCATATTGGAAAATTTTCAACTATTACTATTGGAGGTTTTGAATTTCCTCTTCCTACTGTCAAAAGAAATATGATATTCTTATTGTTGGGGACGTGCATATCCCCGTTGAGGTAACTAGTGTTATTCGAAAATTCTCTGGTTTCATGTTATTCGGAAGAAGTTTGTTAACAAGACTGGATCAACCTTGTTAGTGGATTCTTTTTGATGAGCATCAGATGGATGAAGTTAGAAAGCACAACTCTCTATACCGTCCTTTTACTTTCTGTTATTTAGTTTAAATAAAGCAAAATAGTACTACTCTTTGTTTTCTGAATTATCCTTGCAATAAAAATACCCCGAAAATAAAAGTTCTCCAAATGCCCTGAAAATGAAGTATGAATTTTTGTAGAATATTTAAAAATTTCTGACACTGAGAACACACCGGGGGGGGGCACCATTTGGCCACAAGGGCACAGGGCGCGCCCACCCCCCTGGGGCGTGCCCCTACCTCGTGGCCCCCACATGGACCCCCTCCACTTATTCCAGCACCCACTCAGTTCGTCTTCCTCCCGAAAAATCCTCCCATACATCAGACCCGTGTTCTAGCTCATCTTGCTGCCATTTTCAATCTCCTTGCTCAAAGCTCCGTTCACAAAACTGTTTTGGGCGGTTGTTCTTCGATATGTGACTCCTCTAATGGTCCAATTAGTTTTTGTTCTAGTGCTTTATTTATTGCAAATTTTTTCTGTTGAGATGACACTGTTCTTGAGCTTGCATGTCAAATTTATATGGTCCAAAGTAGTTTTAATGCATGATATAGCCTCTAGGCACTTGTGGGAGTAGTTGCTATCAATCATGTTGAGTTTGGTTCACTTTTATTTTGAGTCAATAAAATTTCAGAAAATTTTCAGAGAAAGGAAAATGCATAGGAAATGTACCAAGGTGGTTCCTCAAGGAAGCAAGGACCAAGGCTCACGATACATGAGCCAGACAATGAACCACCAAGGGAAGCTCAAGTGTGGCCTTGTGAATGGCCGTCAGAAGAGTTTATGGTCCAAGCCGGTTTCAAGGATGAATTTGACGTGTATGTGCGTAATGCTGATCTTGAGTACTTCGTGTCAAATAAGTGCCTGATAACCCACAAGTATAGGGGATCGCAACAGTTTTCGAGGGTAGAGTATTCAACCCAAATTTATTGATTCGACACAAGGGGAGCCAAAGAATATTCTCAAGTATTAGCAGCTGAGTTGTCAATTCAACCACACCTGGAAACTTAGTATCTGCAGCAAAGTAATATGATAGTGGTGGTAACGGTAACAAAAGCAAAGACAGTAAAAGTAATGTTTTTGGTGTTTTGTAGTGATTGTAACAGCAGCAACGAAAAAGTAAATAAGCGTAAACCAGTATATGGAAAACTCGTAGGCACCGGATTAGCGATGGATAATTATGCCGGATGTGGTTCATCATGTAGCAGTCATAACATAGGGTGACACAGAACTAGCTCCAGTTCATCAATGTAATGTAGGCATGTATTCCGCATATAGTCATACGTGCTTATGGAAAAGAACTTGCATGAAATCTTTTGTCCTACCCTCTCGTGGCAGCGGGGTCCTATTGGAAACTAAGGGATATTAAGGCCTCCTTTTAATAGAGAACCGGAACAAAGCATTAGCACATAGTGAATACATGAACTCCTCAAACTATGGTCATCACCGAGTGGTCCCGATTATTGTCACTTGAGGTTGCCGGATCGTAACACATAGTAGGTGACTATAGACTTGCAAGATAGGATCTAGAACACACATATTTCATGAAAACATAATAGGTTCAGATCTGAAATCATGGCACTCGGGCCCTAGTGACAAGCATTAAGGATAGCAAAGTCATAGCAACATCAATCTCAGAACATAATGGATACTAGGGATCAAACCCTAACAAAATTAACTCGATTACATGATAAATCTCATCCAACCCATCACCGTCCATCAAGCCTACGATGCAATTACTCACGCACGGCGGTGAGCATCATGAAATTGGTGATGGAGGATGGTTGATGATGACGGCGGCGACGAATCCCCCTCTCCGGAGCCCCGAACGGACTCCAGATCAGGGCTTTGCGGCGGCTCCATATCGTAAAACGCGATGATTTCTTCTCTCTGATTTTTTTTCTTCCAGAAAGCCAATATATGGAGTTGGAGTTGGCGTCGGAGGGCCACCAGGGGGCCCACGAGGTAGGGGGCGCGCCAGGCGCCCCACCCTCGTGATCAGGGTGTGGGCCCCTGGTCTTCATCTTTTGCGAGGATTTTTCTTTATTTTTTCTAAGGTGTTCCGTGGAGTTTCAGGACATTCCGAGAATCTTTATTTTCTGCACAAAAACAACACCATGGCAATTCTGCTGAAAACAGCGTCAGTCCGGGTTAGTTCCATTCAAATCATACAAGTTAGAGTCCAAAACAAGGGCAAAAGTGTTTGGAAAAGTAGATACGACGGGGACGTATCAACTCCCCCAAGCTTAAACCCTTGCTTGTCCTCAAGCAATTCAGTTGACAAACTGAAAGAGGAAAAGAAAACCTTTTACAAACTCTGTTTGCTCTTGTTGTTGTAAACATGAAAAGCCAGTATTCAAGTCTCAGCAATTATTATGAACTAACCATATTCACAATGACACGTAGGTCTCACAATTACTCATATCAATAGCATAATCAGCTAGCGAGCCATAATAATGAAACTCGGATGACAACACTTTCTCAAAATAATCATAACATGATATAACAAAATGGTATCTCGCTAGCCCTTTCTGAGACTGCAAAACATAAATGCAGAGCACCTTTTAAGATCAAGGACTGGCTAAACATTGTAATTCATGGTAAAAGAGATCCAGTCAAGTCATACCCAATATAAACCAATAATAATGAATGCAAACGACAGTGTGCTCTCCAGTGGGTGCTTTTTAATAAGAAGGGTGATGACTCAACATAAAAGTAAATAGATAGGCCCTTCGCAGAGGGAAGCAGGGATTTGTAGAGGTGCCAGAGCTCGGTTTTGAAATAGAGATAAATTATATTTTGAGCGGCATACTTTCATTGTCACCATAACAACTAAAAGACGATGATATCTTCCATGCTAAACAGATTATAGGAAGTTCCCAAACAGAATGGTAAAGTTTATACTCCCCTTCCTCCACAAGCATCAATCCATGGCTTGCTCGAAACAACGAGTGCCTCTAACATTCAACGGGTCCCAAGCGGAGTTTTGTTTGCAGTTATTTTTATTGAGTTTGCACGAAGCATGGGACTGGGCATCCCGAATACCAGCCATTTTCTCGTGAATGAGGAGCGGAGTCCACTCCTCTTGAGAATAACCCGCCTAACACGGAAGATAAGGGCAGCTCTAGTTAACATATGAGCTATTCGAGCATGCAAAACAGAATGTTTATTTGAAGGTTTAAAGTTTGGCACATACAAATTTACTTGGAACGGCAGGTAAATACCGCATATAGGTAGGTATAGTGGACTCATATGGAATAACTTTGGGGTTTAAGGAGTTTGGATGCATAAGCAGTTTAGACCCACTAGGGTTCCCCCCCCCCCAACCCTAGGCGCATGGGCCCAAGGGGGGGGCGCCCCGCCCTCCAGGGACTGGTTCCCTGCCCCTTGTGGCCCATGAGGCCCTCCGAGATGGGTGGCCCCTCCCGGTGGACCCCCGGAACCTCTCCGGTGGCCCGGGTACAATACCGATATGACCCCGAAACTTTCCGGTGTCCGTTTGACAACTTCCCATATATAAATCTTTACCTCCGGACTATTCCGGAACTCCTCGTGACGTCTGGGATCTCAACCGGGACTCCGAACAACATTCGATAATCACATACAAGTCTTCCTAATAACCCTAGCGTCACCGAACCTTAAGTGTGTAGACCCTACGGGTTCGGGAGACATGCAGACATGACCGAGACGGCTCTCCGGTCATTAACCAACAGCGGGATCTAGATACCCATGTTGGCTCCTACATACTCCTCGATGATTTCATCGGATGAACCATGATGTCGAGGATTCAAGCAACCCCGTATATTATTCCCTTTGTCAGACGGTATGTTACTTGCCCGAGATTCGATCGTCGGTATCCCAATACCTCGTTCAATCTCGTTACCGGCAAGTCACTTTACTCGCATCGTAATGCATGATCCCGTGACCAGACACTTGGTCACTTTGAGCTCATTATGATGATGCACTACCGAGTGGGCCCGATGATACCTCTCCGTAACACGGAGTGACAAATCCCAGTTTCGATCCGTGTCAACCCAATGTACACTTTCGGAGATACCGTAGTGCACCTTTATAGTCACCCGATTACGTTGTGATGTTTGGTACACCCAAAGCACTCCTACGGTATCCGGGAGTTACATGATCTCATGGTCTAAGGAAGAGATACTTGACATTGGAAAAGCTCTAGCAAAACGAACTACACGATCTTGTGCTATGCTTAGGATTGGGTCTTGTCCATCACATCATTCTCCTAATGATGTGATCCCGTTATCAATCACATCCAATGTCCATAGTCAGGAAACCAAGACTATCTATTGATCAACGAGCTAGTCAACTAGAGGCTCACTAGGGACATATTGTGGTCTATGTATTCACACATGTACTACGATTTCTGGATAATACAATTATAGCATGAATAAAAGACAATTATCATGAACAAGGAAATATAATAATAATCCTTTTATTATTGCCTCTAGGGCATATTTCCAACAGTCTCCCACTTGCACTAGAGTCAATAATCTAGTTACATTGTGATGAATCGAACACCCATAGAGTTCTCGTGTTGATCATGTTTTGTCCATGAAGAGGTTTAGTCAACGGATCTGCGACATTCAGATCCGTATGCACTTTGCAAATTTCGTGTCTCCATCTTGAACATTTTGACGAATGGAGTTGAAGCGACGCTTGATGTGCCTGGTCTTCTTGTGAAACCTGGGCTCCTTGGCAAGTGCAATAGCTCCAGTGTTGTCACAGAAGAGTTTGATCGGCCCTGACGCATTGGGTATGACTCCTAGGTCGGTGATGAACTCCTTCACCCATATTGCTTCATGTGCTGCCTCCGAGGCTGCCATGTACTCCGCTTCACATGTAGATCCCGCCACGACGCTCTGCTTGCAGCTGCACCAGCTTACTGCTCCACCATTCAACATATACATGTATCCGGTTTGTGACTTAGAGTCATCCAGATCTGTGTCGAAGCTAGCATCGACGTAACCCTTTACGACGAGCTCTTCGTCACCTCCATAAACGAGAAACATGTCCTTTGTCCTTTTCAGGTACTTCAGGATATTCTTGACCGCTGTCCAGTGTTCCTTGCCGGGATTACTTTGGTACCTTCCTATCAAACTTACGGCAAGGTTTACATCAGGTCTGGTACACAGCATGTCATACATAATAGATCCTATGGCCGAGGCATAGGGGATGACGCTCATCTCTTCTTTATCTTTTGCCGTGGTCGGGCATTGAGCCGAGCTCAATCTCACACCTTGCAAAGACAGGCAAGAACCCTTTCTTGGACTGATCCATTTTGAACTTCTTAAAAATCTTTTCAAGGTATGTGCTTTGTGAAAGACCTATGAGGCGTCTCGATCTATCTCTATAGATCTTGATGCCTAATATATAAGCAGCTTCTCCAAGGTCCTTCATTGAAAAACTTTTATTCAAGTAGGCATTAATGTTGTCCAAGAGTTCTATATCATTTCCCATCAAAAGTATGTCATCTACATATAATATGAGAAATGCTACAGAGCTCCCACTCACTTTCTTGTAAACGCAGGCTTCTCAATAAGTCTGCATAAACCCAAACGCTTTGATCATCTCATCAAAGCGAATGTTCCAACTCTGAGATGCTTGCACCAGCCCATAAATGGATCACTGGAGCTTTCATACTTTGTTAGCATTCTTAGGATCGACAAAACCTTCTGGCTACATCATATACAGCTCTTCCTTAAGATAACCGTTAAGAAACGCTGTTTTGACGTCCATCTGCCATATCTCATACTCATAGTATGCGGCAATTGCTAACATGATTCAGACGGACTTAAGCTTCGCTACGGGAGAGAAAGTCTCATCGTAGTCAATCCCTTGAACTTGCGGATAACCCTTAGTGACAAGTCGAGCTTTATAGATGGTGACATTACCATCCGCGTCCGTCTTCTTCTTGAAGATCCATTTGTTTTCTATCGCTCGCCGATCATCGGGCAAGTCTGTCAAAGTCCATACTTTGTTTTCATACATGGATCCTATCTCGAATTGCATGGCTTCAAGCCATTTGTTGGAATCCGGGCCCGCCATCGCTTCTTCATAGTTCAAGGTTCACCATTGTCTAACAACATGATTTCCGGTGACAGGGTTGCCATACCACTGGGTGTGGAACGTGTCCTTGTGGACCCACGAAGTTCAAGAGCAACTTGATCCGAAGTACCTTGAAGATCATCATTAATTTCCTCTCTAGTAGGTGTAGGCACCACAGAACATTTTCCTGAGCTGCACTACTTTCCGGTTCAAGAGGTAGTACTTCATCGAGTTCTACTTTCCTCCCACTTACTCCTTTCGAGAGAAACTCTTTTTCCGTAAAGGATCCATTCTTGGCAACAAAGATCTTGCCTTCGGATCTAAGGTAGAAGGTATAGCCAATGGTTTCCTTAGGGTATCCTATGAAGACGCATTTTTCCGACTTGGGTTCGAGCTTTTCAGGTTGAAGTTTCTTGACATAAGCATCGCATCCCCAAACTTTTAGAAACGACAGCTTAGGTTTCTTTCCAAACCATAATTCATACGGTGTTGTCTCAATGGATTTAGATGGTGCCCTATTTAAAGTGAATGTAGCTGTCTCTAGTGCGTATCCCTAAAATGATAGCGGTAAATCGGTAAGAGACATCATAGATCGCACCATATCCAATAGAGTGCGATTACGACGTTCGGACACACCGTTCTACCGAGGTGTTCCAAAGCGGCGTGAGTTGTGAAATGATTCCACATTTCCTTAAGTGTGTACCAAATTCGCGACTTAAATATTCTCCTCCACATCTGATCGTAAGAACTTTATTTTTTTCATCACGTTGATTCACTACCTCATTCTGAAATTCCATGAACTTTTCAAAGGTCTTAGACGTGTGGTTCATCAAGTAGACATACCCATATCTACTTAAGTCGTCTGTGAGAGTGAGACCATAACGATATCCTCCGCGAGCCTCAACGCTCATTGGACCGCACACATCGGTATGTATGATTTCCAATAAGTTGCTTGCTCGCTCCATTGTTCCGGAGAACGGAGTCTTGGTCATTTTGCCCATGAGGCATGGTTCGCATGTGTCAAATGATTCATAATCGAGAGACTCTAAAAGTCCATCGAATGGAGCTTCTTCATGCGCTTGACACCAATGTGACCAAAGGCGGCAGTGCCACAAGTATGTGGGACTATCGTTATCAACTTTACATCTTTTGGTATTCACACTATGAATATGTGTAATATTACGCCGAGATTCATTAAGAATAAACCATTGACCATCGGAGCATGACCATAAAACATATCTCTCATATAAATAGAACAACCATTATTCTCGGATTTAAATGAGTAGCCATCTCGCATTAAACGAGATCCTGATACAATGTTCATGCTCAAACTTGGCACTAAATAACAATTATTGAGGTTCAATACTCATCCCGTGAGGTAAATGTAGAGGTAGCGTCTTTGACGGCGATCACATCAACCTTGGAACCATTCCCGACGCCAAGATCGTCACCTCGTCCTTCGCCAGTCTCCGTTTATTCCGCAGCTCCTGCTGTGAGTTACAAATATGAGCAACGGCACCGGTATCAAATACCCAGGAGTTACTACGAGTACTGGTAAGGTACACATAAATTACATGTATATCAAATATACCTTTAGTGTTGCCGACCTTCTTGTCCGCTAAGTATTTGGGGAAGTTCCACTTCAGTGGCCCTTCCCTTTGCAATAAAAGCACTCTGTCTCAGGCTTGGGTCCATTCTTTGACTTCTTCCCGGCAACTTGCTTTACCGGCGCAGCAACATCTTTGCCGTCCTTCTTGAAGTTCTTCTTACCCTTGCCCTTTTTGAACTTAGTGGTTTTATTGACCATCAACACTTGATGTTCTTTCTTGATTTCAACCTCTGCTGACTTCAGCATTGAGAATACTTCAGGAATGGTCTTCACCATCCCCTGCATATTGTAGTTCATCACAAAGCTCTTGTAGCTTGGTGGGAGCGATCAAGGATTCTGTCAATGACCGCCTCGTCCGGAGGTTAATGTCCAGCTGGGACAAAGCGGTTGTACAACCTGCATATTTTGAGTATGTGTCATCGATGTAACTATTTTCCTCCATCTTACAACTATAGAACTTGTCGGAGACTTCATATCTCTCGACCGGCATGAGCTTGGAAAACCATTTTCAGCTCCTCGAACATCTCATATGCTCCGTGTTGCTCAAAACGCTTTTGGAGCCCCGGTTCTAAGTCTGTAAAGCATGCCGCACTGAACGAGGGAGTAATCATCAAGACGAGACTGCCAATCATTCATAATGTCTTGGTTCTCTCGATGGGTGCATCACCTAGCGGTGCTTCTAGGACATATTGTTTCTTGGCTGCTATGAGGATGATCCTCGTGTTCGGACCCGATCCGAATAGTTGCTGCCATCATCTTTCAGCTTGGTTTTCTCTAGGAACGCGTTGAAGTTCATGGTGACATGAGCGTTGGCCATTTGATCTATAAGACATTTTTGCAAAGTTTTTAGACTAATGTTCATGATAATTAAGTTCATCTAATCAAATTATTTAATGAACTCCCACTCAGATTTGACATCCCTCTAGTCATCTAAGTGTTACATGATCCGAGTCGACTAGGCCGTGTCCGATCATCACGTGAGACGGACTAGTCATCGTCGGTGAACATCTCCATGTTGATCGTATCTTCCATGAGACTCATGTTCGACCTTTCGGTCTCTTGTGTTCCGAGGCCATGTCTGTACATGCTAGGCTCGTCAAGTTAACCCTAAGTGTTTATGCATGTGTAAAACTGTCTTACACCCGTTGTATGTGAACGTAAGGATCTATCGCACCCGATTATCACGTGGTGCTTCGAAGCATTTAACTTTAGCAACGGTGCACAGTTAGGGGGAACACTTTCTTGAAATTATTCTAAGGGATCATCTTATTTACTACCGTCGTTCTAAGTAAACAAGATGCATAAACATAATAAACATCACATGCAAATATATAAAGTAGTGACATGATATGGACAATATCATATAGCTCCTTTGATCTTCATCTTCGGGGCTCCATGATCATCTTGTCACCGGCATGACACCATGATCTCCATCATCATGATCTCCATCATCGTGTCTCCATGAAGTTGCTCGCCAACTATTACTTCTACTACTATGGCTAACACGCTTAGCAATAAAGTAAAGTAATTTACATGGCGTTGAATCAATGACGCAGGTCATACAATAATTAAGACAACTCCTATGGCTCCTGCATGTTGTCATACTCATCGAAATGCAAGTCGTGATTCCTATTACAAGAACATGATCTCATACATCACAATATATCATTCATCATTCATCACAACTTCTGGCCATATCACATCACATGACAATTGCTGCAAAAACAAGTTAGACGTCCTCTAATTGTTGTTCCATCTTTTACGTGGCTGCAATTGGGTTCTAGCAAGAACGTTTTCTTACCTACGAATAACCACAACGTGATTTTGTCAACTTCTATTTACCCTTCATAAGGACCCTTTTCATTTAATCCGCTCCAACTAAAGTAGGATAGACAGACACCCGCTAGCCACCTTATGCAACTAGTGCATGTCAGTCGGTGGAACCTGTCTCACGTAAGCGGACGTGTAAGGTCGGTCCGGGCCGATTCATCCCACAATACCGCTGAAGCAAGAAAAGACTAGTAGCGGCAAGCAAGTTGACAAGATCTACGCCCACAACAAAATTGTGTTCTACTCGTGCAATAGAGAACTACGCATAGACCTAGCTCATGATGCCACTGTTGGGGAACGTTGCAGAAAATAAAAAAAAATTCCTACGGTTTCACCAAGATCCATCTATGAGTTCATCTAAGCAACGAGTCATGGGAGAGAGATTGCATCTACATACCACTTGTAGATCGCGTGCGGAAGCGTTCAAGGGAACGGGGATGATGGAGTCGTACTGCCATGATTCAAATCACCGATGACCAAGTGCCGAACGGACAGCACCTCCGCGTTCAACACACGCATCTAACGGACGACGCCTACTCCTTCTTGATCCAGCAAGGGGAAGGAGAGGTTGAGGAAGAAGGCTCCAACAGCAGCATGACGGGCGTGGTGGTGATGGAGTGATGATTCTCAAGAGGGCTTCGCCAAGCACACGCGGAGGAGGAGAGGTGTTGGGGAGGGAGGGCTGCGCCTTGAAGTGTGTTGCAGCCTCCCTCACCCCTCTATTTATAGGGGAAGGGCAATGGCCCCACTAGATGAGATCTAGAGGGGGGCGGCGGCCAGGGAGGGGGGCTTGCCCCCCAAGCAAAGGGGGGGGCGCCCCCCACTAGGGTTCCCCCCAACCCTAGGCGCATGGGCCCAAGGGGGGGGCAGCCCTCCAGGGACTAGTTCCCTGCCCCTTGTGGCCCATGAGGCCCTTCGAGAGGGGTGGCCCCTCCCGGTGGACCCCCGGAACCTCTCCGGTGGCCCCGGTACAATACCGATATGACCCCGAAACTTTCCGGTGTCCGTTTGACAACTTCCCATATATAAATCTTTACCTCCGGACTATTTCGGAACTCCTCGTGACGTCCGGGATCTCATCCGGACTCCGAACAACATTCGGTAATCACATACAAGTCTTCCTAATAACCCTAGCGTCACCGAACCTTAAGTGTGTAGACCCTACGGGTTCGGGATACATGCAGACATGACCGAGACGGCTCTCCGGTCAATAACCAACAGCGGGATCTGGATACCCATGTTGGCTCCGACATACTCCTCGATGATTTCATCGGATGAACCACGATGTTGAGGATTCAAGCAACCCCGTATATTATTCCCTTTGTCAGACGGTATGTTACTTGCCCGAGATTCGATCGTCGGTATCCCAATACCTCGTTCAATCTCGTTACCGGCAAGTCACTTTACTCGTACAGTAATGCATGATCCCGTGACCAGACACTTGGTCACTTTGAGCTCATTATGATGATGCACTACCGAGTGGGCCCGGTGATACCTCTCCGTAACACGGAGTGACAAATCCCAGTCTCGATCCGTGTCAACCCAATGTACACTTTCGGAGATACCTGTAGTGCACCTTTATAGTCACCCAGTTATGTTGTGATGTTTGGTACACCCAAAGCACTCCCTACGGTATCCGGAGTTACACGATCTCATGGTCTAAGGAAGAGATACTTGACATTGCAAAAGCTCTAGCAAAACGAACTACACGATCTTGTGCTATGCTTAGGATTGGGTCTTGTCCATCACATCATTCTCCTAGTGATGTGATCCCGTTATCAATGACATCCAATGTCCATAGTCAGGAAACCAAGACTATCTATTGATCAACGAGCTAGTCAACTAGAGGCTCACTAGGGACATATTGTGGTCTATGTATTCACACGTGTATTACGATTTCTGGATAATACAATTATAGCATGAATAAAAGACAATTATCATGAACAAGGAAATATAATAATAATCCTTTTATTATTGCCTCTACGGCATATTTCCAACATAATTAGCGGTCGTCAATGCTTTTCGTACTGCTCCTTGGTATGCTGATTATGCTAATTACATTGTTGCTAAATATATACCGCCTAGTTTCACATACCAGCAAAAGAAAAAGTTCTTTTATGATTTAAGACATTACTTCTGGGATGATCCACATGTGTATAAAGAAGGAGTAGACAGTATTATTAGACGTTGTGTGCCTGAGCATGAACAGGAACAAATCCTACGCAAGTGTCACTCTGAATCCTATGGAGGACACCACGCTGGAGATAGAACTGCACACAAGGTACTACAATCTGGTTTTTACTGGCCTACTCTTTTCAAAGATGCTCGTAAGTTTGTCGTATCTTGTGATGAATGTCAAAGAATAGGCAACATTAGTAGACGTCAAGAAATGCCTATGAATTATTCTCTTGTTATTGAACCGTTTGATGTTTGGGGCTTTGATTATATGGGACCTTTTCCTGCCTCTAATGGTTATACATATAGTATTTTAGTTGTTGTTGATTACATTATTAAGTGGGTAGAAGCTATTCCAACTAGTAGTGATGATCATAACACTTCTATTAAAATGCTTAAAGAAGTTATTTTTCCGAGGTTTGGAGTCCCTAGATATCTTATGACTGATGGTGGTTCACACTTTATTCATGGTGCTTTCCGTAAGATGCTCGCTAAGTATGATGTCAATCATAGAATCGCATCTCCTTATCACCCATAGTCTAGTGGTCAAGTAGAGTTGAGCAATAGAGAGCTAAAATTAATTTTGCAAAAGACTGTGAATAGATCTAGAAAGAATTGGTCCAAAAAACTTGATCATGCATTATGGGCCTATAGAACTGCATACAAAAATCCTATGGGTATGTCTCCATATAAGATGGTTTATGGAAAAGCATGTCATTTACCTCTTGAACTTGAACATAAAGCATATTGGGCTATTAAAGAGCTCAATTATGACTTCAAACTTGCCGGTGAGAAGAGGTTATTTGATATTAGCTCACTTGATGAATGGAGAACCCAAGCATATGAGAATGCCAAGCTTTTCAAAGAAAAAGTCAAACACTGGCATGATAAGAGGATATGAAGCGTGAGTTTAACGTAGGAGATTATGTGTTATTGTTCAACTCTCGTTTAAGATTTTTGCAGGAAAACTTCTCTCAAAATGGGAAGGTCCCTACGTTATCGAGGAGGTCTATCGTTCTGGTGCTATAAAAATCAACAACTTCGAGGGCACAAATCCGAGGGTGGTAAAAGGTCAAAGAATTAAACATTATATTTCAGGTAATCCTATCAATGTTGAAACTAATATTATTGAAACCATAACCCCTGAGGAATACATAAGAGACACTTTCCGAGCGTTCTGCATCTCGAAAAGGCATAGGTACGCATTAGTACGGTAAGTAAACCGACTCCAAAACAACTCTAATGTCATTTTTATCAGTTTTGGATTATTTAAAGATTTTAGGAAGAAAGAAGTAGTCCGAAAGGGCACGAGGCTCCCACGAGAGGAGGGCGCCCTCGTCTCGTGGGCACCTCGTGTACCGCCGGACTCCGTTTTCTTGTATGTTACGTATTTTGGTCGGTAAAAATTCATTATATATACTCCCGAAGGTTTTGACCACCGTATCACGCAAATATCCTCTGTTTTTTTTTCCGAGCTGTTTCTGTTTCAGATCTAGAGCATCATGTCGTCTCCAAGCGCTCCCAAGGACAAGTTTTTCGAGAGGGTCATTAACCCCTATCTTGCGGAGGTGCTGCATCACCCTCAAACCATTGAGATGCGTGAGGCGGTGTTGCACATCCACGATGTGGAGGGACCAAGGCGTACCGGGAGCGTGGAGACAAAGCTCGAAGCTATGGAGCAAGAAGTTTTCAAGTGTCAAGGGATGGTGGAGCGTGGACTCAACGCCAACCAGATGATGATCACGGAGTTCACCAACTACCATAAGCTGGATGCCAAAGTCATTGGGGAGACCATCTTCAAGCTTCAAGAGAAAATCGAGCACCTCCAAGCCCAGATTTATGACCTGCAAAACCAGAACTGTGAGCATGAATATAGATTCAAAAGGATGAGTTTGGCTGGAGATTTAAGGATCCCGGAGACTCGATCATCCTTTTATGATGGAGAGCCTATGCCTTGGAAGACGGACGACAAGCCTGCATCATCAACAACTCCTACTTCACCACCCCCGAGGAAATAATCACATGAGTATGGGTACTCCCCTTGGCAACTGCCAAGCTTGGGGGAGGTTCCCCGGTATCGTATCACCATCACGCTCCTATCTTTACCGCTTTATTTAGTTCGATCCCTTTAGTAGTATCTTGATCTATTAGTTTGAAGTTTTGATATCAAGTAGTTTTGAGTTTTGCTTTGCGATCTCTTTATGTAATCGAGTCCGTGTGCTATCTATAACAAAGATTAGTGTTGAGTCAAGGGCTTTGCTATGTTGCTATGATCTTGAGAAAGTAGAAAGAACAAAAGAGTTCATATTGATCTTATGCATAGTGATAACTTCACGCATAGAAAGTATGAGGCATAAAAATTGTTGAGAGTTGATGAACGTAGCCTTGGTCATCGTTGCAATTAATAGGAAGTGATAAGGAAAGAGGGGTTCACGTATAAATATATTATCTTGGACATCTTTTATGATTGTGAAGCACTCATTAAGTATGACATGCTAAAAGAGTTGACGTTGGACAAGGAAGACAACGTAATGGTTTCTGTTTTCCGACATCTCAGTTAAAGTATATTGTCATTGACCTTCCAAACATGTTGAGCTTGCCTTTCCCCCTCATGCTAGCCAAATTCCTTGCACCAAGTAGAAATACTACTTGTGCCTCCAAATATCCTTAAACCCAGTTTTGCCATGAGAGTCCACCATACCTACCTATGGATTGAGTAAGATCCTTCAAGTAAGTCGTCATCGGTGCAAGCATTAAAAATTGGTCTATAAATATGTATGACTTATTAGTGCAGAGAAAATAAGCTTTGTACGAACTTGTTGTGGAAGTAATAAAAGCGACGGATTGCATAATAAAGGTCCACGTACAAGGGGCAATATAAAGTGACGTTCTTTTGCACTAAGATTTTGTACATCAACCCTAAATGCGCATGACAACCTCTGCTTCCCTCCACGAAGGGCCTATCTTTTACTTTATGTTTTACTTTATGCTTGAGTCAAGGTGATCCTGACCTTTCCCTTTTTCATTTTATCCTTTGGCAAGCTCTTTGTGTTTGAAAGATCATGATACATATATCCAATTGGATGTAAGTTGGCATAGGCTATTATTGTTGACATCACCTAAAGGTGAATACATTGGGAGGCAACACAATAAGCCCTATCTTTCTCAGTGTCCGGCTGAAACTCTATAACCACAAGTATTGCGTGAGTGTTAACGATCATAGGGGACTACGAGATAATTGAGTATGTGAGCTTGCTGAAAAGCTCTATTATTGACTCTTTCTGATGTTACGATAAATTGCAAGTGCTTGATGGATCGAGATTATAGTTTGTTGGTTCTCAATGAAGTTTTTGAACCATACTTGACATTGTGAATTGTTTATTACTTGAACATAGGAAATCATATGACAAAATCTATATATGTTCCTGTTATTAGAATGATCATGATGCCTTCATGTTCGTATTTTATTTTTATCGACACCTCTATCTCTAAACATGTGGACATATTTTTCGATTTCGGCTTCCGCTTGAGGACAAGCGAGGTCTAAGCTTGGGGGAGTTGATACGTCCATTTTACATCATGCTTTTATATCAATATTTATTGCATTATGGGCTGTTATTACACATTATATCTCAATACTTATGGCTATTCTCTCTTATTTTACAAGGTTTACCATGAAGAGGGGGAATGCCGGCAGCTGGAATTCTGACTGGAAAAGGAGCAAACGTTGGAAACCTATTCTGCACAACTCCAAATGACCTGAGACAACACGAAACAACTTTTTGGATTTAATAAGGATTTATGGGCAAAATAAATAGGCCAGGGGGCCCACACCCTGTCCAGGAGACAGGGGCGCCCCCTAGGGCGCTGCCCCTATCTCCTGGGCCCCCGTGGCCTTTCTGGCCCATCTTCTGCTCTATCATCACTTTCCCTCCGAAAAATCGTAGGCAAGCTTACGGGACGAAACTCCGCCGCCACGAGGCGGAACCTTGGCGGAATCAATCTAGGGCTCATGGCGGAGCTGTTCTGCGGGGACACTTCTCCCGGAGGGAGGAAATCATCACCAACGCCATCACCAACGATCCTCTCGTCGGGAGGGGTCAATCTCCATCAACATCTTCACCAGCACCATCTCCTCTCAAAACCCTAGTTCATCTCTTGTATCCAATCTTGTATCAATACCACAAATTGGTACCTGTGGGTTGCTAGTAGTGTTGATTACTCCTTGTAGTTGATGCTATTTGGTTTACTTGGTGGAAGATCATAGGGTCAGATCCTTTATGCATATTATTACTCCTCTGGTTATGAACATGAATATGCTTTGTGAGTAGTTACGTTTGTTCCTGAGGACATGGGTGAAGTCTTGCTATTAGTAGTCATGTGAATTTGGTATTCGTTCGATATTTTGATAAGATGTATGTTGTCTTTCCTCTAGTGGTGTTATGTGAACGTCGACTATATGACACTTCACCATTTTTTGGGCCTAGAAGAAGGCATTGGGAAGTAATAAGTAGATGATGTGTTGCTAGAGTGATGTAAGCTTAAACCCTAGTTTATGCGTTGCTTCGTTAGGGGTTGATATGGACCCATATGTTTAATGTTGTGGTTAGGTTTACCTTAATAATCCTTTTTGTAGTTGCGGATGCTTGCAATAGGGGTTAATCATAAGTGGGATTCTTGTCCATGTTAGGGCAGTATCCAAGTGACGATCCACCCACATATCAAATTATCAAAGTACCGAACAAGAATCTTACGAACGTGATGAAAACTAGCTTGACGATAATACCGAATGTGTCCTCGGGAGCTCCTTCTTCATTATTAGAAACTTTCCAGGCTTATCCTTTGCTACATAAAGGATTGGGCCACCTTGTTGCACTTTATTTACTTTATTTACTTTTTGCTCGTTACTATTTATCTTATCACAAAACTATCTATCACCTACTATTTCAGTGCTTGTAGAGAAAACCTTACTGAAAACCGCTTATCATTTCCTTCTTCTCCTTGTTGGGTTCGACACTCTTACTTATCGAAAGGACTACGATAGATTCCCTATACTTGTGGGTCATCACTAAGCTGAAAGAAAAGTCTTTGAATGCTAGAATGAAATATGACCCTGCTTTTGCTATTTCATCTATCTGTATTTCTGATAAGGATTATGATTTCTCTGTCGATTCTGAGTTAATTACTTTGGTTGAATCTGATCCTTTTTATGGCTATGAATCTGAAACTGTTGTGGCACATCTTACTAAATTGAATGATATAGCCACCCTATTTACTCATGAGGAAAAGATTCGTTATTACTATATCCTTAAGTAATTTCCATTCTCATTAAAGGGTGATGCTAAGATATGGTTTAATTCTCTTGCTCTTGGTTGTGTGTGTAGTCCCCAGGATATGATTTATTACTTCTCTGCTAAATATTTCCCTGCTCATAAGAAACAAGCTGCCTTATGGGAAATATATAATTTTGTGCAAATTGAAGAAGAGAGTCTCCCACAATCTTGGGGGAGGATTCTCCAATTACTTAATGATTTGCCTGATCATCCTCTCAAGAAAAATGAAATACTTGATATCTTTTATAATGAACTAACCGATGCTTCCAAAAACCACCTGGATAGTTGTGTTGGTTGTGTTTTCAGGGAAAGAACTGTTGAGCAAGTTGAATTGCTATTAAATAATATCTTGAGTAATCATAATGATTGGACACTTCCTGAACCAACTCATAAGCCAACTCCGAAGAAAAGGGGTATCCTATTCCTCAATCCTGAAGATATGCAAGAGGCAAAGAAATCTATGAAACAAAAAAGTATTAAAGCTGAGATGTTACCAATTTACCACCTATTGAACAAATACATGGTCTTGATAACCATACACAGGTAGTAAAGGTAAATTCTCTCTATAGATTTGATGAAGGTGATATCCCTCGCTATAGGTCTGCTAGCCAATGCTTGGATGAGTTTGATAATTTTATTGTTAAACAAGAAAACTTCAATGCTTATGTTGGTAGACAATTGAAACGTAATGCGTATATGATTGAACACTTGAGTGATTATATGTCTAGAGTTAAAGGTGACCTTAAACTTATTAGTAAACATGCATCCATGGTTACCACTCAAGTAGAACAAGTGCTTAAAGCACAAGATGATTTGCTCAATGAATTAAATAATAAGAAAAATGATAATGTTGTTAGAGTTATGACTAGAGGTGGTAGAATGACTTAGGAACCTTTGTATCCTAAGGGCCATCCTAAGAGAGTTGAGCAAGATTCTCAAAGAAATAATCTTGATGCACCTAGTCCTTCTAAGAAAAAGAAAAAGAAAAATGATAGGACTTTCCATGCTTCTAGTGATCCGGTTATAGACACACCTGAGAATCCCAATGATATTTCTATTTCTGATGCTTAAACACAATCTGGTAATGAACATGAACCTAGTGATAATGTTAATGATGATGTTCATGTTGATGCTCAAACTAGTAATAATAATGATGTAGAGATTGAACCTGCTGTTGATCTTGATAACCCACAATCAAAGAATCAATGTTATGATAAGAGAGACTTTGTTGCTAGGAAGCACGGTAAAGAAAGAGAACCATGGGTTCGTAAACCCATGCCTTTTCCTCCTAAGCCATCCAAGAAAAAAGATGATGAGGATTTTGAGCGCTTTGCGAAATGATCGTACCTATCTTTTTTATGTCGTTTATTGATATGCTTAAAATGAACCCTTATGCTAAGTACATGAAAGATATTGTTACAAATAAAAGAAAGATACCGGAAGCTGAAATTTCCACCATGCTTGCTAATTATACCTTTAATGGTGGAATAGCAAAGAAATTAGGAGATCCAGGAGTACCAACTATACCATGCTCCATTAAAAGAAACTATATTAAAACTGCTATATGTGATCTTGGAGCCGGTCTTAGTGTTATGCCTCTCTCTTTATATCGTAGACTTGATTTGAATAAGTTGACACCTACTGAAATCTCTTTGCAAATGGCCGATAACTCAACTGCTATACATGTCGGTGTTTGTGAGGATGTGCCTGTTGTGGTTGAAAATGTTGCTATTTTAACGGACTTTGTTATTCTTGATATTCCCGAGGACGATAGTATGTCGGTTATCCTTGGTAGACCCTTTTTGAATACTGCAGGGGCTGTTATTGATTGCAACAAAGGCAATGTCACTTTTCATGTTAATGGTAATGAGCATACGGTACACTTTCCGAGGAAACAACCTCAAGTCCACAGTATCAATTATATTGGAAAAATTTCAACTATTACTATTGGAGGTTTTGAATTTCCTCTTCCTACTGTCAAAAGAAATATGATATTCTTATTGTTGGGGACGTGCATATCCCCGTTGAGGTAACTAGTGTTATTCGAAAATTCTCTGGTTTCATGTTATTCGGAAGAAGTTTGTTAACAAGACTGGATCAACCTTGTTAGTGGATTCCTTTTGATGAGCATGAGATGGATCAAGTTAGAAAGCACAACTCTCTATACCGTCCTTTTACTTTCTGTTATTTAGTTTAAATAAAGCAAAATAGTACTACTCTTTGTTTTCTGAATTATCCTTGCAATAAAAATACCCCGAAAATAAAAGTTCTCCAAATGCCCTGAAAATGAAGTATGAATTTTTGTAGAATATTTAAGAATTTCTAACACTGAGAACACACCGGGGGGGCACCATTTGGCCACAAGGGCACAGGGCGCGCCCACCCCCCTAGGGCGCGCCCCTACCTCGTGGCCCCCACATGGACCCCCTCCACTTATTCCAGCACCCACTCAATTCGTCTTCCTCCCGGAAAATCCTCCCATACATCAGACCCGTGTTCTAGCTCATCTTGCTGCCATTTTTGATATCCTTGCTAAAAGCTCCGTTCAAAAAACTGTTTTGGGCGATTGTTCTTCGATATGTGACTCCTCTAATGGTCCAATTAGTTTTTGTTCTAGTGCTTTATTTATTGCAAATTTTTTCTGTTGAGATGACACTGTTCTTGAGCTTGCATGTCAAATTTATATGGTCCAAAGTAGTTTTAATGCATGATATAGCCTCTAGGCACTTGTGGGAGTAGTTGCTATCAATCTTGTTGAGTTTGGTTCACTTTTATTTTGAGTCAATAAAATTTCAGAAAATTTTCAGAGAAAGGAAAATGCATAGGAAATGTACCAAGGTGGTTCCTCAAGGAAGCAAGGACCAAGGCTCACGATACATGAGCCAGACGATGAACCACCAAGGGAAGCTCAAGTGTGGCCTTGTGAATGGCCATCAGAAGAGTTTATGGTCCAAGCCGGTTTCAAGGATGAATTTGACGCGTATGTGCGTAATGCTGATCTTGAGGACTTTGTGTCAAATAAGTGCCTGATAACCCACAAGTATAGGGGATCGCAACAGTTTTCGAGGGTAGAGTATTCAACCCAAATTTATTGATTCGACACAAGGGGAGCCAAAGAATATTCTCAAGTATTAGCAGCTGAGTTGTCAATTCAACCACACCGAAACTTAGTATCTGCAGCAAAGTAATATGATAGTGGTGGTAACGGTAACAAAAGCAAAGACAAGAAAAGTAATGTTTTTGGTGTTTTGTAGTGATTGTAACAAAGCAACGAAAAAGTAAATAAGCGTAAACCAGTATATGGAAAACTCAGAGGCACCGGATTAGCGATGGATAATTATGCCGGATGTGGTTCATCATGTAGCAGTCATAACATAGGGTGACACGAACTAGCTCCAGTTCATCAATGTAATGTAGGCATGTATTCCGCATATAGTCATACGTGCTTATGGAAAAGAACTTGCATGACATCTTTTGTCCTACCCTCTCGTGGCAGCGGGTCCTATTGGAAACTAAGGGATATTAAGGCCTCCTTTTAATAGAGAACCGAACAAAGCATTAGCACATAGTGAATACATGAACTCCTCAAACTATGGTCATCACCGGAGTGGTCCCGATTATTGTCACTTGAGGTTGCGGATCATAACACATAGTAGGTGACTATAGACTTGCAAGATAGGATCTAGAACACACATATATTCATGAAAACATAATAGGTTCAGATCTGAAATCATGGCACTCGGGCCCTAGTGACAAGCATTAAGGATAGCAAAGTCATAGCAACATCAATCTCGTAACATAATGGATACTAGGATCAAACCCTAACAAAACTAACTCGATTACATGATAAATCTCATCCAACCCATCACCGTCCATCAAGCCTCACGATGCAATTACTCACGCATCGGCGGTGAGCATCATGAAATTGGTGATGGAGGATGGTTGATGATGACAATGCATTTAATCCCCTCTCCGGAGCCCCGAACGGACTCCAGATCAGCCCTCCCGAGAGAGATTAGGGCTTGGAGGAGGCTCCTTATCGTAAAACGCGATGATTTCTTCTCTCTGATTTTTTTTCTCCCAGAAAGCCAATATATGGAGTTGGAGTTGGCGTCGGAGGGCCACCAGGGGGCCCACGAGGTAGAGGCGCCCGAGGCGCCCACCCTGTGAGCAGGGTGTGGGCCCCTGGTCTTCATCTTTTGCGAGGATTTTTCTTTATTTTTCTAAGGTGTTCCGTGGAGTTTCAGGACATTTCGAGAATTTTTATTTTCTCGCACAAAAACAACACCATGGCGATTCTTTGAAAACAGCGTTAGTCCCAAGTTAGTTCCATTCAAATCATACAAGTTAGAGTCCAAAACAAGGGCAAAAGTGTTTGGAAAAGTAGATACGACGGGGACGTATCAACTCCCCCAAGCTTAAACCCTTGCTTGTCCTCAAGCAATTCAGTTGACAAACTGAAAGAGAAAAAGAAAAACTTTTACAAACTCTGTTTGCTCTTGTTGTTGTAAACATGAAAAGCCAGTATTCAAGTCTCAGCAATTATTATGAACTAAACATATTCACAATGACACGTAGGTCTCACAATTACTCATATCAATAGCATAATCAGCTAGCGAGCCATAATAATGAAACTCGGGTGACAACACTTTCTCAAAATAATCATAACATGATATAACAAAATGGTATCTCGCTAGCCCTTTCTGAGACTGCAAAACATAAATGCAGAGCACCTTTAAAGATCAAGGACTGACTAAACATTGTAATTCATGGTAAAAGAGATCCGATCAAGTCATACCCAATATAAACCAATAATAATGAATGCAAACGACAAGTGTGCTCTCCAAATGGGTGCTTTTTAATAAGAAGGGTGATGACTCAACATAAAAGTAAATAGATAGGCCCTTCGCAGAGGGAAGCGAGGATTTGTAGAGGTGCCGGAGCTCGGTTTTGAAATAGAGATAAATTATATTTTGAGCGGCATACTTTCATTGTCAACATAACAACTAAAAGACGATGATATCTTCCATGCTAAACAGATTATAGGCGGTTCCCAAACAGAATGGTAAAGTTTATACTCCCCTTCCTCCACAAGCATCAATCCATGGCTTGCTCGAAACAACGAGTGCCTCCAACATTCAACGGGTCCCAAGGGGAGTTTTGTTTGCAGTTATTTTGATTTAGTTTGCATGAAGCATGGGACTGGGCATCCCGAATACCAGCCATTTTCTCGTGAATGAGGAGCGGAGTCCACTCCTCTTGAGAATAACCCGCCTAACACGGAAGATAAGGGCAGATCTAGTTAACATATGAGCTATTCGAGCATGCAAAACAGAATGTTTATTTGAAGGTTTAAAGTTTGGCACATACAAATTTACTTGGAACGGCAGGTAAATACCGCATATAGGTAGGTATAGTGGACTCATATGGAATAACTTTGGGGTTTAAGGAGTTTGGATGCATAAGAAGTATTCCCGCTTAGTACAGTGAAGGCTAGCAAAAGACCGGAAGCGACCAACTGAGAGAGCGACAACAGTCGTAAACATGCATTAAAATTAATTCACACCGAGTACAAGCATGAGTAGGATATAATCCACCATGAACATAAATATCGTGAAGGCTATGTTGATTTGATTCAACTACATGTGTGAACATGTGCCAAGTCGAGTCACTCAATACATTTAAAGGAGGATACCACCTCATAATACCACATCATAATCATTGTAATAGCATGTTGGCACGCAAGGTAAACCATTATAACTCATAGCTAATCAAGCATGGCACAAGCAACTATAATCTCTAAATGTCATTGCAAATATGTTTACTTCATAATAGCTGAATCAAGAACGATGAATCATCATATTTACAAAAACAAGAGAGGTCGAGTTCATACCAGCTTTTCTCTTCCCAATAAGTCCATCATATATCATCATCATTGCCTTTCACTTGCACGACTGAACGGTGTGTATAATAATAAGAGTGCACGTGCATTGGAATAAGCTGGAATCTGCAAGCATTCAACTCAAGAGAGAAGACAAGTAATATGGGCTCTAAGTTTAAATAAACAATCATGCATAGAAGAGCCACTAAGCATTTTCAATATGGTCTTCTCGACCCCCAAAGAGAGGAAAAGAAATAAAAACTATTTACACGGGAAAGCTCCCAACAAGTAAAAGAAGAACAGGAAATATTTTTGGGTTTTCTTTTTAATTCTACTACAAGCATGAAAATTAAACTCACTAATTTTTTTTGGTTTTTCTTAAAGTTTATCAAACACACAAAAGGAAGGCTAGAAAAAGATATTTAAACTAACATGGATATTACAGTGAAAAAGTATGAGCACCGACATCTAGCAATGAGTGTGTGTGAATATAAATGTAATGTCGGTGGGAAATACGTACTCCCCCAAGCTTAGGCTTTTGGCCTAAATTGGTCTATTGCCAGGGATGGCCTAGCGGATATTCGTAGGTGAAGTTGGGGTCATACTGTGACGCAGCGGAAGACTCTGACTGCCACTGGCTGGCAGTCTCCTCTGGATCCCAAGAATAAACAGATAGTCGTGGAGGCTCATCTTGTGGCTCCGGCTCCGGGGCTGGTGCAGGGTTCCGATAGGCTTGAACAGCCGACCACGGAACGATGTGAGGTTCTGCAAACAAGTTAAACAAAGAAGGAGCAAGCAAGGTAATAGTCTCAGGGTGATGTTTATCAAAGTATAATTTATATATCATACTCTCGTAATCTAAATAAGCACGGGGCAATGCCGTTTCTTCTTTCTCCTCATGCCTAATAGGCATTTCAAAATGTTCATCAAAGCGTGAAGCATAAATGCCTCCAAAGATGGGGCCCTTAGTATGGTTAAGACTTAACCATCTAGCAACAATTCCACCCATACTAACAGAGTTATCGCGGTATAAACCGTGGAGCAAAATAATAATATCAGGAATACTAAGGTTCCCACAGTTCCCGCGTCCAATCAAGCAACGACTAGCAATAAGGGCAAAGTAGCGTAAAACAGGATAATGAATGCTAGTGATCCTTGCATCAGAAACCTTCCTGGTTTCTCCCACCGTGATGGTGTTAACAAAAGCTTCTAATTCGTTACGGTGGGGTTTATCTAAGGTGCCCTCAAAGGGTATTCTGCAAACCTCGCAGAATTCTGCTAATGTCATCTCTTTAACAACGTCATATAAATGAAACTCTACTGTTGGAGGTGATTTCTTAGGGAAAAAGTAGAAGTTTTGCACAAAAGTATTTGTGAGTAAGAGATACTGATGACATTGGTCGTGGAGGAAGTTGGTGAGGCCAGCATTATCAATCAATAAATAGAAATTCTCATGAATCCCAGCTCTCCTCAAGAAGTCATCGGAAGGCCATTCACAAGGCCGGACCTCCGCGGTGCGAGGTAAATTAAATTTGGGCTTCTCCTCTTCTTCCTTTTGTTTTTCCTTAGAGCTTCGGCTCGACGATCCGCTCTTAAGTCTCTTCATTATTTCTTAATAAATCTGAATTTTTTAGTAACTTCGATTAATAGTGAATAAACTTCAATAAAATTGATAGAAACAACTCCCACAAGTGCCTAGGGCCTATATAAAGCATTGGAACTACTTGGAACCATATAAATTTGTCATACAAGCTCAAGAACATGGTCACCTATGCAGCACAAATTTGCAAAGAATAAAGCACTAGAACAAAAACTAATTGGACCAATGGAGGAGTCACATACCAAGGAACAATCTCCCCAAGCAGTTTTGCGAGAGGTGCTTTGAGCAAGGAGATCGAAAATCACAGCAACGGGGGCTGGAACTCATGCTTGAGTTGGTTTTTCGTGTTTGTGTGAGGTAGAGGAAGAAGATGGGTGCAGGAATAAGTGGAGGAGGGCCACCATGGGCCCACGAGGCAGGGGCACGCCCAGGGGGGTAGGGGCGCCCTCCACCCTCGTGGCCAGGTGGCAGCTCCCGCCGTGGTAATTTTTGCACAGTAAATTCTCAAATATTCCCGAAAAAATCATATTAAATTGGGATGGCATTCTGAGGACTTTTATTTTCGGGATATTTTTATATTACACGGACAAGTCAGGAAACAGACAGAAAAATATTATTTTACTTTATTTCTACTAAATAACAGAAAATATAAAGAGGGTACAGAAAGTTGTGCTTCTAGTTTCATCCATCTCGTGATCATCAAAATGAACCCACTAACAAGGTTGATCAAGTCTTGTTAACAAACTCATTCCGAATAATCTCGAACCGGAGAAATTTCAATAACACTAAGTTACCTCAACGGGATATGAAAATCCCCAACAATAAGAATATCATACTTTTTCGTGATGAGGGGAGAGGAAATTCGAAACCTCCAAATATAATCGATGGAACTTTTCCAATAGAGTTGATACTATAAACTTGAGGTTGTTTCCTCGGAAAATGCACCGTGTGCTCATTGCCATTAACATGAAAAGTGACATTGCCTTTGGTGCAATCAATAACGGCCCCTGCAGTATTAAGGAAAGGTCTTCCAAGAATAATAGACATACTATCATCCTCGGGAATATCGAGAATAACAAAGTCTGTTAAAATAGTAACATTTGCAACTACAACAGGCACATCCTCACAAATACCGACAGGTTTAGCAGTTGATTTATCATCCATTTGCAAAGATATTTCAGTAGGTGTCAACTTATTCAAGTCAAGTCTACGATATAAAGAGAGAGGCATGACACTAACACCGGCTCCAAGATCACATAAAGCAGTTTTAACATAACTTCTTTTAATGGATCATGGTATAGTAGGCACTCCGGGATCTCCAAGTTTCTTTGGTATTCCACCCTTAAAAGTATAATTAGCAAGCATGGTGGAAATTTCAGCTTCAGGTATCTTTCTTTTATTAGTTTCGGAGGAAAAGGCATGGGTTTCTGAACCCATGGTTCCCTTTCTTTACCATGTTTCCTAGCAACAAAATCTCTTTTATCATAACGTTGATTCTTTGATTGTGGGTTATCAAGATCAACAGCAGGTTCAACTTCTACATCATTATCATTACTAGGTTGAGCATCAACATGAACATTATCATTAACATTATCGCTAGGTTCATGTTCGTCACCTGATTGTGTTTCAAAGATCGTAAACAGAGATATCATTTGGATTCTCGTGGTTCAAAGCAATAGGTTCACTAGAAGTTTGCAAGGTCCTGTCATTTTTCTTTTTCTTCCTTTTAGAAGAACTAGGTATATCAATATTGTTTCTCTGAGAATCTTGCTCGATTCTCTTAGGGTGGCCTTCAGGATACAAAGGTTCCTGAGTCATTCTACCAGTTCTAGTAGCCACTGTAATAAAGATAATCATTTTTCTTACTATTCATTTCATCAAGAACTTCTTTACGAGCTTTAAGTACTTGTTCTACTTGAGTGGTAACCATAGAAGCATGCTTGCTAACAAGTTTAAGTTCACCTCTAATATCAGCCATATAATCACCCAAGCGTTTAATCGTAAAGGTATTCTGTTTTAATTGTCTACCAAAATAAGCATTAAAGTCATCTTTCTTAAACATAAAGTCATCAAACTCATCCAAGCACTGACTAGCAATTTTAGTAGGAGGGACTTCAGCTTTATCATATCTATAGAGAGGATTTACCTTTACTACCTGTGTCGGGATATCGGGAGGTTCTTCATTAAATAAATAATTGAGATCATATACTTCTTCAACAAGCGGTAAATTAAGACCATGTATTTCTTCAATAGGAGGTAAATTCTGAACATCTTTGGCTTTAATACCTTTTTCTTTCATAGATTTCTTTGCCTCTTGCATATCTTCAGGACTGAGAAACAGAACACCTCTCTTCTTCAGAGTTGGTTTAGGAATAGGCTCAGTAATTGGCTCAGGAACTGGCTCAGGAGGTAGCTCGGGAGGTGCCCAATTATTTTCATTTGCCAACATATTATTCAATAGAATTTCAGCGTCATCCGGTGTTCTTTCCCTGAAAAGAGAACCAGCACAACTATCCAGGTAATCTCTGGAAGCATCAGTTAGTCCATTATAAAATATATCAAATATTTCAGGTTTTTTAAGAGGATGATCAGGAAAAGCATTAAGTAACTTGAGAAGCCTCCCCCAAGCTTGTGGGAGACTCTCTTCTTCAATTTTCACAAAATTGTATATTTCCCGCAAAGCAGCTTGTTTCTTATGAGCGGGGAAATATTTAGGAGAGAAGTAATAAATCATATCCTGGGGACTTTGCACACAACGAGGATCAAGAGAGTTATACCATATCTTAGCATCACCTTTTAATGAGAACGGAAATATCTTAAGTAAATAAAGGTAGCGCGATCCCTCATTATTAGTAAACAGGGCAGCTATATCATTTAACTTAGTAAGATGTGCCACAACAGTTTCAGATTCATAGCCATAAAAAGGATCAGATTCAACCAAAGTAATTATATCTGGATCAACAGAAAAATCATAATAGTCCTGATCAGGAACACAGATAGGTGAAGTAGCAAAAGCAGGGTCGGGTTTCATTCTACCTCTAAAAGATTTTTTACTCCATTTAATTAGCAACCTCTTAAGTTCATGTCTATCCTGGCAAGCAAAAATAGCTGCAGAAGATTCAGCATAAAAAAGATAACCCTCAGGAATAGCGGGCATAGGTTCATCGTCACTAACATCATCGTGTTCAGGTTCAATAATTTCTCTTTCTCTAGACCTAGCAATTTGCTCATCAAGATATTCACCAAGTGGCACAGTAGTATCAAGCATAGTAGTAGTTTCATCATAAGTATCATGCATAGCAGAAGTGGCATCATCAATAACATGCGACATATTAGAATCAATAGCAGTAGTAGGTTTAGGTGTCGCAAACTTAATCATAACAGAAGGAGAATCTAGTGCAAGGCTAGATGGCAATCCCTTACCTCCCCTCGTAGTTGAAGGCAAAATAGTAGTTCAATCATCCTTCAAGTTCTTCATAGTGTCCAGCAGATATAAATCCCAAGTGACTCAAAGAATAGAGCTATGCTCCCCGGCAACGGCGCCAGAAAATAGTCTTGATAACCCACAAGTATAGGGGATCGCAACAGTTTTCGAGGGTAGAGTATTCAACCCAAATTTATTGATTCGACACAATGGGAGCCAAAGAATATTCTCAAGTATTAGCAGCTGAGTTGTCAATTCAACCACACCTGGAAACTTAGTATCTGCAGCAAAGTAATATGATAGTGGTGGTAACGGTAACAAAAGCAAAGACAGTAAAAGTAATGTTTTTGGTGTTTTGTAGTGATTGTAACAGCAGCAACGAAAATGTAAATAAGCGTAAACCAGTATATGGAAAACTCGTAGGCACCGGATTAGCGATGGATAATTATGCTGGATGTGGTTCATCATGTAGCAGTCATAACATAGGGTGACATGTAACTAGCTCCAGTTCATCAATGTAATGTAGGCATGTATTCCGCATATAGTCATACGTGCTTATGGAAAAGAACTTGCATGAAATCTTTTGTCCTACCCTCCCGTGGCAGCGGGGTCCTATTGGAAACTAAGGGATATTAAGGCCTCCTTTTAATAGAGAACCGGAACAAAGCATTAGCACATAGTGAATACATGAACTCCTCAAACTATGGTCATCACCGGGAGTGGTCCCGATTATTGTCACTTCGGGGTTGCCGGATCATAATACATAGTAGGTGACTATAGACTTGCAAGATAGGATCTAGAACACACATATATTCATGAAAACATAATAGGTTCAGATCTGAAATCATGGCACTCGGGCCCTAGTGACAAGCATTAAGGATAGCAAAGTCATAGCAACATCAATCTCAGAACATAATGGATACTAGGGATCAAACCCTAACAAAACTAACTCGATTACATGATAAATCTCATCCAACCCATCACCGTCCATCAAGCCTACGATGCAATTACTCACGCATCGGCGGTGAGCATCATGAAATTGGTGATGGAGGATGGTTGATGATGACGGCGACGAATCCCCCTCTCCGGAGCCCCGAACGGACTCCAGATCAGCCCTCCCGAGAGAGATTAGGGCTTGGTGGCGGCTCTGTTTCGTAAAACGCGATGATTTCTTCTCTCTGATTTTTTTCTCCCAGAAAGCCAATATATGGAGTTGGAGTTGGCATCAGAGGGCCACCAGGGGGCCCACGAGGTAGTGGGCGCACCCAGGAGGGAGGGGGGGGCGCCCCCACCCTCGTGAGCAGGGTGTGGGCCCCCTGGTCTTCATCTTTTGCGAGGATTTTTCTTTATTTTTTCTAAGGTGTTCCGTGGAGTTTCAGGACATTCCGAGAATTTTTATTTTCTGCACAAAAAACAACTCCATGGCAGTTTTGCTGAAAACAGCGTTAGTCCGGGTTAGTTCCATTCAAATCATACAAGTTAGAGTCCAAAACAAGGGCAAAAGTGTTTGAAAAAGTAGATACGACGGAGACGTATCAGTGCCTACAGTACTACTACCTCACGGATTCCTTTGTGAGAAGGTTTAAATTTACATCCTCGCGCAATTCTCACATGGTTTTATTTGATCTTTATGATAAATCATATACCATGGCCCTAGAAGATTTTAATACTGCTTGTAAACTCCCACAGTGGGGCAATGTGAATGAACCTCGCAAATCTGAATATAGAGACTTTCTTGCTAGTATCACCGTGGGAGAATCTAGAGAAATCACACAAGCTACCATAGGGATCATTCATTTCCCTTCCATACATTATTTTGCTCTCCTTATAGGTAGATGCATTAACGGTAAAGATGAGGCTTATCACATGTGCGTTCCAGATCTTAGTGTCCTCAAGAGTGCGGTATCAGGTGATAAACAATATAACTTGGGGGCCATTATTGCACGAAGGCTGCATCTTAATGGTACATGTGTAGATTTTTTTGGTGGGTTTTATGCAACTCGTGTAGCTAATTATCATGGTGTACCCATACATGGAAGTGACATGGAGTTGCCTCCTGCTTATTTAGATTATACTGCCATGGTTAGCCATCAGTTTCTTGAGAGGAATGAACAATTCCTCCAGTACCGATTAATCTTTGACAGACGACATACTATCCATGTTGCTCTCCTGCTCCCACTTTCTTTGACTTTTAGGCAAAAAGGAGATACTTTATAACTAGGGAGGAGGCGAACGAATATGAGAGGAGAACGGAGGCAGCTCGTCAGGCAGTAGCTGCTGCATCTCAGTACAACTCCGACTACGACTTTGGATATCCGCCAGGCCATTAGTGGTCATAGACCAACTTAGGCCAAAAGCCTAAACTTGGGGGAGTATGTATTTCTCATCGACATTATATTCACTTTCACACACATGCTAGTTGTCGGTGCTCATACTTTTTTATTGTACTATCCATGCTAGTGTATTTTCTTTTCTTGCTTTCTTTTTGTGTGTTTGAAAAACCTTAAGAAAAACAAAAAAAATTAGTTGTTTAGCTATTTTACTTTCCATGCTTGTAGTAGTAGTAATTAAAAGAAAACACAAAAGGATTTCTCGTTCTTCTTTTGCTTGTTGGGAGCTTTCTCGTGTAAATAGTTTTATTTCTTTTCTTTTCTTTGGGGGTCGAGAGGAGAAGACCACGATGAAAATGTTGAGTGGCTCTCATATGCATTATTGTTGATCTAATCAAGAGCCCATATTACCTTGTCTTCTCCTTTGTATTAAATGCTTGCAAATTCCAGCTTAGTCCAATGCACGTGCACTATTATTACTAGTAAATTGCACATGCCTTGCACGTAATAAATATAGGGTCTATCTAGGATACAACTATTTTTTTAGAAAATTTTCCCCAGATTATAATGAAACTTCACCTACAGTCCAAAGGATCTTGAAAGTAATAGAAACTACAAATATGTCCTCTGACCACCAAGCAACCACTCCCACCGCCTGCACGGGCTGAGGGCGCGCCGCCGCGACCTCCACCGCTCCACTTGAATCGGCCCGACCTTGAATCTGGCTGTCTTGAATGCAGAGGGGAAGTCTTCAAGCCAAGTCCCCGGAGGGCCAGCACACCGGTAAGGAAACCATTGCCAGTGAAAATCCACTTCAATCTTAAAACCACGAACCAAGCATGTACCTGCTACCACGAACCAAGCATGTACCAGCACACCGGTAAGGAAACCGTTGCCAGTGAAAATCCACTTCAATCTTAAAACCACGAACCAAGCATGTACCTGATACCACGAACCAAGCATGTACCAACACACCGGTAAGGAAACCGTTGCCAGTGAAAATCCACTTCAATCTTAAAACCACGAACCAAGCATGTACCTGATACCACGCCCCATAGACTCACAGAGCACCACAACAGCACCTCCACGAACTCCACATCAAGCCATGACAATCGTCACCTCCACGAAGAAAGACCAGGAGCACAAAAGGCTCCATAGCAAGGTCCGTCCATTGCCTTTGCCGCAAGAACCGCACCAGGAGCACGAACACTCACCAGATCAACGGATCCGGGAGCACACAACGTCGGAAGCTCCTCAGCTATTCCATATATGGTGTCGCAACGATAGGGAAGAAGCTCTGGCCACCTTATTCCACGCCGCCGCCACCACCATCCTAGCCGCGACGCTCGGGAGCCCTACCCTACTATCTACATACCTCGGGCATAGACCGGAGGCCCTCCATGCTCCTGCCGCCACAACGATAGCCGAAGAGGGATGGGGCCGCAATCCGACCATCGACTGATCTTTGCGTAAAATCGATGGCATAAGACTTAAATGTGCCACAGTTAGGGCACATCTAAATGAGCTTAACTAAACCTACCGATCAAATATATTGTTTATCAATGTATCTCCAAAATGTATCCTAAAAAGCCCACATATTGGAGATGGATTCTAAGGTTAAAAAATGTGAATTTAAATTTATCGTAAAATTAGCCTATCAAGCCATTTTAAAATTTCTAGCAAAATAAAGAATATGTGTGGACCTCTTACATTTATTTAGTACAATTTATACCTTTTATGGGCTAAATGTTAAGTATATGCATTTCTTCACATGTAATTAAAAATAACTATGAGCATTATATTCCTAACAAAATATTACCTTTGAGACCAGTTTTATTTTCGTCGGAAGCCTGAACTGCGTACATGGGCGGCTGACTCGAGATGCACGTCAATACCCTCTCCAGAACCTTCTCTCTTCTGCAGTCTTCTACACACTTCTCCACTCCTTTCAGCTGTGTTAAGATCAAATGGATCATTCTTCTCCGTGCTTGCTAGAGCTGTATCCGTCAGCTCATGATGCTATATTTTGTGTTAGCGCTTCAGCCACCACGGCCGAAGACTCCATGGGACCTGCAACTCTTGGTCGCCGGCATGCGCTCCCCTGAGTCATGCGGCCGGTCACAGCCGGCGGATTGCGTTGGTTGTTGGACACTGTGTGGAGGAAGCGATCCATTTTGTAGCTTTGGATGGAGCTTGCTTGATGAATCTAGATGTTTTTTTTCTAGATCGATGTTTCTCCCATTATGAAATATTTTCTTATTCTTTCCTCATTTCCCTTGCCACCTGCATTGTGTTTTTTTTTTAAATGATGACTCTCTTCGTCAAACTTATCGTTCCCCTATGCTCTCTGGTTGATGCTTATTATCTTGTTGTTTTAGCTGCAATGAGCGAAGATCCGGCAAGCTGGCTGCATGCATGAATAAGGAGGCGTGTAGAAGATTGTTACATATACCTTTTTTTTCATTTGGAATGTGCGCTGATGTCCTTGTTTGGTGGCCGTGAGAATAGAGGTTCTAGAGAAATCAAGAAGAGATTCCCAGAATATGGGCATGAGTGCCCATCCACGTGGGGTAATCCTGCACAACTTAGGAGATGATCCAATGGCCTGCAACGCTTGGATTTGCCACTTATCAACCGTCGGATGCAGCAAATCGGACAGCTACTATTCAAACGTATTCACACACTATATAGTGGTATAGATTATCCACACCGTTTGGTCGTGTGAGTGAAAGGCAATAATGACAATATATGATGGACTAATTGAGATGAGAGAAGCTGGTATGAACTCGACCTGTCTTGCTTTTGTAAATATGATTAGTCCACCTTTCCTGATTCAGCCTATTATGGATGAAACATGTTTGCAATGACAATTAGAGATTATAGTTATTCATGTCATGCTTAATTAGCTAGGATTTTATAATGATTTACCTTGCATGCCAACATGCTATTAAAATGGTTGTGATGTGGTATGATAGGTTGGTATCCTCCTTTGAATGATTCGAGTGGCTTGACTTGGCACATGTTCACACATGTAGTTGAACAAAATCAACATAGCCTCTACGATATTTACGTTCATGGTGATTTATATCCTACTCATGCTTGCACTCATTGTTGATTAATCGTAATGCATGTTCATGACTGTTGTCGTTCTCTAGTTGGTCGCTTCTCAGTCTCTTTCTAGCCTTCACTTGTACTAAGCGGGAATACTGCTTGTGCATCCACTTCCATAAACCTCAAAGTTATGCCATATGAGTCCACCATACCTTCCTATATGCGGTATCTACCTGATGTTCCAAATAAATTTGTATGTGCCAAACTCTAAACCTTCAAATGAAATTCTGTTTTGTATATTCGAATAACTCATGTATCAACTAGGGTTGTCTATATCTTCCATGCTAGGTGGATTATTCTCACGATGAGTGGACTCCTCTCATCACTCACGAGAAAATGGCCGGTAATCGGGATGCCCAGTCCCATGCTCAAATCAAATCAAAATAAATGCAAACAAAACTCCTCCAGGATTGTTATTAGTTGGGCGGCACCCGTTGTTTCGGACAAGCCATGGATTGATGTTTGTTGGTGGTGGGGGAGTATAAACTTTACCATTCTGTTTGGGAACCGCCTATAATGTGTGTAGCATGGAAGATATCGAGATCTCTTGGTTGTTATGTTGACAATGAAAGTATACCGCTCAAAATATTATTTATCTCTGTTTCAAAACTCGAGCTCGCACCTCTACAAATCCCTGCTTCCCTCTGCAAAGGGCCTATCTATTTACTTTTATGTTGAATCATCATCATCTTATTAAAAAGCACCAGTTGGAGAGCATCGCTGCCATTTGCATGCATTGCTATTAATTTATATTGAGTATGACTATGACTGGATCTCTTTTACTATGAATTACAATGTCTAGTCAGTCCTTGATCTTCAGGGGTGCTCTGCATTTATGTTTTGCGGTCTCAGAAAGGGCTAGCGAGATACCATCTTGTTATATCATATCATGATTGTTTTAGGAAAGTGTTGTCATCCGAGATTTATTATTATTGCTCGCTAGTTGATTATGCCATTGATATGAGTAAACATGAGACCTAAATGTTATTGTGAATATGGTTAGTTCATAATCTTTGCTGAAAACTTGAATGTTGGCTTTACATATTTGCAACAACAAGATCAAACAGAGTTTGTAAAAGTTTTTCTTTATCACTTTTAGTTTGTCAACTGAATTGCTTCAGGACAAGCAAAGGTTTAAGCTTGGGGGAGTTGATACGTCTCCAATGTATCTACTTTTTCAAACACTTTTGCCCTTGTTTTAGACTCTAACTTGCATGATTTGAATGGAACTAACCCGGACTGACGATGTTTTCAGCAAAACTGCCATGGTGTTATTTTTGTGCAGAAATAAAAGTTCTCGGAATGCCCTGGAAATCCACGGAGCAACCTTTTGGAATTAATAAAAAATATTGGCAAAAGAATCAACGTCAGGGGGCCCACACCCTGTCCACGAGGGTGCAGGGTGCCCCCCCTAGGGTGCGCCCCTGCCTCGTGGGCCCCCTGTGACTCCACCGAGCTCAACCCCAACTCCATATATTCACTTTCGGGGAGAAAACAATCAGAGAGAAGGATTCATCGCGTTTTACGATACGGAGCCGCGGCCAAGCCCTGTTCTTCCTCGTGAGGGCTGATCTGGAGTCCGTTTGGGGCTCCGGAGAGGGGAATCCATCGCCATCATCATCATCAACCATTCTCCATCACCAATTTCATGATGCTCACCGCCGAGCGTGAGTAATCCCATCGTAGGCTTGCTGGACGGTGATGGGTTGGATGAGATTTACCATGTAATCGAGTTAGTTTTGTTAGGGTTTGATCCCTAGTATCCATTATGTTCTAAGATTGATGTTGCTATGACTTTGTCATGCTTAATGCTTGTCACTAGGGCCCGAGTGCCATGATTTCAGATCTGAACCTATTATGTTTTCATCAATATATGTGAGTTCTTGATCCTATCTTGCAAGTCAATAGTCACCTACTATATGTTATGGTCCGGCAACCCCGAAGTGACAATAATCGGGACCACTCCGGTGGCGACCATAGTTTGAGGAGTTCATGTATTCACTAAGTGTTAATGCTTTGGTCTAGTACTCTATTAAAAGGAGGCCTTAATATCCCTTAATTTCCAATAGGACCCCGCTGCCACGGGAGGGTAGGACAAAAGATGCCATGGAAGTTCTTTTCCATAAGCACGTATGATTATATTCGGAATATATGCCTACATTACATTGATGAACTGGAGCTAGTTCTATATCACCCTATGTTATAACTATTGCATGAGGAATCGCATCCGACATAATTATCCATCACTGATCCATTGCCCACGAGCTTTTCACATATTGATCTTTGCTTAGTTACTTTTCCATTGCCACTGTTACGATTGCTACAAAACTGCTATTGTTACTTTTGCCACCGTTACCGTTACTTCCATACTAATTTGCTACTAAATACTTTACTGCAGATAGTAAGTCTTCCAGGTGTGATTGAATTGACAACTCAGCTGCTAAGACTTAAGAATATTCTTTGGCTTCCTTTCTGTCATATTAATCAATTTGAGTTGAATACTCTATCCTCTAAAACTGTTGCGATCCCCTATACTTGTGGGTTATCATGTACAGTGCAAATATGAGGCCCTTGGAGCCAGCCATGGTGGTGAGATTGATGGCTATGGGAAGTGCTTGTCGAGGCGGCATGCTTCTCGCTGCCACGGTTGTGCCATTAGAAAATGAGTGTACCATGTCATGTGTTTCATTTTTTTTACCCGGCTTAGAACCATGTCTAGACTCTAGAGGAGTAGAATTAATCAAAGGACATGGGTGGTCAGGACTCAGGACAATGAATGAGCAACTACGAATATAAGGATCTTGAAGTCTTGACGCCAATACCGATGAATAAAGATCACGATAGTACAAAGGAAATTGTGCAAAATTTGATAATGATATAAACTTAACACGAGCATTTTAGACATTAGCAGCCATCCACGAATTCATTGACATTTTCCCAGCAAAGAAAATTCGGTTCTGTTGATTTCTTTTCACTTTCAGTTCAACAACCTTTTGATCAAGAAAGATATATTTGTGAGCTTTACATCCATGGTTGTGCCATACTCTAGTTCATGTCAATGATATATATGACCCGACATTTTCATTTTAACTGCAATTTTTGTACAAGTTTGTGAAGAAACCACACCTTTGCAAAGAAGAACCATACTACTTCTGTATAACTTTTTTATGATGTACAAATTCGATACTGAGTGTTTCTCCTACATTTTGTATGCGACCTACATGAATACGCAAACAAGGTGTAGAATAACAAGATACAAGTTTATGCGGTATCTGCAACAAAGTCTTCTACCACAGTCCGTACAGCAACAGGAATTCTCACTGAGTGGGTACTTCCGTCTGACCATGTCAAGCTCCCGAAAGTATATCCTCCTTGCACTCTCTGCCTTGTTGTGAATGTCACCATAAATGTTGCGCTTCTACTACTTCCTTTGGTGAAACTAATCACAGATGGTTCCACGGACACATCTATCCCTGCTGGAGCTTCAACCACTAAATAATATGTTGCTTCCGCCGGCCCAACATTAGTCACAGTGCTTGAAGCATGACACGGTCCTTGAGGTCCGGCACAGCAATTGACAGGAGGTTGAGATTGAGGTAGTAGGACTCACAGCCATCTAAATATCCAAGAGTGCAGTTGAAAAACTTGTTGTACACCCTTGCATCCATGTCATAAACCAAGCCAGGGTCAATGGCTCTATCTGGGTCAATGTGTCCACCACCAAAGTCGAAGGGGTCGGCTAGTTTCCTTGGGACCGCTTCTGCTTGGATTGGCATGCCAAAACGATCAGTCACAGATGCTGCAACCAAGACAGGACACAATCAAGTCAGTTATATCTTTTGACGAGTTGTTTTCATGTATTTTTTGTATTTCAATGTTCGTACCTGTGGTGACGATGGCAGACTTAATCATGGCAGGTGACCAGCCAGGGTAAACCGACTTGAGCAGCGCGGTCACAGCGGAGACATGCGGGCACGCCATGGATGTCCCGGATTTGAACACGTAGGAGTTGCGCTCCGCTGCCAAGATGCTAACGCCAGGTGCAGCAATGTCGGGCTGCTCAAACATGTGTATTGAGAATTAGATAAGATGTGTTAAGTAAAAAAACTAGGGAGGCTGGGTAACAGACAAGACAATGGCAACAATTGTCTCAAGTTAAGAAGTTGAGAATAATATATACCTTGAGTATGCTAGGGAACAACATGCTTGGACCTCTTGACGAGAATGAGGCGACCCTCGGTGACAACACCCTTTTCCGACAACGGTCATTGCGGGTGACACTTTCACCACCGCATTCCTAGCATGACATATGACTGGCATGAGTTTCGGAGAAGAAGAAAATGCATTGAACTACGTTTGGGACAACACGAGAGGCACTCACCCTTTGTCCGACCTCCAATAGGAGGCAATTGGTGTCGATCTCAAAATCCACCACTACACAGGGCATAACACCCTTACACAAAGGCAGGAAGTCGAGGAGGTTAGTAGTGTACTGTGCAAATATGAGACCCTTGGCGCCAGCCATGATGGTGAGATTGATGGCTATGGGAAGTGCTTGTGGAGGCGGCATGCTATTCGCTGCTGCCGGTTGATAGCACAGGACGATTTTACCAGTGACGTTGCTCAATGTCAGTGATGATTCGGTGTCACAGCTGTGCATTAGTTTTAATTCAGTATAATTGACAAAATCACCGAATCGTGGTTAAAAAAGTGGACAACTACAAAAAATTCGTGAAGTGATCACAGTTCCATAAATACAAAAGTTTTATTTCATTACCTCCCGGCATAAACAAGGCCTTTAAAGTCGCCGCTGATCAGAGATGCATTGTAGTGAAGAGATTGTCCCTGTGTTTCGAGTCAAGCAATGTCAGTAAAAGAATTAGGGAAGCTAGCTTCAGGGACGAGCTAAATATATATTTTGTTTCTTTTCACGATCTGAGATGAATACTTGAAGAATGTTTGTTTGTAGCGTGCACGTACCACCAGCTTTTCTTCGTTTCCGAGCGATATCAAGGTTGGGAAAGACCGGTCAATCGTGCTAGCGGCCACCGTGGTAACCCATGGAAAGGTATTGGACACTGTTTGCGGCACAGGGCCATCATTCATTCCGGAGAACACGACAGAGATCCCTCTTTGCACAGCATGTAGCGTCCCGGGTAACTCGTGACCAGCCCCTCCAAGCGAGAGTGACAAGACATCAACACCGTCATATATGGCGTCATCGATAGCCGCGAGGATCGCTGCTTCAGGGCAATTCCCACCCAACCAACAAACCTTGTAGATACTGAGCCGCGCCGTGGCGCCCGCGCGTCTGCGCCCATGCCTAGGCCTCCGTAGCTCACGCCCTGCACTTCCCCGCCGGCAACGGTCGAGGCGACATGCGTGCCATGGCCGTCAATGTCCCTAGGGGACTTGTAGTTGTTGTTTAGCACCCCGTCACTGATGCCGAGACCATACCAGCGCGCACCAATGATCTTTCTGTTGCAATTTGTGGCGTTGAAATCCTGACCAGTCTGGCATTTCCCTTTCCACCGTGCCGGCACAGGGCCATACCCATTGTCATCAAAGCTTCGTGATTCAGGCCATATGCCTATAAAGAAGCATGCATATTCTTGGGAATTAATTTATTCGGTAATGGGATTTCTCATATTTAGGATGTAAGCTTGAGGGTGGGATTGCGAACCTGTATCGATCACACCCACGATGACATCTTCACCGTACTTTGCTTCTTTTAGTAGTCCCGGTTGTTGGTTATGGTCAAGGCCAAGAAAGTCCCAACTCCGAGTTGTGTGCGTTTCATGAAAAATGTTAGGCTTGACAGTGACAACTTCAGGGAATTCTACATTCAAAATATGTTGATTAGTTCAAGTCGGTCGTACAAGTAGATACAACGATAGCTAGGACTGAAAATTACTTACTTGCGATTGTCTCAGCCTGAGACTCGGTGAGCATCGCCGCGAAACCAGAAAATCCATGCTTGTAACTATAAACTATTGACCTCAAGGCTTCATCCTTGCTGTTGCCAAGTAAAACGAAGGTGAGCAAATCAAGATGTTTCGTGCTAATTAATATGTCTATATATGATGCAACATGCACTTAGTAGCTTTTGTTTTGAACAACATGAACTTATAGATAGCTAGTAATTGTACCTCCCAAAAACAGAGGTTAGCATGTCATGGTGAGACGCGGTAACCACAGACGGGTCATCATGCTTCTTCTCCCCCATATACACGATGTAGAGCTGAAATTCATTTTGTCGTGTAAGTTTTCAACAACAAAAATTAGTATTGAAAGAGGCCTCGGGTGTGTATCTTACTTTGCTCGACGCGTTAGCTGAAAGAGGCAGCAGTGTCACCAGGAGTAGCAGAGCACTGCGGAATGCTGTTCTCGAATCCATTTTTGACGTCGAGAAGAGAGCTATGTTGTTGTGTTTGTGTTCCCTCGTTTGGGTTGTATGTTTATATGGCAGCCAGGAGCAATGAGCATGGGGTGCAAGAACAGTTCAAACCAATTTGTTTGCGTGTCTTTTTTTCTCATTTCAGAGGGAATGTTTCAGTTTTGTTAGGTGACAGCGACACACACACGTGAGAAACGAAGACCAGATCCTTTGTCTATATTGGAATCCCCGTGCTTTTTGTAATGAGGAAGAAGCACCACGCTTTGATCAGGTTTTGGCGGCTATTAGTACCAAACCGGATATAGATATTAATCAATTATATGCTCTCTCCTGAAGTCCTCATCGACTTTCAAACAAGCTTCCGTGGCTTCGCACATGCGTCTTAATCGTTCTACAAACGCGGCAGTATAGGTAATATGTGACAAAGTTGACAAACGTGACACATTCAAACATTCCATGGGTACGTAAGGGATAATGACCCACTAACTTTCATGTTATCACATGTACTTAAAGATGTAACTTTGCCTGTTTCCAAATAAAGTGCCAAGAGGCTTTCCCTCCAAAAAATAAAAATATTCCATAGGCAAAGATTTTGTGTTGCTGATCCGTTTCTCCAGCTGTTAACATATAAATCCTGCAATTCGAGCCGACATACTAGTAGAAAAGGGCCATTCAAACCCGGTTCGTGGAGGCCATTTGTCCCGTTCACGAACCGTGACTAAAGGGTCGTAACTAAAGCCCTCCACTTTTAGTCCCGCCTTGATCGGGAACCGGTACAGATAGGGCTCCACGTGGCCGTGGCGGCTTGCCCAGGCAGGGGACCTTTGTCCCGGTTGGTGCCATCAACCTGGACCAAAAGGCCTCCAGCGTCAGCAGTTCAGGGCTGGGTTTGTTTTTTCTGAAGGGGGGTTGGGGTTGGGGGCTTTGTAGGGTTAATTTAGGGGTTTCATATATTGTTTTAGCTAGCTAATAGAGAGGAGTGTCCTCTTTTATCTCCGTACTTGGTCGACGCACGTATAGAGAGGACTCGACACGCTAGCTAGCTAGTAAGCAAATGAAGGGAACCATTAAGTACAGAAGATCGTCATGAACACGGAAGTGATCGACCTCTCCTTCTTCGATAGATTGGTCGAACAACAAGTTTTCGTATATCTATCCGACGCTACTGGCTACATATATATATATATATATATATATATATATATATATATATATATATATATATATAATATAAGATCTCTAAAGTCCCCAAACATCTGAAACTCAACTTCCACATGGTATTCACCGTGTTTGTCGATGACGTGGTCAAGAAAGAATCCCGCCAATTCCTCTTGAATTGCTCGTATGCGATCTTGTGGTAGTAGTTCATCCCGCGTCTGCCACATCTAATTTCAAGAAGGGGGTCAATACATATATATGAATGAAACTGAACACAAATGATGGTAATAAAAAAATTATGAACATTATTGCTTACGCACATCATATTGTTGTTTAGAGTAGCCCCACTCACAGGTGGTGTGGTGGATGAACTCGCAAATGTAGTATCCACACAAATCATTCCCGGATTCCTGCCACAACCACTTTACAAGAAATAGAGGTCAATCAAACTGATAAGTAAGCATGCTAAATGGTATTGATGAAACTAGCTAGAATCAATGGGAGTGTGCGGAACTAGCTAGTAGCTAGTACTTACTTTCGGGTGGTCAAATCGCAGTTGCGCCGGCAGTCTCGTAGCTTGTGCGGTGAACTTTTTCCAAACCCTGCCAGACAAAGAAAACAAGTAGTTGATATCAGAAAATGAACAAAGTTGCCGATATGGTGCGATAATGATCGATTGAACTTACTTCTCGAGCATTTTAGTCATGGTCGCATACTCCTCCGGATTTTTTCGTTTGGAGTATATGACGGTTACTAGTCCCTGCTCAAGTTTAATCTCTAACAGAATAAAGTGGTACCTGCGCATGCATGCATAACTCATCAATTACATTACTATAACCTCGAGTAATAAGGGAAACCGAATATGCACAAGACAGTAACACTCACTTGTATTCATAAGGAAAGAGTATTGTAGCTTTGTTTTGATTTCCAAGTAACGATGCCAGCAACTTGGCCTCGGTTTGTGTGGCATCATGTTTAACACTCCATTTATCCATGAGATTTGTGTTAATGAACCCAATATCACCTACTTGTCTTTTCTTCAATTCGGCGATCTTCAATCTACATAATATAGTGAGGATAATTATATATACATGCAATGAAAGAGCTGAGCTATATATAGAGACTTAAATAATTACAGAAAAGTAGTACTTAAAGACAGTAGCAAGTGATGATTGTTTTATCGAGGGCCATTTGATTGTAGAACTGGAAGAACTCCTCAAATGGAACTGGCAATAGATCAATTCCAACGAGGTCGTGCTCCTCTTTACCCGATAGCAACAAAGTATTTTTCCTAGACTTCGTGCAGATGTCCATGTACCAATCTTGGAATCTTCGCATCATCGTTGTTAGGGAAGTACTAGATCTGACGGGAGGCTTCCCGTTCTCGAATCTGAATATGTCCACCTCCATTGTTCCAAAAAATTAATGCATCATCGTCGGCCATGTAATCTCCAGGGTTGGTATCGGGTAGCACCCCCCGAAGATTAGCGACGACGTCGCTAGACACATTGAGCGGGGGGCACGATTGCTTCGCTTGTTCACCGAGCTGGAGAATTTGTTTCCCTTTTCTTTGTTCTGCTTCTGGCTGTACTGCCTCCCGTTCTAGAGGCTTGACAGACGATGGACCGTATATGTATTGCCTCCCGCCTCTGGCTGTACTGCTAGACGCCGGAGCAGCCGGAGCGGCTGCGGCTGTCTTCTTTCGTTCGTTAAGAGGCGGAGCAGCCGAAGGCAGACTGCTACGACGCGCCGGAGCAGCCGGAGCGGCGGCGTCTGTGTTCCGCCATTGCTTACAAGGTGGCGAAGGAGGAGGCGGGCTGCTCGGATGGGCCGGAGCAGGCGGAGAAGGAGGCGGAGTACTGTCGCCCTCACGCGCTGGAGCAGGAGGCGGAGTGCCCTGATCACTCGCCGGAGGAGGAGGAGGAGGCGGAGGAGGCGGAGTGCCCAATTGACTAGCAGGAGCCATGAAGTTCAAAAGCTTGATGTGCTCCTTCCACCATAGACACGGAGTATGCATAGCAAGACCCAGCTGAGTCTCCCCATCACCTGTAGGGTGGTCAAGCTGGAGCTCCTCAAATCCCTTCGTTATTTCATCCACGATCACAACAACATAGCCTTGTGGAATCGGACAGCAGTGAGAAGTTGCTCTGGGTGAAGGAGGGAACACAGAGCCGACAGCCGCCTTGACTTTGAGATGATCCCATTGCATCATAAGGTAGCACTGGTGTGAATCCGTGCTAAAATCTACGGGGTAGCTAGGGCCCGTCAACAAGTCAGGCTGCTGAACAAACTCGGTGGAAGCCACGCTGCTTCTCCGCTGAGATGGCGGGGTAGCTTCTGGGGTAGCATCTTGGGCAGGATCTCGCAGCTGCTGGTTCTCAGCATCTCGTTCCTCTAGCTTTCTTACCCTTGCCTTAAGCTCCTGCAGTTTGCTCTGCTCCACTTTCCTCCTCTTCTCTTGCGTTTTGTAACCGACTGCATCGGGAAACCCAACCTTCCACGGAACGGAGCCTGGCATGCGTCCAGGGTGCTCAGGATTCCGGAGGGCCCTTGTGAGCTCGTCTTTCTCTCTGTCGGGAACTAACTTCCCTTCCCGCACTTTGTTGATTGCTTTTCGAAGCTTCATGACGGGTGTTGCACGTTGCTCGTCCATCCAGCAGCACTTCCCTGTTTCAGGGTCCAATGTTCCACCAGCCCCGAAGAACCAAGTCCTACAACGGTCTGGCTAGTGCGATTTCTCTGGTTCGACCCCTTTAGCAATCAGGTCCTGCTCAGCCTTGTCCCACAACAGCCGGGCTTTGAGGTAGCCACCTGACCCCATGCGATGGTTATGCTCCTTCTTTGCAGCATTTATCTTGTTAGTCACTGACATCTCTTCTTCCTCCTCTCCGATGCCTTGTTGGCCACAAATGCGGGCCAGTGATCTCTTATCTTCCCAAATTGGCCGGTGAATTCTAGAGTCTTGTCTTGGTCAACATACGTTGTTTTCAACTCATTCTTCCACCTTCTGAATAGATCTGCCATCTTCTTGAGAGCATAGGACTTGATCAATTGCTCTATAACTGGATTCTCTAGATCCTCCTCTTCCGCTAGGGTGAAATTTACCTTCGGCGCTTTCCAAAGATCTACTTTCTGTCTATCTTCGACAAAAGAAACTTGAAGAAGCTCTTCCTTCTTAGGCTCATTCCATAGCTCGATGCTGATCGGGATCATGTCCCTAAAAAAAACCCCACACTAAGCAGAAAATGCTTCCTTGGTCCGGAGGGGTTTAATCGATTGGCCATCACGCGCGATTTCTGTGATCGTGAACCTTTCATCCTGGCGCAACTTTTTCTTCGGGCCTCGTTTCTTTACTGAAGTATTGCTTGATCCGGAGGGCTATATAAAAGAAGAAAGAAGAGTTAATATATGTACATACCAAAACAATTAATGCACAATTAGCTAGTCAGCACAGGATTAATTAATATATATATATATATACCTCGCCGGACTTTGCAACAGCTGATCCCGACTCCGTTCGGTCACCGGAGCCGTCATCATGGTCGCCGGAGCCACCATCACGATCATGACCCTCCTCCATTGTTTGATCAACGCAGCCTGCTTCCTTTCCTTGTAGACCTTCTTCGATGTCGTTGAGAAACGACGCGACTACATCACCTCCGTCACGGATTATGTCCCCCAATATCTCTTCTTGATCGAAGTCTCTTTGATGATCCATAGTTTCTGCAAATATTACAACATGGAAATTAATATACAAACATGAGAGATGGATATATCGAAGTTATCGAGGAGGGGGTATATCGACAAAGACAACATATACATAGAAAAAAATGTTATCGAGGAGGGGGTATATATATCGACCCCCCCTCTTGTCGAAGTTATCGGAGAGGGGGTATACCGACCGCCTCTCTCTCATGATTGTCTGATGTTTGTGTAGTGTCAAAGGATTCAAACAAAACCATGTCTTCATCATTAGGTGAAAGTAACAGGTGCATGATGGTACGAAGCTCTCCAAAGTTATTTTGGAATGGAATCCCAGATAGGATAATTCGCTTTTTGGTATAAAGTACAGCAAGAGCCTTTCGAATATCGCTATTTGGAAGGCCTGTGCTAAAATTTGTACCAAATGGCGGATTATCCTATCTAGGACCTCGCCCAGAATAACTTTGAGAACTTCGCACCATCATGCCCCGTTACTCGGCTAATGATGAAGCCATGGATTTCTTCAATACTTTGACACTAGGCAACCTCTCGACCCCTCGGCGATCCTCGACCCCTCGACGACCCTCGAACCCTCGGTGACCCTCGATCCCTCGGCGACCCCTCGACCCCTCGACGATCCTTGAACCCTCAGCCCCTCGACAACCCTCGAACCCTCGACCCTCGAACCCTAGAACCCTCGAACCCTCGACCCTCAAACCCTTGACCCTCGACCGGCCTCGACGACCATCGACCCCTCTGTGACCCTCGCGACCCTCTAGCCTAGTTTCCAACCCTTGACCCCTTAGCGATCCTCGACACCCTCGTTCCCGATAAAAAGAAGAAGAAGAAGAAGAAGAAGAAGAAGAAGAAGAAGAAGAAGAAGAAGAAGAAATAGAGGAGAAGAAGAAGAGAAAATAGAAGAAAAAAAAAGAGGAGAAGAAGAAGGAATAGAGGAGAAGAAGAAAAATAGAAATTTCTATTTTTCTTCTTCTCCCCTATTCCTTCTTCTTCTCCTCTTTTTTCCCTTCTTCTTCCTCTTCTTATTTTTTTCTCTCCTCTTCTTCCTCTCTTCTTCTTCTCCTTGTTCCTCTTCTTATTTTCCTTTTTCCTCTCCTTTTTTTCTTCCATCTTCCTCTTTTCCATACATATAAAAAGTACATACATGCATACAAAAAATACATATATCTAAAAAATACATACATACATATATGAACATCTAAAAACATCTAAAAATACATACATACATATGAAAATACATACATATATGAAAAATCATATATAAAAAACCGCAAAGAGGCGGCAGCGGAGGGGGGGCAGGGGCGGAGCGGTGCTCACAGAGGGAGGCGTTAGGGGGGCGAGGCGGGCCGAGGGCGCCGGGCGCGGGCAGGGTGCGTCTTGGCTGGGCCGCGTCGGGGCAGAGGTCGGCGACGAGGACGACGCGCGGCGTGGGCGAGGGCGGTGGCGAGGGTGTCGGCGGCGGCAAGGGCGCGGCCGAGGGCGCGTCGGTGATGAGGACGGCGGGCTCGAGGTCGGCGACGAGGACGGCGTCGAGGCGGCGAGGTCAGGGCGGTGACGGCGTTGGGGGTGACGGCGACGGTGCAGGGTGGCGCGCGGCGACGGTGTCTGGCGGCGACGACGGGCGCCCGCCGGCGAGCGGCGACGGGGCAGAGGGCCGCGTCGGCGGCGGGAGAATGAGGAACTGAAACGAAAATTTCACAAGTCCTTCTTATATACACAAAGCATTGGTCCCGGTTCGTGGCACAAACCAGGACGAATGCCCCCCTTTAGTCCCGGTTGGTGCCACCAATCGGGACCAAAGGCTCGCTTGAGGCCTTTGGTCCCGGTTAGGCACAAGCCGACTAAAGGCTTCGTCGGTTTGTGCCACCAACCGGTACGAATGCGCCCTTTGGTACCGGTTGGTGCCACCAACCGGGACCAAAGGCCTCGTGCTGCCCGTGGCCAAAACTTTAGTCCCACCTTGCTAGTTGAGAGGGGCATGTAGTGGTTTATAAGCCCCACTGCCGCACCCCTCTCAAGCTCCTCTCTGTTGCAGGCTTACGGGCCTAATTGTCACTGTTCTGCCTGATGAGCCTACTGGGCCTTCTGCGTGCCTGAATCCTGGCCCATAGTAGGGTTTCTAGTCGCATTCACGACGTAGTGGCCCAGTAGGTGACATTTTTTTATTTTTCCTAGTTTTTTTTTCTTTTTTGCATTATTTATTTTCTTTTGTATTTTGCTTTATTTTTAGTTCCTTTGGCTTTTAGGTAATAAAAAATATAAACTTTCTGTTAATGCCATTTGTTTTCCAATTTGAATAGTTTAAATTTGATTTTTTTGAAATTTGTGTGAATCACTAGTTTTTGAATAACTTTACTATAAAAATAGAATTTTGAGCGATTCTTTTTCCTGCTATTTAATATTACTGTGTTTTATCATTATATTCAACAACAGATTTTGTTATTTTAGTTTCTAACACAAAAATTCTTTATGATAATTCTTTTTGCTATTAAAGTTTCTAAAAAAGTTCTTTATGAAAATTCTTTTTGCTTTTAATGTTTTGAACAGAAAATACTTTGATCATAACAGAATATTTTAGTTGATTATTTTTAGTTCATTTTTTTGCTATTAGTTCATTCTTTTTGCTATTAGTTCATTATTTGAGCTAAATGACCCTTAAATTGAAAAGCACTACAAATGAACTCTGAAAAGGTTGAAAGTTGGCATGGTATCATCATTTCACCCACATAGCATGTGCTAAAAAGTTGAGATGGTTACGACAAAAACTGGATACAAAACAGACAATCTCTTTGGAAGTATCAGGGTTTCGAACGAAAACTCATCTATTACAAAGGGATTTCATTTGTTCAAATGTAACTGCGGTGATATTCTACATCAAAGGCATCATCATAATAGTTGTTGATAGAAAGTCTTCACTTTTTCTTTGCTTGTGTTCTTTGCTTATTGCGCCGTAACCATGGATATTCTTCAACGTTTATCAGGATGCTTGGGTCAGCCTTGACTTTGAAGGGAGGAATTTCATGAAACTTTTCATAATCTTCAGACACGTCTGTCTTGCCGTCCAATCCCATGATGTCTCTTTTTCCTGAAAGAACTATGTGGCGCTTTGGCTCATCGTATGATGTATCCGCTTCCTTATATTTTCTTTTTCCCGGTTTGGTAGACATGTCCTTCACATAAAAAACCTGCGCCACATCATTGGCTAGGACGAATGGCTCTTCTGTGTACCCCAGATTGTTCAGATCCACTGATGTCATTCCGTACTGTGGGTCTACCTGTACCCCGCCTCCTGACAGATTGACCCATTTGCACTTAAACAAAGGGACCTTAATATAATTTCCATAGTCAAGTTCCCATATGTCCACTATGTAACCATAATATGTGTCATTTCCCCTATTGGTTGCTACATCAAAGCGGACACCACTATTTTGGTTGGTGCTCTTTTGATCTTGGGCGCTCGTGTAAAATGTATTCTTATTTATCTCGTACACTTTGTAGGTCATTACAGTCGAAGATGGTTCCCTCGCCAATGAGTACAGGTCATCGGAAACAATGTTGTCACACCTGAGACGTGTTTGGAACCAACAGCCGAAACTCCTGATGTGTTCACATGTAATCCAGTCCTCACACTGGTCTGGGTGTTTGGAGCACAGAATGTTCTTGTGTTCATCGGCATACGGGGTCACCAAGGTAGAATTCTGTAGAACCTTGTAGTGTGCTTGAGACCAAAAATGCCCGTCCCTGCATACTATTGAGTCCCCTCCTAGCGTGCCTTTTCCACCCAGTCTTCCGTCATACCGCGATTGAGGGAGACCTATCTTCTTAAGGTCAGGAATGAAGTCAACACAAAACCCAATGACATCCTCTGTTTGATGGCCCATGGAGATGCTTCCTTCTGGCCTAGCGCGGTTACAGACATATTTCTTTAGGACTCCCATGAACCTCTCCAAGGGGAACATATTGTGTAGAAATACAGGGCCCAGAATGACAATCTCATCAACTAAATGAACTAGGAAGTGCGTCATGATATTGAAGAAAGATGCCGGGAACACCAGCTCGAAACTGACAAGACATTGCGCCACATCACTCCTTAACCTTGGTAGGATTTCTGGATCGATCACTGAGGGAGTCCTGGATTAAGGGGTCCTCGGACAGCCGGACTATATACATTGGCCGGACTGTTGGACTATGAAGATACAAGATTGAAGACTTCGTCCCGTGTCCGGATGGGACTCTCCTTTGCATGGAAGGCAAGCTTGGAAATTCGGATATGTAGATCTCCTTCTCTGTAACCGACTATGTGTAACCCTAGCCCCCTCTGGTTCTATATAAACCAGAGGGTTTAGTCCGTAGGAAAAGAACAATCATAATCATAGGCTAGCTTCTAGGGTTTAGCCTCTACGATCTTGTGGTAGATCAACTCTTGTAATACTCATATCAGCAAGATCAATCAAGCAGGAAGTAGGGTATTACCTCCATCGAGAGGGCCCGAACCAGGGTAAAACATCGTGTCCCCTGCCTCCTGTTACCATTAGCCTTAGACGCATACGATTCGGGACCCCTACCCGAGATCCGCGGTTTTGACAATCGACATTGGTGCTTTCATTGAGAGTTCCACTGTGTCGTCGCTGTAAGGCTTGATGGCTCCTTCGATCATCTTCAATGATGCGGTCCAGGGGGAGGTTTTCCTTCCCGGACAGATCTTCGTATTCGGCGGCTTCGTACTGCAGGCCAACTCGCTTGGCCATCTGGAGCAGATCGATAGCTACGCCCCTGGCCATCAGGTCAGGTTTGGAAGCTTGAACTATACTGCCGACATCCGCGGAGACTTGATCTTCGACGGATTCGAGCCCATGTTAGGTGCGCCGGACGGTCACGACAGGAATGACTTTGATCTGCCATCGGACACTATTCGGGAGGCCGTGCCTGCGGCCGCGCCTAGAATCAATCCGGAGCAGATCGCGCCCTCCGAAGACGGGTGGATGGACCCCGTCACTGAGGCCACGCACTCATCGGCTCTGGAGCCGAACACTGATCCCACCCCCTGTGAGGGTGGTGTCATCGGACCCTCGGACTCGTCTCCGGCTACAGGATCCGAACCGCGTGCTTCCGTGCCTATCGAATCTGGTTGGGCACAGTCATGGAGTTCACCGCCGTGGATATTTTTCAGCACTCGCCTTTGGGTGACGTGCTGAACTCATTAAGGTCTCTTTCCTTGTCGAGAGATTCTTAGCCGAACTATGTCCGGCTCGAGTGGGAAGTGGACGATGAAGAAATTCGTTCCCCACCCACCACCCACTTAATAGCCACTGTCGATGACTTAACCGACGTGCTTGACTTCAACTCCGAAGACATCGACGGTATGGACGACGATGCAGGAGAGGAACAAGAACCACCGCCTATAGGGCGCTGGACATCCACCTCATCATACGATATATATATATATATATATATATATATATATATATATATATATATATATATATATATATATATATATATATATATATGGTGGACACCCCAAAAGAAACCAATGGCAATGAGGCAACGGACGATAACCCCTTGGAGAAGAAATCTAAGCACCGGCGTCATAGGCGCCGCTCCAAGCCCCGCCATAGCAGAAATAGCGACACCGGCACAAGAGATAACAATCCGGATGGTGCTGAAGACGAAAACAATCCTGCCCAGCCAGGCTTTGAGCAGGCCGAGCAAGAGGATGGGCAAGCTAGCCCTAAAGAACAGGCAACAGATGGAGAATCACAGGATGATAATTACATGCCTCTCTCCGAAGACGAAGTGAGCCTTGGCGACGAAGAATTCATCGTGCCTGAGGATCCCGTCGAGCAGGAGCGTTCAAACGCCGGCTTATAGCCACTGCAAAAAGCCTGAAGAAAAAACAGCAACAGCATCAAGCTGATCAAGATCTGCTAACTGATAGATGGACCGAGGTCCTGGCTGCAGAGGAATACAGACTCGAGCGCCCTACCAAAATTTACCCAAAGCGCAGGTTGCTACCTCAACTCGAGGAGGAGGCGTTAAAGCCCACACTACCAGCACATGATGCGGCTGACCGGCCACCCCGTGGCCGATACAAAGCGGCATACCGGCCCGAAGTCCAGACCGCACCCCGTCGCCAATCAAACGATAATACTAAGGCCCGGGGCTACACGAAGGACCTGCGTGATGTATTGGAAAACAAAGCAGGACAGTCAAGATCGATCTACGGATCACGGGGGCGCGCCACAATGCGTGACAAGGATCGTCATGCCGGATACACTAACAAATCCGGCCGGGCCGAATACAATGAAGCCCGGCATAGAGGCGCCGCACATCCCCTATGCTTCACTGATGAAGTAATGGATCATGAATTCCCGGAAGGGTTTAAACCCGTGAACATTGAATCATATGATGGTACCACAGACCCCGCGGTATGGATAGAAGATTTTTTTCCTCCACATTCACATGGCCTGCGGAGATGATCTACACGCCATCAAGTACCTCCCACTAAAACTAAAGGGACCGGCTCGGCATTGACTGAATAGTTTGCCGGCAAACTCCATCGGGAGTTGGGAGAACCTGGCAGACGCATTCCTTGACAACTTCCAGGGCACTTATGTGCGACCACCGGATGCTGATGATCTAAGTCACATAACCCAGCAGCCCGGAGAGTCAGCCAGGAAATTTTGGACCCGGTTTCTAACCAAAAAGAACCAAATTGTCGACTGTCCGGATGCCGAAGCCCTCGGCCTTTAAGCATAACATCCGTGACGAGTGGCTTGCCTGACATCTCGGCCAGGAAAAGCCAAAGTCCATGGTAGCCCTCACAACACTCATGACCCGCTTTTGCGCGGGCGAGGATAGCTGGTTGGCTCGTAGCAACAATACAGCAAGCAATCCTGGCACATTGAAAGCCAAGGATAGGAACGACAAACCACGGCGCAACAAACACAAGCGCCGCAAAAACGGTGATAGTGCCGAAGACACGTCAGTCAATGCCGGATTCAGCGGCTCCAAGTCCGGTCAGCAGAAGAAGCCATTCAACAAAAAAAATTCAGGCCCGTCTAGTTTGGACCGCATACTCGATCGCCCATGCCAAATTCATGGCACCCCAGGAACGCCAGCCAACCACACCAACACAGAGTGTTGGGTCTTCAGACAAGCCGGCAGGACAGATGCCGAAAACAAGGGGAAGGGGTCTCAAAGCGGATGACGAGGAGCCCCGATCACCGAATATAGGAGGACAGAAGAAATCACCCCCCCCCCAGGTGAAAACGGTGAATATGATATGCGCAAGCCACAGCCCCAAGTGGAAACGTGCACTAAGGGAAGTCTATAAAATTGACCCAAAGTTTAACCCATGGTCCTCTCGCCCGATCATTTTCGATCATAGGGACCATCCTACCAATATCCGTCATGGCGGTTCGGCCGCACTGTTCCTCGACCCCATCATTGACGGATTCCACCTCACACAAGTCCTTATGGATGGAGGTAGCAGCCTGAACCTGCTATACCAGGATACAGTGCGCAAAATGGGCATCAACCCCTCAAGGATCAAGCCCACAAAAACCACCTTTAAAGGTGTCATACCAGGTGTAGAGGCCTGTTACACGGGCTCAATCACACTGGAAGTGGTCTTCGGATCTCCGGACAATCACCGTACCGAAGACTTAGTCTTCGACATTGTCCCCTTTCGCAGTGACCATCAGGCACTGCTCGGACGAACCGCGTTCGCTCGGTTCAACGTGGTGCCACATTATGCCTACCATAAATTAAAGATGCCCGGTCCACGCGGCGTCATCACGGTTAATGGCAGGTCCGAACTCCCCCTCGCTGCCGAAGAGCCTACTACCGCTTTAACAGCAAGAACAACGGATGGCACCTTCCAGCCGAACCTCGAGTCGAAGACCAAGCTCCCGGACACCATCACAGGAGTCTGAACTACTGCGCGGCAGGATAGCCCGGTTCGCCCGGAGCTTAATTAAAAACACTCTGGAAAAAGATAATACAAGCCACATACCGCGGCTCAACCGCCAGGTGGCGCAAAACCATTTCTTGCATTTTCTTTGCATGTTCACCTTTACGTAGGCCAGGATGGATGGCGTGGAAACAGTTCGAGCGCGTAAGGGAATCTCTAGATATTCCCCTCTATGATCATCCGACTACACCCCGGATCCAAACACAATTTCCTCACGCCTGGTATCAGCAGGTTCCGCAATCATATTTCATTTTATCACATCATTTTGTACTTATACACATTGACGTATCATTCAAATACAACATGTGGATTTATGTGATGCTCATCTACTGCTATTTCTTATTTAAAACTATTTTGTTAAAAGGCGGCTGCTTATCGTGATATGCCTTAATATGCCAGGGGCTCCATCATGCCCATACTACAGCAAAAAAGTCCGAACACCTTCACGGTAGTTCGGCACCCCGAACTTATAGAATTATATGCATCAGCTCCGAATCATGTCTTGGGTCAATAGTTGGGTCTGCCCGGATCCTATGTTTTGGTACCTTACATTCCGCTATATCGGCTAAGGTAGCACTGGGAGAACTACTGCGATTGTGTCCCGGTTCTTCCGGACGAGCACCTCAGTAGAGAAAGCTGAAAACTGACTGTCATGATGTAGCGAGAGCTGGTCAGCTGTTCGAGAGGTTCTAAAATCTTTAAGGATTTCTTCCGCATAATGCCATAACCAATGCAACGTATGCGTGGATCAGCCTTTTTCGATCGCGCTTATAGAGCCCTCGTCGGTCTTCCGAACACCAGGTGCTGCGCCTACCTTCCTCGAAAAAACTCCTATGGCTAAGTGAGAGCGATAAAGCCCTATAGTCCGATTGCCTGGTTCACTGTGCTGAACACCTCCTTTAGGGACCCAAAACTGGGATAAAGAGTTCTCATGTTTATCCCGAACACCCCCGTACTTACTATGTGGGGGCGGAAGCCGACGACTGGCTGACTCTTAGGATTATTATATAAAACGGTCGCACAGGAGGAAAAACTTTCATACGACAAGCAATAAATAATGACCTTGTTCAAATATTATAAAGGAAAAACATGACCGTATTCACGGAAATATAATGTCCTTGGTGCAGTGCTCCGCCGCAAGGCGGGCCCCTTTTCAAGACACTTTCATAATACAGTTCGGGCTTGCGGTGCTCTTTCCCCTCTGGCGGTCCCTCGGTCATTAGCTTTTCTGCATCCATCTTCCCCCAATGCACCTTTGCACGGGCGAAGGCCATTCGCGCACCTTCTATGCAGACCGACCGCTTGATGACTTCGAGTCGAGGGCAGGCACTCGCAATCCGCTTCACGAGCCCGAAGTAATTGCTTGGAATCGGCTCGGCAGGCCACAGCCGGATAATCAAATCCTTCATGGCTAGCTCGGCCGCCTTATGCAGTTCGACCAGCTGCTTCAGCAGATCGGAAAACGGCACCGGATAATTCGGCGCCAGATACTACATCTAGAAGAGTTTATCCGCAGTATTCCTCTCTTTGGCTCGGTAGAATTGGACGGCGTCAGATATGATGCGTGGCAGCTCCGCGAATACCCCTGGAAAAATCAAAATTTAAACTCTCAACTTGATTTTCTCCTTTCAAAATACTCGCTTTGTACAAAAAAAGCCTTACCAGCTGCAATCTTCCTCGCCTCCTGGATTTCCTTCAGGGCACCTTGGGCCTCCCCCCGGGCATCACTTGCGGCTTGGCAAGCCTGGGAGAGTACGGATTCTTTCCCTGCTAAACTCTGCTCCAAGGTCTCGCATTTCTGCACGGCCTCTTGAAGCTCTCGCTCAGCCTCAATAACTCTAGCCTCATGTTTCTCACGAAGAGCCTGCTCTGCGGCTGCCTTCTTCTCGGCTTCGGCCACAGCCTTCCTGAGAGCCTCAATTTCGGCCGTCGTTCCTAGAGCACATTATAAAAATATTTTCATCATGTACACTTATTCATTTGTCTTACATAAACAAGGTTTCTACATACCTTGATTATCCTTCAGCTATCTCTTCACTTGGCCAAGTTCTCCTTCGGCCCGCTCCAGACTATGCCTCAGTCCGGATACTTCCGCAGCATGAGAGGTGGCAGTCGCTATAGATGCCTGCTGATTAAAAAGAGTGATAGATGTCATCAAGTGAGTCTCATGCGAGCATGAATGTGATCCTCTGTTCGGTTCTTTCTTTCACCGAACAGTGTATCAGGGGCTGCTATCTATACCATGACACTCTCCCGAAAACTCATAAAACATAACTCAAAGCCTCTTATGAGGCTGATACAGGATTCATTCAGTCCACTCTCAGCGGACTGAATCTTCTCAATCACCGCACCCATGAGGGCACGGTGTTCATCAACGATGGAGGCACCCTTCAGCGCCGCCAATAAAGTATTCGGCACCTCTGGTTGGACAGAGGCGGCCGGTGGAGCAGGCATACCTCCTCCAGTTGGCGGAGGCCGTCTGTCTGACCAGGGGACCTTATGGGTCTCTAGAATCTTGTCCGGCTGGGGTCTGGATTCAAGATGACCCCCGCCGTCGACGCCCACGGGAGCTTTCTCTCCCGTATGTCCGGCCCCTGAAGTATGGCCTCCTGGCGCCGCCTTTGTGACCTTTTCCCCTCCTCCATGGCCTAGGTCCTTCTGGGACGAAACCTCAGTTTCATTCCTATGATTGGAGGAGGAGGCCTTCGGAGGTGTTCCGCTCTCCATAGCGTCTGAACCCAGCAGATCTTCTGACGAGGATTGTTCGGCGTGGGGCTTCACCGGACTGAAAAAAGCACGGCTCAGATTAGAATGTGATGCCATGACAAGTCCGGACACATGAGGGTGTTCGGATTTTATACTCACGAGTTCACCAGGGGCTCGGCCCTGGGATCCCACTCCGGGCTGCTATCGGTGGCGCCGGTGGACTCCTCTTGTAGAGGAGTTTTTCCACTCTTAGGTGGCTCGGCCTCCAAGGATGTGGAGGCCGTCCTTTTATTTCTTCCCCCCGCGGGGAATTCGTCTCCTTACTCCTCCTCATCCTCTTCGGAGGAAGAATGGGCATTGGACTCTTCGGATCTTGCACCCGAAGCGCCATGACGACAAAGGCCGCCCCTGGTCTTCTTAGCCCCATTTCCAGCCTTCTTCTTCGGTGCCTTGCAAGGCGCCGGGACCAGATCTTAAATCGAAGTGGGCGGCCAGTTCTTACAGTAGCGGGGCAGACGGTGGGATTCGCCCCGCCTTCTTCGCCCAGCCCTAGGAAATTTGGGGGAAACACTTCAGGCATTTTCTTAAAGAATATGCGAATGAAACATACGAACTGTAAACAAGCGATCACTTACCGAACTTGTCGGGCGGGACATGTTGGGGAACGTTGCAGAAAATTAAAATTTTCCTACGGTTTCACCAAGATCTATCTATGAGTTCATCTAAGCAACGAGTCAAGAGAGAGAGTTTGCATCTACATACCACTTGTAGATCGAAGTGGAAGCGTTCGAGGGAGTGGTGATGATGAAGACGTTCTCAACGTGATTCCGATCACCATGACCAAGTGCTGAGCGGACAGCACCTCCGCGTTCAACACACGTGCAGAGACGGCCAGGCGTCTCGCCGTCTTGATCCAGCAAGGAGGAAGGAGAGGTTGAGGAAGACAACTCCAATGGCAGCACGACGGCGTGATGCAGATGGAGGATCGTTCTCCGGCAGGCTTCGCCAAGCCTGCGGAGGAGGAGAGGTGTTGGGGAGGGAGGCTGCGCCTTCAATGGTGTGTGCAGCCCTCCCTCACCCCTCTATTTATAGGGGAAGGGAGGAGGGCGGCCCCTCTAGATGCATCTAGAGGCGGCCAAGGGAGGGGCTTGCCCCCCAAGCAAGGGCGCCCCTTAGGGTTCCCCCCTCAACCCCTAGGCGCATGGGCCAAGGGAGGGTGCGCCCAGCCCACTAGGGGCTGGCTGCCTCCCACAGCCCAAGTGGCCCCCCAAAGGGTGGCCCCTCGGTGGTCCTCCGGAACCTTTCCGGTGGACCCACCATAATACCGATATGACCCGAAACTTTTCCGGTGTCCGTTTGACGACTTCCCATATATAAATCTTTACCTTCGGACCATTCCGGAACTCCTCGTGACGTCTGGGATCTCATCCGGGACTCTGAACAACATTCGGTAATCACATACAAGTCTTCCTATTAACCCTAGCGTCACCGAACCTTAAATGTGTAGACCCTACGGGTTCGGGAGACATGAAGACATGACCGAGACGCTCTCCGGTCAATAACCAACAGCGGGATCTGGATACCCATGTTTGTTCCCACACGCTCCTCGATGTTGTCATCGGATGAACCACGATGTCGAGGGTTCAAGCAACCCCGTATGCTATTCCCTTTGTCAGACGGTATGTTACTTGCCCGAGACTTCGATCGTCGGTATCCCAATACCTCGTTTAGTCTCGTTATCGCAAGTCACTTTACTCGTGCCGTAATGCATGATCCCGTGACCGGACACTTGATCACTTTGAGCTCATTATGATGATGCATTACCGAGTGGGCCCCGTGATACCTCTCCGTCATGCGGAGTGACAAATCCCCATCTCGATCCGTGTCAACCCAATGACACTTTCGGAGATACCTGTAATGCACCTTTATAGTCACCCGATTCACGTTGTGACGCTTGGTACACCCAAAGCATTCCTACGGTATCCGGGAGTTACACGATCTCACGGTCTAAGGAAGAGATACTTGACATTGGAAAAGCTCTAGCAAAACGAACTACACGATCTTTGTGCTATGCTTAGGATTGGGTCTTGTCCATCACGTCATTCTCCTAATGGCGTGATCCCGTTGTCAATGACATCGATGTCCATAGTCGAAAACCATGACTATCTGTCACCAACGAGCTAGTCAACTAGAGGCTCACTAGGGACGTATTGTGGTCTATGTATTCACACGTGTATTACGATTTCCGGATAATACAGTTATAGCATGAATAAAAGACAATTATCATGAACAAGGAAATATAATAATAATGCTTTTATTATTGCCTCTAGGACATATTTCCAACAGTCTCCCACTTGCACTAGAGTCAATAATCTAGTTTACATTGTGATGAATCGAACACCCATAGAGTTACGGTGTTGATCATGTTTTGCCCATGAGAGAGGTTTAGTCAACGGATCTGCGACATTCGGATCCGTGTGCACTTTACAAATTTCTATGTCTCCATCTTGAACATTTTCACGGATGGAGTTGAAGCGGCAACTTGATGTGCCTAGTCTTCTTGTGAAACCTGGGCTCCTTGGCAAGGGCAATAGCTCCAATGTTGTCACGAGAAGAGTTTGATCGGCCCCGACGCATTGGGTATGACTCCTAGGTCGGTGATGAACTCCTTCACCCAAATTGCTTCATGCGCTGCCTCCGAGGCTGCCATGTATTCCGCTTCACATGTAGATCCCGCCACGACGCTTTTGCTTGCAGCTGCACCAGCTTCGCTCCACCATTCAACATATACACGTATCCGGTTTGTGACTTAGAGTCATCCGGATCTGTGTCGAAGCTAAGCGTCGGACGTAACCCTTCTGGCGAGCTCTTCGTCACCTCCATAAACGAGAAACATGTCCTTTGTCCTTTTCAGGTACTTCAGGATATTCTTGACCGCTGTCCGGTGTTCCTTGCCGGGATTACTTTGGTACCTTCCTACCAAACTTACGGCAAGGTTTACATCAGGTCCGTACACAGACATGGCATACATAATAGATCCTATGGTCGAGGCATAGGGATGACACTCATCTCTTCTTTATCTTTTGCCGTGGTCGGGCATTGAGCTGAGCTCAATCTCACACCTTGCAACACAGGCAAGAACCCCTTCTTGGACTGATCCATTTTGAACTTCTTCAAAATCTTATCAAGGTATGTGCTTTGTGAAAGACCTATGAGGCATCTCGATCTATCCCTATAGATCTTGATGCCTAATATATAAGCAGCTTCTCCAAGGTCCTTCATTGAAAAACACTTATTCAAGTAGGCCTTAATGCTGTCCAAGAATTCTATATCATTTCCCATCAAAAGTATGTCATCTACCTATAATATGAGAAATGCTACTGAGCTCCCACTCACTTTCTTGTAAACGCAGGCTTCTCCATAAGTCTGCATAAACCCAAACACTTTGATCATCTCATCAAAGCGAATGTTCCAACTCCGAGATGCTTGCACCAGCCCATAAATGGGTCATTGGAGCTTGCATACTTTGTTAGCATTCTTAGGATCGACAAAACCTTCCGATTGCATCATATACAGCTCTTCCTTAAGATATCCGTTAAGGAACGCTGTTTTGACGATCCATCTGCCATATCTCATAATCATAGTATGCGGCAATTGCTAACATGATTCGGACGGACTTAAGCTTCGCTACGGGAGAGAAAGTCTCATCGTAGTCAATCCCTTGAACTTGCCGATAACCCTTAGCGACAAGTCGAGCTTTATAGATGGTGACATTACCATCCGCGTCCGTCTTCTTCTTAAAAATCCATTTGTTTTCTATCGCTCGCCGATCATCGGGCAAGTCGGTCAAAGTCCACACTTTGTTTTCATACATGGATTCTATCTCGGACTTCATGGCTTCTAGCCATTTGTTGGAATCTGGGCCCGCCATCGCTTCTTCATAGTTCAAGGTTCACCGTTGTCTAACAACATGATTTCCGGTGACAGGGTTGCCGTACCACTGCAGTGCGGAACGTGTCCTTGTGGACCTACGAGGTTCGGTGAGCAACTTGATCCGAAGTACCTTGATCATCATCATTAATTTCCTCTTCGTTGGTGTAGGCATCACAGAACACTTTCCCGAGCTGCACTCTTGTCTGTTCAAGAGGTAGTACTTCATTGAGTTCTACTTTCCTCCCACTTACTTCTTTCGAGAGAAACTCTTTTTCCAGAAAGGTTCCATTCTTGGCAACAAAAATCTTGCCCTCGGATCTTAAGTGGAAGGTATACCCAATGGCTTCTTTAGGGTATCCTATGAAGACGCATTTTTCCGACTTGGGTTCGAGCTTTTCAGGTTGAAGTTTCTTGACATAAGCATCGCATCCCCAAACTTTTAGAAACGACAGCTTAGGTTTCTTCCCAAACCATAATTCATACGGTGTCGTCTCAACGGACTAAGACGGTGCCCTATTTAAAGTGAATGTAGCTGTCTCTAGAGCGTATCCCCAAGATGATAGCGGTAAATCGGTAAGAGACATCATAGACCGCACCATATCCAATAGAGTGCGATTACGACGTTCGGACACACCATTACGCTGAGGTGTTCCAGTGGCGTTAGTTGTGAAACGATTCCACATTTTCTTAAGTGTGTACCAAATTCGTGACTTAAATATTCTCCTCCACGATCTGATCGTAAGAATTTTATCTTTCGGTCACGTTGATTCTCTACTTCATTCTGAAATTCCTTGAACTTTTCAAAGGTCTCGGACTTGTGTTTCATCAAGTAGACATACCCATATCTACTCAAATCATCTGTGAGAGTGAGAACATAACGATATCCTCCATGAGCCTCAACGCTCATTGGACCGCACACATCGGTATGTATGATTTCCAACAAGTTGGTTGCTCGCTCCATTGTTCCGAGAACGGAGTCTTGGTCATCTTGCCCATGAGGCATGGTTCGCATGTGTCAAATGATTCATAATCTAAAGACTCCAAAAGTCCATCAAGATGGAGCTTCTTCATGCGCTTGACACCAATGTGACCAAAGGCGGCAGTGCCACAAGTATGTGGGACTATCGTTATCAACTTTACATCTTTTGGTATTCACGCTTATAAACATGTGCAATACTACGCCGAGATTCATTAAGAATAAACCATTGACCATCGGAGCATGACCATAAAACATATCTCTCATATAAATAGAACAACCATTATTCTCGGAATTAAATGAGTAGTCATCTCGCATTAAACGAGATCCTGATACAATATTCATGCTCAAACTTGGCACCAAATAACAATTATTAAGGTTCATAACTAATCCCGTAGGTAAATGAAGAGGTAGCGTGCCGACGGCGATCACATCGACTCTGGAACCATTCCGGCGTGCATCGTCACCTCGTCCTTTGCCGCTTCCGCTTATTCCGCAGCTCCTGCATGAGTTACAAATGTGAGCAACGGCACCGGTATCAAATACCCGGGAGTTACTACGGTAATCGCAAAGTACACATCAATTACATGTATATCAGATATACCTTTGGCGTTGCCGGCCTTCTTGTCCGCTAAGTATTTGGGGCAGGTCCGCTTCTAGTGACCCCTCCCCTTGCAATAAAAGCACTCAGTCTCGGGTTTGGGTCCATTCTTTGACTTCTTCCGGCAACTTGCTTACCGGGCGGCAACCTCCTTGCCGTCCTTCTTGAAGTTCTTCTTGCCCTTGCCCTTCTTGAACTTAGTGGTCTTATTGACCATCAACACTTGATGTTCTTTCTTGATTTCAACCTCGGCCGACTTCAAAGATAGAGAACACTTCAGAATGGTCTTTACCATCCCCTGCATGTTGTAGTTCATCACAAAGCTCTTGTAGCTTGGTGGGAGCGATCGAGGATTCTGTCAATGACCGCCTCATCGTGGAGGTTAATGTTCACCGGTCATACGGTTGTGCAACCCGGACATCTTGAGTATGTGCTCACCGATGTAACTATTTTCCTCCATCTTACAACTATAGACCTTGTCGGAGATGTCATATCTCTCGACCGGGCGTGAGCTTGGAAAACTAGTTTCAGCTCCTCGAACATCTCATATGCTCCGTGATGCTCAAAACGCTTTTGGAGCCCGGTTCTAAGTCAGAAAGCATGCCGCACCGAACGAGGGAGTAATCATCGGTAGCGAGTTTGCCAAGCATTCATAATGTCTTGGTTCTCTGGGACGGAGGCGTCACCTAGCGGTCCTTCTAGGACATATTGTTTCTGGCAGCTATGAGGATGATCCTCGGGTTAGGACCCAGTCCGTATAGTTGCTGCCGTCATCTTTCAGCTTGGTTTTCTCTAGGAACGAGTTGAAGTTCAAGTTGACATGAGCGTTGGCCATTTGATCTACAAGACATATTATTCAAAAGTTTTAGACTAAGTTCATGATAATTAAGTTCATCTAATCATATTATTTAAATGAACTCCCACTTAGATTAGACATCCTCTAGTCATCTAAGTGTTACACGATCCGAGTCGACTAGGCCGTGTCCGATCATCACGTGAGACGGACTAGTCATCATCGGTGAACATTCTCATGTTGATCGTATCTTCTATACGACTCGTGTTCGACCTTTCGGTCTCGTGTTCCGAGGCCATGTCTGTACATGCTAGGCTCGTCAAGTAAACCCTAAGTGTTTTCGCGTGTAAATCTGTCTTACACCCGTTGTATGTGAACGTAAGAATCCATGACACCCGATCATCACGTGGTGCTTAGAAGCGACGAACTTTAGCAACGGTGCACGCTAGGGGAAACACTTCTTGAAATTGTTGTAAGGGATCATCTTATTTACTACCGTCGTTCTAAGTAAACAAGATGTATTAACATAATAAACATCACATGCAATTATATAGTAGTGACATGATATGGCCAATATCATAAAGCTCCATTGATCTCCATCTTCGAGGCTCCATGATCATCTTGTCACCGCATGATACCATGATCTCCATCATCATGATCTCTATCATTGTGCCTCCATGAAGTTGTCACGCCAACGACTACTTCTACTTCTATGGCTAACGCGTTTAGCAATAAAGTAAAGTAAGTTACATGGCGTTCTTCAATGACACGCAGGTCATACAAAATAAAGACAACTCCTATGGCTCCTGCCGGTTGTCATACTCATCGACATGCAAGTCGTGATTCCTATTACAAGAACATGATCTCATACATCACAATGTGTCATTCATCATTCATCACAACTTGGCCATATCACATCACATGACAATTGCTGCAAAAACAAGTTAGACGTCCTCTAATTGTTGTTGCATCTTTTACGTGGCTGCAATTGGGTTCTAGCAAGAACGTTTTCTTACCTACGAATAACCACAACGTGATCTATCAACTTCTATTTACCCTTCATAAGGACCCTTTTCATCGAATCCGCTCCAACTAAAGTGGGAGAGACAGACACCCGCCAGCCACCTTATGCAACTAGTGCATGTTAGTCGGTGGAACCGGTCTCACGTAAGCGTACGTGTAAGGTTGGTCCGGGCCGCTTCATCCCACAATACTGCGGAAGCAAGATAAGACTAGTAGCGGCAAGTAAATTGACAAGATCCACGCCCACAACTAAATTGTGTTCTACTCGTGCAATAGAGAACTACGCATAGACCTAGCTCTGATACCACTGATGGGGAACGTTGCAGAAAATTAAAATTTTCCTACGGTTTCACCAAGATCTATCTATGAGTTCATCTAAGCAACGAGTCAAGAGAGAGAGTTTGCATCTACATACCACTTGTAGATCGAGTAATGGAAGCGTTCGAGGGAGTGGTGATGATGAAGACGTTCTCAACGTGATTCCGATCACCGATGACCAAGTGCTGAACGGACAGCACCTCCGCGTTCAACACACGTGACAGAGACGACGGCGTCTCCTTCGTCTTGATCCAGCAAGGAGGAAGGAGAGGTTGAGGAAGACAACTCCAATGGCAGCACGACGGCGTGATGCGTATGGAGTGATCATTCTCCGGCAGGCTTCGCCAAGCCTATGCGGAGGAGGAGAGGTGTTGGGAGGAGGGGCTGCGCCTTCAATGGTGTGTGCAGCCCTCCCTCACCCCTCTATTTATAGGGAAGGGAGGAGGGCGGCCCCTCTAGATGCATCTAGAGGGGGGGCGGCGGCGGCCAAGGGAGGGGGCTTGCCCCCAAGCAAGGCGCCCCCTTAGGGTTCCCTCAACCCTAGGCGCATGGGCCAAGGGAGGTGCGCCCAGCCCACTAGGGGCTGGCTGCCTCCCACGCAGCCCAAGTGGCCCCCAAAGGGTGGCCCCTCCCGTGGTCCTCCGGAACCTTTCCGTGGACCCTCCATAATACCGATATGACCCGAAACTTTTCCTGTCCGCTTGACGACTTCCCATATATAAATCTTTACCTCCGGACCATTCCGAACTCCTCGTGACGTCCGGGATCTCATCCGGACTCGAACAACATTCGTAATCACATACAAGTCTTCCTATTAACCCTAGCGTCCACCGAACCTTAAGTGTAGACCCTACGGGTTCGGGAGACATGAAGACATGACCGAGACGCTCTCCGTCAATAACCAACAGCAGGATCTGGATACCCATGTTGGTTACCACACGATACTCGATGTTGTAATCGGATGAACCACGATGTCGAGGGTTAAAGCAACCCCGTTTGCTATTCCCTTTGTCAGACGGTATGTTACTTGCCCGAAACTCGATCGTCGGTATCCCAATACCTCGTTTAGTCTCGTTACCGGCAAGTCACTTTACTCGTATCGTAATGCATGATCCCGTGACCATACACTTGATCACTTTGAGCTCATTATGATGATGCATTACCGAGTGGGCCCAGTGATACCTCTCCGTCATACGGAGTGACAAATCCTCGCCTCGATCCGTGTCAACCCAACAGACACTTTCGGAGATACCGTAATGCACCTTTATAGTCACCCAGATTACGTTGTGACGCTTTGGTACACCCAAAGCATTCCTACGGTATCCGGAGTTGCACGATCTCACGGTCTAAGGAAGAGATACTTGACATTGGAAAAGCTCTAGCAAAAGCGAACTACACGATCTTTGTGCTATGCTTAGGATTGGGTCTTGTCCATCACGTCATTCTCCTAATGACGTGATCCCGTTGTCAATGACATCCGATGTCCATAGTCGTGAAACCATGACTATCTGTCGACCAACGAGCTAGTCAACTAGAGGCTCACTAGGGACGTATTGTGGTCTATGTATTCACACGTGTATTACGATTTCCGGATAATACAGTTATAGCATGAATAAAAGACAATTATCATGAACAAGGAAATATAATAATAATGCTTTTATTATTGCCTCTAGGGCATATTTCCAACAGGACAGTTGGTACCCGCGGTCCTCGGCGGAGTCCGGCCATGATTTGTCGGACTTGAAAAGCACCTTCCAGATGTCCTTATGCGAAGATCCAAAGAGCTCTGACAAGGTCTGGTGCTTGGCCGGGTCGAACTCCCATAGATTGCAAGCCCGATGTTGATAAGGTAGAATCCGGCGAACTAACATCACCTGGACTACATTGACGAGCTTGATGTCCTTTTCTTCCATATCTTAGACGCGCGTTTGGAGCTCCGATAGCTCGACAGACGAAGCCCAGTTCAGGCCCTTCTTGGGCCAGGACGTAATCCGCAGGGGGCGCCGGATTTGAACTCTGGGGCGGTGACCCATTCCTTGCCACGCGGCTCTGTGATGTAGAACCACTGCTGCTGCCACTCCTTGACGGAATCATTGAAAGCACCCGTTGGCCATGTAACGTTGGGCATCTTGCTCACCATGGAACCTCCGCATTCGGCATGCTCGCCGCTCACTACCTTGGGCTTCACATTAAAAACCTTCAGCCATAAGCCAAAGTGCGGCGAGACGCGGAGAAAGACCTCGCACACGACGATGAATGTCAAGATATTGAGGAAAGAATTGGGAGATAGATCATGAAAATCAATCCCATGATAGTACATGATGCCGCAAACAAATGGGTGGAGGGGAAACCCTAGACCGCGGACAAATTGAGGGAGAAATACCACCTCTCATGGGGTTCCGGGGCAGGGACAATTTGTCCCGCCGTCGGAAGACGGTGGCTAATTCTCTTGGCCAAATACCCTGCCCCCGAAGCTTTTTGATGTCCTTCTCCCGGACGGTAGAGGACATCCACTTGCCTCCTGCTCCGGATCCGGACGTTTTTGGGAAACCTTTTTGATGGAGAAGACGGACGCTTGAGCGCTAGGGCTTGAGCAAGAAGGGACGGATGCACAGAGGAAGAAGGCGTGGGTGAAAGAGGGAGTTCTTATCCACTTATAAACGAAGCAGGGATCCTGCGCCTCCCCACTTGCCCGTTAAAATCTCTTATTCCCCAAATGCCACGTTTGATGGCACGGTTGGGTTACCCACGTCCGTATTGATGAGGATCCCTTGATAAGGGGACACGATCTCTGCTTCGACAAGACGTGCCGATAAAACCGCCTCGCGATATGTGCGGTGGCTGGTTGTGAAAAACGGTTCGAATAATGACCGGACCGTAGCGTGATGTCATAAAAAGTTGTCAGTAGATTAGACTTGTGGAATATTGTACTCTCTACGGTGGTATGTGGAATTTGTTTTGTAGAGCCGGACACGATCCTTTTGTTCGAAATCTTCTATGGAGTATTCCGAGAAGAACCCGCCTTGCAATGTCGAAGACAATCTGTGCGTCGGACTCATCGTCATTGAAGCCTGGTTCAGGGGCTACTGGGAGAGTCCTGGATTAAGGGGTCCTCGGACAGCCGGACTATATACTTTGGTCGGACTGTTGGACTATGAAGATACAAGATTGAAGACTTCGTCCCGTGTCCGGATGGGACTCTCCTTTGCGTGGAAGGCAAGCTTGGCAATTCGGATATGTAGATCTCCTTTTCTCTAACCGACTATGTGTAACCCTAGCCCCCCCCCCCCCCTCACGGTGTCTATATAAACCGTAGGGTTTAGTCCATAGGACAAGAACAATCATAATCATAGGCTAGCTTCTAGGGTTTAGCCTCTACGATCTCGTGGTAGATCAACTCTTGTAATACTCATATCATCAAGATCAATCAAGCGAGGAAGTAGGGTATTACCTCCATCGAGAGGGCCCGAACCTGGGTAAAACATCGTGTCCCCTGCCTCCTGTTACCATTAGCCTTAGACGCACAGTTCGGGACCCCCTACCCGAGATCCGCCGGTTTTGACACCGACAATCACCTTCTGAGAGATTGCAATGAGGAATGAACATAGCTTCACAATGGCTATCGAACGTTTTTCGATAGAAGCCCCCTCAATGCAACCGAAAGCAGTTGCGTCATAATCACGTGGCAGTCATGAGACTTTAGGTTCTGGAACTTTTCTCTGGCATATTTATTATTCCCTTTATATTCGACGAGAAGCCAGACGGGACCTTCATACTGAGCAGGCATTCAAAGAAGATTTCCTTCTCTTCTTTGGTAAGAGCGTAGCTGGCAGGACCTTCATACTGCTTTGGAGGCAAGCCGTCTTTTTCGTGCAAACGTTGCAGGTCCTCCCGTGCCTCTGCTGTATATTTTGTCTTCCCATACACGCCCAAGAAGCCTAGCAGGTTCACGCAAAGGTTATTCGTCACGTGCATCGCGTCGATCGAAGAGCGGACCTCTAGGTCTTTCTAGTAGGGTAGGTCCCAAAATATAGATTTCTTCTTCTACATGGGTGCGTGTCCCTCAGCGTCATTCAGAATAGATAGTCCGCCGGGACCCTTTCCGAAGATTACTTTTAAATCATTGACCATAGCAAGTACGTGATCACCGGTACGCATGGTGGGCTTCTTCCGGTGATCTGCCTCGCCTTTGAAGTGATTGCCTTTATTTCGACATTGATGGTTGGTTGGAAGGAATAACGATGCCCTAGGTAAACATTCTTCCTACATTTCTCCAGGTATATACGTTCGGTGTCATCTAAACAGTGCGTACATGCGTGGTATCCCTTGTTTGTTTGTCCTGAAAGGTTACTGAGAGCAGGCCAATCATTGATGGTGACAAACAGCAACACATGCAGGTCAAATTCCTCATGTTTGTGCTCATCCCACACACGTACACCTTTTCTAGTCCATAGTTGTAAAAGTTCTTCAACTAATGGCCTTAGGTACACATCAATGTCGTTGCCGGATTGCTTAGGGCCTTGGATGAGAACTGGCATCATAATGAACTTCCGCTTCATGCACAGCCAAGGAGGAAGGTTATAGATACATAGAGTCACGGGCCAGGTGCTGTGATTGCTGCTCTGCTCCCCGAAAGGATTAATGCCATCCGTGCTTAAACCAAACCATACGTTCCTTGCGTCACCTGCAAACTCCTCCCAGTACTTTCTCTCGATTTTTCTCCATCACGACCCGTCACCGGTGCTCTCAACTTCCCGCCTTTCTTACGGTCATCTCTCGTACATCGCATCGACTTGGCATGCTCTTTGTTTCTGAACATGTGTTTCAACCGTGGTATTATAGGAGCGTACCACATCACCTTGGCAGGAACCCTCTTCCGGGGGCGGTCGCCGTCAACATCACCAGGGTCATCTCGTCTGATCTTATACCGTAATGCACCGCATATCGGGCATGCGTTCAAATCCTCATATGCACCACGGTACATGATGCAGTCATTAGGGCATGCATTTATCTTCTGCACCTCCAATCCTAGAGGGCAAACAACCTTTCTTTGCCACATACGTACTGTCGGGCAATTTGTTATCCTTTGGAAGCTTCTTCTTCAATATTTTCAGTAGCTTCTCAAATCCTTTGTCAGGCACAGCATTCTCTGCCTTCCACTACAGCAATTCCAGTACGGTACCGAGCTTTGTGTTGCCATCTTCGCAATTGGGGTACAAACATTTTTTTTGATCCTCTAGCATGCGATCGAACTTCACCTTCTCCTTTTGACTTTCACACTGACTCCTTGCATCAACAATGATCCGGCGGAGATCATCATCGGGCACATCGTCTGGTTCCTCTTGATCTTCAACAGCTTCCCCCGTTGCAGCATCACCGTATTCGGGGGGCACATAGTTCTCATCGTCCTCTTCTTCTTTGCTGTCTTCCATCATAACCCCTATTTCTCCATCTTGATCCAAACATTATAGTGTGGCATGAAACCCTTATAAAGCAGGTGGGTGTGAATGATTTTCGAGTCAAAGTAAGACTTCGTATTCCCACATACAGGGCATGGACAGCACATAAAACCATTCTGCTTGTTTGCCTCAGCCACTTTGAGAAATTCATGCACGCCCTTAATGTACTCGGAGGTGTGTTTGTCACCATACATCCATTGCCGGTTCATCTGCGTGCATTATATATAATTAAGTGTGTCAAAAACCATTACAGAACATCATGAATAGATAATTAAGTGACCAAATTAATAGAAGTTCATCATCACATTAAACTAAAGTACATACATAGTTCTCATCTAACAACATATAGCTCTCTAGAGCATCTAATTAATTAAACCATACATTAAAACTATGTAAAATATTTCAATGCCAAAACAAATGCGATCATAATCACAACCAATGTAACAATTGATCCAATGGCATAATGATACCAAGCCTCGGTATGAATGGCATATTTTCTAATCTTTCTAATCTTCAAGCGCATTGCATCCATCTTGTTCTTGTGATCATCGACGACATCCGCAACATGCAACTCCAATATCATCTTCTCCTTCTCAATTTTTTTTAGTTTTTCCTTCAAGAAATTGTTTTCTTCTTCAACTAAATTTAACCTCTCGACAATAGGGTCGGTTGGAATTTCCGGTTCGCATACCTCCTAGATAAATAAAATCTATGTCATGTTGGTCGGCATAATTGTCATAAACAATAAATGAACCAAATAGTTATAAAGATAATATATACCACATCCGAATCATAGACAGGGCGAGGGCCGATGGGGGCGGATACCAAAACCATCGCACTAAATAACAAGAAGCAATAATAAAAGTAAGAAAAATATACAAGTATATATACAAACATACAAGTAAGAATTTTCTTTTCTTTCAGAAAGAAGATAAGAACAAGAGGCTCACCACGGTGGTGCCGGCGACGAGATCGGCGCGGGCGATCGACGGCGGTGAAGACGGGGATGGGACATGGCGGACCGCTAAACCTAGACAAATATTAATAAAAATGGAGCTTGGAGGTCGAGCTTGGAGAGGAGAAAGCTTAAGTAGTGTGGCTCGGGCATTCCATCGAACACCTGGTGTGCATAGGAGGTGCTAGAGCATCACAAAGCTCCCCCTCGCCCGGCCAGGAAAAAGCAGAGCAGGAGTGCTCGCTTTCATGGCGAGGGTATACATAGGTAACTCAATGGTCCCAAGCACTGGCATGAACCGGGACTAAAGGTCACCCTTTCGTACCGGTTCATGCCACGAACCGGGTCCAATGGAGGTGGGCCAGGAGCGAGGACCATTGGTCCCGGTTCGTGCCACCAACCGGGACCAAAGGTCCCAAACGAACCGGGATCAATGCCCCCACGAGGCCTGGCAGGCCCCTGGCCTCACGAACCAGGACCAATGGGCCCATGGGTATCGGTTCGTGACCGAACCGGGACTAATGGGCTAACCAGACCCAAACGTATGCCCTGTTTTCTACTAGTGTAGTGTGATGTGTTCTCCTCTCTAAGCTCGTCTCATGGTTTTCAATCTTTCACTGGGAAAGCCAACTAACAAGTACTTAAAGAGAACAAACATTTATAGAAAACATAGACCCGAGAATGGATATTGGGACGTTACATAGACATCATCAATCATATCATAGTGCACATAACAAAGCATATAAAACTAAGCTCATGTTCTCCTACTTTTGTAGGCATGTATTAGTACGTAGTTGAACTTGCTTATCTATAAGACCAAGAGCTTGCCCAACATCTATAGTCCTACCCTCCCATGTCACCATGGTCATAGTTTAAACAAAGGGTAATTAAGGCGTCATTTTGCGAGACAGCCGTGCCAACACATTAACACTTAGTGAATACATGGAAACATCAAGTTACAACACTCCCCATTGATATCCCGGTATATAACTTTTGAGACTATAATAGGTACATACCACTTGCAGGTACAATCCAGACACAGTGACATCATGAAAACTTATATGGTTAAGATATGATACCATATTACTTGGGCTAATAGACATTAAGCATAACAAAGTTGTAGCAACAGTACATCAAGACCAATCATCATCCTAGTTATCAAAACCCTGTAAATGTAGCACTATTATATGATCGGCATCGTCAAATTCCCATCCAGCTGCCTGCAACAGATTACTTGCATATGGATGGGAGAAACATAATGGAGATGAGGGGGAAAGAGTTGATGGAGTTGATGCGGTGGAACCCCATCTTTGAATGCAGCAATCAACCTCCGGGCAACCCTCCTAGATGAGTCCTCCTAGATGAGGACTAGCGATGGCGTCGACTGTCAAGTGTTGGGATAATATGGCATAGATTTCATGGAACTTAGAACGCCGAGGGAAACTGACAGCCAGAAGGAGATGATGGGTGACAACCTTTGGACCCCCCATGCGGGTCGCTCACACAGCCTCCTCCATACCCAGCGTGAGGAGTGGGGCATTAAGGTCAATGATACTCAAATTGGAAGAGACATGCCGGGGACGAGGTAAGGGCGGGGGATAATCCATCATTACAAAAGGAATGTGAAACAGAATTTTATTAAACTGATTTTATGTGTTTTAGATTATTATTTTCACCCGCCAAGGAACCCTATCTGGAGCAATAGAATTGAAATGGACATGGGTGCTCAGAACAATTAATTGACAAACGCAGAAATAAGGATCTTGAAGTTTGGACCCAAGAACAACAAGGCATAAATTTTGTGATATCACAAAGGAAATCGTGCAAACTTCGATAACAATGTAAACCTAAATTAACTTCAGTGTACAAACACGAGCATTTTGGACATTAGCAGCCATTCATAAATTCAGTGATTTTGGCCTAGCTAAGAAAATTTGATCGTGTTTATTTCTTTTCACTTTCAATTTAGAAACGTTTTCATCCAGAAAGAAAGGTCCGGGGAGATTTTTGATCCTTCGTTCTCCCTTAGTCTATTTCATTCGATATGATCTGTGGTTTTCTCATTAATTTGTTTTTCGTAAAAGTTTGTGAATAAACCTCCTCTTAGCAAAGAATTGTATTTTATTCCAGTATAACATTTTTTGTGATGATGTAAAAAATTGAAGTGTGTCTTCTACATTTTCTTATGCCAACCACATGAATACATCAAGAATGTGTATAATACAAAGAATATGAGCTTAAGATGTATCTGCAACAAAGTCTTGTATCACAGTCCGTACCGCAATAGGAATTCTCACTGAGTGGGTACTTCCGTCTGACCATGTCAAGCTCCCGAAAGTGTATCCTCCTTGCACTCTCTGCCTTGTTGTGAATGTCACCATAAACGTCACGCTTTTACTACTGCTTTGGGTGAAATTGATCACAGATGGCTCTACGGACACATCTATCCCCGCTGGAGCTTCAACCACTAAATGATATGTTGCTTCCGCTGGCCCAATGTTAGTCACGGTGCGCCGAAGCATGACATGGTCCTTGAGGTCTGGCACGGCAATTGATGGGAGGTTGAGATTTAGGTAGTAGGACTCACAACCAACTAAATATCCAAGGGTGCAGTTGAAAAACTTGTTGTACTCCCTTGCATCAATATCATAAACCAAGCCAGGGTCAACGGCTCTATCTGGGTCAATGTGTCCACCACCAAAGTCGAAGGGGTCGGCTAGTTTCCTTGGGACAGCTTCTGCTTGGATTGGCATGCCAAAACGATCGGTCACAGATGCTTCAACCAATGACAATGAACAATCAAGTTAGTCATATATTCAAATGAGTTATTTTGACGTATTTTGGGCATTTCTACTTTCCTACCTGTGGTGACGATGGCCGATTTGATCATGGCCGGTGACCACTGAGAGTGAACCGACTTGAGCATCGCGGTCACTGCGGAGACATGTGGGCACGCCATTGATGTCCCAGAATAGAACACATAGGAGCCGCGCACCGCCGCCAAGATGTTGACGCCAGGAGCAGTAATGTCGGGCTGTCAAAACATTAATTTTTATCATGAGTTAGGTATGCAAGTCTTCAATTCTGAAAAACTAGAGGCTAGATAGCAAACAAACAGTGACAAAAATTCAACTATTTGTCTCAAGTTAATAAGTTGATAATGATATACACCTTGAGTATGCCGGGGAACAATAGGCTTGGACCTCTGGACGAGAACGAGGCGACCCTTGGCGACAACACCCCATTTCCAACAACACTTACAGCCGGAAACACCTTCACCACCGGATTTCTAGACACATGACAAACATGAATTAGTTCTTGGATAAGGAGATGGCAAACTGATTGTCCAAATATGTTCACGCTGCAGTTTCAAACAATTCGACAAATTCTCACTCGGTCATGTCCCAGTAGGAGAAAATTCGATGTGCGATCTCAAAATCCACCAGTGTGCAAGGCATAAATCCCTCGCATTCAACCAGGCTGTCAAGATTGTTGGCGGTGTATTGTGCGAAGATGAGGCCCTTCACACCGGCATCAATAGTATAATTGATGGCATAAGGAAGTATTAACTGGGGCGACCACCGCGATGCCTCTTCTGGTGCATAACAAAGGACGGTTTTGCCCGTGACATTGCCCAAGGCCAGTGATTCTGGGTCGCAGCTGCTCAAAAGTTTAAAAATTGAACATGGTTTCGTTCTAAAGCGCGGCATTTACTATTAATCAAATGTCGTCAAGAGACTGGTTTCTTTCATTACCTCCCGGCATAAACAAGGGCCTGAGAGCCGCTGTTATTCATAGCTGCATTGTAATTTAGAGATTGCCCCTGCATTTCAAATTGATCAAAAATTAAAGAACAAGCTAATTGAGGAAAGTTACAAGATATGATATAGTTGGTATAGAACCAGCAATGCCTCGTATATATATTGAATGATTTAAGGAAAGCTTCAAGGAGGAGCAAACCATTTATTTTTCCCGGGTTGGTTTGAACGTCACTATCGTGCTCAGAGAGTCAAAGGGTTATTATTTAGCAAAACTATAGGGAAACGCCAGATTGACCAATCCTCCACATTCATGCTATCTTATATGAACTATTTTAGGATTGGAGCATGTCTTATCCAATAACATTTTTCACCTGTTTTCTTTTTTTATCCATTAATATTTTCCATGGGGTTTTTCTGTCCCTTGAGAAGGGCAAGGTAACACTTCCCTGTAATATTTCTTCAGAGATGGGAAATATAATAAATAATTTACATACTTCTTGAAACAAAGAAGTGAAATAATTTGGTACGTACCACCAGCTTTTCTTTGTTGCCAAGCGATATCAAGGTTGGAAAAGACCGGTCAATCGTGCTAGCGGCCGCCGTCATAACCCACGGCACGGCATTTGTCACCGTCTGTGGCACAGGGCCATCATTCCCTCCGGCGAACACGACAGAGATCCCTCTTTGCACAGCATGTAACGTCCCAGAGTACTCCTGACCAACCCCTCCAACAGAGAGCGACAAGACATCAACCCCATCATGTATGGCGTCGTCGATGGCAGCAAGGACCGCCGCGTCAGGGCAACCCTCATCCACCCAGCACACTTTGTAGATACCAAGTCGTGCACGTGGTGCTCCGCCACGTGCCACGCCCATGCCTAGGCCTCCATAGCTCACGCCCCGCACTTCCCCACCGGCGATAGTTGAAGCAACGTGTGTGCCATGGCCGTTGAGGTCCCTAGGTGACTTATAGTCGGTCTTTAGTGACTCGGCGCTGATGCCACGGCCATACCACCGCGCACCGATGATCTTTCTGTTGCAACCAGTGGCGTTGAACTTCTCGCCACTCTGGCATTTTCCTTTCCACCGTGCCGGCACGGGACCATAGCCGTTGTCATCAAAGCTTTGTGATTCAGGCCATATGCCTATAAAGAAGCATGTACATCCATGGGTTTAATTGATTCCTGGTCTTGGGATTTCTCATGTTTTGGATTTAAGCTTAATGATGGGATTACAAACCTGTATCGATCACACCCACAATGACATCTTCACCATACTTTGCTCTTTTGAGGAGCCCCGGTTGTTGTGGCGGTTGATTATAGTCAAGCCCAAGGAAATCCCAGCTCCGAGTTGTGTGCGTTTTGTGAAAAATATTAGGCTTCATAGAGACAACTTCAGGAAATTCTACATTCATAGTATGCTGATTAGTTCATGTCGATCATGCAAGTTGATATAAAGATAGCAAGCTCATGCCACCTCAGGATTGACAATTACAGTACAATCCATACTTTAAACAAATATGGATACGTGCATTGCAATGATGCAGCCCCTCTTCTAAAAAAAGGGGGGTTGACAATTACTTACTTGAGATTGCGACAGCTTGAGACTTTGTGAGCATGGCCGCGAAACCAGAAAATCCATGCTTGTAACTGTAAACTATCGACCTCATGGCTTCATCTTTGCTGTTTCAAGTAAAACAAAAGGGAGGTGAGCAGATCAACTGCTTCCTGCTAATAATACATCTATGATGCAACGACATGAACTCGTATCTAGTAGTACCTCCCAAAAACAGGTGTTAGCATGTCATGGTGCGACGCGATGACCACCGACGGGTCATCGTGCTTCTTCTCCCCCATATACACAATGTAGAGCTGAAATTTCAACAAAAATGTTCTCGGTAAAAGATTGGGAGGAAGCTTGCGAAGAGGAATCGAGCATGGATCTTACTTTGCTCGACGCGCTGGCTGGAAGAGGCAGCAATGTCACCAGTAGCAGCATAGAGCCCAAGATTGCTTTTCTGGAATCCATATCTGACTTCGAGAAGAGTATTCCCTCATCGTTTGTGCCTACATCTATTTATAGGAGCAAGGAGCAAGAACAAGCACGGAGGTATAACAAGAACAGTTCAGAGGAATTTGTCTGCGTGTTGCTGTTTCTCTTCCTTTTTAAGGGATTGTTTGTGTTGCTACTTGTGAGGTGACACACACGTCCGAAAGGAGGACCATAGATAGATCCCTGTCTGTATACAAAGCACCGTGCCTTTTCCATCAAGGAAGAAGCACTGTGCTTTGATCGGGTCTGCCAGGACTGAACAGCTAACCGGATATAAATATTCTTGGTGTCTGATGTAATGACCTGATCATCGTCTTTCAAATGATCTTCCGCGGTAAGTTGGGCACGAAACAGGATGGGCCGCTTTGATGCCAGGACGTTCATTTTAGGGGTTTTTTTTTTATGCTTATGCCCTTAGTTGGTTCCCACTACTCTTAGATTTTGATTTTAGGGTTTATACAGTTTTACCCTGGTTTCATTAAACCGTTGTTTTTCCGATTTGAACTTGATTTCATCAATCTGAAGTTGCTACCCGCATGTGTGATGTGGTCCGTTAAACCATTGCTTAGGGCATCCCCGGCACGGACCTCAAATGGTTCAGACACTTTAGGGCTCCTCCAACGTTGACTCATAGTTTGGGCTGGACACGTCCGAAATCCCTCGGCCTGGCCCCGAATCAGAAGGAATCAATTATGTCTTTGGCAAGATTCGATGCAGAAGAAATTGCCCCCTATAAGGGCATAAATCACCCAATTTGCGGTTATCTTCCTCGCCTCGGCCACGGTTAGGTCCCAGCACCCCTCTGTTCGTCTTAGCAATCCTCGGGAGCTTACAAAGTCGGTGCTGCAAAATAATGTATACAAAATATATGACTTGGCTACGAGCAATAGGCCATCCCTTTATTTGTCTCCAAGCAGTCCCAACAATGTATTAATGGTGACAGCAGGGTTACATATTTGAAATTCCTCTCAAATAGCCATCTCTATCTGAATGCTGGAGCGAAGGAATGCTCATGGGCTTGTTCTATTCAGCCTCGGCGCCTCTGAAGAGTGGCAACACCCAACGAGCATAAGCTAAACTATATGTAGCTCACAATTTCAGGTTGATAGCAAAAGAATTTTCCAGGCAATAACTGAGATTGCACTGTATTTTCTTCACATTTCTAATAGAGGTATGTCAAGAGATTACTGCACCTCTTTTGTTCTCTTGTCGAGGCCAGCATATCTTTTTTCTGAAACTGATTCTAGCATGTCTCCTGGGAAACTGCAGCAGTGAACACACACCATAAGAAATCTCTTCTAAACGTTTCCCTTCGATGAGTATGACCAGTACTCGTTGACCAGCTCGCAGAAGAGAGATCCCTCAGTTTCCATGAGCGTCATGGGCTTGTCATACTCCACTACTTTCCCTGGAAATGTATGCAGATCATTAGTATGGAATACTATGCTGCCGAACCAATAAGTTGCGGAACCAGTAAGTTGGCAATAAGAGAAACCAAAAGGTTCCGGAATCAATAAGTTGTCATACTCTGCTACTTTCCCACATTAGTATGGAATACTATGCTGCAGAACCAATAAGTTGGCAATAAGAGGAACATACCATCACTCATTGCAAGTACCATGTCACAGCCCATAACTGTTGGTATACGGTGTGCGACAGTAATAACGGTGCAATGTTTGAATTCTGCCTGGATCGTTTTCTGAAGGACGGCGTCTGTTGCATTGTCTATAGAGGCCGTGGCTTCATCAAGAACTAAGATACGACACCTTTTCAAAAGTGTGCGCCCCAAACAAAAGAGCTGCCTTTGGCCCATGCTCCAGTTTGACCCGTCTTCCGCAACTGTATGGCAAGATATTAATTAGTACGATGAAGAACACAATTCCAGACATCATGCTAGCAAACCGATCCGACCCATACGCCTAGGACTACAAGCAGTTTGACAGATTTATTGGCGCATGTATTCTAATTTGTTAGGGGCATAAAATGAAAAGACTGAAGCAGAATTGTATGTTATCCTATTTTCTTAGGGGCATAAAATGAAATCCAGAAATAAACACTGAGATTTCCTACCAAGTGAGTCCAATCCCTGTCCCTTCTCCTGGACAGCTTCAAGAAGTTGGCATTTGTCAAGAACCTGCAACCCAACAGCATATGAATTAACCAATTTAGTGGTGTTTCTTTTTTCAAATGCACGTATGGCATATAAACAGAGATGGTAACTTGTCATTTGACAGGCCCATTTATCAGTTTATTGATCACAATCAGATTGAGGTGCTTACTGTTCTGAATTGTAGATAAATTACACGTCTTACCTCCCATATTTGTTGATCCGAGAACTGCCCAATAGGATCTAGATTATATCTTACTGTACCCTGAAAAAGTGTTGGATCTTGTGGAATGATGCCCAAACGTGAACGCAGGTCATGTAAACCTATTGTGCTGATGTCCAGAGAATCTATAATTATTTTCCCTTCAGCAGGTTCAACAAGGCGAAACAATGCACCAATTAAAGTTGTCTTGCCACTTCCTGTTCGACCAACTATGCCAATTTTATCTCTACCTTGAAACTTGCAAGTGATACCATGTAGCACCAGGGGAGTATCTTCCCTATACCTAATCTGTCAAATGAAAATCAACCACACACATCTGTCAGAATATTTGAAGGGTTTCGCCTAGTCAGGCATACATGCATAGTTTCATATTCGATTACCTTCAAATCTTTAAGCTCCACACTGCCAACCTGGGGCCAATCTGGTGCTGGTCGGTTTTCTTCAATAACTTCTGCTGCTTCACTCGGAATGTCCATGTACTGATTCACCCGTTCCACAGATATTATTTTGTTTGCAAGGTCACATTGCTTTTGAATAGAACTAACAAAAGAATTATTTAGGGAAAGGCCGTAGGACAATGCCATTCCAACAAAACCTGTGCCCAGTATGGTAAAAAGTAATTAGTTTTCTGAGGGTAATGTTGATTTCTTTATAATCCTGTGCATATTAAATGTATATTTACAATGACAGTGGCGCATAGGCATTGAGCGTATAACGTGTTACTAAACGGAAAATTGGGTATCCACCACTAGGGTTTCAAGCCATTCGCCATTATGCAGAAGGATTCTGTAACTCTATTCGATAAAGAAAGTAGGCTTTCATAACGAAGTAGAGCCTTCATAACACCTAATACCAGGAGCCTATGGAAACAAACAAAAAAGCCTTTGCCGTGCAAATAACGATTCATTGCAAATCAGATGAATGCAGTGATCAACCGTCATACAGCTTGTAAGCTGGCATAAATATGTGCAGCACATGAAACAATTATGTGATGCTTGTACCTGGAATAAGCTACATACCAGGGCTAAAAGTTCCTGCAGGAAGAAGAGCCATAACAAAAGCAGAAGAAGAAAGAACCGCAGCACTCATTATTTCCAGACGTTGAATCAACCATTCAGTTGCTGCAAAATTAAAGAAGTACGGAGCAGCATTCTTGTCAACTAGCTCCAGATTTTTAGAAAAGAAACGATCTTCTTCCTCAAAGGCACGTATTGTTATAGCCCCTGAGATCGATTCACCTAAGTGATTTGCTAGAGCAGACTTGGTAGTGCCATTGATACGCATCAATTCCTTAGCCGAGGCTAAGTAGTACCTCTGCATGAACAAACATACGAAATGTCAGCCAACGGGAATAGGGAAACGAAAAAGGTAGACGAACTTTACCTCCTGGGTGAAAATAGCAGCATATCATTTAGTGAATGAAATAACCAAAGAAAGAGGGTTTAGGCGTTTAGCTATACAGAAAAAGGCCACACAGTCACCTGTAAACGAATTGCCAAAACTATCATTGGCAATGATACAAACAGAACTTGCCATGTAACAACAGCCAATACCCCCAGATTGCTATACGCATTTAAGCTGGAACTAAAGCCAAACATCAACGCAAATGGAACATCAAGGTCAATGATACTTAAATCTGAAGAGACCTGCAGGTCGGGGGGGAGGGTTAATCCATTATTATAAAACATTGTAATGTTAAACTGAACTGTAGTTTATATAGTTGTGTTTGTTTCAGAATTTTTACCCGGCTAAGAACCCTGCCTAGAGGAGTAGAATCAAAGAAGGACATGGGTGCACGGAACAATGAATTAAGTAACTGGGAAAATAAGGATCTTGAAGTCTGCATCCCAAGAACAACGAAGAATATAGATCTTGATAGCACAAAGAACACCGTGCAAACTCCAATAACAATGTACACAGAAATTAACTTCAGTGCACTAACATCAGGATTTTGGACATTAGCGGCCATCCATGAATTCTGTGATATTTGCCCAGCTATAAAAATTATGTGAGACATAACAGAAAGGGAGGCATACAGGAAGCCTTTTTTCTGGCGCAGGTATAGGATATAAGGCTTAAGACCTGCATCCCCTGATTCTCTTTCCTCTGTTTTGATCAGTTGATCTACTGGTGATGGCTTCACAGACTCTGTATATCTGTTTCCATGAATACCATCTGTCTCCTTTATTGGTAAATCCTTTGCTCTGTGACGGGCCATATTGTTAAGATCTGAAACACCAGTAGTATCTTTATGGGCATTTACAACGTATTTAAATTCTTGACAGTCTGACAATAAATCTTGATAAGGTGCAGACCGAATAACCTCCCCATCTGACATTAACTGCCAAAAATTATCACTAGTTTTAGATGAAATCAACAGACATATATACAGCTCACTACAAAAAAAAATTTAAATCATGAGAGAGAGACCAGAATGGAGTCAAATACGGGTAGAAAATCCACTTGGTGGGTCACCAAAAGAACAGTCTTGTCTGATAGAATACCCATGACATAATCCTGTCACACAAGTAAGAGCTTTATTACACAAATTCATAATAAGATAGGAATACAATCTGCTCCTACTGATACAATTCTTACATTAAAGAGACTTGTTGCTGTATGGGCATCGACAGCACTGAAAGGGTCATCAAGAAGATAGATGTCGGCATTCTGGTATAATGCACGAGCAAGTTGAACACGCTGCTTCTGACCACCACTAAGATTTATTCCTCTCTCCCCAATTTGAGTAAGGTCGCCGAATGGCAGCATTTCAAGGTCCTTGAGCAACGAGCACCTTGCAAGTGTTTCTTGGTACATTTGTCTGTCCATCAAAGATCCAAAGAGGATATTATCTTGTATAGATCCTGTTTGGATCCATGCAGTCTGAGAAACATATGCTATTCTTCCACAGACTTGAATCTGAAATACGTACACAAAGATTAATGATCTGATGTTAAGTTCTTACGGAAAAGGAAATAACGAGTCTACTTTATGATGACAACTATTGTCAACCAAAATTATCATAACAACTTGACGAAATCAAACAAGATGCAGTTGTTAACAGGCGGTACTTCGATAAAGGAATTGGAAACTAGCCGGCTTAAGGTTCTTAACCACACAGAGGAATATTGTGTTGCCCAATGCGCGATGAATATGGCACTTGTACTTGCAGTACAATGGCAAATTTTATCATGACACAAAATCCGCAAGCTGATAAAAAAAAGGAACATAATGAATGTAAACAACAAACTACAAGAGCAACAGCTTTTTTCCTGCATGAGAAAACCCAAAAGGGATAACAGAAGTACATCATAACCTCACAAATTGACAGCCATTTGATTTTCTACTTCATAAAAAAGATGAAGGCAATAGAAAAGCATACCGTGCCTTCAGTTTTTGGGACCTCTCCGAGTACAGCAGCCAAAAGTGTTGACTTTCCTGATCCTACTTCTCCACAAATTGCAATCTTTTCTCCAGCTTTGACCACCAGATTTATATTCTTTAGAGTTGATTTTGATGGATTCTCATCCCAGGAGAAACTGCATGAGTTCAACGCTATTGGATAATCGGTGCCCACACAGTATTTCTTCCTAACTTGCCCATTCAGCTCAGGTGCATCAAGAAACTTTGATATCCGAGTGAAAGCAACCTTAGCTTGTATTGCAACTGCGATAACAATTGGTATTGATCTAACTGGCTCCTGCACAAGACGCAGAGTTGCTACAGTCGTGAAGACGCTAAGAAGGCCAAGAGGGATTTTCAAAAGATAGCATGTTAGAAAGGTTGCCGCTGAAACTAAAACAGGTGATGACCAGAACACGATACTGTTGTATGCCCTCCTAAGCAAGAATGCTGACAACCACTTATACTCAACCTCCCTCAACCCCTCGATGACCTTCTTGAAGTGAGCTTCCCATGCATAAAGCTTCAAGATCTTCATATGAACTAATGACTCAGACATGGCCTTCAATCTCACATCTTGTGCTTCCATAAGCTTACTCTGAAATTTGTTCTGTAGTTTCGCCAATGGAGCATTACCAACTACGGTGATAATGATAACAGCGAACGATGAGACCGCTGCAGCACCAACTGCATTGTACAGAATTGCCAGAGCAATGCAAAGTTGAATAGTTGTTGTCCATGTTTGGTGGAACCAGTACGGGAATTCCCCAACCCTGTAAGCATCAACTGTCACATAGTTCATAATCTGTCCAGAAGAGTGCTTCATTTTTGCAGAGTTTGATAGCTTCTGTTGCTTCTTATAAATAGCTGCTGATAGCAATGACCTCACTTGGAGTCCTAATCTCCGAGTACGGAAATACCACTGCCTCTCTGACAAAGATTCACAACATTTGCAAATGAACAATGTCGCAGCAAGCACAAAGCCTTCATATTTGAAGGTCCCTTTCCCAACTGATACACTGATGAATGCCTTGAGAAGCAATGGGCCTATAGATAAGGTGAGCACCTTGACCAAAGCAAAGAAACCTGAGACCATGATCCCACGCTTGTGACAAGAAACAATGGTCCACAAGATTGACGGTGTGGCATTTGACTGGGACTGCTTGCTGTTCAACTTCACCGAGAATATCAAGTACTGGTTATGTGCTAGGTCTGTGGTTTCTAAAAGTGGCACATCTTTGCCCTCAAGAGGCTTCTCATAACCCATCTTCATCAAATCATTTAACCACCAAAATGACATCTTGCTGAAAAAACCAGCTTTAGCAAAAACAGTCACCTGACTGTCAGAATCAACCATCTCACCATATGCCTCGGCGTTCAGGGGCTTGTATAAAGAATTTCCATTTCCTTGGTAACCCTCTTCGTCCTGGCTGCACCGAACACCATAAAGTAAAAGGAGAAATGCACCTGGTAGGGACAGAATATCCAAGCAAGCCTTAATGGTAATTGTCTTCTCTGCAACAATGCCAACAACTGAGGAACAACATATGAATCCTGTATACGTGGTCACCAAAACCGACAAAAATTTAACAAATGAAGCTCCAAGAAACCGAGGCCTGATGCTGAATGCAAAGCTGGAACAGATCAAACTGAACCCTTGAGATAACGTCACAAGCCACCAGTGTGGCAGGTAAACATAAGCATCCTGATTGAAGATATTGCCCAGCATCAAGAGTCCTAGGCCAAGATAAACCAAACCCAAGCAGCCACTGAACAACACTGCAGCCAACTGTAGTGGTGAACTGAGTGTGAAGAGTTGCCGCATAGATGCTCTACTCTTCGGAATATGGACAAGTAAATGGAGTGTGAGCACAAGTATGAGCAGTATGCCGATGCCAATCACCACCAGATGATTCGTGCAAGTGGAAGACTCGAATATTCCGTTCAATGCACATGAAAGTACATCTTGGTTGGAGCATACTGAGCTCCCACACAAGTTCATAATCCAAGAACCTGAAGTAATGGCCAAGTATCGGAGTGAGATTCCCAGCTTGTTTTAGTCCCCAACAGCAAGGTTGATTGTCAAAAGGTAGCAACAACGATGTAGCCATCTATGCTTCAAGAAATGATGTAGCTATGTAACACGAGAAAGGTGAAGAGAGGACTAACTTGTGAGGAACCCCATCAGTGTAATCTCGAGTGCACTGCCGAGGCGAGTGGATCAGGTCCTCTTCAGAACCTGCAGCAACCCATGAACTAGTTAGGACAAAGAAGAGTAGAACAGCTGAAGAAAATGGACAAAGAACAGATACTGAAAGCACTGATATTCCCATGCTCACACAACCTCAGGGATTAAAGCAGCCACAGATCCAGCAACTGCTCAAGGAATCACGAAACTGAATATAATCTGCGAGAAATCGAGCAGGATCATGACAATGCGCGAGCATCAGACACGGACGAGAAACCCCAAATCTGAACCCCCTTCCGCATTGACCCCGACATTGAAAACAAACTTCCCCCCTTTTACTTTCTGAACCAGTTCCTCCTTGGCTAGTTGACTAGGTGAGCAATGGCGGCCGCACTGACCTGTATAGAGGCTACGGGGGCCTCCTCGCCGTCTTCGCCGACCGGGAGGTCCTCGATGTGCTGACGGGTGGACGGACGAACGGCGGCAGGCCACTCACTAGCTGCTGCCCCTGGGCTCGGCGGGGCGCGGGCCTATTCATGAGTGGAGGCCGGAGTTACGGGGCGCGGCGCTAGATGACGACAGCAAGGGAGAGCGACGGAGCGCACGCGGGCGGGCGCGCGCATTCGTCACTGCTTGCGTCGTGGCGGCCCGCCGGCAAGCCGGCACCCGGGGCTGTGGCTGTCGCGTGTGCCGTGCCCCGCATCGCTTCTCCGCCGCCAGCCTACCCTCGCGACCGCGACGACCCACCGTCCCACCCTGGTAACCGTACACGTGGACGGGGCGATTGACTTTTCTTTTCGGGGAAGATAGTTCACTTTTACAAGTAGTATCACTTTTGTTTAACCAACGTGTGGTTAGACTTTTTTTATGTCACGTGCAGTTGGATGGTTACAGAAGGACGGTGGTATGATTTTGATGCTCGCATTTATTTGGATTTATTTCAAGCCTTTCGACAATATGTGTTTAACGGAAGAAGATGTTGCCATCGACTACGAAGTCGTTTTTGGCAATTTCGTCAATCTCAAGATGATGCGCCGGCTCAGTATGTCGGAGATGCTCATAGGGGCAGGATGTGCGTGCTTATATTCATAGGGGTGAGCATATGTGCGTATATATGATCGTCGGTGTCTCTACTATGTCAACAAAATGTAGTGTTTTTTCCTAAAAAAATAACACCCCTCCGATCCATAAGAGTTGCCATGGTTTTAGTTCAAATTTCATAATAATTGTTGTGGTTTTAGTTCAAATTCCAATTGTTATACTATCTTTGTACCAAAATATAAGACTTTTTGCAGTTCAAAGACAACTACAAAAACGTGGAGTAGAAGCTTACTATAATAGCACAATGCCCATGCGTTTCATCAAAAAACAAACAATTGTTGGCAGTCTATTGTCAAAAAGCAATCAATTGTTAGTGGTATATCGTGGAAAAAATAAACAATTGTTGGCAGTCTATTGCCAAAAGACTATCAATTGTTGGTGGTATATCGTGAAAAAATAAACAATTGTTGGTAGTCTATTGTCGAAAAACAATCAACTGTTGGTGGTATATCGTGGAAAAAACAAACAATTGTTGGTAGTCTATTGTCAAAAAACAATCAATTGTTGGTTGCTATATTCTTCAAATCTCACGGTACCTTTCAAATTTTGATCACATAGTTGTTGTCTTCCGTCAGCATCACTCGTGCATAAGTACAAACTAAATGCTACAATTAAATGTGGCTACAGTTTGTGCACTTCCAATACCTCAACTTTAGGCTAATTGATGTGTTTCCAAAAATAATTGAGAATTTGTTAATAATAACACGATGATAGTGATAATAAACCAATAATAAGAATAATAAAACACCAATAGCCCTGTTCAGTCAAAACAGGCATATGAGATCAACATCAAGCTTTCCTTCTCCAATGAGATGAGATTGCATCAAACTTCTCCACTAGATTCTCCCTAATTTGTTTTCTTCTGCACATGCATGCGTGGTTGACGGAGAGCGACTTAATTCGAAAAGCATCATCTTAGCCTGAATGGAGTCAACAGAACCATATCTCAAAGAAAAAGAAAAAGAATTCATGTGGCAACGTTGGTGAGCTACGTGTAAGTTTGCTATTCCGTGGCAAAGCACGAGCACTCAACTAGTGATCTCAAAATTTCAGGCGGCAGTAGAGAGCAAAATAATTTCGGGAAATGACTGAAAGATGGCATCGTATTTTTCTTCAGATCTCAAATGGATAGATCCCTCTGAGGTATATATAAGAGATTACTATACATGGTGTTTTCTCTTGTCAAGGCAACAGCAGTAAACACACACCATCAAGAATCTCTCCTAAATGTTTCCATTTGATGTGTATGACCAATACTCATTTACCAGCTCACGAAAGAGAGATCCTTCCGTTTCCATGAGCTTCGCGGGTTTTGTAGCTCAGTGTGATTTTAGTTCAAATTTCAATTGTTATAATATTTATGTTCAAAATATAAGACGTTTTTGCAGTTCAAAGGCAACTATAGAAACGTCGAGTAGAAACTTACAATAATAGCACATTGCCCATGCGTTTCAAAGAACAAACAATTGGTGGCACTCTATTGTCAAAAACAAACAATTGTTGGCTGCTATATTTCTTCAAGTCTGAGGCACCTTTGAAATTTTGATCAGATAGTTGTTGTCCTCCGTCAGCATCACTCGTGTATAAGTACAAACTAAATGCTACAACTAAATGTTGCTACAGTTTGTGTACTTCCAAGTCTTCCAATTACCACAAGTTTAGGCTATTGATGTGCTTCCAGGCAATCGAGAATTTGTTTATAATAACACACTGGTAGTGATAACTCTATAATAAGAATAATAAAACATTGATAACCCTGTTCAGTGGAAACAGGCATCTGAGATCAACGTCAAACTTTCCTTCTCCAATGCGATGAGATCGTATCGAATTTCTCCACTAGATTCTCCCTAATTTGTTTTCTTCCACACATGCATGCATGGTTGACGGAGAGCGACTTAATTCGAAAAGCATCAACTCACCCTGAATGGAGTCAACAGAACCATATCCCAAAGAAGAAGAGGAAAAGGAAGAAAAAAACAGAACCATCCATATGATCTCAAAATTTCTGGTAGCGGTAGAAGGCAAAATAATTTCCGGAAATTACTGAAAGATGGCACCATATTTTCTTCAGATCTCAAATGGATAAATCCCTCTGAGGTATATGTCAAGAGATTACTATATATGGTGTTTTCTCTTGTCAAGGAACCAGCATAAACACACACCATCAAGGATCTCTTGTAAATGTTTCCGTTTGATGTGTATGACCAGTACTCATTGACCAGCTCGCGGACGAGAGATCCTTCAGTTTCCATGAGCTGCCTTTGGCCCATGCTCAAGCTCGACCAATCTTCAGCAACTGTATGGCAAGATCTTGATTACTACAATGAAGAGCAAAAGCTTTAATCTGCACCATTGGTCTGTCTCAAAAATTGTAAACTTGTTAGGGGGGTGTACCGAAGTACAGCATGCAAGCTTCAATGCTTGGGATTTGCTTTTTTCTGAAAACAAGGAACCACCCCTAATCACCCATGTTGAAGGACAACCAATTTCGATTGAGCAGAGGAAGTGCACGTCACTCAAGTGCTGCCTTTGGCAATTGTTACACTACACCTCATACGATCTTTGTATCGGTTCGCAAATTCAATGAATCAAAATGTGCTCTTTGTATTGGTTTGCTCTAATATCTCGAAAATCAAGAATCTGCATTATGGATTGTTCCACCCAACAAAGAACCTCCATATATGGATTGAGTGGTGATGGGAAAACTGTCACTTGCACATCGTGAAATAAGGATTCCAGTCACTCCCGCGCCTCCTCAAAGCTCAGGCGATTATGGCCGTTGGATCGTTTTGCTTGATGCGATCTGGGCCATCGGATCGAGCCCTGGGACGACCTGGGCCGTCGGATCGAAGAGGTGACCCTGTAGCAATGAACAGTTTCACCCACGCTGTAAAGATCTCGTGCCACCGCCGTTATTCCCGTGCCCCGCAAAGGGCATTTTCGTCATTTCACTCAAGGGGGGGTATAAAAGGGCTGCCTCCAGTGGAGACAACCCTAGTCGGCTGCCCTCCCGCGCGCCTCCTCTACCCTCCCACGCGCCTCCTCTCCTCCTTCCCCGCCGCCGCCTGACCTCCTCCTTCCACCCGCTGCGGCCCGGCCTCCTCCCGCCCGCGCCTCCCTCTCCTCCTTCCTCGCCGCCACCCGGCCTCCTCCCCACCGGTTCCTCCCTCTCCTACTTCCACCCCACCGATCTGGCGCCACCAAACCCTAACGCCCCGCCCGGCCCCGGCTCCCACGGGAGGGAAGGAGGAATGACGAGGCGAGGCAAAGGCGGCGGCGTATGGGACGTGGCGCGGGCGGCATGGCCCAGGGGGTCGGCCTCCTCCTCCTCTACGGTGGCGCGCCGCCTCCACCGTCGGCAGGAGGGGGCCATGATGCCACAAGCAGCCCGACTAGGGAGCTCCCGGCGAGCAGCCGTTCCCACGAGAAGAAGGTGAGGAGGACACGCCCTTGCGCCAAGAGATCCACAAGAGTTGCTCGCGCCGGGAGAGGAATCCACGTCTGCTCCTGCTGCTCGACCGATTCCAGTCGAGGGACGCTTGCTTCTGCTCACACGGACGGCGCCCGCCGCCACGCAGGTCATGTCTCCTTCCTTCATCCTTCATCTGCAAAACGTGCCAAGAAAGAAGAATTTATTCACCTGCATTTTTCTCGGTCATTTTGGGTGCAGAAGTAGACTCAGCGGACATTATGTCATGGACGAACTGTAGGTGGCTCAGTCTGATTGACACAAGAAAGGGGCAAGGCCAGCTCCATGTTCCTCTAGCAGAACTGGACCACCAATCGTTATAGTTCTGGTCTCAGGAAGCAGGATGAATTGGTCCATCAACGAACACTTTTGCTGCAGATCTTGGCAGGTAATTGCTAGCTTAGCAACACCAATACCTCACGTTGATATCCGTACAATGTCATCATAGGTGGTTTATTACTCTTGGTTTTCTTTTGAGAGGGTAGTGATTTAAGAAGAATAGTTTGAACTTGAGACTACAAATAATCACAGAAAATATAGGTGTAACAGTTATATGGGTGTACTTAGATCTACTTTGGTGGTGACATCATAGGGCATCACAAAGATAGAGTTGTTGATTTGAATCTATAACGTAAGTTAAGTATTACTACGATTTCTCCCTTAAGTATGATGAGTCAATTTGTTTGAAACAGCAGATATTCGTTAATGGTGCAAGCTTGTAATAGGTATTGTGACAAATTTTTTTTCTCAATGATGATGGAAGTTGATGAAAGCACCAAAGGAACAATTGAATAAGACATGTTCGACAAGAGAAAAACATTAAGGGGAAGAAAATGATGGACAATCTGTTCATTGGCTGCAGTTTTTTTAACATAGTTTCACATTGAAGGAATCATAGAGCTATCAAGGTGACTGCAAAAGTTTCAAGAAGTACATGTGGAGCGCATGGAGCATATAGCATGACGTATGTATATGGTAATAATAATATAATGTTGGGTTGAGATCACTGTAGATTTTGGCACGAATTATCTTTGATAGAAGCTGCAAGATATCTAAAGACGATATTGATTGCCAACTACGTAGGCTAACTTATTGTAGTTATCACTGGTATGTGATTGTTATAGCTTGATTTTTTTTGGTCCTCATATTTTTCCCAAGTACATTTATTTGTGAGTATGCATTGCAAAACTACTTTGTAAGCGACATGCCAATGGATAACAGTTACATAGGAAAAATTGCCTACAAAATCACACTAGCTGTTTATTCATACATATTTTCATAATTTTTGTTTCAGTTACCTTTATTCATTCAGAGTGGGAGAATACATATATCATAGTCATTAGTTTGCATAATATCAGGAAATATTGAGTTTTAATTCACTCAAATTTGTTGTTAACTGTTGTTGTGAAATATATGTTTCACAAATATAACTAATACTTCTCGCGAAAAAATAATACTTTCCTAAAATATTTGTGAGTTCGGTCACTTTTAGTCTCATTAGAGAAATTAAGCTTTTGTTATGAAATATACATATTTCACATTGTTACTAAAAACATGGTCCCAGTAAGTATTAAACAATAAGAAACTAAATTGTGGTATAAAGAAGTTCTGTGCACCATGCAAATGTATCACAAATGCCTTACTTTCCTAAAATAAATGTGTTGTTTCCTTTGTGAGAGCTTTGAACAGACGCACCAAGTAGAAACTACACATGCCTTACTTTTGTAGGTGTGATGCCTTAGCACATTTACCAGGAATATATGATTTCATATCTGACATTGTCATATCTTCTACATCAATGCTTCCCATCACACAACATAAATTAGTGATTCAATTTGATATGGAAGTGTTCTAAGAAATTGCCTAATGTTCTAAACAATTAATGGTTCAAATTGTTTTTTATTGGGTTATGGGTGTGAGCTTCTTGTTCCCTGTCTGGATCATGCTAGGCCCTAGGTTTTTTGTTCATTTGCACATGGATTCTTGGTGCTTTTGTTCTTTTCTTAGTTTGTTTACTATTTATTTTTGGCTTTATACCAATAGCCTGCTGGTTTGTCGGTTGGTCCTACTCGTCATGTGCCGTGCTATTGAGGAATGTAGGCTTCAATTTACCCTTGTCCATTTGAGTTAGGCTGCTTAATTTATGTTCATTTACTATGTTAATTAGATTCCTAACTTAGTGATTATACCTTTGCTACCTATTCAGTCAATGCTCTGCTCGGTTTTAGTTTCTTTGGGCATGTGCTCTATATAGCTTTATGGTCTCTCCTTCCGCCTACCATATTGTTTTATAATTTATTTCTGTTCACAAACCTAGGCTTAGTCAGTGTTATACCGTATTAGACTATGTGTTCTGTCCAGCAGGGATTATTTATCTGTGCTTCTTGGTGTGTCCAGAGAGTCTGATTAGAGAAAAGTCAGTTCACATCTCAGTAGCTTTTGTTGTTTACTTAGTCAGCATGGTGCAGGTTCATATAGCAGTACACATGTGTGAATAGAAACTCTTCATGCAAGGTGGCAGTAAAAGGCCTTCTGATTTTACCTTCGGCACTACAAGCAGCTAATAAATAGGCCCATTGATAAGTTTTGACCACAAGAATGTTCTAACAAATCTTATCCTTGATTGCAGCTAAAAGAGAACTGACTAGGCCCATCTCCGCCCCTGATAGTGCTCCTAGATGTGCTACATATCACCTCCTCGTCTCCTTGGCCGCTTCGCAGCCAGTGGCGTTCGTGCTCGTCGGCGGGACAGTGCAAGGCGCAACTCCGACGTGGTTCCTCGCCGGTTGGACGGTGTTCAGGCGCAACCCCGGCGCCCACTGAGTACTGCCTCAGCTACAACCTCCCTCGGTGAGCTCCATCGTCCCCTGCTCTACTTCGGCTACTATATGGGACATGGGCAGGGCTATGATGATCAGTTATCGCTGATATAGGCATGCTCTCGAGCAATCAAGGAACTTGTGGGTATTAATTTGGATCCTCCCTCGTTTCTTTGAGTCGTTTTGATCACGTTCTTATTTTAGTGGCTCCTGTCCTTGGATGGTCATTTCTGATGAGTGATAACCAAGGCAGTTTCACCCTCGTGAGAACATATTGATCTGGTGATCCATATATCACCCGCGGTGAGATATCTTGTGTCATCGCGTGTGAATCACGTGCCCCATCGGTCGGATGCCATTCTTGCTAGGGCGATGATGATTAACCGTCGCTGAAATAAGTGTGCCTTTGAGCAATCGAGTTACCTGTGGGTATCAAGTTGGATCCTCCCTCTTGTTTCTAGAATCCTTTTTGATCCTGTTATACTTATTGTTCTGTCCTTGGATGGTCATTCTTGTTGAGTGATAACCAGGGCAGCTCTACTGTATAAATAGATTGATCTGGTGATAAGAGATGATGGGGGTAGGTTATATGATCGAGGAAAGGCGAATCTGAGCCCACTATGCAATAGAACTGCAGCTACCTCCCCTAATGTGTGTAGTATTGAAGGCAATAAAGAACTTTTCATGTCTTACTACTTTAAAATTCAAAAAAGGTTCATTCTTCCTTTGCTGGTTACTTAACCATGATTTTTGTTTTGCTTTGGTTCTGGTTGAGATACTAAAGGTTGTTTATTCATGAAAAGAACAAACACTTGTAGTTTTGTATGCCTCAGCTGTTGCTTAGGATCCAGTGTTGTAGTGCTTTGCCTAATTACAAATAACTCTAATCAATAATAGTGGTATCAATAATAGTGGTTCTTTCCTCCTGATTTGAACTGAGAGAGAGAGCCACTGATTCTTGATCTTAAGGTGACCCCATTTTTCTATGCCTCATGCTCATGCTGCTCTATGTTCCCTTTTAAAAATTCTTGCTTGCATTTTGGGTTGGTTTCTGCTCTATGTTCCCTTTTAGCGTTTCTTTCCGTTGTTGCTGCACTCCCTTTTGGGCGTTCATTTCATGCCCAGGATCTTGCAAATTGTGCCTGTGCCGAGCTTGCTTTAGAGTACGGGCTGCGGAGACGTCGAGGACCTCAAGGTGAGACATGTTCGATTAAAGACGCAGGACTCCTCTCCCCGTTAATCTCGCGTTGCATCTACTCACCATCCCTCTCTCTGACTGCTGCAGGTCACCGATGTTGTGGAGCTGGACGAGGTTTCCACGCAGTTCATCGACCGCCTGTTCTTCCTGGAGAAGGTGAGCAATCTTCATCAATCCATCAAGCTAGCTCTTCGTCATGCATGGAGATTGATTGCAGACAGTCCTTTCTCTGCTGGTTACAAATTCCAGGTCTAGAGATGATTTACTCTGCCAGGCGGCAGCACTCGAAGCACACAGGATCTTGAACCTCAACAACAACCCCTACTTTTCTGGGCCCTAATGTAAGATCAATCACGCCTGTTACTTCAAGCTAGAGTGTACTCGGAAGTAATCTGAAGTCTGAAGATTTGATAGCTCTGGATCATCATCATGCATGTGGGTGCTGTGTTGATACATGCTCTCTGCATGCATATGTTGTTGTTCATTCTGAAACAGACGTGAACTTAACTTTAATTCAACTTCGTCCATGGCAGGTTGCAACGGCCGTGACGGCGTCGAGGCTCGGGCGTGTGGCCGTCGACGTGGAGCAGGCAGAGGAGGAGCGACTACTACCCCAACGGCAGCCTCTTCTCCCTTGTCCATGGTCAGTGCCTCTTCTCCATTGCTGGTTGCTTTGCTCCTTTTATGTTGTTGTACACTGAAATGAAATGAAATGAAATGTATGCACTGAAATGAAATGAATATACTCCAATTTGAAAAGGAGTATAGGTGTTGAGATGTGCCATGAATAATAATGCAATAATCCTCTGTTCTCTTTTTCTCTTTTTCTTTTGCAATCCATCACTGCACTATTATTCATGCCACCGTCCTCTACTCGGGAGACACTCTGTTTCGGATGCTGTGTTTTTATTATTGTTCCTTCTGGTTTTTGCTGCTGTACTAAGTCCAAATATGCTGTGTGTGTGTGTGTATGTGTGTGTATATATATATATATATATATATATATATATATATATATATATATATATATATATATATATATATATATATATTCTTTGTACTTCCCTTGATTATTTTAGTGAGCGGAGTTGTGATCTGTAACGCCAATTTTGCATTTCTTTTGTTAGCGGAATCGTGGTCTGTAATGCCAATAGGCAAGGAATCTTTTTGTTTTATGCATCAATGTGTCGGTACCATGTATTTGATTTTGTCTTGGTACACACATGACTTGATCATGTGAATGATCAATGCCAGTCACATTATGGTAGTTCTTTTACAAGCAACAGAATTTAGCTAATCCCTCCTACTGTATAGAGGCTGCCTCAACATATTCCCTCTTTAGTTTCCAGTCTCCTACTGTTACGGTTTAATTTTCTTGGAGTTTCTTTGTGATAGTCTAACAGCAGTCATTGTTTCTTTATGCATGAAAGCACAAATTGTGAAGGAAATAAAATGCATGTATGTTTTGTTTACTCTCTCTTCCCTCGCCTCTGATATGTCCACCAAACTGTTGGGTTCACTTGAAGGCAAGGATGTTATTAATTTACCCTTGCAGGAATTTTTATAGAAAATATATAGTTTTACTTAACGACGAGGGCTCACCCTCGGATTTCTGTTATCATAAATCAGTGTCCTATAGAAGATAGAAAGTATATAGCAATTTTTTTAGTTTTCGCGATGTTTGTGTCTTAACGACGAGGGCTCACCCTTGCAGGAATTTTTTTAGTTTTCATGTTCAGTTGGTCTATTAGTATAGTGCTTATTGAACTTCTTTTGGAAAGGAGGCCAGTAAGAAGATGTCGCCATGCATCTCAGTGCCACTGATTTTTTGCTTGGGTACACTATTTTTGGCTCTAACATTCTGAATAATAGTTTGAATTTGTCTAATTAAACATTCAGTACACATAGAGTGTTTTATGTTTTTCACCACCGAAATCCATGGTACTAAGTAATTTACTTAATCTATTAACATCTGACATACTTCATATATTAGGCAAATGCAACCTATGCCTCAGCTAATTGATATATTAAACCTCCCTACCATATTCAGAACTAGCATGATGCAGAATTCGCATGGCATACCCTGTTACAAAGGGGAAAAATATTATTTTGTTATTTTGTACATTTTGTTCTTGGTTTCTGAGAGGGGATGCATTTGGTCCCCTCCGCCATTTATCCCCTGGTTGCTGTGGATTTGTGAGAGGGGATGCACCATGGATCTGATCCAGATTCCCCTTTGTCTCTTTCTCATCCTTCTCTTGACCTAATTGTTAGTGTTTGTTTGTCTGCTGCTTGTTGTTTCTGCAGGTACTTATCATTTGATTTGCTGCCTCGCGATTTCCCTCGACTGGCTTGCGTGTGCAGGTACAGTGTAGTTTATTTCTACGGGTTTATATTTTACACACCATGTTTGGTCTCACTTGGATTTGGTTGGGGTGTGGGACTGCACCGTGGATCTGATCCGGATTATTTTAGCTCGGATTTTGTCATCTTTTTTACATCTTATTTCACTTTTGGTGGGGTCTTTGGATTCTAGCTATCCCCTTTTCTTTCTCTTCTTCTTCTTCTTTCATTTTCTTTTCCTTTGTCTTTGGTTGACACTGAATTGTATACCTGCTGTTTTGCAGGTACTAATCTTGGTGTGAGCTCAAGGTAAAAGGCAAAGCCTGAAGGTAGGCAATCATCATTAGCTAGGTAGTTATACATGGTCTGCTTATTACTTAGCATAATTTGGAAGTATTAAATACAATACTCAATATTAGTTGTCTTTTGAAATATATGCCAGTCTTGTTTGTCACATACATATTATTAATCTAGAAGAAACCAAGAGCAGACACTCACACTTTGGTCGAACCCACATTTTAAACTTGGGATAAGTAGATATCAGTTGTACTTAATGGTTATAAATATGTTTTTTCCCAATATCTGAAGTATTGCGACGGAGCAAGATATCTGAATACCACAAGCAATTATTAGTGTTTCTTGCACAATTCAAAGAACTTAACATTTATACTGAAAGTAATCATAAATCAATGGTAGATAGAATCACAACTAATTAAAATAACCTCGTGCTATTTATTTTCTTATAGTATTGGAAGTTTTGTTAGTGCCCATGCATCTGCATACCAAGATGTGATATTTTCCAATTGAAAGGTAGCAATGTGTAAAGTTAAATGATTCCATACAGTTAACTTAATTGACTTGGTAATTGATGCACTTACCTCATCTCATCATGCAAATATAACCCACGGTATTGTACAGTGGTAGCCCAACTCCAAATCACATCGACCCCTCCTTCTCGACTTCTTCTCGCATGCACAGGTAAAGTGGCGGGTTGGCACAAGTCTTTGAGCTGCGATGCGGAGCGCACTGCAGAGTGGCACGACGTACAAAGAGCTTTGCTGCTCGCAGGACCAGGAGTGCAGCAGCACGGGGGTGCTGGGAGATGGACGCAGGCCAAGAAGAGGACCATGACCGTACCAAGGAGGTGATGAACACAACAAACAGCTGTCAAAATCTTGTGTTGCTCAACTAATTTGTATACCAGTCATTCACATATTTTGTTGATAATGGAGTATTTGTCGAGTATCTTTTTTTAAGCCAATCTTATTTTTTTTCTTCAGGTTGCCACCAATGGGAATACAGCCAGTGGACTGGTTTTGCTTGTCAGCAACCAAAACAAGAACAAGTCAATTTTTATCTGTACATATTCAATTTGTGGATGGTTGGAGGCTCTGTGTTCATGGTTTATATGGGTCATCTTTATATCTGAGCCATGGTGGTTGTGATTCAAATGTTTATGGAAATAGAGCTTTTTAACCTACTGTATGCTGTATTATAGTTTCATGACGATGTTGAACTCAATGATGTTTTGCTCCTATTACATGTGAATGTTTCTTCTTCCTTTTATTTTGTTGTATCCTGTTTGAATACGTACGCTAAACTTGGTTTCCTACTAAACTGAGCATTCACTACCTTGCCATTGCGTTGTGACCGGCACCCTCGCGCCAAGGCGCGTTTCCGATCTAGTATATATAGTGTTGATTCCCTTGCTACCAAAAGAGCTCATCAGGTCATCATATTGCCATGATCATTTGCATTACTATGGCATGGTAGATGATCATGCTTTTGTGTTCCGCAAAAATGCAATTCTCACTGCCGGAATCGCCCCTTCACCTTTGTCAAAAAGAAAACACTAAGCTCTGAAATCAGAGTCTGAGAGCTCGCTCCACGGCAAGAACTGCATGATAAAACACGAAAAATGCGGGTCCAGATCTCCCATATCCGAATCACATTTATGTATGCTGTATCCACACCATGCGCGCGCCATCCCGATTAAGAAGACGACACATCAACCACTGCTCTCAACATAAACGAACCTGGGCTGAAAGCTGGCCTTGAGATCTGGATTTGGTTTTGCTCTCAAGCTGAATATGTCAAGGGGTAAGTATATTTTCGTCCTCGAACTCTTTCCAAAGTTGAGAAATTGTCCCTCAACTCCAAAACCATTAAAAGTCAGACCCTCAACTATTTAAACCGGATACTTTTCGTCCCTCATAACGCTTAAGGTGGTTTTACTGTGACGTGGACCTTGTTTTGACTGAAACCGGCCACGGGACTGGTTTTGACTGCCACATCAATTAAGTGTCATGCTCAAGGTCGCCGGCGCCGTGCCCTAGCAGCCACCACCACAACCACCGCGCCTCAGTAGGGGCAGCACAACAAAAGTTGAGAAAAATATATACTTTATAGTAGTAGCAGCAATAGGGGCAGCACAACAAACAACAACGACAACGACAAATACACTGATAGCCCTTTTCGATCCGAAACAGGCACGTGATCGACAATTCAACATCAAGCTTTCCTTCTTCAATTATTAATCAGATCATATCAAAATTTTCCACTAGATTTTCCCTAATTTAGTTTTGTCCAAGCATGCATGCATGGTTGATGCCTGGATTAATCCGAAAAGCATCACCTCAGCCTGAATGGGGTCAACAAAACCATATTATTTCGCAATAAAAGAACAGAACCATATTCGAAAGAAAAAGAGAACAGAACCGGCACCGCACCGCCTAGGTAGGTATGCTTTTCTGTTCCGTTCAGCCTCGGCGCTTTTGAAGAGTGGCAATACTCAACGAACATAGGCTAAACCGTATGTAGCTCGAACTTTCAGGTAGCTGTAGAGAGCAAAAAAAATTCCGGGAAATGACTGAAAGATGGCACCGTATTTTCTTCAGATCTCTAGTGGATGAATCCCTCTGAGGTATGTCAAGAGATTAAACTATATGTGGTGTTTTCTCTTGTCGAGGCAGCAGCACCAAACACACACCATCAAGAATCTCTTCTAAATGTTTCCGTTTGATGTGTATGACCAGTACTCGTTCACCAGCTCGCGGAAGAGAGATCCTTCAGTTTCCATGAGCTTCGAGGGTTTGTCATACTCTGCTACTTTCCCTGGAAATGAATGTAGCTCATTAGTGTGGATTATGGACTATGGAACTCTGTGCTGCGGAACCAATAAGTTGGCAATAAGGGGACCGTACCATCACTCATTGCAAGTACCATGTCGCAGTCCATGACTGTGGGTATACGGTGGGCGACCGTAATAACGGTGCAATGTTTGAATTCCGTCCGGATCGTTTTCTGAAGGACAGCATCTGTTGTGTTGTCTATAGAGGCTGTGGCTTCATCAAGGACCAAGATACGACACCTTTTCAAAAGTGTGCGGCCCAAACAAAAGAGTTGCCTTTGTCCCATGCTCCAGTTCGACCCGTCTTCCGCAACTGTATGGCAAGATCTTGATCAGTACAATGAAGAACAAAACTCCAGACGTCATGCTATCCAATTGATCCAACTCATATGCCTAGGACTACCAGCAGTTTGACAAATTTAGTGGCACATGTATTATGAGACCCCTATTTTGAGTTCTGACATTGACTACTTGACTAGAGCATAATTATATGTTTGCCTAATTTGTTAGGGCATAAAATAAATAACAGAATCGTACCAAGTGAATCCAGTCCCTGTTTTTTCTCCTGGACAGCTTCAAGAAGTTGACATTTTTCAAGAACCTGCAACATAAACAGAGAAAGGTAACCAATTTAGTAATTCTTTTGATAAATGTATGCCATAAACAGAGAAAGGTAACTTGTAGTTTGACATGCCCCTAGATCTGTTGATAAGGTGCTGAACTTTTTAAATTGTTAGGTGTGTCAAATCAACTGAGCTAAATTACCACAGCACATAAGAAGGCTGCATCATGATTAAACATTGCATCAGTTTCGTTTGGTGTGATGCCTTCATCATAATCCTATCTGATCAATGGGTAAGACAAGAAAAGGCAACATAGATATCTGCGTACATCTTACCTCCCATATTTGCTGATCTGAGAATTGCCCAAGAGGATCTAGATTGTATCTTACTGTACCCTGAAAAAGTGTTGGATCTTGTGGAATGATACCCAAACGTGAGCGCAGGTCATGTAAGCCTATTGTACTGATGTCCATGGAGTCTATAATTATTTTCCCTTCGGCGGGTTCAACAAGCCGAAACAATGCACCAATTAAAGTTGTCTTGCCACTTCCTGTTCGACCAACAATACCAATCTTATCTCTACCTTGAAACTTGCAAGTGATACCGTGTAGTACAAGTGGTGCATCTCCCCTGTACCTAATCTGTCAAACGAAAATCAATAGCGTACGTTTGTTAGTGTTTTTAAAGGATGTACCCAGTCAGACATACATGTATATATTAATATTTGATTACCTTCAGATCTTTAAGCTCCACACTGCCAACTTGGGGCCAATCTGGTGCTGGTCGGTTTTCTTCAATAACTTCTGGTGCTTCACTCGGAATGTGCATGTACTGATTCACCCGTTCCACAGATATTATTTTATTTGCGAGGTCACATTGCTTTTGTATGGTGTTAACAAAGGAATTATTTAGGGAAAGGCCATAGGACAATGCCATTCCAATAAAACCTGCCCAAGTATATAAAGTAATTAGTTTTCTGATGGGAATGTTGATTTCTTTATAATCTGGTGGTGGATATTAAATAAGTATATTTGCAATGACTTTGGCACATAGAAATTGGGCATAGTGTTACTAGCTCCATTGTACGCCCTCCGTCCGAAATTACTTGTCGCATAAATGGATGAAAACAGATGTATCTAGAATTAAAATACATCTAAATACATTCATTTCCCCGACAAGTATTTCCGGACGGAGGGAGTACAAAGAAAGCATGCTTTTGCAGCACAAGCTAAAATTTCATAACACCTAATACCAGGAGCCTATGAAAACACAGATAAAAGGTTCTTTCAACTGCATATAATGATTTACTGCAAATCAGATGCATGCAGGACTCAATCGTCATAGAACTTGTCAGCTAACATAAGTTTTCAGACCGGGGGTGTTATCCTCCTCGAAAGAAAAAAAACTTAAGCTTGTCCAGCCCTTGAAACAATTATGTGATGGTTGTACTTACAATAAGCTACTTACCAGGGCTAAAAGTTCCTGCAGGAAGAAGAGCCATGACAAAGGCAGAAGAAGAAAGAACCACAGCACCCATTATTTCCAGACGTTCAATCAACCATTCAGTTGCTGCAAAATTAAAGAAGTATGGACCGGCATTCTTGTCAACTAGCTCCAGATTCTTAGCAAAGAAACGATCTTCCTCCTCAAAGGCACGTATAGTTATAGCCCCTGAGATCGATTCACCTAAGTGATTTGCTAGAGCAGACTTGGTGGTTCCATTGATCCGCATCAATTCCTTAGCTGAGGCTAAATAGTACCTCTGCATGAACAAACATAACAATTCTCAGTCAACGGAAATTGCGAAACGAAGAGAGTAAACTAATTCACCTCAAGGATGGAAATAGCAACGAAATAACCAAAGAAATGGGATTTAGCCAGACAGAAAGAAAGCCACACCAATCACCTGCAACTGAATTACCAAAACTATCATCGGCAGTGCTACAAACAAAACTTGCCATACAACAACAGCCAATACCCCCACATTGCTATATGCGTTTAAGCAGGAACTGAGGCTAAACATGAATGCAAATGGAATATCAAGGTCAACGATACTCAAATCTGAAGAGACCTGCAGATTGGGGGAGAGGGGGTTAATTCATCATTACAAAACGTAGGAATGTAAAACATAATTATAGCTGTTGCTTGTTCCAGAATTTTTACCCGGCTAAGAATCCTTCCTTGAGGAGTAGAATCAAAGAAGGACATAGGTGCACGGAACAATGAATTGAGTAACTGGGAAAATAAGGATCTTGAAGTTTGGACGCCAAGAACAACGACAAATAAAGATCTCGATAACACAAAGATCATTGTGCAAACTCCAATACCAACGTACACAGAAATTAACTTCAGTGTACTAACATGAGGATTTTGGACATTGGCAGCCATCCATGAATTCTGGGATATTTGCCCAGCTAAGAAAACTATGTGAGACATAACAGAAAGAGAGGCATAGAAGAAGCCTTTATTCTGGCGCAGGTAGAGCATATAAGGCTTAAGACCTGTATCCCCTGATTCTCTTTCCTCTGTCTTGATCAGTTGATCTACTGGTGATGGCCTCACAGACTCTATGTATCTGTCTACATGAATTCCGTCTGTCTCCTTTGTTCGTATTTCCTTTGCTCCGTGGGGAGCACTGTTAGGATCTTGAACACCAACAGTATCTTTATGTGCATTTACAAGGTACTTGAATTCTTGGCAATCTGCCAATAAATCTTGATAAGGTGCAGACCGAATAACCTCCCCATCTGACATTAACTGCCAAACGATATCACTAGTTTTAGTGGAAATCGACAAAAAAAAGAATACGCCTCACTACAAATAAATATAAATCATAGTGGCATATAAATCATGAGAGAGAGAGAGAGAGACCAGAATGGAGTCAAATACAGGTAGAAAATCCACTTGGTGGGTCACCAAAAGAACAGTCTTGTCTGATAGAACACCCATGACATAATCCTGTCACACAAGTTACATTAAAGGTTAATCGGTCAAAACAGTTTGTAATAAAAAAGGAATGCAATCTGAGTCTGCTGATAAGGTAGGTTCTTACATTGAAGAGGCTTGTTGCTGTATGGGCATCAACGGCACTGAAAGGGTCATCAAGAAGATATATGTCTGCATTCTGGTATAGTGCACGAGCAAGCTGAACACGCTGCTTCTGGCCACCACTTAGATTTACTCCTCTCTCCCCAATTTGTGTGCGGTCGCCGAATGGCAGCATTTCAAGGTCCTTGACCAATGAGCATCTCTCAATTGTTTCTTGGTATATTTGTCTGTCCATCAAAGATCCGAAGAGGATGTTATCCTGTACAGTTCCTGTTTGGATCCATGCAGTCTGAGAAACATATGCTATTTTCCCACAGACTTCAATCTAATATGAACACAAAGGTTAATGATTTGATATTAGTTAAAAAAAATAGTACATGAATTTTACGATAACAAAAGGTACAACACAAGAGGATACTAATTAACATAGTTTTTTAGTTAATGATCTGAAATATGAACATTATGAATTAACGATAACAATAAATTGCAGGAGCAACAATTTTTTTAGTGCATGAGAAAACCCAAAAGGGATAACTAAAGAACATCATGTATTTGAGATAACAAAAGTGTGTCATAACCTAACAATTTTGGCAGCCATTTGATTTTCTAGTTAGAAAAAAGAAGAAGATAATCGAAAAGCATACCGTGCCTTCAGTTTTGGGGACCTCTCCAAGTACAGCAGCCAAAAGCGTTGACTTCCTGATCCTACCTCTCCACAAATTGCAACCTTTTCTCCAGCTTTCACCACCAGATTTATATTGTTTAGAGTTGGTTTTGATGGATTCTCATCCCAGGAGAAACTGCATGAGTTCATCACTATTGGGTAATCGATGCCCACGCGGTATTTCCTCCTAAGTTGTCCATTCAGCTCAGGTGCATCAAGAAACTTTGATATCCGAGTGAAACCAACCTTAGCTTGTATCAGCACTGCAATAACATCCGGTATTGTCCTAACTGGGTCTTGCACGAGACGCAGAGTTGCCACAGTGGTGAACACGTTGCTAGCATCAAGAGGGATTTTGAAAAGATAGCATGTTAGAAAGGTTGCTGCTGAAACTAAAACAGGTGATGACCAGAACAGGAAACTGTTGTACGCCCTCCTAAGCAGGAATGCTGACAACCACTTATACTCAACCTCCCTCAATCCCTCAATGACCTTCTTGAAGTGACCTTCCCATGAATAAAGTTTCAAGATCTTCATATGAACTAAGGACTCGGACATGGCTTTCAATCTCACATCTTGAGCTTCCATAAGCTTACTCTGAAATTTGTGTTGCAGCTTGGCCACCGGAGCATTACCAATTACAGTGATAATGATGACAGCCAATGATGAGACTGCTGCAGCACCAACTGCATTGTACAGAATTGCCAGAGCAATGCAAAGTTGAAGACTTGTTGTCCATGTTTGGTGAAACCAGTACGGGAATTCCCCAATCCGGTAGGCATCGACAGTCACATAGTTCATAATCTGTCCAGAAGAGTGCTTCATTTTTGCGGAGTTTGATAGCTTCTGTTGCTTCTTATAAATAGCTGCTGATAGGAATGACCTCACCTGGAGTCCTAATCTGCGAGTGCGGAAAAACCACTGCCTCTGCGACAACGATTCACAGCATTTGCAAACAAACATTGTCGCAGCCAGCACAAAGCCTTCATATTTAAAGGTCCCTTTACCAACTGATACATTGATGAATGCCTTGAGAAGCAATGGGCCCGTAGATAAGGTGAGCACCTTGAGCAAAGCAAAGAAACCTGAGATCACGATCTCACGCTTGTGGCAAGAAACAATGGTCCAGAAGATTGACGGTGTGGCATGTGACTGGGACTGCTTGCTGTTCAGCTTCTCCAAGAACATCAAGTACTGGTTATGTGCTTGGTCTGTTGTTTGTAGAAGTGGCATATCTTTGTCCTCAAGGGGCTTCTCATAACCCATCTTCATCAAATGGTTCAACCACCAAAACGACATCTTGCTGAAAAAACCAGCTTTAGCAAAAGAAGTTACCTGAGTGTCAGAATCAGCTATCTGACCATCTGCCTCGGTGTTCAGGGGCTTGTATAAAGCTTTTCCTGTTGCCTGGTAACCGTCCTCATCATGACTGTGCCGAACGCCATAAAGTAGGAAGAGAAATGCAGCTGGTAGGGACAGAACATCCAAACAGGCCTTAATGGTGACTGCCTTATCTGCAACAATGCCAACAACCGAGGAACAGCATATGAATGCTGCGTACACGGCCACCAGAATCGACCAAACTGGAACAAATGAAGCTCCGAGAAACCGAGGCCTGACGCTGAAAGCAAAGCTGGAAAGGACCAAACTGAATCCTTGAGATAGTGTCACAAGCCACCAGTGTGGCAGGTAAACAGCAGCATCCTGACTGAAGATGTTTCCCAGCATCGACAGTCCTAGGCCAAGATAAACCAACCCCAGGCAGCCACTGAAGACAACTGCAGCCAACTGCAGTGGCGAACCGAGTGCGACGAGCCCTCGAGCAGACGCTCCACTCTTCGGGATTTTGATAAGCAGCTGGAGTGCGAGCGCGAGCACGAGCAGCAAGCCGATGCCAGTCGCCGCCAGATGATTTGTGCAAGTGGAAGAGTCGAATACTTCCTTGAACGCGCATGAAAGCACATCTTGGTTGGAGCATAATGGACCCCCACACAAGTTCATCATCCAAGAACCTGATGAAATGGCCAGGTATTGGAGTGAGATTCCCAGCTTGTTTCCAAAATGATGCAGCTATGTCACAAAAGAAAGGACTAACCTGTGAGGGACCCCATCTATGCGATCTCGATTACACCGCCAACTTGATCAGGTTCCTCTTCCTGCCCTGCAGCGACAAACGAAACAATTGTTTGCTGAACAAAGTGACAGGGAACAGTATTAAACGAGAATTGTTGCTTTCTGAACAAACTGACAAAGAACAGATACTAGAACAAATTGTACTGGAGCAATATCATACTGCAATATGTTGTATGTAACCAAATATATTCCCAAGCCCACACAAGACCAAGATTGATGCGCGGCATTTGATTTAAAAAAAAATCAAGGGACCCCAAAGCTGCACTGTTCTTCATGACCACCATCAGAAGTTCAGAACAATAAGATGAACCCTCACGAATCACGGGCGGCCATCAGCTGCGTTCCCCCACGAATCACCATGGGCAATGCTCGATTACCATTTACCAAATACGGAAGAGAGAACCCCCTTCCGCATTGACCCGCATTTGTTTCTCTCCGACTCAGTTCCTCATTGGCAGGGTGGGCAATGGTGGGAGTACTCACCTGTATAGCGGCTACGGCGGCGGCCTCCTCAGCGTCGTCGCAGACCGCGAGCCCCTGGGTATACTGACGGCCGGCAGTGGACTCACTCGCACCTCCTGGGCACGGCGGGCCGCGGGCCTTTTCATCAGTGGAGGCCGGGGGTGGGTGGGTGGGAGGAGTTGCGGCGCTTGATGACAGAAGGAAGGACGGAGGTAGGAGCCGCCGCGCTAGAGGACAGGGGCGGAGAGGGACACACTGGCGCGCGCAATCGTCACTGCTCGCGTCGTCGCGGCCCGCCGGCAAGCCGCCGGTACCCGGCTGTGGCTGTCGGGCGTGCCGTGCCCCGCATCGCTTCTCCTCCGCCGGCAGTGAGACTAGTAATAACCGTACACGTGGATGGTCGACTATAATGAGGGGCAGGACAAAGAACACAAAAGTAATATCACTCCATTCTAAAATAAAGTTGCCTCAACCGGCTTCAGGCTTCTAAGACAAATTTATACTTAAGTTTCAAGACACTTATTTTGGGACGGAGGAAGTAGTAGATAATTATAACCATATTCTAATCTACACCAACTAGCGATGACTATAATGATGGTCGACTATAATGAGGGGCAGGGCAATACTCGTTGTAGTAGCAAATCGGGAAGTCACCTGCTAATGCCTCAAAGGACCAGTAAACCAGAACAACAACTGTCGCTGATGAAGAAAGGAGTAAATCGGGAGGACACGAGTTGTAGACGCACGAACGCGGACGAATGAAGACCGGATCCAAGCAAACCAACCAAGACAAACACCGACCGAATCACGGAAGACCCGTCTAAGACTCACCTCTACACGCCTACCGACGGCGCTAAACGCGCCGCCAGGACAGAGGTTAGGCAGGAAGAACCTTATTTCATCTTGAGTGAGATGCTGACGCCTCGACACAAATCCTAAACATACTAAAATAACCTAAAAATTGGAGCAGGAGCCCTTCGGCCAACACATGTCAAGATCCACAACGCCTCCATGACCCTGAGGCCACAAGTGACTGAGACATATCGACGATGATGCCAATGGGAGGCAGGAAAACCCTTTGTCGCCTAGAGTCGCCCGTGGGAGGAGGGAAAAACTGTTCTCTTTTCTTGGGGACAAATGATTCAGTTGATACCCCAAGATCCTACCTATATATACGGATCAAGAGATACTTGATTAATGTTTGCCAAGGAAGCTCAATGTAACGTAATCAAGAGATCTTGGCTAACTAAAGTGACTTTAAGACCGAGTTCAAGAATTGTACTATGGTTGAGTTTTTGAGTGATGAGGGGATCAAACACTAATATGTCGCCACATATGCCCCTCAACAAAAATGGTATGGCCGAGAGAAAGATTCGGATACTTATAGAGATGACAAGGACCATGCTTGATTCTATATCTCTATATAAGCTTTGGTCCGAATCCATCAATACAACATGTGATACATCAAACCGGCTCTACCTCCGCAAGCTAAAAAGCAAGACCCTTTATAAACTCCTAATTGGGAAAAGCCTAACGTCAAATAATTTTAACTTTTCTATTGTAAGTGTTCAATTATCAACAAGAAAACTGATTAGCTAAATTTGATCCTAAAACTTATGAGGGCGTATTTTTGTTGGATGCGGGTCAAACTCCCACACTTACCAGGTTCTCAATAAATCCACCGGATGTATCGAGTAAACAACAAGTGTGGAGTTTGATGAGGATCAGAACGGCTCTCCTTCACAAGCTATAAGGACTATGGGAATTTGCCACATTCTTCCACAAGAAACGCCCCCAAATTCAAGTCGAAAAAGGAGTAACAGCCCCTTTTGTGGATCCCCAAGGGAAGTCATCACCCCCAACTTGAGTGCAAGATGCCATGGAAGATCAAATACCTATCTAAGAACATGATCAAGTCTCTCAAGTTCTCGAGAAAGATCAATGGCAAGCTCAACTAGGTGATGACACACCAAATACTGAGGCCCAAGATCAAGCTCAAGTGCAAGATCAAGCTCGAGATCAAATTATATCAATGCTTCCATGCATACCTAGTGATGAAACACTTATGTTGAAGAAGCAAAAAGTGGCAACAAGATTGCAAAGTCTTGATCACCTAACCGACAACATTCTTGAAAGCATCTCTAAGGGGGTAACTACTCGTAAATGCTTGGCAAACTCTTGTGAGCATCACTCGTTTGTCTCTTGTGTTGAACCCCTTAATGTAGATGAAGTTTTAGATAACTTGGATTGGGTAGATATTATGCATGAAGAACTCAACACCTTCACCCACAACAAGGTTTGGTCTGTTGTGTACAGGCCCAAAGGAAGAGATTTCAATGTCATAGGAACCAAGTAGATCTTCAAAAAAAAAGCAAGATGAACATGGACAGGTTGTTAGAAACAAGGTAAGGTTGGTGGCTGAAGGATTCACTCAAGTTGAAGGTTTGGGCTTCGGTGAAACTTTTACCCCCATTACTCGTCTTGAATCTATACGTATCTTGCTTGCATATACTTCACATAATAATTTCAAGCTTTATCATTGGTGGCTCTTGGCTCAATGCGGCTGATGTTTTGAATTTGTTTAGTCAGCAATTTACCTCTTCGGCACTAGAATTCCTCTAGCTTCAGTTGTTACGACTCTCTTGATATTTACCTCGATCTTCCCCTGTCGTCCATGGAAGAATTCATTGAAACACTGAAGTATTTTTTTTTACAACATATCCCATGTTGGGCCTCTTGGTTTATAATTTCAAGAGTGATCTCTACTTTCTTTCTTATAGAATGAAGGACGAGATTCCACCTCTCTTAGGTATTTGGTTATATTAGCTTGAGGCTTGAGCTCTACTGCCTAGCTTGCTTGTGCACTTTGTTTCTGTATAGCCCCTCATCTTTCTCTTTTTTCGATAAAGGGCTTTTTTATTAACTTAAAATGTAGCATCAAGCGGATACAAAGCATGAGGATCAACACCTGGTCTCTGCATAATTAAGATGCACATAACCAAGCTCCTCGTCTTTCTTATCGATGTAAATACTCCCCCTGTATATATTTATGTTATTAATAAAAAATTACTATTGGTGTCTCCCCTACAGTTTCCTTTCAAAATTGTACTCCCTCGTGAACAAATATAAGACGTTTTAGATCACTTTAAGGGGTACTTGTTGAGCTTTGGTTGTAAGACCTTTGGCCATGGTCATCTTCATAGGTTAATGTTCACTTCTACCGTTATTTGTCATATCACGCTATTCAAAACTTTGCTTGTGCCTAATGGCGGCATGGCCGTGTCCAACTATTGTTTTGAATGCATTTCTCCATCTAAATAACATGGTGTTTGATGCAGGTACCTCCAGTTGACGTCGTTCAGCCTGAGAATGAAAATTAGTTAAATGAGGAGGTGCCCCCTTATGAAACTGTGCGAAGTCAAGTGAAGAATCTGAGGTAATTCCATATTTATTTTCTAGTTCTTTCCATTTTTGGGATTGTATCTTTTCATGTCAGTGACTTGTTGCAATCTACTTATGGCTTCTAGATTGAGAGGGTCCAAACTAACCCACCCAATCCCGAGAATGATTGATAATGATACATTACATGAATCTTGAATACCTCAGGGGGTGAGAATGATACATTACATGGATCTTCAATACTGGGGGTGGGGGGGGGGGTGATAATGGTACATTACATGGGTCTTTAATACCTCGGGATGGTGATAATGCAAATCAACCTGCAACTCGATTCACGCTCATGGTCCCTAGATCCTACCAAGGTATTACACATCTGATACATTTTCCATTCAAATATCAGCCAACAAATATTTATATCTCGGGGCATTGCATGTTATTCTATGTTAACTTCTTTCCGGTGCTACGAGTAACAATGTAACAACACAGAGTAATGACAAATTTAGATATGATTTGTTATTACTTTTTACAGCATCATGACATCACTTTTACATCATCATGGTATCAAATCATCATGTCATCTTGCTTTAAACTTGAAATGAGGTTGAATTAAACACTCAATGTTAGTTAAATGCAATTCAATAAAATGAATAGATATGTAAACTAATTGATACTGAGGGATGTCACATGGTGAACCCTCTTCAAAACCTATATTTAGCCTTCCAATATTATTAGGAAGCTACAATAACTATCCAATTAATTTTGGAATGACACTCATTTCATTTCATTAAATCAAACCAAACCTAATTTATTTTATCATTTAATTTAATAGGGAATAACTTGACCACTTCCCTTTTGGTGAACTACACCTAGCCTTCACTTGAAACTTTCCCCATAGCCTTCATTTAATATTTGAAAGCTACCCAAATTATTTCATGATTTATCCCTAGCCTTTCACCTAGCTATAGTTCAACCCCAAAGTTGTATTAATCTGACTTTAAATCCAAAACTAATATAAATACCGGTCCAAATATTGATTATTTTTGTGGGGCCTTGTGTTGGTCCAGAGAGGCCCCATAAAGAATTTCAAGTTATTTGTAGTTGTTTTGACATACTCCCTTCATTCCACAATGTAGTGCGCCTGCACTTCCGAAATCTAAGTTTGATCATAATTTAACCAAGACGGTTCCCATCTATACAATCAACCCCCCCCCCCCCCTCATGCTTTTTTTTTCCTTTTTTGAGATTATCAGGAAGGCGCTCCCCGGTTCCATTGGATTAATGAAAACACAACATGTAGCGTTCCAAGGTTTAGAGAAAGCTAAAAGAAAGTAAAAGAAAATGCAGTGTACAGGTAAATCCTGCGTTACATCGCGATATAAATAGTAGGCAGTTCTTAACCACAAAAGAACTGGGGGATTGCAGATCCGAAGTCCCATTTAGCCTTACAAATCAGTACGGTCAGCAGGATTGCAGATCTGAAGTCCCATTTTGAGACAATAATTTAAGGACAGATGGTGTTGTCTTTCCTTTGGGTACCAAATAGGTGAATCCCTCTTGAGGTTTTGAGCCGTGTTAATTTTCAACTGTTTCACGGCGCTAATCTAATTGCTCCCTGATGAAAGGTCTCGTGGTGTTAATGTACAGCATCGGTGGTTCTCTTTCAAACACCTCTGTTCAGGCTGCTGGAGCAGTATTTGTCTCTGCAGGTACAGTACGAGATACCACCTCGAACTGCGGAAGAAATACTAAACAACATGTTAGTGACTGCAACTGATCGGCTGATGAAAGATCATGAAGTGAGGTAGTGTTTCAGTAAGGAAGCGGTTAGATTATATCATTATACAGGAGCTGCGCTGCTTGCCAACTCTGGGTTCTATCGAATGCCTGCTGAAATGTTTGCACTGTACATTGCAATATAAATAGGCAGCTCTTAACAACAAAAGCAAGCTGATTTTCACTGGAGTAAAGTACATCAAAGCATATACAACCGAAAACCAATCGCATGAAACCTCATCCTGATGCATTCAGCTCAAGTTTGATGAACTACTGTGACCCTTGCTAATGATATTATGAGCCTTACAGTTCACTACGGTTGGCAGGGTTGCAGATTTAGTCCCTCCAGTTTACTGGGGCAAGGAAACCTTCAGGAATCTACTCTGTTTACCTTCAGCAATTCCAAAGGGCAGCGACGGCCCACCATGATACTGCATAGAATTTGTTGTAGCAAGAGATAGCCTGACAAACTTCGAGACAATCTCTTCTAGATATTTGTGTTCGAAGTGTATGACCAGTACTCCTTGACCAGCTCGCGAAAAAGAGATCCTTCAGTTTCCATGAGCTTTGTAGGTTTCTCAAACTCTACTACTTTCCCTGGAAGTGTTCATATATAGCTCATCAGTATCCTCACAAAGAAAACATTACATTGCTTATAATTTGCCGGCAAGAGAAACATACCGTCGCTCATTGCAAGTACCATATCACAATCCATAACTGTCGGTATACGGTGGGCAACTGTAATAACAGTGCAATATTTGAATTCCGTCCGGATGGTCTTCTGAAGGAGAACATCTGTTGCATTGTCTATAGAAGCTGTGGCTTCATCAAGAACCAAGATACGGCACCTTCTCAGAAGTGCGCGTCCCAGGCAGAAGAGCTGCCTTTGGCCCATGCTCCAGTTTGACCCACTTTCCACAACTATTATGACAGGATCTTGATCAGTACTATGGTCTATGGATGAGATTATACCAAACATCATGCTAGCACAAAGAAATGCAGAGGCCGGGGGTGATCCTCCTTCTATAAAAAAATGCTAGCACAAAGAAAATAACTAATATGCATACGACTACTAACAATTTGACATATTTATTGGCACATGTATTTTCACACCTATTTTGAATTCTTGAAATGATTAGAGCTTTTCTGTTTACACACTATTAGTTTCAAAAGATGAACTCCAGAAACCAAAGTATAGATAAAGTGAAGTTTCCTACCATGTGAATCCAGTCCCTGTTCCTTCTCCTGGACAGCTTCAAGAAGTTGACATTTGGCAAGAACCTGCAAGCACAATAACAAATGGAGTAACCACTTCAGTTGGTGGGAGACTGGGAGGTCATCACCCACGTCTGAGTTCTCAACTCAAATTCGGGTGCCTATTTCTTCCATAGGTTGAAAGTTGTCTAGTTCCTCATAGGCAATCTAGTTCTTATGAGAAAGGCAACTTGTCATTTGAGATTCCTCTAATTAAATTTATTCACCCCATTTTGTTAATGTGCTGAACTTTCTGAAATCGTTAGGTATATGTCAAAGTAATCAAGCTGAATTGCCATAGTACTAAAAGAGGATGACCTCATGATTAAACATTGCATCAGGTTCTTTCGGTGTCATACCTTGTCATCACAATCTTATCTTATCATTGCGTAAGATGAGGAAAAACAACACAGTTAGCTGTGTAGAATCTTACCTCCCATATTTTTTCATCTGAGAATTGCCCAAGAGGATCTAGATTGTATCTTATTGTACCCTGGAAAAGTGTTGGGTCTTGTGGAATGATACCCAAACGCGACCGCAGATCATGTAAGCCTATCATACTGATATCCACAGAGTCTATAATTATCTTCCCTTCATCAGGTTCAACAAGGCGAAACAATGCACCAATTAACGTTGTCTTGCCACTTCCTGTTCGACCAACTATACCAATTTTATCTCCACCTTCAAAATTGCAAGTGATTCCATGTAGTACAAGGGGAGCATCTATCCTATACCTGATCTGTTAAATGAAAATCCAGCACATACATTTGTTATAAATGTTAATAGGTAGGATTTTATTTTACCTTGTAAGGTTTATGTGTAAATATTTACATTTGATTACCTTCAAATGCCTAATCTCCACATTGCCATTTTGGGGCCAATCTGGTAATGGTCGATTGTCTTCAATGACTTCTGCTGCTTCACTTGGTATGTCCATGTATTGGCTCACCCGTTCCACCGAGATTATTTGATTCCCAAGGTTGCACTGGCTTTGAGTAAAGGAAACAAATGATGTATTTAGCGAAAGACCATAGGACAATGCCATTCCCACAAAACCTGTGCAAGTATGAAAGCAAGGAACTAATTAGTGCTACTATTTGTAATGGCACAAACTGAATGATATCAAATACTTTATTTAGTTAACTCCGTGCATAAGCATTAGGACTAGAATTGCATCTTCATAAAAATACAAACTTATCCATAAAATCATCAGAACAGGTGGTGGCTTGAGAAATGTACTGAGTTTTATGTTCATAATGTTCTGCCCAGCCGAGGGCTGTAAATATAATTTTCTTGCAATAATAAACATTACTACCTCAGAGTGTAACATTCTAGAAGGCATTCAATCAAACTTTCACACTTTAGGCATCTTTCCTTTCCTCCTCCCCAAGAAGCTACTTGCTCCCAGGCGACTAGGGTTTCTCCTTCTCCCGTCACCATGGCCGCTGGTCCATGTTGCCTCCGATGGCCTTTGGGCCGTGGAGGTGCAGAGAATCCCGACCCCCCGCCAGCGGGAGGGATCCCCCTCTCGTTCTTGTTTGGTTCAGCGTTTGATTTGGGGCTGTCATGGCGGCGATGTCCCTAGTAGGAATAATATCTCCCATGTTCGATCCCCATCTTGATGTTGCGTCTACCGTCGTCGGAGGGCATGTGGATCTTTTTGGATCCAATCTTTGCATGTCTCTGGTCGTGTGTCTATAGGTTTGATCTTTCCAATCCTCGCTTCTCTTTATCTGCGACGTTTGTTGTTCTGGTGCGCTGGTCCTGTGGAGCCTTAACACCACGACTGCTACTACAACAACGTTTGCCCGGCTCCGGCGAGGAAGGGCGATGATAGCGGCGCACCTTCGGCTCGCTCCAGTGCTTGTAGTCGTCGCTAGGTGATCCACGGACCTGGTTGTAATTTTTGTTACTTTTGATGTTCTCTGTACTACCATGACAGATGATGAATAGATTGAAAGATTCTTCCGCAAAAATAACTTTTTAAACTTTACTATTGTATAAAAAAAAGGTATTTGGACTAGTAAGGTCATAATACTATCATTGGATTTTTCGTCAATATGAATTGCATAGTATGTAATGGTCAAATTAGTTTCTTGGAGACCCATGTCATGTCTAAATCGTTATCTATTCCAGAATGGAGGGAGTATCAAGTATGTGGTGCTCATATAATTGCTTACCAGGGCTAAAAGTTTCTTGAGGAAGAAGAGCCATGACAAAGGCAGAAGAAGAAAGAACTACGGCGCTCATTATTTCTATACGTTGAATCAACCATTCAGTTGCTGCAAAATTACAGAAATATGGGCTGGCATTCTTGTCAACAAGATCCAAATTTTTAGCAAAGAAACGATCTTCTCCCTCAAAGGCCCTTATCGTTATAGCCCCTGCAATCGATTCACCTAAGTGACTCGCTAGGGCGGACTTTGTAGTACCATTGATCCGCATTAATTCCTTGGCCGATGCTAGATAGTACCTCTGCATGACCAAACACAACAGGCTTCACTTATTAAAACTTTGAGTGCAAAACTGTGAAGTGTGAATGAATTCAAATAATCAAAGAAATGAGGATTAACCATAAAGTAACAAAGTCATACCAATTACCTGCAACCTAATTGCCAAAACTATCATTGGCACGGATACAAACAGAACTTGCCATGTAACAACAGCCAATACCCCTAGATTGCTACATGCATTTAATCTGGTACCAAGGCTAACCACTAATGCAAATGGAATATCAAGGTCAACGATACTCAAATCTGAAGAGACCTGCATTAGAACAAAAAGGGAACAAGTTAACCCTCATGAGAAAATCTCTGTAACTTGTTGTATCACCATTCGTTTAAGAACTCTTACCCGGCTAAGAACCCTTCCTAGAGGTGTAGAATCAAAAAAGGACATTGGTGCACGGAACAGTGAATTGAGTAGCTGGGCAAATAAGGATCTTGATGACTGGATCCCAAGTGCAACCACTGTTAAAGATCTTGATAGCAAGAAGATCATTGTGCAAGCTCCGATAATAATGTATACAGAAATTAACTTCAGTGTGCTAACATGAGGATTTTGGACATTAGCAGCCATCCATGAATTCTGTAATATCTGCCCAGCTACGAAAATTATGTGAGAAATCATACACAAGGAGAAATACATGAAACCTTTCTTCTGGCGCAGGTAAAGCATATAAGACTTGAAAACCGTATCCCCTGTTTCTCTTTCCTCTGTCTTGATCAGTTGATCTGCTGGTGATGGTTTCACAGACTCTGTATATCTACTTCCATGAATACCATCTGTATCCTTTATTGATACTTCCTTAGATCTTTGATGGGTTATGTTGTTCTTGCGATGCGAAACACCCATAGTATCTTTATGGGCATTTACAAGGTCTTTAAATTCTTCACAATCTGCCAATAGATCTTGATAAGATGCAGACCGAATAACCTCTCCATCTGACATTAACTGCCAAGAATCATTTAGATGACATCAACAAATAAATAAAGCTAATTACAGATAAATATCATCATATGGTGACTTTTTTGAAGTGGAGAGGTACCAAAATGGAGTCAAATACAGGTAGAAAATCCACTTGGTGAGTCACCAAAAGAACGGTCTTGTCTGATAGAGCACTCATGACATATTCCTGTAACAAAGATCTTTGTAAAACAGTTCATGATCTTATAGTAATACAATATGTATCTGCTGATATGATCCTTATTTACATTGAAGAGACTTGTGGCTGTATGGGCATCAACAGCACTGAAAGGGTCATCAAGAAGATAGATGTCTGCATTTTGGTATAGTGCACGAGCAAGCTGGACCCGCTGCTTCTGGCCACCACTAAGATTTACTCCTCTCTCCCCAATTTGAGTACAATCTCCATATGGCAACATTTCAAGGTCCTTGACCAACGAGCACCTCACGAGTGTGTCATGGTATCTTTGCTTGTCCATCGACGATCCAAAGAGAATATTGTCTTGCACAGTTCCTGTTTGGATCCATGCATTCTGAGAAATATATGCTATTTTCCCACAGAGTTGGATCTGAAATATTTATCCGAAGATAAATAATTTTAAATTAAGCTGTTAGGAAAAAAATGAATTGATGAACATACTTCATGTTGGCAAATATTGTCAACCATAATTTTCACAACAACTTTGCAAACCGAACTTGACGCTGTTGTCAACAAGCTATGTTTATCTTAAACATGTATAAATGTCTAAATTCTGAGCATGGCAGCTATTTCATTAGAAAATGAAGTTATTACTAAGAAAAAAACATACCGCGCCTTCAGTTTTGGGGACTTCTCCGAGCACAGCAGCCAAAAGTGTCGACTTTCCTGATCCTACCTCTCCACAAATTGCAACCTTTTCTCCAGCTTTGACTGCCAGATTTATATTCTTTAGAGTTGGTTTTGATGTATTCTCATCCCACGAGAAGCTACACGAATTCATCGCTATAGGGTAATCAATGGCACCATAATATTTCTTCCTAACTTGCTCGTTTAGCTCAGGTGCATCAAGGAACTTTGATATCCGAGTGAAAGCAACCTTAGCTTGTATCACAACTGCAATAACATCAGGTATCGTCCTAACTGGGTCTTGCACGAGACGTAGAGTTGCCACAAAGGTGAATACATTCCTAGCATCAAGAGGGATTTTCAAAAGATAGCATGTTACAAAGGTTGCCACAGAAACCAAAGCAGGAGAAGCCCAGAACAAGAAACTGTTGTATGCCCTCCAAAGCTGGAATGCTGACAACCACTTGTACTCAACTTCCCTCAACCCCTCGATGACCTTCTTGAAGTGGCCTTCCCATGCATAAAGTTTCAAGACCTTCATATGAACTAGTGACTCAGACATGGCCTTCAATCTCACATCTTGTGCTTCCATAAGTTTACTCTGAAATTTGTTTTGGAATCTGGCCAGTGGAGAGTTGCAGAGTACGGTGAGAATGATGACAACCAACGATGAAATCATTGCAGCACCAACCGCATTGTATAGAATTGCCAGAGCAATGCAAAGCTGAACACTTGTTGTCCATGTTTGATGGAACCAATATGGGAATTCCCCAATCCGATAGGCATCGACGGTCACATAGTTCATAATTTGTCCAGAGGAGTGCTTCATTTTTGCTGCATTCGATAGCTTCTGTTGTTTCTTATAAATAGCTGCTGACAGGAGTGATCTCACCTGCAGTCCTAATCTCCGAGTGCGGAAATACCACTGTCTCTCCGACAGTGATTCACAGCATTTGCAGACGAACAATAATGCAGCCAGCGCATAGCCTTCGTATTTAAAGGTCCCTTTCCCAAGTGATACATTGATGAATGCCTTGAGAATTATTGGGCCTGTGGATAAGGTGAGAACCTTGAGCAAAGCAAAGAAACCAGAGACCAAGATGGCACGCTTGTGACAAGAAACAATAGTCCAGAAGAATGATGGTGTGGCGTGTGACGGGGACAGTTTCTTGCAATTCAGCTTCTCCATGAACATTGAGTATTGGTTTTGCGCTCGATCTGTGGCGCCTAAAATAAGCATGTCTTTGTCCTCGAGGGGATTCTCATAGCCCGTCTTCATCAGAGGATTCAACCACCAAAATGACATCTCGCTGAAAAAACCAGCTTTAGCAAATGGAGTGACCTGATGAGTCTCAGAATGAGCTGCCTCACCGCCTGCCTCCTCCGTGTTCAGGGCCTTGTATAAACCATTTCCAATTCCTCCATGACCCTCTTCATCATGGCTGTGCCGAATGCCATGAATAAGCACGAGAAGTGCACCTGGTAGGGACAAAATATCTAAACAGGCCTTAACAGTCAGCTCCTTCTCTGCAACAATATCAACGACTGAAGAAGAAGAGATGAATGCTGCGTAGATGGTCAGCGAGACCGGCCAATATCTGACGAATGCCGCTCCAAGAAACCGAGGCCTGATGCTGAAAGCCAAGCTGGTAAGGATCAAATTCGAACCCTGAGATAACGTCACAAGCCACCAATGTGGAAGGTAAACAGTGGAATCATCCTGATTGAAGCCACTCCCCAGCATCCATAATCCCAGCCCAAGATAAACCAAACCCAGGGTGCCACTGAACACCACAGCAGACAAGTGCAGCGGCGAGCCGAGACCGAGCGTGATGAGCTGCCGCGCAGACGCTCTGCTCTGCGGAATTTTCACAAGCAGGTGGAGTGCGAGCAGAAACCCGAGCAGCGCGGCGATGCCGGTCGACGCCAGATGGTTCGTGCAGGTGGAGGAGTCGAACATCTGCTTCAGAACGCATGAGAAGGCGTCTTGGCCGGAGCATATCGGGCTCCCACACAAGGCCATCACCCAGGAAGAACCTGAAGTGTGGTTACAGAGTATTGGAGTCAGATGGCGTTCCCAGATTACAGTTGGTTGCCGAAAATGATGCAGCGTGAGGAAGTTGAGAAGAGATTTTACTTGTGAGGAAACCCATCCCCATCTGGTGGTGATTCAAGACGGATCAGCAGCTCCTGTTGCATCCCTGCGCCGGCCATGAACATGAAAAACAGGTTAGGACAGAAGAAGAGACGCAGACAAAGAACAGAGATACGGAGTAGAATTGCTCGTACTGGAGCAACATCGTGGAGTCCAAATGGGAGGAAATTAGTCTAGGACTAGGGAAAGGGAGACGCGGAAATCTCATCTCACTGCTCGCCGGGAACATAAAAGAGTCAGAAATCCAAAGGGGAACCAACCCAAAGGTGGAGATCGTCAATCGGCATTCGGCAGGGAAAGCAACAAATCTCCGCCGGGTTATGTTTCAAAGAGCTAAGCAAGCAATGGTGCAGAGTGTTGACCTCTCTAGCAGACTGCTGCTCGGTGGCCAGCAGCGCCGCGGCGCGAGCTTGACGAAGCCAAGAAGTTGCGCGGACCTCTCGGCGCTCAAAGCTCTGTTTTTTCGCTACGGGGACGGCCGAAACAGTACAAGTTGGGCGTGCTCTGTCGTGTGGACGTGCGTGGTCAGTCCCATTGATACTCTTTGTCATACTATTTTTTGTTTAAAGAACCCGGGTCTAGTGTAAGGGCATCTCCACCGGTAACCCGTAAAAAACCTCCCGCATCCGTTCACGGACACGAATGCGGAAGATAACCATTCAATCATAGTCGCATACATTTTCGTAACAACTCAAATCAACCGGATGAAGTGTAATTAAACTGGATGGAAAAAAATTTGATAGAAACCCGATGGATTTCATTGAAAGTAGGTAATTTGTACATAAAACCGGACGATTCGTCCGGTGAACTAAAAACCCAAAACTAAAACCTAAACTATCCTATACTTCACGATGACCTCGTAGGTCATGCCGGGCTGGCCGGCGGCTCCTCCTCCGTCATCGTTGCCCGACCCGGTGTTGGAGTCGTCACCGTCGGGCTTGGGGCGGCAGAAGGTGGAGACGTCATGGCAGGGCTTCCCGGCGGCCGCATCACGCTCGCGGATGATCCTCTCCGCCTCCTCCGGCCGTCCGCAGTGCGGCCGCGGCCACCGAGGACGTGGGCTGGGGGAGAGGGCGGCGGCGGCGATCTCAGGGAGGGACCATTTCCTCGTCCAGGGCTCATGCGTACGTCAGGTCCGGGTCCGCCGCGATGTGTCACGACAGGACGTCCAAGTCCGCAAACTTGGATCGGTGCCCGGCGTTGTGGCTGTCCCGCTAGCGCTGCTCCCGATTGCGCCGTCATGACGTTGCGGGATGACGACGAGGAGCCGCCGCTGTGGAGGTAGTGCAGAATGCGCCCGCACGCCTTGGACATGAGCGGCGTCGAGCGGCACTCCTCCTTCACGACGCGCCGGGGCGGCGGCGGGCGACGCTCCTACTTCACGACGCGCTGGGGCGACGGCGAGAGCCGCTCTTCCTTGGCACAAACAAACGAATATCAAGGGAGAACGTACCTTTTCCGTATTCGCATTGCGTGTGGGGAAACAAGAAGTTGGTTTGTCCTAATATTTTTTGTCACACCCGCTTTCTTTTAAATCTGCCCTCCATCCATCAATTCCTTTGGATTGGAGCGTATACTAGACAGGGGCGGAGCCAGAAAATTTAGTCATTGGGTTCACTCATTAACTCGTCATGAGGATTTGATATGAATTAACAAAATGAACAGTCTAATTTTGCACCGTCTTAATACATCACTCAAACCAACATAATGAATAGACATTTGATATAACTTACCACATATTTTGTTATATTAAAAGCAGAAGAAGACAGAACATGCCTGTTGAATAAAATTATAAAAATCACTTGTTAACATACTATAAATATAATAGTGCTGAAATAACTTCGTAGCTCGAGGTGTAGCATCTCATCTACCTGAAAACATTGGAAAAAAAATGACAGCTTAGTTTGACAAGTTTTTATAAAATATCTTCAAACAAAAGAAGTTTGTAAAGTCACTCATATTTAGAGTTTTCCCTTTTGAAGTTTCGCCATCTTAAAAAGATCAAAAAGTACATCGTTACTAATAATAGACATAGCTTTCTCCACATAGTAAATTTGATAATCACTTATGAACAGATCACCCATTTTATTGTACAACTTCTTTCTTAACAACATTCAAAGATGAAAGGCATCTTCGCACTAATGTTGTCGCAACTGGAAGTTGAAATTGTCTTCTGATCAGCCAGATAGTAAAGTGACCCGTCTAAATTAATTTCTCTGTGTAGATGGCTTCGGCACACTACTTGCAGTGAAATTCGACGCACTTTGCTTACGTAAAGACGAGAGAGCCTAGTTGGAAAGGGAATAGGAAAGACTGAGGACGTGCAGCTGCCTTTTTTGAAGGTTGTCTGCCGTGTACTAATTCATCTTTTTATGAGAGAAATAAGTCACAAATAACTCTGGGCAGTGGTCACGTAGACAATTAGCTTGTGGGCTTTCGGGCCTTTTGATGGGGTCAACATTTATTTTTTAATGGGTTCACGCTACTAAATACCTGTACATCTGTACGTCGCATACAAAAGCCTTTGGGTTCAGCTGCAGTCTCTTGGAGGTGCTCATAGGGGTAGGGTGTGCGTGTGTGCGTTCATAGGGATGAGTATATGTACGTGTATATGAGCGTTTGTGTCTGTACTGATGCTAAAAAAAACAGTTACACGCTGGCTCCGCCGCTGATACTAGAGATGCATATTTGAATATCAAGCGTGGATCATGAGGATGCTATAGAATTCCCTCTGACAGTTGGATATCGACGGTGAGGTGTGATCGACCTCTGCGGCTAGTGTAAAATAGGGTTAATTATTGTTTGCCCTAAGTGGTGTTCATGTACCGAGCACGATTCGCAACTGAGGTACATAGACATCATTGAAGGCAAACGAATAATTAACTCTGTAAAATATTGGCCACCTGATTATCTCGACCTCTCTTTGATGCGTCATGGCCTTTTTCTTTCCCCAGCTGCCCGTTTGGCCCCTAGCTAGTGAACAAGTTTCGCAAGTCTTCTCCTACCTGCCCAGCAGATGAAACTTCTCTGTATCTTACTAGGCGCCTTCTCTAAAAGAACCTCTCTTTTTCTCACAAGCGAACAAACGCCATGCTACCAACTTCTGCCAACCAAAATGGGACCTCCAAGGAGAATGTTCAGCTGGTCTTCCAATAATTCTCTGATCACTCGTGCAGAAATTCAATCCCTTTGGAAACGTGGATCTCACATGAAAATTTCAGGAATTTCGTACAGGATGGGTATGGGTTGAACCTATACCAACTGCGGCCTGTACTGCGGGATGCGTTATACGACTTATCCGTTTATGGGTTCACGGAGTAGAAGCATCAGGCGTAATGATCGTATAATAATAATAATAATAATAATAATAATAATAATAATAAATACAGTACATCAATGTTTGATCGTTTTGATCATTGACGAGGAAATCGTATTGGTTCCACATCAGTTAGGCCATGCGCAATAGTATGTTGCAATAATTGGTTTGTCACAGTCACACGAGCTCAGCGGCCGTGCACTTTCCACGATAGGTAGGTGGTAACACTACAAGGGTTGTTTGGTTCCTAGCCATACTTTGTCACATTTTGTCACCTCGAGTTAATTAAGCAGGTTTGGTCAAACTAGTTTGGTATTTGGTTCTATCAACGCACAATGCAAAACTCTTTTTGTGAGAAATAATCTCCATATGTTGCACATATAAAAAGTGTGGCAAGATTTTCTAAGAAAAGTCAAACCGTGGCTAAATTTTTTTTAAACACATAAAGTAAGGCAAATGTGATGGAAACTGTGTGATAAACTATGACAAAGTTAGTCACCAACCAAACGGACCCACTACGTCAGTGAGAAAAGTCAAAAAGATCCAACAATCTATCGTGTACATTCGCATAAGTGTGGAAGCTCCCGGGAGGTATCAAAAAATTCGTTAGCCGGTATCTGATGTGCCGGTGCTTGTGGTGCATTCAATCTCGGATGCACTTTCTAAAATATTGAAAAAATAGCACGTTGACACGTCTACGTTATCACAAAATTCAAAATGTAAATTAGATATTAAAATGACAAATCCGACAGCGAATAGCATATAACATAAGTTAGGCTGAAGATTTGCCCATTAACTCTATCGATTACAAAATTTTCTTTTTTTGTATCTCAAGCAATGCTTTAGATTTTTGGTTTGAATTTTTGTGACAACATATATTAATAATGTGCTGACGTCATAAATATTTTTTCTATATTTCCCTAACGTTTTAATTTATTTTTTGAGGCAACCCTAACGTTTTAAATGGTGCAACGGAAGTTGGGTGCATTTAGTGGAGCAGGTATCCCGCAGGCCGGTGCTAACATATCGTCCCGCTAGTGCAAAACAACGGTATAAGCCTATTTCAGTGGGAACACTCGTATTTTTATTTTATTCATCACAACAACAACAAATATCCGGGGAAAACTTCTGAGCAATCCATGAACTCACTAGTAGAAAACGGGGCTTTCGTTCGGCCAGGAAAGAGCATTAATCCCGGTTGCGTTACGAACCGGGACTAATGTGAGCATTAGTCCCGGTTCGAGCGGCGAGGGCACCGTACAGGCATTACTCCCGGTTCAAATGGGACCTTTAGTCCCGGTTGGTGCCACGAACCGGTATAAAGGGTGCGATGCCCATTAGTACCGGTTCGTGGCACGAACCGTTCGTGCCCCGAACCGGTACTAATGGGGTTGAGACCTTTAGTACCGGTTCGTGCCACGAACCGGTACTAATGGGTTTGAGACCTTTAGTACCGGTTCGTGCCACGAACCGGTTTAATGGGGTTGAGACCTTTAGTACCGGTTCGTGCCACGAACCGGTACTAATGATGCAATTTTCAAATCCTACCCCCCGGTGTATCGTCTTTTCAGTTTTGTAAAAAGCAAAAGAAAATGATAAAAACTTCCAAAGTTAAAATCCTTCGAGATGTAGTTGTGTTACCACATCTACTAGTTAGGAAAATTTAAAAACTTAAATTTGGACACGTTTTGCAAAAAGTGCAGGGAAAATGTAAAACGGCTATAACTTTTGCATACGATGTCAGAAAAAACGTATAATATATCAAAATGTTCAGCACGACAATCCGCATCCGATTTTGACGGCCTACGACCTGTTTGCAAATTTTTAGAATCCTCAAATTCTAAAAGGAAAAAAGTTATGCTCAAATTTCAGTTTTTCTGAATTTTTCTTAAATCTGGTCAAACTACTTATTCAAGAAGTATTAGTGTTACTAAATAATTATTCAAGAATATTAGTGTTACTAAATAATTATTTTAGTTTTTTTGAATTTTGGTCAAATCTGGTCAAACTGTAGTCAAACTATGGTTAATAGGATTGACATCTTACTATTGTGAGGAAAACAACAAGTGCAGACTTGGAAACGAGGGAGAATAGAACTCGGAAGTTAAGCGTGCTTAGGTTGGAGTAGTGAGAGGATGGGTGACCATCCGAGAAGTTAGATGATTTGGAATGATGAGGGGTGATTAGAGATTAGAGGTTAAAATAATTCAGAAATGTGAAAATAAAAAAAAATAAAAAAATAAAAAAAATCATAAAATTTCCTTTAGTACCGGTTGGTGTTACCAACCGGGACTAAAGGTGGACCTCCAGGCAGCGACCACGTGGAGGGCCTTTAGTCCCGGTTTGTACAAGAACCAGGACTAAAGGGGAAGCTTTAGTAACGACCCTTTAGTCCCGGTTCCAGAACCGGGACTAAAGGTCCTTTTTCTACTAGTGACTGTCGAGGTAGTACAAAAAACACAAAAATACAAAATTTTATCCAGACCAGGTCTATAGACCACTTAGCGACGACTACAAGCAGCGCACAAGAACATCAACCGTCGCTGATGAAGAAAGCGTAGATCAGAAGGATCCAAGCTATAGACACTCGAACACAGACGAACGAAGACCGGATCCACGTGGATCCACCGAAGACCAACGCCGACCGAATCCCATGAGATCCACCAGAGACAAATCTCTACACGTTCTCGGGCAATGCTAGAAACATCATCGAAACGGGGGCTAGCCGGGGCATCTACATAGAGCAGCCGCCACCTCGCATCTCTGAGCAGGACACAAACCCTAACAAAACTTAAAAAACATTAGAAAATGAAGCCCTCCCGGCGGCAAGGGTTAGGATCCACCACGCCTCCATGGCCCTAAGACCCCAGGAGACGAGGTAGACCAATGGCGGCACCGACGGGAGGCGCAAGAAACCCTAGCACGCTGGGTGCAGGTAAGAGCGGCCGCCGTAGTACGGGAGGCACGAGAAGATTTGAGACCACCCTGTTGTGGTTGCTAACCGGCAAGGTACATCATCACAACAATATGCATACAAGTATATTATAGAAAATGGAACCTTTATTGGAGATACTTTAGAAAACTATGCATGTAATTTACCTTCTAAGATAGTGTTGGTTGTATCAGTCAAGACAACAAAATGCGTCCGACGAGTGATCCATCAAGTTGGCCAGCCATGACCTGGACTTGAATTTTATTTTAGCATGTCTGGATTTTGAACTGTTTTGCTTTGTTGCATTGTTGAATTATTGCATTGTGATGAATTTTGTGTTATATGATTGCATGAATGACATGAATTTGAGGGTTTAAATTTAAGGAGTGTGGTTGCCTCAGGAGCCGTCTGACGGTGTCTGTGGACGCGTTCGGGCGTGCCTGCAGTGGGCGGATTTGCCAAGTGAGTTGCATCCCCTTGGGCGCAAAGCTGGCCAAACGGGTTGTGCCCGGCACACAGCACATCTGGGGCCATTCCTGGGCCTGGAGGCTGGGCACGCGGGCCGGCACAGCACGGCCCATATTTTTCTGAATTATATAAATATAGTTTTTTTAATCTAAACACGCTCGCTTTATTTAATCAAAGTTCATAGGAATACAATCGATGTCTGGCGGGTTTATAAGCCACAGATGGCGCCCGGGCCCCAGACTAAAAGCATGTTTAGCAAGGCTATGTGCCTCGACATTTGTCTCTCGTCCTTCGAAGATGAAGGAACACTGTTGAAAATCAACTATGGAGTCTCTGATTTCCTTTACAACCGGTGCATAAATTCCACATGTGCCTTCTTGAATAGCTCTAACAACCCCTTGGCAGTCAGAAGCAATCAGCACTCGCGTCAACTAAAGATCAGCTGCCAGTGCCAACGCTTCGCGGCATGCTAACGCCTCCAAAGTAGCTGGATCAGACAGTCCATTATATGTCATGCATGAAGCCCCAGAAACACACCATCGGAATTTCTACACACAGCGCTAAAGGATCCTGCGCTCAAATCCCTGGAAAGAGCCCCGTCCACTCTCAGTTTTGCCACTCCGGGCGAAGGAGGGATCCATCTTGTTCTGCTTCGGATTGGGGTTCTTTGTGGCTTTGACGAGGTGGTTGTACTGGCTTACAATCCTTTAGTTCCCGGATATATTTCATGATGAAGTTGTGTGTCGCCAACGGGCTTTGGAAAACATTTTCATGGGTAGCTTGTCGCCGTGCATACCATATGGCCCAAAGAGTCACCACAACCTGAATGAATTCAGAAGGAGAGACCAGCTCTCTTATCGCATATATCCACCTCTTTGCATCTGGTTCACAAGTAGTCTGGAGGACCTCAACAAGGTCAGAATCCTGGAGAGCCCAAACACACCTTGCCACGCTACAATGAAGCAATGAGTGTTGCTACGAATCTTCTGCACCACACAGTTTGCAAGTTGAGGTCGTCGACATATTTCTGTTCTTTAGTAGATCAGCTGTTGGGATTGAGTTTTGAGCAAGTCGCCACAAGAAGATCTTAACCTTTGAGGGAACATCCACTTTCCACAACTTAGACCATGCTCTTTGCTCACCCTCACCGTTCGACACGTCCGCTCGACCCTCAAGCTAGGCCTCCCTCCTCATTTTGGTCTCCACAAGCATGCGGTGGGCCGAACGCACAGAGAAGACACCATTCTTATCATGTACCCAGTCCCAAAAGTCTTCTATGTGCCTTGTACATAATGGGATTTCATAGATTGCCCGCGCATCCGAGGGCAAAAACACCTCATCTATCACTGATCTATTCCATTCAACACCCGGTAATATGATCTCATTCACACGAGTAGGGGGATTTTGGATCCTGCTTACAATCGGTCTCATATTATGCACTCGTGGGAGCCAATTGTATTGCCATATAAGAGTGATGTCTCCTGTCCCGATGCGGCGGATCAGACCTTGGGTAAGGATGTCGCGGCCTTCAATGGCTGCTCTCCAGATTTGGGATGGCGCTGGTCCCAACTCGGCTTGGAGAAAATCTGTATTCACATGATATTTAGCTTTCAAAACACGGGCACTTAGCGAATCCGGATCCATCAGTACCCTCCATGCCTGTCTTGCTAGGAGTGCCAGGTTAAAAAGTTCTATGTCACGAAAGCCCAGACCTCCGCAATATTTTGGCCTTGTCATTATGCTCCACGAGACCCAGCTCGTCTTCCCCTGTCCTTCTTTACTTCCCCACCAAAACTTACGTATGAGGGTGTTTATATGCTCGCATAGTCCTCGTGGTAACTTGAAACAGGACATTGAATAAACAGGGACCGCTTGGGCCACAGATTTTATAAGAACTTCCTTTCCTCCCGCAGAAAGAAGCTTTTCCAACCAGCCCTTAACTTTACTCCAAACTCTGTCCTTTAAAAATTTGAAAGCTCCATTCTTGCTATTTCCAACATCCGTGGGCATGCCCAGATACTTTTCAGACAGAGATTCATTTGTAATATTGAGAGTGTGCATTACCTCGGTTCGCAAGGAGTTAGGACACCCTTTACTAAAGAACACTGAAGATTTTGATAAAATTTTTTTTTGAGAGATGAAGATTTTGATAAATTGATCCTCTGGCCCGAAGCATTGCAGTATCGATCCAAAAGGGAGGACAAAAATGGCCCAAATACAGCCCACAAGGATGAACTGCTAAACAGAGAGGCTAAACGGGCTAACGTGCCGGCCTGATTAACTAAGTGGCCGTGCCTGGGCCTGGAGGTGCAGCACGCGGGCCGGCACGGCACGCCAGCTGTGCTCCGGCGTTTGGAGTGTCTAAAAAAAGGAGTGGTATGGAGCCCTTCCAGCAAAATGCCTATAAGCTCTTTGCGTTGGACATCGATCACGGTGAGCTGATCCCAGTGAACTGCCTCGGTGGCCATGCGCTGTTCCTCAACAGGGATCGGTGCCTGTCTGTTTCGGCCAGGGACCTCCCATGTGTCAGCAGCAACTCCATTTACTTCTCTTTGTACCGTGACCCTGTTGTGGTGCACTCCGTAAGGACAGGTTTCTCTGAGCGGCTAGCAGTGTCATGCCAAATACATGACGGGAAGGATAGGATCCGACCCTCCGTGCGCCCTTTCACCATTGCTGACCATCTTCTAACCTACTGCCATCCTCAGCAGTGGTAAGTCTCTTTTTCTCAATTTTCTTCTTTGCATGTATCATGTGCGATACTACATTATGACTGTCTTCTCTTCCCCTATGAAGGACAAACGGACTCATGTTTCATGAGTACCACTCTATACCTGAATCTTTCGAGGAATTGAGGAAGAACATCAAGGCAAAAGATTCTGAACTACGGATTCCTCGCGTTGCAGTTTGTTGATCCGAAGGAGGAAACAGAGTCACTGAATAGTGAAGGTATAAATAATGCGAATAGACAGTTGATGCATAATTCCTTGCTCGCTCAGTTGGGATCTTTGTGTGGCTAGTTGAATTCCTTGGTGGGTCCCGGCGCATTGTGCATGATCTTTTGATTTTAGCCAGCAGTTTGTCTATGCTATACATATATATGGTGGTTCATATCTGAGGTTTGGCGAATTAATTGGATCAGTCAAACATGGGTTCATTGCACCTAAGGATATGCAAAAAAAAAAAAAAATCTGAGAGTACCAATGGCAATACCATAGTTCGCTGTGAACAACGATCTGAGTTAACATGCGCCCACTCCTACACCGCAATACAGAGACTCACTCACCAAAACGCTCTAAGTTCGCTGCTCCTGCAGTTTCCATAACCTTAGCTCTTCCAGAATAAGGTCAACCAGCGCATTCCTTGATCTTCCAAAGGTGCATGTGATCAGGATTACCAATGAGTCCAGTTTGTCCCACAGAACATGGTTCTCACTCGAATCCACCAAAGCTCCAATGTGTGAGATGTGCTAGGTGCTATGATATCCAGTTGTGCCTGCGAAGGCATTCGGGCCAAGTTTGTCTCGCCAGCATGGGCTTGTTATGACGGCGGGAAGGCTCATCCCCATTAAGACAGTTAAAGCTGCGAAGCTGATTCATCACCTGCTGGTCACTGAGGCGCCGGCATGGGTATTGGGAGCAATGGAGAAGTGGGAGAGAGCCTTCTTTTGGGCAGGTACTGATGAAATCAATGGCGGCAAATGCCTTGTGGCGTGGAGCAAGTCGTTCAGCCAACCTGCGGTGGGGGGCTAGGAATCGAAACCTAAAGCTCCAGGGGCTTGCGCTTCGTGTGCGCTGGGAGTGGCTGCGTTGTACTGACCCTGGAAAAACCATGGCAAGGATTGCAAATATTTGGAGATATTTCTGCAAGGCTCGTATTTCAGTCAGGTTTGCATTACAGTTGCGGGGTGGCAGGCACATCTTATTTTGGAGAGATTGCTCGATCAATGGTTATTCTGTTGCTGAGTTTTCGCCGCTAGTTCTGGAGTTCATTCGGCTGCCCTGGTCTGTTGCTGGAGTTCATTCGGCTAGCTCTGTGTACCGTTTGCTTACTATCTTCTTCACCGGTGCTGACTGCACATGGAGATGCTGGGCACCCTTAACCTGCAAGATAATTGCCTGGCTAGCTTATACTACAATATCGGCTTTGGACCTGATTGGGACAACTTGTGATTGCCGAACCATTACCTACCAATGTAGGAACAGTGGCCATATTATCAGCATTTATGGTCTTATTTTGACGTTTTTGAACTGTACTAGCTAATTGCCCGTGCGTTGCAACGGGGCCACATAAATTTTAAGAGTTTAATATTATAATCATGTCAACAATACATTTAGTATTATCTGGCGACCTTTATTACCATGAAATCCCCACCTCCTCATCCCCCCCCCCCCTGCACGCACACATTCCCAACTTACCGCTGGACCATAAGCCATCTATGATATTTCCTACCTTGTGAAACTGATTTCTCAAGACCCTTCAATTCCCTGCATCAATTAATATGATACCCAATTATACAAATACTAACTCTCAATTGTATTTAGGAAAAAAATATACATGTGCCCATGCAGAATTTGCTATTTCGTGGATTGACATGTCTCTTATTTGACATCCACCGTATCCACGCCAGGCAATACCAATATGGATGATATGTACTATGCTTGCCACCACAACAGAGGGAATTAATTTCATGTAAATCGGCCAGCAAAAACGCACGGACAAACAATATTTCTAAATTCTCAGCGTTATTCTTACGTAATAGGGATTATTTATACTATTCCTTGAATGTGTTCAAACTATTACCTGAACTTGCTACCATCAAATAATAGCAATTAGCCAATGACATACATGTTTAGGTGGACCTTTGTAAAATTTAGAAACTGCTCGTGTGACAAAAAGAAGATACTGAGTGAACATATGGAACAAGGCCTTGTGTGTAGTATATAAATGAATTAGCAGAATCAGAAGACTACAAGTAGTATATTTAATCTTGACCCCGCAAAACAGTAGTATATTTATTCTTCACATGAGCAAACTATGAAAATAGATCATGGTTCCATCCAACCCGTTCTACCATGCATGTATGAACAAAATTGATACGGACTGTTTGATATAAAAGTTTCATCTTTGAAAAAGGCTATCATATAAATACAAAAGACCTACCAAATATCGCAAGCATGCGACTGGATATTATAGGACCAACTTTTACCAATTACCGTAGTATTACTTTTGGTGTCCACAGAATGCAGTGAAGTAATTATGAGAAAATAAATATGCAGAGTTGACCAAAACAACTAACCACTATACTTGATGTAGAAGGTGATGAAAGTACGAGCCTGCTGACGGCAATGCCAACTGAAGCTTAAAGAACAACACTCGTACCAGGATTAAAATCTACAATCATACAAACACAACTTCAGCATGATGACATGTTGAATGCAGATTGTAGACCTTCACTTGCAAGCCTTCTCAATCCTCGTAGTATCCTCTCTTGCCTTAATTGCCTTCTCTAATCTTCATCTTGCCGATGTGTTGCACCTCATTCCAGAAAGAAATAAACATGAGCTACTGTGACTTGCAAGGAGCATCAACATATGTATAGACAAATTTTCTTAGTATTAGTTCATAGCAGAAACCAAAGAGTATCAAAACAATCGCTCAATCACCTTTGAGGCTTAAACAACCGATTAGAATTTGTGTAGGCGAGATGGAGCCGTAGACGATATGACATCCTAGCCACTTTGAGAGTGGAGAAAACCATAGATCGAGCCTCCTCTTTGCACTCATCTTTCCCATGAGAGTGGACATGTGCGTCCCTCTCCCTCGCTCTGAGCTCTACTGATACAAACCACACAAGCTAGCAATGGTCGTTTGTTGATGCACGATGAAGCTGGATGACCTCCCCAATCTATTGTGGCGTGAGATCCTAGCGAACATACGCATCGCCAACAACATCGCAGTCCCATGACCTTAGGGCTCAGACACACGTGTCATCTAGCGAACATAAAGGCCCCACAGCCTCAAGCAAGCACATCCTTTGACCACCGCCGCCGTGCCAACTCAGCACACCGCCCACGCCGTGCTCCCTCGACGAGCCACTCAAGGTTCTTGAGTCGCCATACCGCATGCCATTCCAAGAGAGATGGCCGAGAGGAGAGAGATGACGAGGATTAGGAGGAGAGGATGAATGGGTACCTCACGTTCGCTTCGATCCACCATAAGCACGTCATTGTTGCCTCGGCGCCGCGCCGACCAGTCACCACCATTGGAGAATACACGAGATGGGGAAGGGAATAGGGTTTCTCTGGTCTGCTCGGCGGATTGATTGCATTGAGTAGATCAGGAATTGGATCGATCGATGGTGCAAGATCGGAATTTAGGATGGCGTTGTGTTTTGATATGATCCCAACACCACGTCATAGGGATCTAGATCAACACCAAGTCGCATACGTGATGTGCCTGGTGTGGATTTTTTGGAGAGAGGTAAACTAACGGTGATGTAGAGATTAATTGTCCTACTAAAGAAGAATCTGCGCGATACGTGAATTAATTCTTGTTTCCTTATATCAATTGGTTTTGGTATTTGGAGATTGATTACCATCCGTTTGTTATATTGGGTTACCAAAGAAGAAATCAATCGCCATGCGTGCATTGATTGTGTTACCAAAGAAGAAATCGATCGCCATGCGTGCATTGATTGTGTTACCAAATAAAAGTTGGGTTTGTTTGGCCAAATGAGAAAACCAGTGAAAACCGATGGAGGGAGGGAGGAAAATCGCTGGAGAGGTGGGGAGTCGTACAAGGAGAGGCACGACGAAAGGTGGGACGACGTAAAAGGGGAAACGGAACCTTACGGTTCTTTTAGGTAGTAGAGAAGAGATATGGTGAGTGCAAATAAAAATGTAACTTGTCATCATTGATATACACAGATTTACTCTTGGTCATTGGTCTCTCTTCAATTCACTTTTAAGTCGATGCAAATGCCGAGTGCGAAGTTATGGTGACGCCCTTGGATACTTTTATTTTGAGAAAAGAAATTGAAAATGATATTTCCAAGTATAAAAAAAACTGAATTTTTTTCTGTGAAAACTTGTACATATTTGTGATGGATCTCTAATGTGGAAAATCCTATCTCCCGCATTTTGTGGTAGATTGTCGACCGATCGCACACCCTGTCGATAAACTGGGTCGGCCTATCTGAGCGTGCAAGGAGCATCGATTTTTGTGAACCTTTTGGAAGGTCCTTGACGGGTTTTGGGAACCTTCTAGAAGGTTCCTAAACCGAATTTTCTTCTTTTGCTTGTTTTTCGTAGTATTATTTTTATTTTTTTATTTTTTTGTTTTCTTGTTTATCTATCTCTTTTTTGTTTTTTGTTTCTTATTTTTCTCTTTTTTGTTTCGTATTTCTTTTCTTTTTTCATTTTTCAAGTTGAACATTCTTTTAACATTTTCTACAAATTTTTCAGATTTTTAAAAAATGTTCCTATTTTTAGTTTTTTTCACAAATTCAAAAAATGTTCGAGTTTAAAAAATGTGCAGGAATTTCCGAAAATGTTCCTATTTTATAATTTGGTCAAAACTTCAAAAAATGTTCAGGAATTCCAAAAGAAGTTCCTCTTTTAAAATTTCTTCACAAATTGGAAAAATGTTCAACAATCAAAAAATGACCAGGAATTTCAGAAAATGTTCGAGGTTTCAAAATTTGGTCAAAAATTAAAACAAATCGTGTTTCATAAAATGTTCAAGAATTCAAAAAATGTTCGCTATTTCAATTTTGTCGCAATTTCATGAAATATTCCATTTTTTCTTTTTTTGTTGACCAATTCAAACAATGTTCGGTTACAAATCATGACGTGTTCCATTTATAAATATTTTTTCATATATTCAGAAAATGTCATAGTTTCAAATTTGGTCACAAATTCAAAAAATGGTTCATGTTTTTTCAAAAACAATTCTGTTTTATATTTTATTTTTTGTTCACATATTCAAAAAATGTTCCTATCTCCGAAAATTTGTTCAGAAATTCAAAAAAGTTCGCACGTTTTCAAAATAGACACTTAAAGAAAAAGTTCACTAGAGCAACTATTTCGGGTTCGCTACAATATTCCTATTCGCTACAGCGAGTCGGATTTAGTTCTTAAAGATATGTGCTGCTTTAGAAGCAACAATACTAGTGCACCGGACTGGCTATGTGCTCCTGGGAAGCAGTTGGTCGACTGTTCTACCACTTGAAGTGGGATACAATAAGGATCGTGGGGTTGAAACCATACATGGTGTCCCTCATCTAGAGAATTCAAACTTAGCTAAACTATCTGCTTCTTTATTTGCCGTTTGTCCTTTGAAGGTAAATTTGCAGTTAAAATTGGCTGCACGCTGCTTGATCTCTCTTACAATGGTCTCATAGTTGCTCATTGTGCCTTCATGTATCTCCTTGATAATTTGCTTCGCATCCGACGCAACAACAAAATTATAGACGTGCAAATCCTCAACTAGCGACAGGGCCTCTGGGCAAGCAATTGCTTCAAGAACCGCCGCATCAGTGATTCGACGAATAACCAATGCTGAGCTACCCATGAACGAACCTCCTGCACCCGACACAAGGCAACTGTCGATGCACCAAGTCCAGAGCATGCAACACTAGCATCCATGTGGATTTTAGCATGGTCCGGCAGTGGTGCCTTTGGTCGGGTAGCTATGTTTGTTGGAATAGTATGAATTGATGTCCTTGTAACCAGAACAATCTCAAGGTCAGCAATGAATCTATTTATAAATTGATGGGTTACCGAGGGTGTTTGATCTATCTCTTCGTGGATGACTTTCCTCCTGGCTCACCAGATTGCCCAAAGTGTCACTGATAGCCTGACAAAAGACTCATGCGAAAGTGTGTCATTCATCGAGGACAACCATTGTTTAGCACTCGGTTTCGTAGTTCCGCACAAATGTTCTGCTAGATCACCACCAAGAAGCGCCCAAACGCATCTTGCCATAGTGCACTCAAGGAGAGAATGTCTTCAGGAATTTGCACCTCCACATAATGCGCACTGACTCGAAGTAGCCATTTTTCTGTGTGCTCTCACATCCTTAGTTGGAAGGGAATTTTTTGCTAACCTCCCGAGAAACATTCGTATCTTTCCCGGGACCGGCATTTTCCATAACATGTTCCATGATATGGCATCTCGATCATTACTCGAAGAGCCAGAAGTCCCATCTATCCATGCTTCCCGCCTCATCTTTGTAGCAATCATCATTTTATAGGCTGATCTGACGCTGAAGGTGCCATTCTTTTCAAAATTCCAAGCCCATCTATCATCCATGTCACTAGTACACAAAGGTATGCTAAGAATGGCTGGGGCATCAATCGGAAGGCATACCTCGACGATCTTCTCCTTGTCCCATCTCGTAGCAGTATGATCAATTAGCTCAGATACAAAAATAGGAGGATTAGCAGACCGACAACCAAATGGACTCATCATCACATCACTTGGTATCCAATTATCAGACCATATGTGAGTTGTGGTTCCATTACCGACCCGCCTAATTAGTCCCTGTTTTAGTTGGTCGACTGTTTGAATCCCCGGATCGCGCTACCTCTGTTTTTTGCCATCGTTTTCGTCCCGCAGTACTACTTCATGGGCTAGCCCAGTCGGGATGCCTCCTGTATGTGCCGCCAATTTGAAGCAAAGAGCGTCAAATAGGGGCTCCCCTGTAATGTTTTGTTCAAAAATATTAAGATTTGCAAGCTATACACACAAAAAAAATCCCAGCCTAATAACAACAAAATTGGCCCACCTGTGATTCAAAGTTGTACTAAACCAGCGACAAGTAATATGAATCGGAGGAAGTAGGCATTTTTGAAAAGAGTTGAATGCAGAGTGCTAGAATGAAACGCAATTGTAGTGGAGTCAAACAACTGGATGCCTGCTGAACTGTTTGTGACGCCAGTCTCAACACGATGATAGATATCCCAACTGGATGACAGGAGATAGTAGGTGGTATTTATTTATTTTTGTTGCTGGTATTGCTGAGAATGTTTTTTTAGGTGATACCATTGAGAAACTAAACCCAGTCGTGCGAACTGCAAAATTTGATTGGTTAGAGCAAGTAGAAGGGGATAGATCTTATCTGTTACCCCTGTAAACTAATATAAGATCTTTTTGAACGGACGCGGATTTTTGGCTCCCGGGTGCTCCACCCCTATATGAATATTAAATTCAAAAAATACTGAGCAAATTAAAAAAAAATGGGATTTTTGGATATCGAACTTGGGTGCCCAATCTATTTCCGTGCAAAATTCGCTAAAAATGACATTCGTGGTGCTCTTGGTAAAAAGACAAAAAATTCCTATGTACAAAAAACCCTGTTTAGATGGATCATTGGCCGGACTGTATTTTCTTCGTCACGGATACATTTCTTGGTATTTTTTGACGAAACTTTACACGGGAGTAGATTGGGAACCTAGGTTTGAGATCCCAAGATCCCAATTTTTTTTATTCTTCCTGGTACTTTTTGAATTTGATATTCATAGGAGGGGGGGTGTGGAGCACCCAGGTGCTTCTGCATTTTCCTTTCTGAACACTAAAGTTGTGATATAAAGATTTTATATTAGTTCTTACAGAGTGAGTACTACATTGTGAATGCCGCTTTCATTTTGAGTTCCTATCTCAAACAGACCATGGGGATGTGGAGTATCTGCTCCCGAGCTCAAATAGTTCCGAATGAACAATGAAATAAAAATAGTAAAAAAATAAAAAAATCGAAAGTTATTTGTGGTAAATTTTAACAAATGTTTTTTATGCTTGCAAAATTTCAGCAAGGAATGACATTCATGGAAGGTATGGCAAAAAAAAAAAAAACGATGTTCCAAAAATGCTACTAGTTTTGAAACATTTTGGAGTGCTGATTTTTTTAGCCACGCCTTTCATGAATGTCATTTTGTGCTGAAATTTTACAAGCATATAAAACATTTTTCAAAGTTTACCATAAAAAAATCAGATTTTTTGATTTTTTTACTATTTGTTTTGGTTTTACTGTTCACCCAGGTTTTCGTTAATGCATGTTGTGGTTTCGAGACCATGGTACTTTTTAGGCGCTCCCCAACATGCATTAACGAAACCACAACATGCAACGTTCCAAGGTTCAGGGAAAGGTAAAAGAAAATACAGTGCGCCCGCAAATACAAATGCTCTGTACTGTATGTTACGCGGCCAGCGGGCCTTCAGTAAGCAGGCTATCTTTCTTTTAATAAGGTTATGGAAACCAAACATAACAACTTTGAACAGGGGTGGCCCGGGCGCTTCCGTCATGTCGGACCCGACAATCCGACCTCACCACAAATTGTTCACCTAGCTAGCCCATCGCCCTACTCTCGCATCCCTTGGAGGGGTAGGCCCACTTCAATTCAAGGGTATTCAGTTGAATACCCATTATTTTTGCCAAGAAAGCATGCATATATAATGTATACCATGTGTATGTATGGAGAAAAAAAAAGATACGGAAAAACAGGCCAGCTAACGATTTCTACCCAAAAATGAAGCCTATCCAACACCCCGACATGGCCCATGTGGCCCAAATCGCTGCAGCACGCAGGGCCTGCGAGCTACACAACTACATCCATCGTAGTTAATTGTCTTATCGAAGGCTCGCTCGATCAGCAGTCCCCCACCGCCGTGACGAGCCCGCGTCAGCGTCATCCGTGGGTCTCCCGTCCTTGGCTCGGTCATGCAAGTCGAAGAACATGGTCCGGAGAGACAGGCGATGGAGGCAGCGGGAGAGGGAAGCGGCCTCACGGGGAATGGACGTGGACCTCAAGGGTCCCACCCACCGTGCCCGGGGCCCAGCACCCCGTACATCCAACCGCCGACAAGGATCGTGTCGTCGGACCTGGTTGGGATAGAGGAGGATTCGACGGTCGATCTGGGGATTCCATAGAGTTTTTCGCCAATGCAGAGGCCGGCGGGGGACATCTGTCACTCCCCGCAGCTTGTTCGGGCATGGGCACAGGCGGCGCCCGAGCTGCCCACAACTTGTTCGACAGAATGACACAACAAGACTCAATATGTTCTTTTTGCTCCTCTCGGATCAACTTTGCATATGCCATGATCAATGTTTTGCATAGACCATTAGTTCATTTCAAACATGATCAATGTTTTGAATTAATGATAATTTTAGGAGTTTATCATGTCGAACATTATCATTGACAATCATGAACTAGCTCAAATGGACTACGAGTTGGGGATCCAACTTGTCCTACGTTTGAACTTGGGGGAACTTCAAACCTAATCGAAAAAAGACGCCAAAGGCAAGAGTGTAGGATCGAAAGTATGTCTAGAGTGGGGGGGGGGGGTGATTAGACTACTTGACCAAATAAAAATCTAGCCTTTTCCCAATTTTAAGTCTAGGCAGATTTTAGCAACTTAGCACAAGTCAAGCAATCAACCTACACATGCAATTCTAAGAGTATAGCAGCGGAATGTAAAGACATTGCACATGAAGGTAAAGGAAGGAGTTTGAGGGAGCAAACGCAATGTAGACACAGAGATTTTTTATCCGTGGTTCTGATAGGTGATGCTATCGTACATCCACGTTGATGGAGACTTCAACCCACGAATGGTAACGGCTGCGCGAGTCCGCGGAGGGCTCCACCCACGAATGGTCCACGAAGAAGCAACCTTGTCTATCTCACCATGGTCATCGCCCACGAAGGACTTGCCTCACTAGGGTAGATCTTCACAAAGTGGGCGATCTCCTTGCCCGTACAAACTCCTTGGTTCAACCCACAATCTTGACGGAGGCTCCCAAGTGACACCTAACCAATCTAGAAGACATCACTCTCCAAAAGGTAATAGATGGTGTGTTGATGATGAACTCCTTGCTCTTGTGCTTCAAATGATAGTCTCCCCATCACTCAACTCTCTCTCATAGGATTGGATTTGGTGGAAAGATGATTTAGTGGAAAGCAACTTGGGGAAGGCTAGAGATCAAGATTTATGTGGTTGGAATGGAATATCTTGACCTCAACACAAGTGTAGGTGATTCTCTCTCAAAAACTGTATGCTGGAAGTGTAGGCACGTTCTGATGGCTCTCTCCATGAATGAAGAGTGGGTGGAGGGGTATATATAGCCTCCACACAAAATCTAACCGTTACATACAATTTACCAGACTCGGTGGGACCGAATAAGAAAACTCGGTCAGATCGATTCAGTTCATAATGTGACCGTTAGGCATTTCTGTGGGACTGACATGTCAACTCGGTGGGACCGATTTCATTAGGGTTAGGGCATAATGTAATCTCGGTGGGATCGATTACACAAACTCGGTGGGACCGACTTTGGTAATAAGCTAACCAGAGAGTTGGTCAGGCAAACTCGGTGGGACCGATTCGCTCATCTCGGTGAGACCGAAACGTTACGAAAGGGAAACAGAGAGTTTGCATTGCGAACTCGGTGGGACCGATCGCTCATCTCGGTTGGACCCAAACGTTATGAAGGGAAACATAGAGTTTGCAATCCCATCTCGGTGAGACCGAAGTGACTAGGGTTTCTGGCAGTGGCTATGTCAAGTGAACTCGGTGGCGCCGGATAGATCAAATCGGTGGGGCCGAGTTTGACTTTTGGTTTGGGACATATGTGGATATGAGGAAGTGGTTGAGGGCTTTGGAGCATATCACTAAGCACTTTGAGCAAGCAAGCCATTAAGAAACACCTCATCCCCTTTTAATTGTATTGGCTTTCCTATGGACTCAATGTGATCTTGAATCAATAAAATAGAAAATGTAGAGTCCTGAGCTTGATACCTTGAGCCAATTATTTGTCCTTAGCATTTTGAGGGGTCCACATTCCTAATCCATGCCATGCCAATCATTAAAATTTCCTGAAATATTTATCTTGAAATTGCATTAGTTTAATGAGCTATATGTTGTTAATAATTACCAAAACCACCCAGGGATAATTGCACTTTCAATCTCCACTTTTTGGTAATTGATGACAACATATAGATTAAAGCTTCGACAAATGATAATAAGATTTAAATACATCATCGCTTTGAGAAGTATGTGATAAGCAAGAGCTCCCCCTAAATTTGTGCATTCTTTAAAATTTGCTTTTGAATGCAAATGCACAATCGATTAGGATCATGGGTTACTCTTCCATGTCACATACATCTTGGTGGAGGGCTCAAAATGATAGCAATTAAAAGCATGCACTCATCACCAAGCAAAGTGAATGATCATATATGGATATAAGAGATAATATCATCCAAGCAAACATTAAAGTAGCATATGATCAAACAAGTATCTCACACAAGGACATAAGGTATCAAACAAGCACACAATAAAGTTCTACCAAACAAATAGCAAGAGAGACAAAGAAGCAACACTCTCTCTCGAAGCCTATGATCTATACATATTTCTCCCCTTCGGCAACAACTTACCAAAAAGTTCAAATATGCATAGTGCTATGCGTCTCTCAGGCGTGGTCTTCGGGAGGTGGTGTAGAGAGAACTCCAAGGACGAAGGCATCAGTTGATGTAGCTGGAGCTGGTGGAGTGGCTACTTGAGGTGGGACTGAAGCTGTAGCTGCTGGTGCTGATGATATAGCTCTAGTATCTGGCACGGGCACTGCAGCTGACCTCTGACCTCTTGGCACTCGCTAAAAAGCATCTGTAGTTGCCTTCCCTTTCCTCTCTTCTGCTTCCTCCTGGAGCTTCTCAACTGTAGTCTGTATCTCAGTGACTTTCAGATCAAGATCATAAAACTTTGTCTCAATAATCCTCTCCAAGCTCTCCTGATTCCGAGTCAGGGTGGCCAAGCCCTTCTCAATCCTCAATGTTGCCTGCATCAGATAAGATAGCTGATCTTGTTTACTCTTCAAGAACACTTGAGATGCTTCCTCAACACTTGGCATCTTTGCAGCTTTTTCTGCCTTGGTCTTTGCTCTCTTCTCTTGTGCTTGCACTGATGAAGGTTCATCATCATTCATTACAACTGTGTTGTCTTCAAATTCAGGGTGCAAAGGTAAATGCTCCTTGTCCAACAAGTAAGTGCATGTGCCCATCTTTGAGTTGATGAGCACCTGAATGTGTGGAGCATACCCACAAGATCTTTTCTGGTTAGCAGCTGTCCTTTTGATCGTCTCTACAATCAGACTCATGACCTTGAACTTCTGAGGCACATAAAAAATGTGCAGCAAGTTGATTGAATGTCATCTAATCATCCTATGATCTCCAGACTTGGGTAGCAGAGTATGCCTCGAGATTGTGTTGATAGTAGGCAGACTAGACAACAAATAATGTACAGATCCAATCTTGTGAGTCTCCAAAGGTTTGTCTGGGATCTCCTTGTACATATTTTCCATGGAGTTGTGATCTTTCTTCTTCTTGGCATACAAATCCAAATAATCCTCATGTTCTTCTGGGGCATTGATCAACTTGACCCATTCTTCAACAGTTGACTGGTACCTTGTACCTTTAGACATCCACACTATCCTTCGTCTGGATAGAAATTAGTAGTGGAGTAGAATTGCATGATTAGCTCATCATTCCATTTGGTGAGCTTCTGTCCAACGAACTTGTCAACTCCACAAGCTTTGAAGTTGTCATGTACACCTGGAAAATAGTCTTCATTCTCATCAATGAATTTCCAATCAACCCATCTCATGTCACAGACAATTGGCTTCTTGTCAAGCAAAATGGTCTCATAGAAGTCTTGTTGTTCTTTGGTGTGGAACTTGTAGTCCACTACAGTTCTCCTTCTCACAACATAAGGATCATTCTGTCTCCAAAGTCTTAGACCTGCATCCTTTTTGATGTTCATGTCCTATGCCACTGGATGGGTGTCATTGTGGTCTGGAATCTTTGGTTTGAGCTTTCTTAGCACTTGGGCTTCAACATCTTCTTCTTCAACTTAGCACCTTTGGGGCCTTGTTCTTCTCTTCAGGATGTTTCTGGTGCTTCTCTTGGGCTTAGAGGGTTTCTGAGCTTGAGCAGTAGCTTTGGGAGCAGATTTGGGCTTTGGTGTAGCAGCCCCTGACTTGATTGCATCTCCCATAAGCTTTTGGGACTTAGGTGCTGGTGCATCAACCTCTTCCTCTTCCTCTTCTTCATCAGATGAGTGCCTTTCAAATTCTGCCATGAGGTCCACCTTCTTGCACCATCTTCCTGTCTTTCTCTCCTTCTTCTTCTTTTCCTCACCAAAGAGCCTCTCCCAGTTGATTTGGAAGGTTCCTGAGTGGAGGCCTTGGCCTTAGACATTGGAACTCTCTTAGCAGGTGCTTTCTTATGCATACCAGGCTTTGTTGCAGCAGCAGTGCCATACTCTTTCTTCAGCACTTTCTTCTTTGAGGTGGCCTCATCCTCAACAGCCATATAGTCCTCATCCTCAGAGTCTGAGGTTCTCTTCTTTCTTGTCGTGGTGGCTGTCTTTGGCAAGTTACTTGGAGTGCTCCTACTGCCCTCATCATAGCTGCTTGAGGGACTAGTGCCCTCACTCATTTGCACTTGCTCTTCAGATATATTCTGGCTATCACTCTGGTCAGACATCTTGGCAAGCAAACCGACAACAAACCACCGTGAATAGATATAAATGAGGTAGAGTAGATGAGCATCACAAAGTGCAGAGATTTTACAAAACAAATGAGTCAAAAACTTAGTTTTAGTTCTCTACTGAAATGATTTCGGAGCTACTGAATTGATAAACTCGGTGATACCGAAGCAACATTTGGAACCTAAACTAGTGAACTCGGTCAGACCGAGTCACAGTTTGGTGGCACCGAGATTGCTAGGGTTTCACAGAGAATTGAACTCGGTCACACCGATTTGCAGTTTTCGGTCAGACCGAAAAGCGCATGTGCAATGGCCTAAGCCAAATCGGTGAGACCGATTTCTACAATTCGGTCGGTCCGAGATGAGTTCAGCAGAGAACTAACCCTAAATTTTCGAATCAAACTTAACCTAAAGGAAATTTTTCCTGGATAGATTGATTTCATACGTGGTAAAGATCATGGCATTGACCTTGTGCTTAGAATCGGAGGTAAAAAGAGAGGACAAGGGGTCGAACTCATTCCCTAGTCTGGCGATGAGTTTGCTATGGCGGCAACGGCGGGGCAGAAATCCGTTGACGGCGACAGAAACCAGCGGCGGGAGGTCGCTGGCGGCAAGGAGATGATCCGGAGACCTGAGGAGGCAGAGCAGGATACACGCGGGCTGAGGGCTTTTGAAGAAATTTCCAAAATCTCACCCGTGGATATATATATATCCCGACCCTGTCTGTGTGACCGAGTGGAACAACTTGGTGGCACCGAGATGCAGAATCGCAAGCGGTTACTGCAACTCGGTGTAACCGAAATGTTCAAATCGGTTGCACCGAGATGAAAACCTAGATCAATTTAGTGAACTCGGTGTGACCGAAGTGGATGACTTGGTCATACCGAAATGCACAAAGAGGTTTTGGAAGTTTAAGTCTATGACAAATCGGGGACTCCGAGTGCTCCTCACACAGAGTGGTTTGAATCTGACTTGATGAAACTTTGTGATGTGGCATGAATAGAGTTTGAGACGAGAAAAGCATAGATAGCTAGAGGAGGTTCTTAGGCATTCTTGTCCATCCACTTGGCAAAAGAGAAAGAGCCAAACAATCAAAGCAACAAGTGGATGTCCTCGAATGAGTAAAATATGCAACCAACATGCTCACACAATAAAATGGCAAATGAAATATGTGGCAAAGCATGCACAGACACTCTAGCATCTATCAAGCAATTTGCGATGACTAGGTCATCTATATATGAATCTATTGACTTAGGAGTCAAATGAGAACATTTGATCATAGGTCATACTCATTGTTTAAGCACAAGTGGGGTTGCCACTTTTACATAAAGCATTGTTCTGTTCACACCATTAGAGTTGCTTTAGCTCAATTCTTAGAGTAAAGCTCCCCCTAGATGTGATATCCCCCTAAGAGGGATGAACTAACCTTGGGTTTTGTCGATGATGACTTCATGTAGGTGTTGAAGATGTGGATGCTCAATGTTGATGTAGATCATTCGGAGAAATCCATTGGAGTGAGTTGCACTTTCAATACCTACACAGGTTAGTCCCACAAGGAACAAACAAGGATATCCATAGACATAGAATGATGTACACACAAGATGATGTCCATGAAAGCATTAGGTTACCTTGTCCCTTGTCTTACCAACAAGAGGGTTTGTGACTCCTTGAACTAGTGCAATATGTGGAAGTTGTTTGCACTTGTCCTTGCCAAAATGATATGAGTGAAGTGTGTTGGCGGAGTCACCCTCAAGAATTCTCTAGTTCTTCTTCTTTGGGATACACATCATCTAGATGGGAATCCTTGCAGTTGTAGTCGTACTTGATGAAGTAGAACTTGATGTGGTCTTGTGAACCCACTTGACCATGGCTTTAGGAGCTTCTTCAAATACATCAATGTCCTCTTGAAGCTTGTCCTTGCCTTTTTGCTTGTGGTCTTGTGGTGGAAGATCATCTTGAGCTTGTGTCCCTTGAAAAGAAGTAGGATCATACTTATCTTGTTGAGGAACAAACTTCGTCTTGGGGTATTGATCTTCTTCCCACTCAACTCCATTGGCATTGAACTTACATTCAAATCCAACACCTTGATACTTCCGGTGCCTTCCTTGCTTATGCATAATTTCCTCAAATTGCTTACTTCCGCAAGGCTCATGTAAACACCTTTCTCTATAATTCCCTTCAATAAGCTATTTTCTTGCTCAAGTGTAACTTGGCTAAGAGAATCATTAGTGGAATCAAGAGAACTACTAGAAGCAACAATATTGGATTTAGCATGATTATTGTTACTACTAGAAGAAGAATCTTTCTTACTCTTGTTGCTAGATTTAACTTGTGGCATGTAAGTAGACAAGAGTAAACGCTTGTCAATGTAAGAAGAACTTTTCTTGTGAAGATCATCATTGATTGCCTTTAAAAACTCATGCTCTCACTACGGGAAACAGTTAATTTGCCGTCAGGGGGCGTCTTTGCCATCAGCATTTCGTCGGGTTGACAGCAAAGAAGGGTTTGCCGTCGTCAACAGACGGCAAAGAATAACTGACGGAAAAATAAACTTTGCCATCTGCGTTTTGTCTTACAGACGGCAAAGTATTTATTTGCCGTCTGCATTTTATATTACAGACGGCAAAGAGCATCTTTGCCGTCTGTAATATAAAATGCAGACGGAAAATTCTTTGCCGTCTGCCTTTTGTGCTGGAGATGGCAAATAAACGCTCTTTGCCGTATGTAATACAAAACACAGACGGCAAAGAAAGAAACACAACACCCGGATCGATCTCGCGGATCGATGTGCTGGCACGATCCGCGGCGCCCACCCAGATCGATCTCAGGCCCAACCACCGACACGCAACCCACTGGCCCACCCACCCACCCGTGCTGGCCTTATCCTCTCCTCTCCCTTTCTCTCACCTCGCACCCGCCCACCCCACCCGCACTCCCTTTCTCTCACCTCGCCCCGGCCAAGTCGCCCGCCCCACCTCGCCCCGGCCAAGCCGCCCGCCCCACCTCGCCCAGCCAGCGCCAACCTCCCTCTCGTCCGGCGCGCGCCTCTACTCGGCCCCCGGCGCCAGCCCTCCCTCGCCCGCGCGCACAGGGCCTGGCGCGCCGCGCCTCGCCCCTCGCCCAGCTGCCCTCCCTCGTCCGGCCGCGTGCCGGCTCTACTCGGCCCCCTGTGCGCCGGCCCTCCCTTGCCCCGCCGCACACCGGGCCCTGGCGCGCCGCGCCTCGCCCCAGCTGCTCGTCAATCCTCCCTCGCCCCACCGCACTCCGGCCCCCGGCGCGCCCCGCATCACCACAGCCGCTCGCCGGCCCTCCGTCACCCCGCTGCAAACCGGGCCTGCTTCGGCCTCCCACGGGCCTCGCCGGCCATGCTCTGCGCCCCGCGCCAGTGTCCGAGCTCTTCGAAGTCCGCTGTTGTCCGAGCTCGCCGGAGTCCACTCTGCACCGTCGTCCGCCCCAAGCCGTCAAGCTCACCAGCTCCTAGTCGAAGTCCCACTCGCCGCCTCTCTGCTTCCTGGCAATGGAGGAGGATGATATTTTGTAATTAGTACTCTTCTAATTAGTACTCTTGTAATTAGATATTTTGTAGTTAGTTGTATTATTGCTCGGGTGGAGGTGGACGTGTTGAGATGTGACATCTTGTCTATACTTACTATATTTTGTTGTTTTGTACTTTGAGATGTAACCGCGTCTGACCCTGCCCTGTGCATGTGCATGGTTGGTTCATTTATTTTATTAAAAAAAGAACTTTGCCGTCTCTCATTTTTGATGCTGACGGCAAAGACAGGATCTGGCTGACGGCAGAGATGTGTTTTGTGTTGTCCGTTATGTCTCAGGCTGACGGCAAATCAATGATTTGGCTGACGGCAAAATCTTTGCCGTCTGGCCGATAAAAAGCCGACGGCAAAGCACTCTTTGCCGACTTATCTTTGCCGTCTGAGTTTGCCGTCAGCTTGCATACGACAAACTCTTTGCCGTCTGTTTTTAGGTCTTTGCCGTCTGTGGGGCACAGACGGCAAATTACCTGATTCCTGTAGTGTCTTGCTCTAGGTTGAGCTTTTCAAAGCATAGCTTCTCATGAGTCTTTAAAAGTTCTCGATGATCTCCCAAGATAGTTTCATGAGCTAACTTAAGAGTGTTTAGTTCTTTAGTTAGACGCTCAATCTCCTTCTTATCATCGTCATTCGTTTTATCTTGATTAGCATGATTAATAACAAATTCATCATAGTTTTCATAACTATAGTTGTCAAAAAGTAAATCATCATCTCCTAGCAAATCATCTTCATCACTATTGAAATCAACATACTTAGGATGTGATACCTTTGGGATTTTAGCCATGAAGCATCTTCCAATTCCTTCATTTGGTGAGTCAAATATGTCAAAGGAGTTGGTTGACACAAGTGCTAGACCGGCAACACCCTCATCTTGAGTATATTCGGAGTCGGAGTGATAACTTCTTTCGGAGTGATGGTCGGAATCGGAGCCGGATACCCATTCACCAACTTGAGCTTGATGTCTTTGTTTTGTGTAGCTCTTTGATGATCTTCCTTCCTTTCCGAATCCTTGATTCTCCGAGAGGTTCTTCGTTCATAACGATCATCTCTACTCCTTCTCTCCCTTGGAGGTGATTCTTCTCTTCTACTTCTTCTTCTGGGTGAATCTTCTCTTCTTTTGTAGGGAGCCGTACACTCATTGGAGTAGTGTCCGGGTCTTCCACAATTGTAGCGTTCACGACTCGAAGATCTTTTGTCATTGTAGGACCTTGACTTGGAACTTCTTTCCTTGCTTCTACTCTGGTAGAACTTGTTGAAGTTCTTCACCATTAGGCTCAATTCTTCATTGAAGGTTTGTTTCTCACTTGATGATTAGGAGCATCACATGAGTCTTTGTAAGCACCACTTGACTTGTTGTGAAGCTCTTCCTTATCCTTGAGTGACATATCATGAGCAACAATTCTTTCAAGGACTTCCATTGGCTTGAGATCTTTGTAATTGGGCATCATTTGGATCAATGTCCACACGGTATCATATTTTCCATCCAAGGATCTTAGGATCCTCTTGATGATGAATCGGTCATCTCTTCACTTCCTAAGCCAGCAATCTCATTTGTGATGAGAGCAAGCCTAGAGTATGATACGTCTCCAACGTATCTATAATTTTTGATTGTTCCATGCTATTATATTACCCGTTTTGGATGTTTATGGGCTTTACTTTACACTTTTATATCATTTTTGGGACTAACCTACTAACCAGAGGCCCAAATTTCAATTGCTGTTTTTTGCCTATTTCAGTTTTTCAAGAAAAGGAATACCAAACGGAGTCCAAACGGAATGAAACCTTCGGGAGCGATCTTTTTGGAACAAACGCAATCCAGGAGACTTGGAGTGGATGTCAAGAAGCAGCCGAGGCGGCCACGAGGCAGGAGGGCGCGCCCCCACCCTTATGGGCCCCTCGTGTCTCCACTGACCTACCTCCTTTGCCTATATATATCTACGTACCCCGAAAACATCCAGGAGCACCATGAAAAACTATTTCCACCGCTGCAACCTTCTGTATCCGTGAGATCCCATCTTGGAGCCTTCGCCGGCGCTCCGCCGGAGGGGGAATCAATCACAGAGGGCTTCTACATGAACACCATAGCCTCTCTGATGAGTTGTGAGTAGAGTTTACCACAGACCTTCGGGTCCATAGTTATTAGCTAGATGGCTTCTTCTCTCTATTTGAATCTCAATACAAAGTTCTCCTCGATCTTCTTGGAGATCTATTCGACGTAACTCTTTTTGCGGTGTGTTTGTCGAGATCCGATGAATGTGGGTTTATGATCAAGTTTATCTATGAGAAATATTTGAATCTCCTCTGAATTATTTTATGTATGAATCTTTGCAAGTCTCTTTGAATTATCAGTTTGGTTTGGCCTACTAGATTGATCTTTCTTGCAATGGGAGAAGTGCTTAGCTTTGGGTTCAATCTTGCGGTGTCCTTTCCTCGTGGATAAATTGGGCAGCAAGGCAGCTATTGTATTTTTGCCATCGAGGATAAAAAGATGGGGTTTATATCATATTGCTTGAGTGTATCCCTCTACATCATGTCATCTTTCTTAATGCGTTACTCAGTTCTTCATGAACTTAATACTCTAGATGCAGGCAGGAGTCGGTCGATGTGTGGAGTAATATAGTAGTAGATGCAGAATCGTTTCTGAAGGAAATATGCCCTAGAGGCAATAATAAAGTTATTATTTATTTCCTTGTTTCATGATAAATGTTTATTATTCATGCTAGAATTGTATTAACTGGAAACATAATACATGTGTGAATACATAGACAATATAGTGTCACTAGTATGCCTCTACTTGACTAGCTCGTTGATCAAAGATGGTTAAGGTTTCCTAACCATAGACATGAGTTGTCATTTGATAAACGAGATCACATCATTAGGAGAAGGATGTGATTGACTTGACCCATTCCGTTAGCTTAGCACTTGGTCGTTTTACTTTACTGCTATTGCTTTCTTCATGACTTATACATGTTCCTATAACTATGAGATTATGCAACTCCCGATTACCGGAGGAACACTTTGTGTGCTACCAAACGTCACAACGTAACTGGGTGATCATAAAGGTGCTCTACAGGAGTCTCCGATGGTACTTGTTGAGTTGGCATAGATCGAGATTAGGATTTGACACTCCAATTGTCGGAGAGGTATTTCTGGGCCCTCTCGGTAATGCACATCACTATAAGCCTTGCAAGCAATGTGACTAATGAGTTAGTTGTGGGATGATGTATTACGGAACGAGTAAAGAGACTTGTCGGTAATGAGATTGAGCTAGGTATTGAGATACCGATGATCGAATCTCGGGCAAGTAACATATCGATGACAAAGGGAACAACATATGTTGTTATGCGGTTTGACCGATAAAGATCTTCGTAGAATAAGTAGGAGCCAATATGAGCATCCAGGTTCCGCTATTGGTTATTGACCGGAGACATGTCTCGGTCATGTCTACATAGTTCTCGAACCCGCAAGGTCCGCTCGCTTAATCTTCGGTGACGATCGGTGCTATGAGTTTATGTGTTTTGATGTACCTAAGATAGTTCGGAGTCCCGAATATGATCACGGACATGACGAGGAGTCTTGAAATGGTTGAGACATAAGGATCGATATATTGGATGACTATGTTTGGACTTCGGAAGTGTTCCGGGCAAGTTCGGGCATATACCGGAGTACCGGGGGGGTTACCGGAACCCCCCGGGGAGTATAATGGGACTTATGGGCCTTAGTGGAGAAGAGGAGGGGCGGCCAAGGCAGGGCCACGCGCCCCATCCTCCTCTAGACCGAATTGGACAAGGAGGGGGGCGCCCCCCGTTCCTTCCCCCCGCTCTCCTCCTTCCCCCTGCTCCTACGCCGAGTAGGAAAGGAGGAGTCCTACACCCGGTGGGTGTAGGACCCCCCCGTGGCGCGCCCTCCTCTGGCTGGCCGCCTCCCCTAGCTCCTTTATATACGCTGGGGCACCCCAAGACACACAAGTTGATCATTGATCTTGAGCCGTGTGCGGTGCCCCCCTCCACCATAATCCACCTCGGTCATATCGTAGCGGTGCTTAGGCGAAGCTCTGCGTCGGTAGCTTCATCAACACCGTCATCACGCCATCGTGCTGATGGAACTCTCCCTCGAAGCTCTATTGGATCGTGAGTTCGTGGGACGTCACCGAGCTGAACGTGTGCAGATCGCGGAGGTGCCGTACGTTCGGTACTTGGATCGGTCGATCATGAAGACGTATGACTACATCAACCACGTTGTCATAACGCTTCCGCTTACGGTCTACGAGGGTACATGGACGACACTCTCCCCTCTCGTTGCTATGCATCACCATGATCATGCGTGTGTGTAGGAATTTTTTTGAAATTACTACGTTCCCCAACAGTGGCATCTGAGCCTGGTTTATGCGTAGATGTTATATGCACAAGTAGAACACAAGTGAGTTGTGGGCGATACAAGTCATACTGCTTACCAGCATGTCATACTTTGATTCGGCGGTATTGTTGGATGATGCGGTCCAGACCGACATTACGCCAGACGCTTACGCGAGACTGGTTCTACCGACATGCTTTGCACACGTGGTCAAGCGGGTGTCAGTTTCTCCAACTTTAGTTGAATCGAGTGTGGCTACGCCCAGTCCTTGTGAAGGTTAAAACAACACTAACTTGACGAAATATCGTTGTGGTTTTGATGCGTAGGTAAGAACGGTTCTTGCTCAGCCCGCAGCAGCCACGTAAAACTTGCAACAACAAAGTAGAGGACGTCTAACTTGTTTTTGCAGGGCATGTTGTGATGTGATATGGTGGAGGCATGATCATGTTTTGTAACAGAGTTATCGGCAACTGGCAGGAGCCATATGGTTGTCGCTTTATTGTATGCAATGCAATTGCCATGTAATTGTTTTTACTTTATCACTAAGCGGTAGCGATAGTCGTAGAAACAATAGTTGGTGAGACGACAATGATGCTAAGATGGAGATCAAGGTGTCGCGCTAGTGACGATGGTGATCATGACGGTGCTTTGGAGATGGAGATCAAAGGCACAAGATGATGATGGCCATATCATATCATTTATATTGATTGCATGTGATGTTTATCTTTTATGCATCTTATTTTGCTCTGATTGACGGTAGCATTATAAGATGATATCTCACTAAATTTCAAGGTATAAGTGTTCTCCCTGAGTATGCACCGTTGCCAAAGTTCGTCGTGCCGAGACACCACATGATGATCGGGTGTGATAAGCTCAACGTTCACCTACAACAGGTGCAAGCCAGTTTTGCACACGCAGAAATACTCAGGTTAAACTTGACGAGCCTAGCATATGCAGATATGGCCTCGGAACACTGAGACCGAAAGGTCGAACGTGAATCGTATAGTAGATATGATCAACATAGTGATGTTCACAATTGAAAACTACTCCATTTCACGTGACGATCGGAACTGGTTTAGTTGATTTGGATCACGTGATCACTTAGATGATTAGAGGGATGTCTTTCCAAGTGGGAGTTCTTAAGTAATTTGATTAATTGAACTTTAATTTATCATGAACTTAGTACTGATAGTATTTTGCTTGTCTACATTGTTGTAGATAGATGGCCCGTGTTGTTGTTCCGTTGAATTTTAATCCGTTCCTTGAGAAAGCTAAGTTGAAAGATGATTGTAGCAATTACACGGACTGGGTCCGTAACTTGAGGATTATTCTCATTGATGCACAGAAGAATTACATCCTGGAAGCACCGCTGGGTGCCAGGCCTGCTGCAGATGCAACTGACGACGTTAAGGACGTCTGACAGAGCAAAGCTGATGACTACTCGATAGTTCAGTGTGCCATGCTTTATGGCTTAGAACCGGGACTTCAACAATGTTTTGAACGTCATGGAGCATATGAGATGTTCCAGGAGTTGAAGTTAACATTTCAAGCAAATGCCCGGATTGAGAGATATGAAGTCTCCAATAAGTTCTATAGCTGCAAGATGTAGGAGAATAGTTCTGTCAGTGAACATATACTCAAAATGTCTGGGTACAATAATCACTTGATTCAATTGGGAGTTAATCTTCCTGATGATAGTGTCATTGATAGAATTCTTCAATCACTGCCACCAAGCTACAAGAGCTTCGTGATGAACTATAATATGCAAGGGATGGAAACGACTATTCCCAAGCTCTTCGCGATGCTAAAGGCTGCGGAGGTAGAAATCAAGAAGGAGCATCAAGTGTTGATGGTCAACAAGACCACCAGTTTCAAGAAAAAGGGTAAAGGGAATAAGAAGGGGAACTGCAAGAAGAACAACAAACAAGTTGCTGCTCAGGAGAAGAAACCCAAGTCTAGACCTAAGCCTGAGACTGAGTGCTTCTATTGCAAAGGGACTGACCACTGGAAGCGGAACTGCCCCAAGTATTTGGCGGATAAGAAGGATGGCAAGGTGAACAAAGGTATATGTGATATACATGTTATTGATGTGTACCTTACTAAAGCTCGCAGTAGCACCTGAGTATTTGATACTGGTTCTGTTGCTAATATTTGCAACTCGAAACAGGGACTACGGATTGAGCGAAGATTGGCTAAGGACAAGGTGACGATGCGCGTGGGAAATGGTTCCAAAGTCGATGTGATCGCCGTCGGCATGCTACCTCTACACCTACCTTCAGGATTAGTTTTAGACCTGAATAATTGTTATTTGGTGCCAGCGTTAAGCATGAACATTATATATGGATCTTGTTTGATGCGAGACGGTTATTCATTTAAATCTGAGAGTAATGGTTGTTCTATTTATATGAGTAATATCTTTTATGGTCATGCACCCTTAAAGAGTGGTCTATTTGTCTTGAATCTCGTTAGTAGTGATACACATATTCATAATGTTGAAGCCAAAAGATGCAGAGTTGATAATGATAATGCAACTTATTTGTGGCACTGCCGTTTGGGTCATATTGGTGTAAAGCACATGAAGAAACTCCATCTTGACGGACTTACGGAATCACTTGATTATGAATCACTTGGTACTTGCGAACCATGCCTCATGGGCAAGATGACTAAAACGCCGTTCTCCGGAACAATGGAGCGAGCAACAGATTTGTTGGAAATCATACATACTGATGTGTGTGGTCCAATGAATATTAAGGCTCATGGCAGATATCGTTATTTTCTCACCTTCATAGATGATTTGAGCAGATATGGGTATATCTACTTAATGAAACATAAGTCTGAAACATTTGAAAAATTCAAAGAATTTCAGAGTGAAGTGGAAAATCATCGTACAAGAGAATAAAGTTTCTATGATCTGATCGTGGAGGAGAATATTTGAGTTACGAGTTTGGTCTACATTTAAAACAATGCGGAATAGTTTTGCAGCTCACACCAGCCGGAACACCATAGCGTAATGGTGTGTCCGAATGTCGTAATCGTACTTTACTAGATATGGTGCGATCTATGATGTCTCTTACTGATTTACCGCTATCATTTTGGGGTTATGCTTTAGAGACGGCTGCATTCACGTTAAATAGGGCACCATCGAAATCCGTTGAGATGACGCCTTATGAACTGTGGTTTGGCAAGAAACCAAAGTTGTCGTTTCTTAAAGTTTGGGGCTGCGATGCTTATATGAAAAAGCTTCACCGATAAGCTCGAATCCAAGTAAGAGAAATGTGTCTTCATAGGATACCCAAAGGAAATCATGGGTACACCTTCTATCACAGATCCGAAGGCAAGATATTTGTTGCTAAGAATGGATCCTTTCTAGAGAAGGAGTTTCTCTCGAAAGAAGTGAGTGGGAGGAAAGTAGAACTTGATGGGGTAACTGTATCTGCTCCCTTATTGGAAAGTAGTTCATCACAGAAACCGGTTCCTGTGACACCTACACCAATTAGTGAGGAAGCTAATGATATTGATCATGAAACTTCAGATCAAGTTAATACCAAACCTCGTAGGTCAACCAGAGTAAGATCCGCACCAGAGTGGTACGGTAATCTTATTATGGAGGTCATGTTACTTGACCATGGCGAACCTACGAACTATGAGGAAGAGATGATGAGTCCAGATTCCGCAAAATGGCTTGAGGCCATGAAATCTGTGATGGGATCCATGTATGAGAACAAAGTGTGGACTTTAGTTGACTTGCCCGATGATCGGCAAGTCATCGAGAATAAATGGGTCTTCAAGAAGAAGACTGACGCTGACAGTAATGTTACTGTCTACAAAGCTCGACTTGTTGCAAATGGTTTTCGACAAGTTCAAGGGGTTGACTACGATGAGACTTTCTCACCCGTAGCGATGCTTAAGTCTGTCCGAATCATGTTAGCAATTGCCGCATTTTATGATTATGAAATTTGGCAAATGGTTGTCAAAACTGCATTCCTGAATGGATTTCTGGAAGAAGAGTTTTATATGATGCAACCAGAAGGTTTTATCGATCCGAAAGGTGCTAACAAAGTGTGCAAGCTCTAGCGATCCATTTATGGACTGGTGCAAGCCTCTCGGAGTTGGAATAAACGTTTTGATAGTGTGATCAAAGCATATGGTTTTATACAGACTTTTGGAGAAGCCTGTATTTACAAGAAAGTGAGTGGGAGCTCTGTAGCATTTCTAATTTTATATGTGGATGAAATATTGTTGATTGGAAATGATATAGAATTTCTGGATAGCATAAAAGGATACTTGAATAAGAATTTTTCAATGAAAGACCTCGGTGAAGCTGCTTATATATTGGGCGTCAAGATGTATAGAGATAGATCAAGACGCTTAATTGGACTTTCACAAAGCACATACCTTGATAAAGTTTTGAAAAATTTCAAAATGGATCAAGCAAAGAAAGGGTTCTTGCCTATGTTACAAGGTGTGAAGTTGAGTCAGACTCAATGCCCGACGACTGCAGAAGATAGAGAGAAAATGAAAAATGTTCACTATGCTTCAGCCATAGGCTCTATCATGTATGCAATGCTGTGTACCAGACCTGATGTGTGCCTTGCTATTAGTTTAGCAGGGAGGTACCAAAGTAATCCAGGAGTGGATCCTTTGGGACAGCGGTCAAGAACATCCTGAAATATCTGAAAAGGACTAAGGATATGTTTCTCGTTTATGGAGGTGACAAAGAGCTCGTCGTAAATGGTTACGCCGATGCAAGCTTTGACACTGATGCGAACAATTCTAAATCACAAACCGGATTCGTGTTTATATTGAACGGTGGAGCTGTCAGTTGGTGCAGTTCTAAACAAAGCGTCGTGGCGGGATCTACGTGTGAAGCGGAGTACATAGCTGCTTCGGAAGCAGCAAATGAAGGAGTCTGGATGAAGGAGTTCATATCCGATCTAGGTGTCATACCTAGTGCATCGGGTCCAATGAAAATATTTTGTGACAATACTGGTGCAATTGCCTTGGCAAAGGAATCCAGTTTTCACAAGAGAACCAAGCACATCAAGAGTTGCTTCAATTCCATCCGTGACCAAGTCCAGGTGGGAGACATAGTGAAAGTGCAACAATCCCTAGGTGGTTTTGGTAATTCATAACAACATATATCTCATTGAGCTAATGCTATTCCAAGACTATTATTTCAGGAAAGCTCAATGAATGGCATGGCATGGATGATGAAAGTGGATCCCTCAAAATACTAAGGACAAAGGATTGGCTCAAGCTCAAACGCTCAAGACTCTTCATTTTACATTTTAGTGATCCAAGATCACATTGAGTCTATAGGAAAAGCCAATACTATCAAGAAGGGATGAGGTGTTGCTTAATGAGCCTTTTGCTTCATGTGCTTAGTGATATGCTCCAAAACCCTCAACTACTTTCCCACATCCACAAATGACCTAAGCCTAAAGCCAAAATCGGTCTCACCGATTCTTTCTATCCGGCGCCACCGATTCCAAAAGTCATAGCCACTGCCACAAACCCTAAGCAAATCGGTCTTACCGTTAGGGATATCGGTCTCACCGAGATGGGGTTGCAATCTCTCTGTTTCCCTTCGTAACGTTTCGGTCTAACCGAAGTGAGCGATCGGTCCCACCGAGATTGCAATGTAAACTCTCTGTTTCCTTTTTGTAACATTTGGTCTCACCGAAAAGAGCAAATCGGTCCCACCGAGTTTACCTGACCAACTCTCTGGTTAGCTAATTACCAAAATCGGTCTCACCGAGTTTGTGTAATCGGTCTCACCGAGATTACGTTATGCCCTAACCCTAACCATATCGGTCTCACCGAGATGCATGTCAGTCCCACCGAAAATCACTAACGGTCACTAGATTTACTAAATCAGTCTGACCGAGTTTAACGATTCGGTCCCACCGAGTTTGGTAAATTGTGTGTAACGGTTAGATTTTGTGTGGAGGCTATATATACCCCTACACCCCCTCTTCATTCGTGGAGAGAGTGATCAGAACGAACCTACACTTCCAACTTACCATTTCTGAGAGAGAACCACCTACTCATGTGTTGAGACCAAGATATTCCATTCCTACCATATGAATCTTGATCTCTAGCCTTCCCAAGTTGCTTTCCACTCAAACCCTCTTTCCACCAGATCCAAATCCTAAGAGAGAGAGTTGAGTGTTCGGGAGACTATCATTTGAAGCACAAGAGCAAGGAGTTCATTATCAACACACTTTGTTACTTCTTGGAGAGTGGTGTCTCCTAGATTGGCTAGGTGTCACTTGGGAGCCTCCGACAAGATTGTGGAGTTGAACCAAGGAGTTTGTAAGGGCAAGGAGATCGCCTACTTCGTGAAGATCTACCGCTAGTGAGGCAAGTCCTTCGTGGGCGACGGCCATGGTGGGATAGACAAGGTTGCTTCTTCGTGGACCCTTCGTGGGTGGAGCCCTCCGTGGACTCGCAAGAACTGCTACCCTTCGTGGGTTGAAGTCTCCATCAACGTGGAGGTATGGTAGCACCACCTATCGGAACCACGCCAAAAACATCCGTGTCTCCAATTGCGTTTGAATCCTCCAAACCCTTCCCCTTACATTCTTGCAAGTTGCATGCTTTAGTTTCCGCTGCCTATATACTCTTTGCATGCTTGCTTGAATTGTGTGATGATTGCTTGACTTGTCCTAAAATAGCTAAAATCTGCCAAACTATAAAATTGGGAAAAGGTTAAGTTTTTATTGGTCAAGTAATCTAATCACCCCCTCTAGACATACTTCAAGGTCCTACAAGTGGTATCAGAGGTTTGGTCTCCATTTGCTTTGATTTCCATAGCTTTTGGTGGTCATAGCCTTGGTTTCACAACCTAGGAGAGTATGGCGTCTAGCGAGGAAATTATCGCCAGAGAGGTCCTTACTTTGATGGTACTAATTTTGCTAGTTGGAAGCATAAGATGAAAATGCATATTCTAGGACATAACCCCGCCGTTTGGGCAATTATTTGTATTGGCTTGCAAGGTGAATTCTTTGATGGGAGAGAACCGAACCGTGAAGCTAATGCGGAAGAATTGAAGATGTTGCAATACAACGCTCAAGTATGTGACATCATCTTCAACGGATTGTGCCCCGAAGAATTCAACAAAATCAGCCGTCTTGAGAATGCAAAGGAAATTTGGGATACTTTGATTGTTATGCACGAAGGTACCGAGTCCGTCAAGGAATCCAAGTTGGATGTGCTCCAAAGTCAGCTTGATAAGTTCAAAATGAAGGATGGTGAAGGTGTCGCTGAAATGTACTCTAGGCTTGCTCTTATCACAAATGAGATTGCCGGCTTAGGGAGTGAAGAGACGACCGACAAATTCATCATCAAGAAAATCCTAAGAGCATTGGATGAAAAGTATGATACCGTGTGCACATTGATCCAAATGATGCCAAACTACAAAGATCTCAAGCCAACGGAAGTCATTGGAAGGATTGTTGCTCATGAGATGTCACTCAAGGATAAGGAGGAACTTCACAACAAGTCAAGTGGTGCTTACAAAGCCTCAAGTGAAGCCCCCACATCAACAAGTGAGAAACCAACCTTCAATGAGGAATTGAACTTAATGGTGAAGAACTTCAACAAATTCTACAAAAGTAGAAGAAAAGAAAGAAGCTCCAAGTCAAGGTCTTAAAATGACAAGAGATCTTCTAGTCGAGAGCGAAATTGCTACAATTGTGGGAGACCTGGACACTACTCCAATGAGTGTACGGCACCTTACAAAAGAAGAGAAGATTCTCCAAGAAGAAGGAGCAAAAGAGAAGAATCACCACCAAGAGAGAGGAGGAGTAGAGATGATCGTTATGAACGAAGACCCTCACGGAGAAGCAAGGATTCGGAAAGGAAGGACAAGTCATCAAAGAGCTACACAAAACAAAGACATCAAGCTCATGTTGGTGAATGGGTTTCCGGCTCCGACCACCATCACTCCGAGAGAAGCTATCACTCCGACTCCGAATATACTCAAGATGAAGGTGTTGCCGGTCTAGCACTTGTGTCAACCAACTCCTACGACACATTTGAATCACCAAATGAAGGAATTGGAAGATGCTTCATGGCCAAAGGTCCTAAGGTAACACACGCCGAGTATGTTGATTTTGATATTGATGAAGATGACTTGCTAGGTGATGATGATTTACTTGTTCACAACTCTAGTGATGAATACTATGATGAAACGTCAATTAATCATGCTAATCAAACGAATGACAATGATAAGGAGAAAATTGAGTTTCTAACTAAAGAACTAAACACTCTTAAGTTGGCTCATGAAACTATCTTGAAGATCATCGAGAACTTTTAAGGGCTCATGAGAAGTTACGCTTTGAAAAGCTCAATCTTGAGCAAGAGCATGAGTTCTTAAAAGCAATCAATGATGATCTCCGCAAGAAAAGTTCTTCTTACATTGCCAAGCGTTTACTCTTATCTACTTACATGCCTCAAGTCAAGTCTAGTAACAAGTACAAGAAAGAAACTTCCTCTAGTAGTAACAATAATAATGTCAAATCCAATGTTGTTGCTTCTAGTAGTTCTCTTGATTCCACTAATGATTCTCTTAGCCAAGTTACACTTGAGCAAGAAAATAGTTTATTGAAGGGAATTATAGAGAAAGGTGTTTACAAGAGCCTTGCGGAGTAAGCAATTCGAGGAAATTGTACGCAAGCACGGAAGGCACCGGAAGAATCAAGGTGTTGGTTTTGAACGAAAGTTCAACGCCAATGGAGTTGAGTGGGAAGAAGATCAATACCCCAAGACAAAGTTTGTTCCTCAACAAGAGAAGTATGATCCTACTTCCTTCAAGGGGACACAAGCTCAAGATGATCTTCCACCAGAAGACCACAAGAACAAAGGCAAGGACAAGCTTCAACAAGAGATTGATGCATTTGAAGAAGCACCTAAAGCCTTGTTCGAGTGGGTCCCCAAGACTACGTCAATTTCTACTTCATCAAGTACAACTACAACTCCAAGGATTCCCATCAAGATGATGTGGATCCCGAAGAAGAAGAACTAGAGAGTTCTTGAGGGTGACTCCGCCAACATTCTTCACTCACATCATTTTGGCAAGAACAAGTGCAATCAACTTTCACATCTTGCACTAGTTCAAGGAGTCACAAACCCTCATGTTGGTAAGGCAAGGGACAAGGTAACCTAATGTTTTCATGGACATCATCTTAGGTGTGCATCACTCTATGTCTATGGATATTCTTGTTTGTTCCTTGTGGGACTAACCCATGTAGGCAAGTTGAAAGTGCAACTCACTCTAAAGGATTGCTCCAAATGATCTACATCAACATTGAGCATCTACATCTTCAACACCTACATGAAGTCATCATCGACAAAACCCAAGGTTAGTTCATCCCTCTAAGGGGGATCTCACATCTAGGGGAGCTTAACTCTAAGAATTGAGTCAAAGCAACTCTAATGGTGTGAACACATTAATGCATTATGTAGAAGTGGTAACCCCACTTGAGCTTAAACGATGAGTATGACCTATGATCAAATGTTCTCATTTGACTCCTAAGTCAACATACTCATATATAGATGACCTAGTCATCGCCAATTGCTTGATAGTTGCTAAAATTGGTTGTGCATACTTTGCCACATATTTCATTGCCATCTTATTGTGTGAGCATGTTGGTGAATATTTTACTCATTCAAGGACATCCACTTGTTGTTTTGTTTGATTGGATTCTTTTCTTTGTGCCAAGTGGATGGACAAGAATGCCTAAGAACCTTCTTTAGCTATCTATTCTTTTTCTCGTCTCAAACTCTATTCATGCTACATCACAAAATTTGATCAAGTCAGATTCGAACCACTCTGTGTGAGGAGCACTCGGAGTCCCCGATTCGTCATAGACTTAAACTTCCAAAACCTCTTAGTGATTCTAGGTCTGACCGATCCTTCCATTTCGGTCCTACCGAGATCATCAAGTTGATCTGAGTTTTCAATCTCGGTGCAACCGATTTGAACTTTTCGGTCTCACCGATTTGCTGTAATCGAACACACTTATGCATCTCGGTGCCACCGAGTTGTTCCACTCGGTCACACCGGCTGTGGTCGAGCTATATATAGCCACGGGCAAAATTTTGGAAATTTCTCCGAAACCCTTCGCCCGCTGCAACAGCTCGCTTCTGCCATCGTGGGTCTCCGGATCGTCTCCTCGCTGCCGGCAACCTCCACATCGCTGGTCTTCGCCGCCATCAACGGATTTCATCCCCGCCACGTTACGCGTAGCAAGTCCACCGCTAAGTTAGGGAATGGACTTGATCTTTGTGCTATCCACGTCTGATTCCTGGCACATTGTTTTCATATTGAATCTTGCCACGATTGAAACTCATCTATCCAGCCAAAGTAGTTCATAGATTAGATGTGATTCAAATTTTTAGGTTTAGGTTTCCGCCGAAACCATCTCGGACCCACCGAGTTGAAAAACTCGGTCTCACCGATTTGGCTTATGCCATTGCACTAGTGACTCTCGGTCTGACCGAGATTTACTAATCGGTGCAACCGATTTGAGGATTCTGTGAAACCCTAGCAGTCTCGGTACCACCGAATCAAACTCGGTCCAACCGAGATCATCGATTTAGGTTCCAAAACTGCTTGGTATCACCGAGTTTGAAAATCGGTGGATCCGAAATGCTTCGTGGAAAACTAAAACTGAACTTTTGAGTCATTCTTTTGCAAAAACCTCTGCATTTTGTGATGCTCATCTTTTCTATCTCATCTATAACTCTTCACAGGGTCAGCAGTCAGCCTTTGTAGTACTGATCAAAGTGACAGCCAGAACAGGTCAGAAGAGCAGATGAACTTGAGTGAGGGCACTAGTCCCTCAACTTCAGATGAAATGAGCAGAAGTACTCCTAGCAACCTGCCTAAGGCTGCAACTAGGCAAAGGAGGAAAAGAACTTCAGATTCAGAGGATGAAGATTACAAAGCTGAGGAAGATGAGGCAACTTCCAAGAAAGAGGTGCTCAAGAAGGAAAGGGTCATGAAGACCAAAAGGCCTGCAGGAAGACAACCAATGTCCAAGGCCAGAACATCAACTCAACTACCTGAAAATCCTGATCCCAAAGAGCCAGCTGCTGAGAGCAAGAAGAGGAAGGAAAGGGTCAAGATGACCATGGCCAGAGTAATTGGGAAGCCTTCCATGATGGAAGAGGAAGAGCCTGCTGCACCAGCACCAAAGGCACCAAAGCTTATGGGTGATGCTATTAGATCGTGGGCTGCAACATCTAAGCCCAAGGAAGCACCCAAAGCTGCCCCCAAGGCCAAGTCTCAGACCAAAGAGGAATACTAGGAGTATTCCAGCTGCTGAGAAGAACAAGGCCCCAGTGCCTGATGTTGCTGATGAGGAAGATGAAGAAGGACAGGTTCTGAGGAAGCTCCAGCCAAAGATACCAGACCACAATGATGCCCATCCTGTGGCTGAGGACATAAGAATCAGGAATGATTCAGGGCTGAGGATATGGAGGATGGCAGATCCATATGCTTCAAGGAGAAGAACTGCTGTTGATTACAGGTTCCACACCAAGGAACAACAGGACTTCTACGAGACAATCTTGTTGGACAAGAAGCCCATTGTCTGTGACATGAGGTGGGTTGACTGGAACTTCATCAAGGAGAATGAACAACACTATCCTGGAGTGCAAGACAACTTTATTGCTTGTGGAGTTGCAGATTTTGTTGGGCAAAAGCTCACAAATCGGAATGACGAACTTATCATGCAGTTCTACTCCACAGCACATTTTTATCTAGATGGAAGAATAGTTTGGATGTCTGAAGGTACAAGGTACTAGTCCACTGTTGAAGAATGGGCAAAGCTGATCAATGCCCCAGAGGAAAATGAGGATGACCTAGACATTTATGCAAATAAGAAGATGGGTCACAATTCAATGGCTCACATGTACAAGGAGATTCTAGACAAGGCATTAGGAACTCACAAGTTTGGATCAGTTCACTTTCTGCTGTCAGGGTTGCCAACTATAAATTGGATTACGAGGCACACCTTGTTGCCCAAGTCGGTGACCATAACATGATCAGAGGGCATGCCATCAACATGTTGCATGTGTTTGATGTGCCACAAAAGTTCAAAGTCATGAGCCTGATCATTGAAACAATCAAGAGGATCAGAAGCAGATCGTAAGAGGAGCTGTGGATATGCACCTCAGATTCAAGAATTGATAAACTCAAAGATGGGCACAGGAAAATATAAGTTGGATAAGGAACACTGTCCACTTTATCCAGACTTTGAGGACAATGAGGTTGTCATGAATGAGAATGATCCATCGTCAGTTCAAGCACAAGAGAAGAAGGAGAAGGCAAAGAGGGAGAAGGCTGCCAAGATGCCCACTCAAGAGGAGGCATCCGAGTATTTCTTGAAGAACAAGCAGGAGCAGCTTGGTTACTTGATAGCATCAACCCTAAGGATAGAGAAGGGATTGGCCACCCTCACTCAAAATCAGGAGAGCTTGGAGAGAATCATAGAACAAAAGTTCTATAACTTAGATGTAAAAGTAACTGAGATTCAGACTGCAGTGGAGGAACTACAAGATGACATGCAGGAGAGGAAGGGCAAGACTACAACCAATGTGTTTGCCAGAGTGCCTAGAGCCCAGAGGTCATCAGCTGTGCCAGTTTCTGACACAAGAGCAACTTCATCTGCACCAGCTACAGCCTCAGTGCCACCAGCTCCAGCATCTACATCAGCTCCAGCTCCATCTACATCAACTGAAGTCTTCGTCCAAGGAGCCATCTCTACACCACCACCAGAAGATCAAGCCTGAGAGTCGATCTAGCACTATGTATTTTCTATGAACTTTTTGATAACTTGTTGCCAAAGGGGGAGAAAAATGTATAGATCATAGGCTTTGAGAGAGAGAGTGTTGCTTTTGTTCTCTCTTGCTTTATTTGGTGGTTTTCAAACTTTTTTTGCTTTTGGTTAAGATACTATGCTTGTGAGACATTGATGATCATGTGTTTGATCATAAGCTACACTTATGCATGTTTGATGATATTATCCTCTCTATCTTATGTGATCACTCACTATGCTTAGTGATGAGTGCATGTATTCATTGTTTATTATTTTGAGCGCTCCACCAAGATGTATGTGACATGGAAGAGTAACCCATGAGCCTAACTCATTGTGCATTTGCAGTCCAAAGCAAATCTAAAACTATGCACAAATTTAGGGGAGCTCTTGCTTATCACATACTTCTCAAAGCGGCGATGTTATTTAAATTTTATTATCATTTGTCGAAGCTTTGATCTATATGTTGTCATCAATTACCAAAAGGGGAGATTGAAAGTGCAACTATCCCTAGGTGGTTTTGGTAATTCATAACAACATATAGCTCATTGAGCTAATGCTATTCCAAGACTATTATTTCAGGAAAGCTCAATGAATGGCATGGCATGGATGATGAAAGTGGATCCCTCAAAATACTAAGGACAAAGGATTGGCTCAAGCTCAAACGCTCAAGACTCTTCATTTTACATTTTAGTGATCCAAGATCACATTGAGTCTATAGGAAAAGCCAATACTATCAAGAAGGGATGTGGTGTTGCTTAATGAGCCTTTTGCTTCATGTGCTTAGTGATATGCTCCAAAACCCTCAACTACTTTCCCACATCCACAAATGACCTAAACCTAAAGCCAAAATCGGTCTCACCGATTCTTTCTATCCGACGCCACCGATTCCAAAAGTCATAGCCACTGCCACAAACCCTAAGCAAATCGGTCTTACCGATAGGGATCTCGGTCTCACCGAGATGGAGTTGCAATCTCTCTGTTTCCCTTCGTAATGTTTCGGTCTAACCGAAGTGAGCGATCGGTCCCACCGAGATTGCAATGTAAACTCTCTGTTTCCATATTGTAACATTTCTGTCTCACCGAAAAGAGCAAATCGGTCCCACCGAAGTTTACTCCTGACCTACTCTCCGGTTAGCTAATTACAAAAATCGGTCTCACCGAGTTTATGAATCGGTCTCACCGAGATTACGTTATGCCCTAACCCTAACCATATCGGTCTCACCGAGATGCATGTCAGTCCCACCGAAAATCACTAATGGTCACTAGGTTTACTAAATCAGTCTGACCGAGTTTAAAGATTCGGTCCCACCGAGTTTGGTAAATTATGTGTAACGGTTAGATTTTATGTGGAGGCTATATATACCCCTCCACCTCCTCTTCGTTCGTGGAGAGAGCCATCAGAACGAACCTACACTTCCAACTTACCATTTCTGAGAGAGAACCACCTACTCATGTGTTGAGACCAAGATATTCTATTCCTACCATATGAATCTTGATCTCTAGCCTTCCCAAGTTGCTTTCCACTCAAACCCTCTTTCCACCATATCCAAATCCTATGAGAGAGAGGTGAGTGTTGGGGAGACTATCATTTGAAGCACAAGAGCAAGGAGTTCATTATCAACACACCATTTGTTACTTCTTGGAGAATGGTGTCTCCTAGATTGGCTAGGTGTCACTTGGGAGCCTCCGACAAGATTGTGGAGTTGAATCAAGGAGTTTGTAAGGGCAAGGAGATCGCCTACTTCGTGAAGATCTACCGCTAGTGAGGCAAGTCCTTCGTGGGCGGCGGCCATGGTGGGATAGACAAGGTTGCTTCTTCGTGGACCCTTCGTGGGTGGAGCCCTCCGTGGACTCACAAGAACTGCTACCCTTCGTGGGTTGAAGTCTCCATCAACGTGGAGGTACGATAGCACCACCTATCGGAACCACGCCAAAAACATCCGTGTCTCCAATTGCGTTTGAATCCTCCAAACCCTTCCCCTTACATTCTTGCAAGTTGCATGCTTTATTTTCCGCTGCCTATATACTCTTTGCATGCTTGCTTGAATTGTGTGATGATTGCTTGACTTGTCCTAAAATAGCTAAAATCTGCCAAACTATAAAATTGGGAAAAGGTTAAGTTTTTATTGGTCAAGTAGTCTAATCACCCCCCTTAGACATACTTCAAGGTCCTACACATAGAGATTTGCAAGATACATATGGATCTGAATGTTGCAGACCCGTTGACTAAGTCTCTCTCACGAGCAAAACATCCCCTCCTCTAGACATACTTCAAGGTCCAACACCCTATCCAGGAGAGAGGAGGGCGCGCCCCCCTACTGGGTGCCCCTATCTCCTGGGCCCCCCGGTGGGCCTCCGGTGTCCATCTTCTGCTATATTAGAGATTTTACCCTGGAAAAAAATCGTGGGCAAGCTTACGGGACGAAACTCCGCCGCCAGGAGGCGGAACCATGGTGGAATCAATCTAGGGCTCCGTGGAGCTGTTTCGCTGGGATACTTCCCTCCGGGAGGGGGAAATCGTCACCAACATCGTCACCAACGATCCTCTCATCGGGAGGGGGGGGGGGGGCTCAATCTCCATCAACATCTTCACCAGCACCATCTCCTCTCAAAACCCTAGTTCATCTCTTGTATCCAATGTTGTATCAAAACCACGAACTGGTACCTGTGGGTTGCTAGTAGTGTTGATTACTCCTTGTAGTTGATGCTAATTGTTTTACTTGGTGGAAGATCATATGTTCAGATCCTTTATGCATATTATTACCCCTCTGATTATGAACATGAATATGCTTTGTGAGTAGTTACGTTTGTTCCCGAGGACATGGGTGAAGTCTTGCTATTAGTAGTCATGTGAATTTGGTATTCGTTCGATATTTTGATGAGATGTATGTTGTCTTTTCCTCTTTTGGTGTTATGTGAACGTCGACTACATGACACTTCACCATTATTTGGGCCTAGAGGAAGGCATGGGGAAGTAATAAGTAGATGATGGGTTGCTAGAGTGACGTGCTTAAACCCTAGTTTATGCATTGCTTCGTTAGGGGCTGATATGGATCCATATGTTTAATGCTGTGGTTAGGTTTACCTTAATACTTCGTTTGTAGTTGCGGACGCTTGCAATAGGGGTTAATCATAAGTGGGATGCTTGTCCAAGTAAGGGCAGTACCCAAGTGCCGGTCCACCCACATATCAAATTGTCAAAGTACCGAACGCGAATCATATGAACGTGATGAAAACTAGCTTGACGATAATTCCCATGTGTCCTCGGGAGCTCCTTTCTCATTATTAGAAATTGTGTAGGCTTATCCTTTGCTACATAAAGGATTGGGCCACATTGCTGCACTTTATTTACTTTACTTATTTGTTACTCATTACTATTTATCTTATGACAAAACTATCTATTACCTATTATTTCAGTGCTTGCAGAGAAAACCTTACCGAAAACCGCTTATCATTTCCTTCTGCTCCTCGTTGGGTTCTACACTCTTACTTATCGAAAGGACTGCGATAGATCCCTTACACTTGTGGTCATCAAGACTCTTTTCTGGCGCCGTTGCCGGGGAGTGTAGCGCTTTTGGTGAGTGGAACTTGGTAAGGAAACATTTATATAGTGTGCTGAAATTTTTACATTACTTGTCACTATGGAATCTAATCCTTTGAGGGGCTTGTTCGGGTATCTTCACCCCAACCAGAAGAGCAAAGAGTTGCTCCTCAACCTACTGAACTTTATGAAAATATTTACTTTGAGATTCCTTCGGGTATGATAGAGAAACTGCTAGCTAATCCATTTGCAGGAGATGGAACATTGCATCCTGATTTACACCTTATCTTTGTGGATGAAGTTTGTGGATTATTTAAGCTTGCAGGTATTCCCGATGATGTTGTCAAAAGTAAGGTCTTCCCTTTATCTTTGAAGGGAGATACATTGACATGGTATAGGCTATGTGATGATAGGAGATCTTGGAATTATAAGCGATTGAAGTTGGAATTTCACCAGAAGTTCTATCCTATGCATCTTGTTCATCGTGATCGTAATTCCATATATAATTTCTGGCCTCGCGAAGGAGAAAGCATTGCTCATGCTTGGGGGAGGCTTAAGTCAATGTTATATTCATGCCCCAATCATGAGCTCTCCCGGGAAATGATTATTCAAAACTTTTATGCTCGGTTTTCTCTTGATAATCGCAACCTGCTCGATACTTCCTGTGATGGTTCTTATATGCTGAAGACCATTGATTTCAAATGGGACTTATTGGAAAGAATTAAATGCAACTCTGAAGATTGGGGTTCCGACGATCGTAAGGAGTCAGGTATGACACCTAAGTTCGATTGTGTTAAATCTTTTATGGATACCGATGCTCTTCGTGGATTTAGCGCTAAGTATGGGCTTGACTCTGAGATAGTAGATTCTTTCTGTGAAGTGGTCTAAATATAATCCTCCTGTTGAAGTGAAAGTAGTTGCACCTATTACAGTTGAAGAAAAGACAATCACATATAGTGATCCTATTGTTCCTACTACTTATGTTGAGAAACCTCCTTTTCCTGTTAGGATAAAGGATCATGCTAAAGCTTCGACTGTTGTTCGTAAGAGTAATACTAGGACTTATAAACCTCCTGAGCAAATTAATGTTGAACCTAGTATTGCTATGGTTAAAGATCTCTTGGATGAGGATTTAGATGGCCATGTTATTTGTTTCGATGTTGAGACTGCTAATATTGCTAGGCCAGATACTAAGACACGTAGACCTGTCGTAGGCATGCATGCTATTTCTATTAAAATAGGAGATCATTGTTATCACGGTTTATGTGATATGGGTGCTAGTTCTAGTGCAATACCTTATACCTTATATCAAGAAATTATGCATGACATTGCACCCATTGAATTAGAAGACATTGATGTTACCATTAAGCTTGCTAATAGGGATACCATTAAACCCTTTGGGATTGTTAGAGATGTTGTAGTTTTGTGTGGGAAGGTTAAATACCCTGCTGATTTTCTTGTTCTTGGTTCCCCACAAGATGATTTTTGTCCCATTATTTTTGGTAGACCCTTCTTGAATACAACTAGTGCTAAGATTAATTGTGAAAAGAATACTGTCACCGTTGGCATAGATGGTATGTCTCATGAGTTTAATTTTGCTAAGTTTAGTAGACAACCTCGTGATAGGGAACCACCTAGTAAGGATGAGATTATTGGTCTTGCTTCCATTGCTATTCCTCCAACTGATCCATTAGAGCAATATTTGCTAGACCATGAAAACGATATGTTTATGAAGGAAAGAAAGGAAATAGATGAAGTGTTCCTTAAACAGGAACCTATGCTGAAACATAACCTTCCCGTTGAAATTCTTGGGGATCCCCCTCCACCCAAGGGTGATCCCGTGTTTGAACTCAAACCATTACCTGATAATCTTAAGTATGCTTATCTTGATGAAAACAAAATATATCCTGTTATTATTAGTGCTAACCTTTCAGAGCAAGAAGAAGAAAGATTTATTGAAAACTCTGAAGAAGCACCGAGCTGCTATTGGATATACTCTGGATGATCTTAAGGGCGTTAGTCCCATGTTATGCCAACACAAAATTAAATTGGAGGACGATGCCAAACCAGTTAGAGATCCTCAACGACGACTAAATCCCAAGATGAAAGAAGTGGTAAGAAAGGAGATACTAAAGATCCTTGAGGCAGGTATAATTTATCCCGTGGCTGATAGTGGATGGGTAAGCCCTGTCCATTGTGTCCCTAAGAAGGGAGGTATTACCGTTGTTCTTAATGATAAAGATGAATTATCCCGCAAAGAATTATTACAGGTTATAGGATGGTAATCGATTTCCGTAAGTTAAATAAAGCTAATAAGAAAGATCATTACCCTTTACCTTTTATTGATCAAATGCTAGAAAGACTATCCAAACATACACATTTCTCCTTTCTAGATGGTTATTCTGGTTTCTCTCAAATACCCGTGTCAGCGAAGGATCAAACTAAAACTACTTTTACTTGCCCTTTTGGTACTTTTGATTATAGATGTATGCCTTTTGGTTTATGTAATGCACCTGCTACTTTTCAAAGATGCATGATGGCTATATTCATTGATTTTTGTGAAAAGATTTGTGAGGTATTCATGGATGATTTCTCCGTTTATGGATCCTCTTTTGATGATTGTTTAAGCAACCTTGATCGAGTTTTGCAGAGATGCGAAGACACTAGTCTCGTCCTGAATTGGGAAAAGTGTCACTTTATGGTTAATGAAGGCATTGTATTGGGGCATAAGATTTCCGAGAGAGGTATTGAAGTTGACAAAGACAAGGTTGATGCTATTGAAAAGATGTCATGTCCCAAGGACATAAAAGGTATAAGAAGTTTCCTTGGTCATGCCGGTTTTTATAGGAGGTTCATTAAGGACTTTTCTAAAATCTCTAGGCCTCTGACTAATTTATTGCAAAAATATATCCCTTTTGTCTTTGATGATAATTGTGTAGAAGCATTTGAAATACTTAAGAAAGCCTTGATCACTGCACCTATTGTTCAGCCACCTGATTGGAATTTACCTTTTGAAATTATGTGTGATGCTAGTGATTATGCTGTAGGTGCTGTTCTAGGGCAAAGAGTCGATAAAAAATTGAATGTTATCCAGTATGCTAGTAAGACTCTTGATACTGCCTAGAGAAATTATGCTACTACTGAAAACGAGTTCTTAGCAGTTGTGTTTGCATGTGATAAGTTTAGACCTTATATTGTTGATTCCAAAGTTACTATTCACACTGATCATGCTGCTATTAAATATCTTATGGAAAAGAAAGATGCTAAGCCTAGACTCATTAGATGGGTTCTCCTGCTCCAAGAATTTGATTTGCACATTATTGATAGAAAGGGAGCTGAGAACCCCGTTGCAGACAACCTGTCTAGGTTAGAGAATGTTCTTGATGACCCACTGCCTATTGATGATAGCTTTCCTGATGAACAATTAGCGGTCGTCAATGCTTCTCGTACTGCTCCATGGTATGCTGATTATGCTAATTACATTGTTGCTAAATTTATACCGCCTAGTTTCACATACCAGCAAAAGAAAAAGTTCTTTTATGATTTAAGACATTAATTCTGGGATGACCCACACCTTTATGAAGAAGGAGTAGATGGTGTTATTAGACGTTGTGTGCCTGAGCATGAACAGAAACAGATCCTACGCAAGTGTCACTCTGAATCCTATGGAAGACACCACGCTGGAGATAGAACTGCACACAAGGTACTACAATCCGGTTTTTATTGGCCTACTCTCTTCAAAGATGCTCGTAAGTTTGTCTTATCTTGTGATGAATGCCAAAGAATAGGTAACATTAGTAGACGTCAAGAAATGCCTATGAATTATTCTGTTGTTATTGAACCGTTTGATGTTTGGGGCTTTGATTATATGGGACCGTTTCCTGTCTCTAATGGTTATACACATATTTTAGTTGCTGTTGATTACGTTACTAAGTGGGTAGAAGCTATTCCAACTAGTAGTGCTGATCATAACACTTCTATTAAAATGCTTAAAGAAGTTATTTTTCTGAGGTTTGGAGTCCCTGGATATCTTATGACTGATGGTGGTTCACATTTTATTCATGGTGCTTTTCGTAAGATGCTTGCTAAGTATGATGTCAATCATAGAATCGCATCTCCTTATCATCCGCAGTCTAGTGGTCAAGTAGAGTTGAGCAATAGAGAGTTCAAATTAATTTTGCAAAAGACTGTGAATAGATCTAGAAAGAATTGGTCCAAAAAACTTGACGACGCATTATGGGCCTATAGAACTACATAGAAAAATCCTATGGGTATGTCTCCATATAAGATGGTTTATGGAAAAGAGTGTCATTTACCTCTTGAACTCGAACATAAAGCATATTGGGCTATTAAAGAGATCAACTATGACTTCAAACTTGCCGGTGAGAAGAAGTTGTTTGATATTAGCTCACTTGATGAATGGAGAACTCAAGCCTATGAGAATGCCAAGCTATTCAAAGAAAAAGTCAAACGCTGGCATGACAAAAGGATATAAAAGCGTGAGTTTAACGTAGGAGATTATGTGTTATTATTCAACTCTCGTCTAAGCTTTTTTGCAGGAAAACTTCTCTCAAAATGGGAAGGTCCTTATGTTACCGAGGAGGTCTATCGTTCTGGTGCCATAAAAATCAACAACTTCGAAGGCACAAGTCCGAGGGTGGTAAATGGTCAAAGAATTAAAAAATATATTTTAGGTAATCCTATAAATGTTGAAACTAATATTATTGAAACCGTGACCCCGGAGGAATACATAAGGGATACTTTCCAGAATGTTCCAGACTCCGAAAAGGAATAGGTACGTGGTACGGTAAGTAAAACGACTCCAAAACAACTCCAATGGCAATTTTTATCAGTTTTGGCATATTTAAGAATTTTAGGAAGAAAGAAGTAGTCCGAAAGGGACACAAGGCCCCCACGAGAGTGGAGGGCGCCCCCCCTACTGGGTGCGCCCCCTGTCTCGTGGGCCTCCCAGACTCCATTTTCTTGCACGTTACATATTTTGGTCGGTAAAAATTCATTACATATACTCCCGAAGGTTTTGACCATCGTATCATGCAAATATCCTCTGTTTTCGTTTCGAGCTGTTCCTGGTGCAGAATAAAGCAAGATGTCTTCTCAGGAGTCAGTTGGGGAGAGTCGGGTGTCTCACCCAACGCCGGATCCCGGAGCAAATAGCGATGCCTATCACTTTGGACCATCAACGGAGGATGAGATGGAGGCTGATTTGAAAAGGATAGATGCCATGGAGGAGGATCAAGAAGTTACCTCTCGTCTCCAAGCAGAATTCACCATGGGGGAACTACCTAGCCTGGCTGTCCCTACTTTGGTCACTCCTTCCAACTCTAGATTTCTTTCTTATGAAAATATGAAAAAGATTTTCACTTGTTCTCCAGAAGCTATGCAGCATCCTTGGGTAAAAGGATCTTTGGCCGTCACGGGCAAGCTCCGTAAAGAAATTATGGACCTCAAACAACAAGTCAATAAGCTCAAGGAGGAGAACCGTATCCTGAAGGGCATCATCGCCAAGAAGATCATAACAACAACCGTGAAGAAGGAGAAACAATCACATGGGTATGGGCACTCCCCTTGGCAACTGCCAAGCTTGGGGGAGGTGCCCCGGTATCGTATCACCATCACACTCCTATCTTTATCGTTTTATTTAGTCCGATCCTTTTAGTATTATCTTGATCTCGTAGATTTAAGTTTTGATATCAAGTAGTTTCGAGTTTTGCATTATGATCTCTTTTTGTAATCGAGTTCGTGAGTTATATATAATGAAGATTAGTGTTGAGTCAAGGGCTTTGCTATGTGCTATGATCTTGAGAAAGTAGAAAGAATAAAAGAGTTCATATTGATCTTATGGATAGTGATAACTTCACACATAGAAAGTATGAAGCATAAAAATTGTTGAGAGTTGATGAACGTAGCCTTGGTCATCGTTGCAATTAATAGGAAGTGATAAGGAAAGAGAGGTTCACATATAAATATATTATCTTGGACACCTTTTATAATTGTGAGCACTCATTAAGTATGACATGCTAAAAGAGTTGACGTTGGACAAGGAAGACAACGTAATGGTTTATGTTTTCCGACATCCCAGTTAAAGTATATTGTCATTGACCTTACAAACATGTTGAGCTTGCCTTTCCCCCTCATGCCAGCCAAATTCCTTGCACCAAGTAGAGATACTACTTGTGCTTCCAAATATCCTTAAACCCAGTTTTGCCATGAGAGTCCACCGTACCTACCTATGGATTGGTGTAAGATCCTTCAAGTAAGTTGTCATGTTGCAAGCAATAAAAATTGCTATCTAAATATGTATGACTTATTAGTGCAGAGAAAATAAGCTTTGTATGATCTTGTTGTGGAAGTAATAAAAGCGATGAACTGCATAATAAAGGTCCACATACAAGGGGCAATATAAAGTGACGTTCTTTTGCATTAAGATTTTGTGCATCAACCCTATTCTCACCTTTCACTTTTTCATTTTATCCTTTGGCAAGCTCCTCGTGTTTGAAAGATCATGATATATATATCCAATTGGATGTAAGTTAGCATGGGCTATTATTGTTGACATCACCTAAAGGTGAATACGTTGGGAGGCAACACAATAAGCCCTGTCTTTCTCAAAGGTCCGGCTGAAACTCCATAACCACAAGTATCTTTGCGTGAGTGTTAGCAATTGTAGAAGGCTACAAGATAGTTGAGTATGTGAGCTTGCCGAAAAGCTCTATTATTGACTCTTTCTGATGTTATGATAAATTGCAATTGCTTCAATGACTGAGATTATAGTTTGTTAGTTCACAATGAAGTTTTTGAACCATACTTGACATTGTGAATTGATTGTTACTTGAGCATAAGAAATCATATGATAAAATCTATATATCTTGCTGTTATAAGAATGATCATGATGCCCTCATGTCCGTATTTTATTTTTATCGACACCTCTATCTCTAAACATGTGGACAAATTTTTCGATTTTGGTTTCCGCTTGAGGACAAGCGAGGTCTAAGCTTGGGGGAGTTGATACGTCCATTTTGCATCATGCTTTTATATCAATATTTATTGCATTATGGGCTGTTATTAACATTATATCTCAGTACTTACGGCTATTCTCTCTTATTTTACAAGGTTTATCATGAAGAGGGGGAATGCCGGCAGCTGGAATTCTGGCTGGAAAAGGAGCAAACATTGGAAACCTATTCTGCACTGCTCCCAAAATCCTGAAACTCCATGAAACATGTTTTTGGAATTTATAATAATTATTGAGCGAAAGAAATACACCAGGGGGCCCACACCCAGTCCAGGAGAGAGGAGGGCGCGCGCCCCCCTACTGGGTGCACCCCTATCTCCTGGGCCCCCCGGTGGGCCTTCGGTGTCCATCTTCTGCTATATTAGAGCTTTTACCCTGGAAAAAATCGTGGGCAAGCTTACGGGACGAAACTCCGCCGCCACGAGGCGGAACCTTGGCGGAATCAATCTAGGGCTCCGGTGGAGCTGTTCTGCCGGGGACACTTCCCTCCGGGAGGGGGAAATCATCACCAACGTCGTCACCAACGATCCTCTCATCGGGAGGGGGTCAATCTCCATCAACATCTTCACCAGCACCATCTCCTCTCAAAACCCTTGTTCATCTCTTGTATCCAATGTTGTATCAAAACCACAAACTGGTACCTGTGGGTTGCTAGTAGTGTTGATTACTCCTTGTAGTTGATGCTAATTGTTTTACTTGGTGGAAGATCATATGTTCAGATCCTTTATGCATATTATTACCCCTCTGATTATGAACATGAATATGCTTTGTGAGTAGTTACGTTTGTTCCTGAGGACATGGGTGAAGTCTTGCTATTAGTAGTCATGTGAATTTGGTATTCGTTCGATATTTTGATGAGATGTATGTTGTCTTTTCCTCTTGTGGTGTTATGTGAACGTCGACTACATGACACTTCACCATTATTTGGGCCTAGAGGAAGGCATGGGGAAGTAATAAGTAGATGATGGGTTGCTAGAGTGATGAAGCTTAAACCCTAGTTTATGCGTTGCTTCGTTAGGGGTTGATATGGATCCATATGTTTAATGCTGTGGTTAGGTTTACCTTAATACTTCTTTTGTAGTTGCGGACGCTTGCAATAGGGGTCAATCATAAGTGGGATGCTTGTCCAAGTAAGGGCAGTACCCAAGTGCCGGTCCACGCACATATCAAATTATCAAAGTACCGAACGCGAATCATATGAACGTGATGAAAACTAGCTTGACAATAATTCCCATGTGTCCGCGGGAGCTCCTTTCTCATTATTAGAAATTGTCCAGGCTTATCCTTTGCTACATAAAGGATTGGGCCACCTTGCTGCACTTTATTTACTTTACTTATTTGTTACTCGTTACTATTTATCTTATCACTAAACTATCTATTACCTATTATTTCAGTGCTTGCAGAGAAAACCTTACCGAAAACCGCTTATCATTTCCTTCTGCTCCTCGTTGGGTTCGAAACTCTTACTTATCGAAAGGACTACGATGGATCCCTTACACTTGTGGGTCATTAGTATTGAGATACCGACGATCGAATCTCGGGCAAGTAACATACCGATGACAAAGGGAACAACGCATGTTGTTATGCGGTTTGACCGATAAAGATCTTCGTAGAATATGTAGGAGCCAATATGAGCATCCAAGTTCCGCTATTGGTTATTGACCGAAGACATGTCTCGGTCATGTCTACATAGTTCTCGAACCCGTAGGGTCCGCACGCTTAATGTTTGGTGATGATCGGTATTATGAGTTTATGTGTTTTGATGTACCGAAGATATTTCAGAGTCCCGGATATGATCACGGACATGACGAGGAGTCTCGAAATGGCCGAGACATAAAGATCGATATATTGGATGACTATGTTTGTACTTCGGAAGTGTTCCGGGCAAGTTCGGGCATATACCGGAGTACCGGGGTTTACCGGAACCCCCCGGGGAGTATAATGGGCCTTATGGGCCTTAGTGGAGAAGTGGAGGGGCGGCCAAGGCAGGGTCGCGTGCCCCCTCCCCCTCTAGTCCGAATTGGACAAGGAGAGGGGACGGCGCCCCCCTTTCCTTCCCCCTCTCTCCTCCTTCCCCCTTCTCCTACTCCTACTAGGAAAGGAGGAGTCCTACTCCCGGTGGGAGTAGGACTCCCCCCTTGGCGCACCCTCCTCCTGGCCGGCCGCCTCCCCTAGCTCCTTTATATACGGGGCGAGGGCACCCAAGATACACAAGTTGATCATTGATCTTTAGACGTGTGCGGTGCCCCCCTCCACCATAATCCACCTCGGTCATATCGTAGCGGTGCTTAGGCGAAGCCCTACGTCGGTAGCTTCATCAACACCGTCATCATGCCGTTGTGCTGACGGAACTCTCCCTCGAAGCTCTACTGGATCATGAGTTCGTGGGGCGTCACCAAGCTGAACGTATGCAGATCGCGAAGGTGTCGTACATTCGGTACTTGGATCGATCGATCGTGAAGACGTACGACTACATCAACCGCGTTGTCATAACACTTCCGCTTACGGTCTACGAGGGTACATGGACAACACTCCCCCCTCTCATTGCTATGCATCACCATGATCATGCGTGTGCGTAGGATTTTTTTGAAATTACTACGTTCCCCAACAGTTTCGTCTACTTGTTGCGGACCTGATGCCTATATACATGATCATGCCTAGATATTCTCATAACTATGCACTTTTCTATCAATTGCTCGAAAGTAATTTGTTCACCCACCGTAATAATTATGCTATCTTGAGAGAAGCCACTAGTGAAACCTATGGCCCCCAGGTGTATCTTTTACCATATAAGTTTCCGATCTACATTATTTTGCAATCTTTACTTTCCAATCTATATCATAAAAATACCAAAAATATTTATCTTATCTTATCAGCTCTATCAAATCTCACTTTCGCAAGTTACCGTGAAGGGATCGAGAACCCCTTTATCGCATTGGTTGCGAGGTTCTTGTTTGTTTGTGTAGGTACGAAGGACTTCTGTGGAGCCTCCTATTGGATAGATACCTTGGTTCTCAAAAACCAAGGGAAATACTTATGCTACTTTGCTGCATCACCCTTTCCTCTTCAAGAGAAAACCAATGATGTGCTCAAGAGGTAGCAAGAAGGATTTCTAGTGCCGTTGCCGGGGAGGTCTTCGCTCAAGTCAAGACATACCAAGTACCCATCACAAACTCTTCTCCCTCACATTACATTATTTGCCATTTGCCTCTCGTTTTCCTCTCCCCCACTTCACCTTTGCCTTTTCTTCGCCTTCTTCCCATATGTCTTTTTGGTTGTGTTTCCATGTGCCTTCTATTTTCTTGCATCTTTGCTTGCTAAAAATCTAATGATATGGATTCACTTAAAGTGTTCTACTTGGATCATATTCAATCCTTATGCGCTCGTGCTGAAACCCCAACTAGCTTAGTTGATGGGAAATCTTTAGATGAGCATGCTCGTTTTGTGCGTCACCGTTTGTCTGAAAAAGGGAGACTCTTATGGGATGAAATAAACAGATTGCTGTGTTATGCTTGGAATCTTTGTGAAATTCATGATTTTACTTGTTGCCTAAGAACCCTAAAAAACACCTTCCCTACCTATGTGAGTTTAATGAAAATGAAATCTTATCTTCTTATGAAAAGGGTGTTTATAGTTACTATGATATCGAACAAATTGAAGAATTTGTTGTTTTACGGGTGCTTATGAAGTTGCTTCTTTGATTGAAAAGTATGATATTACTCTCTACGAATCTGAAAATTTTGACATACTTAAATATTGCTATGAAAACTATGCTCATAATGTCTATGTCAAAGAATTTATTGAGAGAATGACTGTAGCTTTGGAAGAAAATAATGATATGCATGAATCTATAGATAATGATTCCGATGATTTGATTGAAATATCCCTTGATGAACATAATGCTTGCTATTCTTGTTGCCATGATGCCAATATTTATGAAGATGAATTTGCTATAGTTCCTTATGTTAAGCATGAGATCGTTGCTATTGCACCCATACTTGGTAGTTCCTTCAATGAAAAGCATGATTGCAATTATGTTACTATAAATTCTCTTGATGTCAATTGTATTAATAATATGCAAAACCCTAAGCTTGGGGATTCTAGTTTTCCTATGTCTACTACTTGTTGCAATGATCATGATTGGGGTGATTATTCTTATAATCTTGAAAATTTATTTAGGCCCCATGATGAATATGAGATTGATAATAGTGTTTGCAATATTACGAAAGTGGGTTCGGAGAGGTCATGACTTTAGTTAATGTTAATCCCACTATTTTGGAAGTGTGTCAACTTTGCATGCAGGTGGATCGTGTTGAAAATATTTTATGTGATAGCTATTTTGTTGAATTTGCTTATGATCCTACATGCAATTATTATGAGAGAGTAAAATATGGTTGTAGAAATTTTCATGTTACTAAATTACCTCTCTTCATGTTGAGATTGCTATCATCTCTTTGTTCTTCCTTGCATATGCTAGTTTTTGCTTGCCTTGATTTGTTTGCTTACAAGATGCCTATGCATAGGAAGTATGTCAGACTTAGATGTGTTTTTCACATGCTACATGATGCTCTCTTCGTGTTTCAGTTGCTATCTTTCATATGAGCATCATCGAAATTATCAATGCCTAGCTAGGGCGTTAAACGATAGCGCTTGTTGGGAGGCAACCAAATTTTATTTTTGTTCCTTGCTTTTGTTCCTGTTTAGTAATAAATAAATCATGTAGCTTCTGTTTAGATGTGGTTTTATGTTTTAATTAGTGTTTGTTCCAAGTAGAACCTATAGGATCATCTTGGGTGATAGTTAATTTGATCTTGCTGAAAAATGTAAACTTTTGCACGCATACGAGAATAATTTTAATAAATCACGTAAACGTGATTTTGAGTTGACTCTTTTCCGTAGATCAATAGACAAATTTCCTAGGACTTCCTATTTTGTAGGGTTTTTAGAGTTCCGTAAGTACTCAAAAGTTACAGATTTCTACAGACTGTTCTGTTTTTGATGATTCTGTTTTCATGTGTTGTTTGCTTATTTTGATGAATCTATGGCTAGTATCGGGGGTATGAACCATAGAGAAGTTGGAATACAGTAGGTTTAACACCAATATAAATAAATAATGAGTTCATTACAGTACCTTAAGTGGTGGTTTTTCTTTCTTGCACTAACGGAGCTCATGAGATTTCCTGATGAGTTTTGTGTTGTGAAGTTTTCAAGTTTTGCGTAAAGATTTGATGGACTATGGAATAAGTAGTGGTAAGAACCTAAGCTTGGGGATTCCCATGGCACCCCAAGATAATTCAAGGACAACCAAAAGCCTAAGCTTGGGGATGCCCCGGAAGGCATCCCCTCTTTCGTCTTCATCTATCGGTAACTTTACATGGAGCTATATTTTTATTCGCCACATGATATGTGTTTTGCTTGGAGCGTCTTGTATGATATGATTCTTTGCTTTTTAGTCTACCACAATCATCCTTGCTGTACACACCTTTTGGGAGAGACAAACATGATTCGGAATTTATTAGAATACTCTATCTGTCTCACTTATATCTTTTGAGCTAGACAATTTTTGCTCTAGTGCTTCACTTATATCTTTTTAGAGCACGGCGGTAGCTTAATTTTGTAGAAATTATTGATCTCTCATGCTTCACTTATATTATTTTGAGAGTCTTTTAGAACAGCATGGTATTTGCTACGGTCATAAAATTGCACTAGTAGAAAAAGGGCCTATTGTCCCGGTTGGTAAGGGCCTTTAGTCCCGGTTGGTGAACCGGGACTAAAGGGTCGGTACTAATGCCTCCCCCCTTTAGTCCCGGTTCAATCCAGAACCGGGACTAAAGGCCGCGGCCACATGGAGTTCCACCTTTAGTCCCGGTTGGTGTTAATGGAAATTTTATGATTTTTTTTTTGAATTTTTTTTTGAATTTTTTTTTGAATTTTTTTGAATAATTTTTTATTTTCAAATTTCTGAATTATTTTAACCCCTAATCTCTAATCAGCACCCCTCATCACTGCTCAATTTATCCTCTTCTCTAATCACCCTCATCATTCCAAATCACCTAACTTCCCGAACGGTCACCCATCCTCCCACTCCCCACTGAGCACGCTTAACTTCCGGGTTCTATTCTCCCTCGCTTGCAAGTCTCGCACTTGTTGTTTTCTCGACAATAGTAAGATGTCAATCCTATTAACCCTCAGGAATTTTGCTTGAGCATGAATTGACACATTTCACTGTTTGACTTTCAAACTATTGTTTTCAAAAACAATAATTATTTAGAAAACAATAGTTATTTTGAATAATTAGTTTGACCATGGTTTGACCATAGTTTGACCACAGTTTGACCACAGTTTGACCAGATTTGACCAAAATTCAAAATAACTGAACAAATTATTTAGTAACACTAATATTCTAGAATAATTAGTTTGACCATGGTTTGACCATGTTTTGACCATAGTTTGACCATTGTTTGACCATAGTTTGACCACAGTTTGACCAGATTTGACCAAAATTCAAAATAACTGAACAAATTATTTAGTAACACTAATATTCTAGAATAATTAGTTTGACCATGGTTTGACCATTGTTTGACCACAGTTTGAAATTTTTTCGATTTTTCCACTCTAGATATTAAAAGCCCCGTAACTTTTTTTTCTGTTAGGTTTTGAGGATTTTGAAAATGTTTAACTGGGTTCCCCAATTAAATTTGGATGTAACTTTTCGAGTAGATGATTTTTCATATAAAAACTTTTTCATCTGAAAGTTAGTATGCAAAAGTTATGCCCATTTTTACAAATTCTAGAGATTTTGCAAATAAAGTCGAAATTCATATTTGCAAATTTTCCCAACAACTAGACCACATATCACATGGGAAACTTATTTTCTTTTATTTTTTGACATTTCCATCATTTTCTTTTATTTTTTAAAATTGAAAAGGCGATCCACGGGTAGAGTTTGAAAATGGGACCTTTAGTACGGTTCGTGGCACGAACCGACTAAAGGTCTCAACCATTAGTCCCGGTTCGTGCCTCAAACCGGACTAAAGGTCTAATCTTTAGTCCCGGTTTGAGGCATGAACCGACTAATGAACATCGCACCCTTTAGTCCCGGTTTGAGGCACAAACCGGGACTAAAGGGCACAGTGAACCGGGACTAATGCCTTAGCCGCACGAACCGGGATAAATGCTCACATTAGTCCCGGTTCATGATTGAACCGGGACTAATGTGAAATTTGGCCCGGAACCATAGCCCTGTTTTCTACTAGTGTTGGTCCTAATATGATGGGCATCCAAGTTGGGTATAATAAAAACTATCATAGAAAGTGCATTAAACACTTTGATCAATTTCATACTTGATAATTGTTTTGAGATATAAAGGTGGTAATGTTAGAGTCATGCTAGTTGGGTAATTATGAAATTGAGAAATACTTGTGTTAAAGTTGGCAAGTCCCGTAGCATGCACGTATGGTAAAAGCCGTGTGACAAATTTGTTGCATGGGGTGCTCTTTTAATTGCTTTCCTTATGTGTGGAGGTCGGGATCGCGCGATGGTTAAATCCTACCAATCCTTCCCCTAGGAGCATGCGTAGTAGTACTTTGCTTCAAGGGCAAGTAAACTTTTGCAATAAGTATATGAGTTCTTTATTACTAATGTGAGTCCATGATTATACACACTCTCACCCTTCCACCATTGCTAGCCTCTATTATGCCACGCCACTTTCGCCAGTATCATACACCCACCATTTACCTTCCTCAAAACAGCCACCATACCTACCTATTATGGCATTTCCATAGCCATTCCGATATATATTCCCTTGCAACTTTCCACCGTTCCGTTTATTATGACAAGCCCCATCATTGTCATATTGCTCTTTGCATGATCATGTAGTTGACATCGTATTTGTGGCAAGGCCACCTCCATAATTTTTCATACATGTCACTCTTGGTTCATTGCATATCCCGGTACACCACCGGAGGCATTCACGTAGAGTTATATTTTGTTCTAAGTATTTAGTTGTAACTCTTGAGTTGTAAATCAATAATAGTGTGATGATCTTCATTATTAGAGCATTGTACCAAGTGAGGAAAGGATGATGAAGACTATGATTCCCCCACAAGTCGGGATGAGACTTCGGACTTTATAAAAATAAAAGAGGCCAAAGAAGCCCAAATAAGAAAAATAAAAAAAAGAGGCCAAAGAAGCCCACAAAAAAATGAGAGAAAAGAGAGAAGGGACAATGTTACTATCTTTTTTCCACACTTGTGCTTCAAAGTAGCACCATGATCTTAATGATAGAGAGTCTCCTATGTTGTCACTTTCATATACTAGTGGGAATTTTTCATTATAGAACTTGGCTTGTATATTCCAATGATGGGCTTCCTCAAAATGCCCTAGGTCTTCTTGAGCAAGCAAGTTGGATGCACACCCACTAAGTTTCTTTTGTTGAGCTTTCATATATTTATAGCTCCAGTGCATCCGTTTGCATGGCAATCCCTACTCACTCACATTGGTATCTATTAATGGGCATCTCCATAGCCCGTTGATACGCCTAGTTGATGTGAGACTATCTTCTCCCTTTTTGTCTTCACAACCACCACCCTATTCCACATATAGTGCTATGTCCATGGCTTGCGCTCATGGATTGCGTGAGAGTTGAAAAGGCTGAAGCGTGTTAAAAAGTATGAACCAATTGCTTGGCTGAAACTGGGGTTGTGCATGATGGGAGTATTTTGCGTGATGAAAATGAAGCATGGCCTAACTATATGATTTTGTAGGGATGAGCTTTCTTTTAAGTTTTAGCAGGAATTAAGGTTGGGGATGCTTGATACGTCTCCAACATATCTATAATTTTTGATTGTTCCATGCTATTATATTACCCGTTTTGGATGTTTATGGGCTTTACTTTACACTTTTATATCATTTTTGGGACTAACCTACTAACCGAAGGCCCAGCCCGAATTGCTGTTTTTTTTTGCCTATTTCAGTGTTTCGAAGAAAAGGAATATCAAACAGAGTTCAAACAGAATGAAACCTTCGGGAGCGATATTTTTGGAACAAACGCAATCCAGGAGACTTGGAGTGGAAGTCAAGAAGCAGCCGAGGCGACCAGAAGCAGGAGGGCACGCCCCCACCCTTGTGGACCCCTCGTGGCTCCGCTGACCTACCTCCTTCGCCTATATGTATCTATGTTGTGACGCCCCCGATTTAATCGTACACTAATCATGCACGCAAATGTGTACGATCAAGATCAGGGACTCACGGGAAGATATCACAACACAACTCTACAAATAAAATAAGTCATACGAGCATCATAATACAAGCCAGGGGCCTCGAGGGCTCGAATACAAGTGCTCGATCATAGACGAGTCAGCGGAAGCAACAAAATCTGGGTACATACATAAGTTAAACAAGGTGCCATAAGATGGCTAGCACAAACTGGGATACAGATCGAAAGAGGCGCATGCCTCCTGCCTAGGATCCTCCTAAACTACTCCCGGTAAATGCGTCGGCCGGCTGCCTGCGTAGTAGTAGGCACCTCCAGTGTAGTAGTCGCCATCGACGGTGGCGTGCCTGCCTGGCTCCATCGTCTGGTTGCAGCAATCGAGTAGAGGTAGGGGAAAAAGGGGAACAAGGCAACCGTGAGTACTCATCCAAAGTACTGCAAGCAAGGAACTACACTACATATGCATGGATATATGTGTAAAGGGCCATATCGATTGGACTGAATCGAGAATGCCGAGAATAAGAGGGGATAGCTAGTCTTAGCGAAGACTACGCTTCAGTCACCTGTCTTGCAACAGGTAGAAGAGGGCGGTATGAAGTCCTCCAAGTAACATCACATAGCAATAATCCTACCCAGTGATCCCTCCTCATATCCCCGAGAGAGCGACCACCGTTGTATCGGCACTTGGAAGGGTGTGTTTTATCAAGTATCCGGTTCTAGTTGTCATAAGGTCAAGGTACAACTCCAAGTCGTCCTGTTACCAAGATCACGGCTATTCAATAGATTAACTTCACTGCAGGGTGCACCATCTTACCCAAAGATGTTTGATCCCATTTGGCGGACACACTTTCCTGGGTCATGCCCGTCATGAAGATCAACACGCCGCAGCCCCACCTAGGCACAACAGAGAGGCCAAGACGCCGGTTCAAACGTAAGCGCCAGCAGGGTCCGCCCATCGCCCATAGCACACCAAGACGCGCGAGGGCGGCCGCAAGCAAACCTAGCCTAGCAGGCGTTCCAGTCCAATCCGGCGCGCGCCGCTCCGTCGCTGACGTCTGAAGTGCTTCGGCTGATACCACGACGCCGGGATACCCATAACTACTCCCGCGTAGATGGTTAGTGCGTATAAGCTCGTAGCCAACTCAGATCAAATACCAAGATCTCGTTAAGCGTGTTAAGTATCCGCGAACGCCGAACAGGGCCAGGCCCACCTCTCTCCTAGGCGGTCTCCGCCACAAAGATCCATCCAGAGGGCCGTCGGGACAAAGGTCCTTTCAGCCCCCAATCCGTGAATCACTCGCGGGTGCTCCACAAGCCGACCCGACTTTAGTCACCACATGTATCATGTATAAGTATAAGTATATACCCGTGATCACCTCCCGAGTGATCACGGCCCGATAGTATAGCACGACAGACGGACAAGAATGTAGGGCCACAGATGAAAGTACTAGCATCCTATACTAAGCATATAGGATTGCAGGTAAAGGTAAAAACAGTAGTAATAAGGATAGGCTATGCATCATGATAGGTATAATAGAAAGCAGTAACATGCTACACTACTCTAATGCAAGCAGTATAGAGTAGAATAGGCGATATCTGGTGATCAAGGGGGGGGGCTTGCCTGGTTGCTCTGGCAAGAGAGAGGGGTCGTCGACACCGTAGTCGACCACAGGGGGGGTACCGGCAGCGGCCTCGGGGTCTACCGGAAAAAGTAACGGAGGGGGAACATAATAAATAACAGAGCAATCAAAGCATAACATGACAATGCGGTGCTAGAGGTGATCTAACGCAGGGATAGGTGATACCGGTGAAGGGGAAAACATCCGGGAAAATATCCCGGTGTTCCGCTGCTGCAAGAGGGGCGGAGGGGAAAGTTGCGAGTTCGATAGGTTAGGGGGTGTGGCGGACGAGCGGATCACAGATCCGGAATCGCCTCGCTGCTCGAGCAACCTTCATGTACAAAGTTTTTTCATCCGAGCTACGGTTTATTTTATATTAATTTTAAAAGATTTAAATTATTTTTAGGATTAATGTAATTAATTTAATTCAAAAATCGTTTTATGACGTCGGCCGATGTCGATGATGACGTCATTAGTCAACTGTGGACTTTGACTAGTCAACAGACCACTGGGTCCCACGTGTCATACACTGATTAACTAACTAATTAATTAATTAGTTTAATTAAACATGTTGATTAGGTTAAGATGATTAAGCTAGATTAATTAATTAATTAATATATCGTTAACTCCTTTTATTACATTTTTGTTTTTCATAGTTTTAGGGACGTGGGCCCCGGCTGTCTGTGACCCAGGGTCAACCGGGGCGGGTTCACGGGCGCCCGGGTGCGGGCGAGGCAAACGGGGCAGCGGGCGAGGCAACCGGCGATTCTGAGCGCCCGATGGGGCAAGCCGGCGCTGGCCTCAGAAGACCAGCGCCGTTGCCGGGTGCGGTGGGCGCCGGTCGAGGGTGGCGCGATGAGCCAAGCCGTGGGATTGGCCGCGGTCATGGGACAGCGATAAGGCAACAGGGCAGGAGCGGACGGCGAGTGCAATGAGCAGGCGAGCGCGGGGCCATGGACACGCACTGGCCGGTCGGGAACGAGGTGCGAGATGCGGCCACGGGCGAGGGTGAGCGCGGTCGGATCCGTTCGGTGCGGTGGTCGCGGGCATCAGCGAGCGGCGGAGAGGAGAAGAGGAGGTCGAGGGCCTCACCGTACGGTGTAGGGGCTAGGCAGCGGGTGTCGGGGAGGACGTCGGGGACGACGCGTCGTGGAGGAAGCCGACCGGCGAGGAGGTCCGGCGAGGTCCTCGGGCGGCTGTGCGGGCTCCGGGCGGCGTCCGTGGAGCTCCAGGCGGCGGTGAATAGAAGGACGAGGCGGTGGCGTACGACGGGTCGGGCGCGGCGTCGGAGCTCGCAGATCGGGAGAAGAGGGAGGCGAGGAGGACGGCGGTCGGGCGGCGGGGATGCCCTGATCCAGATCGGGATCAGGGGAGGGGGCGAACGTGGGTGGGGAGTGGGAGACGGGTTAGGTTTTCCCGGGTGGGGATATGGTGGGGAAGTGGGGCGCCAGCTGGGCCGGCCCGGCTAGCCCAAAGGTCCACCGACCAAGCCCAAAGAAGGGGGAAGGGCTTTTCCTTTTACTTTCTTTTGGTTTTGTTTTGTTTTTCTTCCTTTTTTTTATATTTACTCTTTCATGTTTTATTTTAGTTACATTTATTTTAGTTTTAGCAAAATATACACTTAGCACCTAAATTAGTATTTCAACTTAGTCCACGGTCACAAAAAGGTTTAACCCCCAAATAAAATAGTTTTGTATTTTATAAAATTCAAAAGGCATTTATCTAGTTGTTTTAGCTACTGCTTAAACCAATTTAGTGCATTCAAACATTTTATAAAAGTGTGGTTTCTTCACCTTAATTGCATGTGCATTATTTGCCACCGTTTGGACTTTTTAGTTTTGACATTTGAAAACTTTACTAGTTTGACTTTATTTTATATTTGAATTTGAATAGTTTTCAAACTAACGCGAGATTAGCAACAGTAATCAAGGTGACGTGGCATCATTAGTAGGGGTTACTCTAGCTTGATTATCCGGGCGTCACAATTCTCCTCCACTACAAGAAATCTTGTCCTGAGATTTAAGAGGTGGTATAAGGGGGAAATTTGTGGTTGTGAAAATTCTAACGGACCTTCTCGGTCTTGGTTGCTCTTCTCGAAGAGGTTGATCCATAAAGTTGATGTCTTCATACCTCGTCTTCAGGTCATCACGATGAAGTCGTCATCCTTCCTTTGGAGTCTTCATTGTACGTATGAAGGAAAAGGGGTATCTGCGGCAAAAAAAGAAAAAAAAACGGACCTCTGAAAGGTCGACTATCTTGTTGATAACATCGGGAAGGTGGCGGGAAGTAACTCTCGAATCGAAACTTAAGAAAATATCAAGAGCAGAGTAAGGAGGTACCATGAGAAGTTTCAATCCGATAGGCAAGCGTTCAATGCCTATCAGAAGGTGAAGGGATTCAGAGCAACGAGAATAAGTATTGCGTCTGATACCCGAATAGATCACTTGGCAAGGGGCCCGTAAGTTACATAAGAAGTCAGGCGCGAGGAATAACTTTGGAAATTGTGGGTGTACAGGAGAGTCAGGTTTCGATCCTGTGGAACTGTGGGTTATGGGCCCACCATGTGGTTGAAAGTAGGAAGGGGGCGACATCTTGCACGGTCACGATAGTAAGGCGTGTCAGAGGGTAGCCTATCAGTTATGTCGGCAACAACATCGATACCAAGGGCGAGGGACAAAGAGAACCATTTTCCTGCTCGTTGAACGAGGCGGACCAATAGGCAAGGTTCTCGTCCATCGGTGGCTACCGGAATGTCAGCAACAATAGTAACCAGGTCTTACTGACAGAGTTGTACAACGAGGTGTTTGCACAAGCAGTGGATCATTACTGCTTAGAACATATAGATCATAGAAAAGGTTCAAACAAACGAATGGAAGGAAAATATGATCATCAGATTAATAGAACAATGGAAAGGAAAAATATGGTTAAACACATATTTCAAGGGTATATCCTTCCCAAGGACAAGCAGAGCAAGATATCCATGACTGGATATAAAGTAGAAAACCATTTAGGTAAGGGGGGAGGAATCTCACGGTATTACCCATACAACAGGGTTAGGATAAATGATAAATAAAATTTAGCATCGTGCTTCAAATGTTCCTGTTGCAAATCGGAGTACCATTGACATGCTTAGAGATAGCATTGACATGGTCTTCAGGTGAAGATCAGACTTTGGAAACACGAAGGATCCATCAGGAATAACTTGTAGAATAAGCCTTACAATTTCCTCAAGGATGAATGGATAACCTTGCTGAAAAGGAATCTATAATGATAGGTCCTCCAGCCGGGGGGGGGGGTGCTAGGCATGACATCATGTTATCGGGTCATCAAAGGATCAACATCATAACTCTTGGAAAGTTGTCCCAACCATCATATCTGACCGAGATTCATATCCGATTGGTGTCATGATACCTCGGACTCGTGGATGTCCGAGAAGAAAAGGTGCAACACAAATAGACGAAATGACATTTCAAAATTCTCGTGAAATGAACTACGGGAGCGGGTTCTTGAAGCAATAGTTCATCCTTAAACCAAGGAGGGGATGAGAAGGTCGCTGATGGGCTCAGCGACAATTCATCGAGAATTCCAAACGGATGGATTTCCATGATAATGTGAACAAGAAGATGACATTTGTCAGCTCAAATGGTATAATGTTGTATGCTCGAGGAAAACATACACAATTAAACATTGGTTGAAAGGTGCACCCGAAATATGGGTTGGGTTGCACGACCAACGTCGGAATGGTGATTCAATAATCAATAGTCTAAGAATTTCACTTCAAAGCAAGAGGCTTGCTAGAAGTTTTGAATTCACACGTCATGGCTCAATTGTCGGTATTCCGGTTGAAAACAATACGGGGGCCAAGGAATGAACGAAGATGGCAAGAAGTATTATGATATCAAGAATTCTTAAGAGGTGGTGACATTCTCACCACATCCTTGACAAAAGGAGATGGTAATACTTCCGAGGTAAGGAAGACTCAATCGCTGGGTAGCAGGATCTCAAGGTTTACACAAAACACGAACAAGTTGTGTTGAACGGAAGGCAATAAAGTGGTCGATGAGAAGGATGGTATTACCCATCATGAATTCAATTGAATTCCTGGAAGAGCTCATAAGGTTGATGATGATCACGACACAATTGTCGAGAGATTTCATGCAGATGTAGTCAATCAGCGACGACATCAAGTCAAAGGAATGATGAAGCAAGAGGTTATTGGAACCACAGTTACGACACAAACTCGAACTCAAGCTTGTTGTTTAAGGTGAAAGGGTATGACGAGGAAAATCGACGTAAGCTTAGCTGTCATCGCAAATTGGTGGTCTGAGAATAAGGACCAGGTAGCACAGTTAGAATCATCACGACAATGATATAGCCAAACAGGCTAGGAATGGCGTGACCGGATACAAACTCGTACTTATAGAAGCTTACTGAAGAGTTGTTGAACCGTAGTGCGGACTTGGTTCAGTTATCGGGGTCCTTGAGTGTTTAATAACTCAGAGCCCATGAAAATTTGAATCAGTGGGAAGGTAGCACTTGATGAAGAACTCATAAGAAGTTATGCAGTTCCATGATAATCTCGAGATACCAGGGGGGTAATACTCGATGACAGATCAAAGTGGAGGTTGGACCGGGGTATTGCTCTACGTAAGACAAGTGCTAAAACTTGCACGAGAAATGGTATTTAAAAGAGAACATGGTCGGAACCACGATTTCAAAAGGCGGATCCGATATAAGATGAACTTATACCAAAGGAATAATTATTTAAGAGAAGCTTTAATGATAAGATCTACATCGTGTCCATGGGCATGAACGCAATGTTCAAGGTCGACTCCCACTTCTCCAATGCATGCCCTTTCATTCACTTCTCGCTTTCGATGAAGTTATAGCGTTGAAATTTTATCTGGCAAAATACCAGAAGAGTATGACTCGTGAAAACTTTCGAGTTCACACATATTAAGGAGGGCATAGGTTCAACCCATCAAGGCATCTTAGGAACGTATACCATCAACTTCAGGGGTAAATAACTCAAGCTCGGAGGTAGAGCATGGTTGACAAAGCGAGAGGATACAATTTACCAAAGGCATTATGTATCAGGGAAGGTCTCACAAAGTTATTAAATATGAAGGATGCTGACGGATAAAATCCAACAATGGACCTGATGGCCCACAAGGGGTCTGACGTGAGCATCAGTACTTAACTAGAGTAAGAAGAATGCAAGGAGATCAGATTATAGAAACAACTGACTAACTCAATTGTCAAATGCAAAGGAATTATGATTTCCAAATCAAGGGATCAGAAGCAATGCTCTGATTAGGGGTGGATAAGTTGAATAGCCTTAGGGTACAATCAAAGACAATTGGATTGGTCGAGAACCAATTCCAGTTAAAAGAATGGCAGCTCAGCCGGAAAAGTAATTTATAAGGATCAATGATGATTGCGTGTATTCATGAAACATGTTGAGTCAACAGACTCAAAATGATAATGACAAGGAATGTCAATATGACTACGAGACTTATGGGATTAACCATAATGCAAGCAAGCAAGAATTTCAAGAGCCAAAGGCCCCAAAGGATTTTCGGAAGATCGAATATTATTTTGAAGACTTTTGTGAAAGACATGAACAACTGGGGATGAGCGGATACTCGACAAGTGCGAGGATTTATTTGAAGGGCTATTCATGTGGCAAAGAACTGCTAGGCAGTAGGCACAAAGTATTCTCGGAACAATAGGGAAAACTTCGGGGTATCTTGTAATAACAAGATCAATGGGGGATGATCATATGAATGGCAAGTGTAAGTAGTTATCCATACGGATTTATCGGTGGTCAGGAATAGCAAAAGTGATGGGCACAAAGTTTCGAGAGAACATCAGAGAGTATCTTCGGAAACTTCTGATGTAGCAGGCGATCCTCTGCAGTAAGGGGCTCTCCGGGTGGATGCGATCACGAGATCCTAATCTTAGAGTTAGCAAATTCATTTAACCTGAATAGTAGAGAGATCAGAGTCCCAGAGTATAGGTCGAGGAGTAAAAGATCCTACTACCACCCAATGGCGACGTGTGCCCATAAGACACACAGCCATGTTAGTAAAAGTTTTGCAATGTCTAGACTCGACTTCGGCCAAGGAGTTGGAAGGGGGATTCCTACAGGCAGTCGGCTCTGATACCAACTTGTGACGCCCCCGATTTAATCGTACACTAATCATGCACGCAAATGTGTACGATCAAGATCAGGGACTCACGGAAGATATCACAACACAACTCTACAAATAAAATAAGTCATACGAGCATCATAATACAAGCCGAGGGGCCTCGAGGGCTCGAATACAAGTGCTCGATCATAGACGAGTCAGCGGAAGCAACAAAATCTGGGTACAGACATAAGTTAAACAAGGTGCCATAAGATGGCTAGCACAAACTGGGATACAGATCGAAGGAGGCGCAGGCCTCCTGCCTGGGATCCTCCTAAACTACTCCTGGTCGTCGTCAGCCGGCTGCAGGTCGGAGTAGGCACCTCCAGTAGTAGTCGCCATCGACGGTGGCGTCTGCTCCCGGCTCCATCGTCTGGTTGCAGCAATCGAGTAGAGGTAGGGGAAAAAGGGGAACAAGGCAACCGTGAGTACTCATCCAAAGTACTCGCAAGCAAGGAACTACACTACATATGCATGGATATATGTGTAAAGAGCCATATCAGTGGACTGAACTGCAGAATGACAGAATAAGAGGGGGATAGCTAGTCTTAGCGAAGACTACGCTTCTGGTCACCTGTCTTGCAACAGGTAGAAGAGGGCGGTATGAAGTCCTCCAAATAACATCACATAGCAATAATCCTACCCGGCGATCCCCTCCTCATATCCCTGAGAGAGAGCGACCAGCGGTTGTACCTGGCACTTGGAAGGGTGTGTGTTATCAAGTATCCGGTTCTAGTTGTCATAAGGTCAAGGTACAACTCCAAGTCGTCCTGTTACCGAAGATCACGGCTATTCGAATAGATTAACTTCCCTGCAGGGGTGCACCATCTTACCCAGCACGCTTGATCCCATTTGGCCGGACACACTTTCTTGGGTCATGCCCGGCCGCGGAAGATCAACACGTCGCAGCCCCACCTAGGCACAACAGAGAGGCCAAGACGCCGGTCTAAACCTAAGCGCCGCAGGGTCTGGGCCCATCGCCCATAGCACACCAAGACGTTATGAGGGCGGCCGAAGCGCACCTAGCCTAGCGTGCGTTCCAGTCCAATCCGGGCGCGCCCGGCCTGCCGACGCCCTCAAGTGCTTGGCCGATACCACGACGCCGGGATACCCATAACTACTCCAGCGTAGATGGTTAGTGCGTATAAGCTCAGAGCCAACTCAGATCAAATACCAAGATCTCGTTAAGCGTGTTAAGTATCCGCGAACGCCAACAGGGCCAGGCCCACCTCTCTCCTAGGCGGTCTCAACCTGCCTGCCGCCTCGCCACAAAGATCCATCCAGAGGGCCGTCGGGACAAAGGTCCTTTCAGCCCCCAATCCGTGAATCACTCGCGGGTGCTCCACAAGCCGACCCGACTTTAGTCACCACATGTATCATGTATAAGTATAAGTATATACCAGTGATCACCTCCCGAGTCATCACGGCCCGATAGTATAGCACGGCAGACGGACAAGAATGTAGGGCCACAGATGAAAGTACTAGCATCCTATACTAAGCATATAGGATTGCAGGTAAAGGTAACAACAGTAGTAACAATGACAGTCTATGCATCATGATAGGTATAACAGAAAGAAGTAACATGCTACACTACTCTAATGCAAGCGTATAGAGTAGAATAGGCGATATCTGGTGATCAAGGGGGGCTTGCCTGGTTGCTCTGGCAAGAGAGAGGGTCACGACACCGTAGTCGACCATTGGGGGTACCGCTGACCTCGGGGTCTACCGGAAAAAGTAACAGAGGGGGAACATAATAAATAACAGAGCAATCAAAGCATAACATGACAATGCGGTGCTAGAGGTGATCTAACGCAGGGATAGGTGATACCGGTGAAGGGGGAAAATATCCGGGAAAATATCCCCGGTGTTCCGCGTTTTCGGGCAGAGGGGCCGGCGGGGGAACGTTGCGAGTTCGATAGGTTAGGGGTGTGGCGGACGAGCGGATCACAGATTCGGAATCGCCTCGCTGCTCTGAGCAACCTTCATGTACAAAGTTTTTTCATCCGAGCTACGGTTTATTTTATATTAATTTTAAAAGATTTAAATTATTTTTAGGATTAACAGAATTAATTTAATTCAAAAATCGTTTTATGACGTCAGCCTGATGTCAGTATGACGTCATTAGTCAACTGTGGACTTTGACTAGTCAACAGACCACTGGGTCCCACATGTCATACACTGATTAACTAACTAATTAATTAATTAGTTTAATTAAACATGTTGATTAGGTTAAGTTGATTAAGCTAGATTAATTGATTAATTAATATATCGTTAACTCCTTTTATTACATTTTTGTTTTTCATAGTTTTAGGGACGTGGGCCCCGGCTTTCTATGACCCAGGGTCATCCGGCGGAGTTCCACGGCGCCCGGGTGTGGCGAGGCAAGCAGACGTGAGGCGAGGCAACCGGGCGATTCTGAGCGCCCGATGGGGGCAAGCCGGCTAACCTCAAGAAGAGCAGCGCGGCTGCCGGGTGCTGGGGCGCCCGGTCGAGAGGTGGCGACAGAGCCAAGCCGTGGACGGTGGCCGCGGTCGCTGGGGACAGCGATAAGGCAACAGGGCAGGAGCGGACGGCGAGTGCAACGAGCAGGCGAGCGCGGGGCCATGGACACGCACTGGCCGGTCGGGAACGAGGCGCGAGATGCGGCCACGGGCGAGGGTGAGCGCGGTCGGATCCGTTCGGTGCGGTGGTCGCGGGCATCAGCGAGCGGCGGAGAGGAGAAGAGGAGGCCGAGGGCCTCACCATACGGTGTAGGGGCTAGGCAGCGGGTGTCGGGGAGGACGTCGGGGACGACGCGTCGTGGAGGAAGCCGACCGGCGAGGTCCTCGGGCGGCTGTGCAGGCTCCGGGCGGCGTCCGTGGAGCTCCAGGCGGCGGTGAATCGAGGACGAGGCGGTGGCGTACGGCGGGTCGGGCACGGCGTCGGAGCTCGCAGATCGGGAGAAGAGGGAGGCGAGGAGGACGGCGGTGGGGCGGGGATGCCCTGATCCAGATCGGGATCAGGGGAGGGGGCGAACGTGGGTGGGGGAGTGGGAGACGGGGGTTAGGTTTTCCCCCGGGTGGGGGATATGGAGGGGGAAGTGGGGCGCCGGCTGGGCCGGCCCGGCTAGCCCAGTGTCCAGCTGGACCGAAGCCCAGTAAGGGGGGAAGGGCTTTTCCTTTTACTTTCTTTTGGTTTTGTTTTGTTTTTCTTCCTTTTTTTATATTTACTCTTTCATGTTTTATTTTAGTTACATTTATTTTAGTTTTAGCAAAATATACACTTAGCACCTAAATTAGTATTTCAACTTAGTCCACGGTCACAAAAAGGTTTAACCCCCAAATAAAATAGTTTTGTATTTTATAAAATTCAAAAGGCATTTATCTAGTTGTTTTAGCTACTGCTTAAACCAATTTAGTGCATTCAAACATTTTATAAAAGTGTGGTTTCTTCACCTTAATTGCATGTGCATTATTTGCCACCGTTTGGACTTTTTAGTTTTGTCATTTGAAAACTTTACTAGTTTGACTTTATTTTATATTTGAATTTGAATAGTTTTCAAACTAACGCGAGATTAGCAACAGTAATCAAGGTGACGTGGCATCATTAGTAGGGGTTACTCTAGCTTGATTATCCGGGCGTCACATACGTACCCCGAAAACATCCAGGAGCACCACGAAAAACTATTTCCACCACCGCAACCTTCTGTGTCTGCGAGATCCCATCTTGGAGCCTTCGTCAGCGCTCCACTGGAGGGGGAACTGATCATGGAGGGCTTCTACATCAATACCATAGCCTCTCCGATGAGTTGTGAGTAGTTTACCACAGACCTTCGGGTCCATAGTTATTAGCTAGATGGCTTCTTCTCTCTCTTTGAATCTCAATACAAAGTTCTCCTCGATCTTCTTGGAGATCTATCCGATGTAACTCTTATATATTGCGGTGTGTTTGTCGAGATCCGATGAATTGTGGGTTTATGATCAAGTTTATCTATGAGAAATATTTGAATCTCCTCTGAATTATTTTAGGTATGATTGGTTATCTTTGCAAGTCTCTTGAAATTATCTGTTTGGTTTGGCCTACTAGATTGATATTTCTTGCAATGGGAGAAGTGCTTAGCTTTGGGTTCAATCTTGCGGTGTCCTTTCCCAAAGGATGCGAGGGGCAGCAAAGGCACGTATTGTATTGTTGCCATCGAGGATAAAAAGATGGGGTTTATATCATATTTCTTGAGTTTATCCCTCTGCACCATGTCATCTTTCTTAATGCGTTACTCTGTTCTTCATGAACTTAATAATCTAGATGCAGGCAGGAGTCGGTCGATATATGGAGTAATAGTAGTAGATGCAGAATCGTTTCAGTCTACTTGTTGCGGACGTGATGCCTATATACATGATCATGCCTAGATATTCTCATAACTATGCAGTTTCCTATCAATTGCTCGACAGCAATTTGTTCACCCGTTGTAATACTTATGCTATCTTGAGAGAAGCCACTAGTGAAACCTATGGCCCCCGGGTCTATCTTTTACCATATAAGTTTCTGATCTACTTTATTTTGCAATCTTTACTTTACAATCTATATCATAAAAATACCAAAAATATTTATCTTATCTTATCATCTCTATCAGATCTCACTTCTTCAAGTAACTTGAAGGGATTGACAACCCCTTTATCGCGTTGGTTGCGAGGTTCTTGTTTGTTTGTGTAGGTATGAGGGACTTCTGTGGAGCTCCTACTGGATTGATACCTTGGTTCTCAAAAACTGAGGGAAATAGTTATGCTACTTTGCTGCATCACCCTTTCATCTTCAAGGGAAAACCAATGCAGTGCTCAAGAGGTAGCAGAGTACATTTCAGCGACACCTTCACCATCCTTCATTTTGAACTTGTCAAGCTGACTTTAAAGCACATCCAATTTGGATTCCTTGATGGAGTCAGTACCTTAGTGCATATCAATCAAAGTATCCCAAATTTCCTTTGCATTCTCAAGACGGCTGCTTTTGTTGAATTCTTCAGGGCACAATCCGTTGAAGAGGATATCGCAAGCTTGAGCATTGTATTGCAGCATCTTCAACTCTTCCGGGGTAGCTTCATGGTTCGGTTCTCTCCCATCAAAGAATTCATCTTGCAAGCCAATACACACAGTAGCCCAAACGGCGGGGTTATGTCCAAGAATATGCATTTTCATCTTATGCTTCCAACTAGCAAAATTAGTACCATCAAAGTAAGGACCTCTACGGTGGTAATTTCCCTTGCCAGACGCCATACTCTCCTAGGTTGTGAAACCAAGGCTATGATCACCAAAAGCTATGGAAATCAAGGAAAATGGAGACTGTGGCTCTGATACCACTTGTAGGATGGAAAGTATGTCTAGAGGCGGGGTGATTAGACTACTTGACCAAATAAAAGTCTAGCCTTTTTCCCAATTTTAAGTCTTGGCAGATTTTAGCAACTTAGCACAAGTCAAGCAATCAACCTACACATGCAATTCGAAGAGTATAGCAGCGGAATGTAAAAACAATTGCACATGAAGGTAAAGGGAGGAGTTTGAGGGAGCAAACGCAATGTGGACACGGAATTTTTTTATCCGTGGTTCCGATAGGAGGTGCTACCGTACATCCACGTTGATGGAGACTTCAACCCACGAAGGGTAGCTTTGTTGGTTGCTCATTTTTGGATAATAGCTTGGGATGCCGGGGCATCCCAAATCTTAGGCGCTTCTATCCTTTATTCCTTCCTCCATCTTAAGATAACCCAAAACTTGAAAACTTCAATCACACAAAACTCAAAAAAACCTTTGTGAGATCCGTTAGTATAAGAAAGAAAACCACTACTATAAGTACTGTATCAAACCAATTCATATTTTATTTTTGCATTATATCTACTGTATTCCAACTTTTCTATGGCAAAAACTCATCAAAGAAAACCATAGAGCCATCAAAACAAGCACACAATGTAAAGAAAACAGAATCTGTCAAAACAGAACAGTCTGTAGCAATCTGACTATTTCGAATACTTCTGTAACTCCAAAAATTCTGAAAACTTAAGATGACCTGGGTAATTTGTATATTAATCTTCTGCAAAAAGAATCAGGGTAAAATCACGTTTATGCGATTTATGAAAATTATTTTTGTGAGTGCATAAGTTTCTGTTTTTCAGCAAGATCAAACAACTATCGCCCAAGAAGATCCTAAAGGCTTTACTTGGCACAAACACTAATCTATACCTACTATTAAAGGGAGGTGATATTCTTGGTTTCGTCCCACTTCGTTTGGTCCCAATTCAATTAATTTCACGTAGGCTATTTGGTTTCGTTACTTGCCACCCGTTTTGGCCCAACGGAGGAAGCCCACCTGACGGCGCACTGTGGCCCATGTCCGGATAGATAGCAAAAATTAAAATAGCCGATGGCAGGGTTAGATCTCATAACCCACCAACCGGCCACGCACGGTTTGTCCAACTGACCCAGCTAGAGATATAAGAGGATTTTTTTCTCTCTCCCGTTGCAACGCACGGGCCTTTTTGCTAGTTAAAACAAAAAAACACAATCATAACATTAGCATAATTGTGCAAACACATAAGAACAGAAAGCAAAAAAGCAAAAATAAATTTTATTCATTGGGTTGCCTCCCAACAAGTGCTATAGTTTTACGCCCTTAGCTAGGCATATAGCAAGGATCTGTTTGTCATCTTTGGTTCGAGATCCATAAGATGCCCTCATGATTGATTCATAGGGTGGCTAATTCTTGTTCTAGGAAAGTGGTCGATACCCTTCCTCAAAGGAAATTGGAACTTCATATTGCCTTCTTTCATATCAATCACGACACCGATAGTGCGTAAAAATGGTCTACCAAAAATAATTGGACAAGACGGATTGCAATCAATATCAAGAACATCAATGATTCTTGCCATAGGATATTTAATAGTAGAATCCACCAAGTGCAAATTCAAGGAACATTCTTCAAGATTGGTAAGACCAAGCACATCACATAGAGATTTCAAAATTTTAGAAACACTAGCACCCAAGTCACACAAAGCAAATCATTCATAACTTTTAATCTTGACTTTGATAGTAGGTTCCCACTCATCATGCAATTTTCTAGGAATTGAAACTTCTAATTCCAACTTTTCTTCCAAAGCTTTCATCATAGCATCAACAATATGTTTAGTAAAAGCTTTATTTTGTTCATAAGCATGGGGTGAATTTATCATGGATTGCAACAAAGAAATACAATCAATCAAAGAGCAACTATCATAATTAAAGTCTTTGTAATCCAAAATAGTGTGTGCATCACTAGCTAAAGTTTTGACCTCTCCAAACCCACTTTCATCACTTTTCTCAACAAGATTTTCACCCTCCAAAATATTGGGACGCCTTCTACCTAAAGTTGGCTCTTCTCCGGTCCCTTTTTCATCAATCTTATCTTTACTAAGCAAGGAATTAATAGAAGAAACACCAATCATTTTAAGATCTTCATCATTTTTATCTTCTAACGAGATTGGTTTGGCAGCCATTTGATTTACTAAGGTAGCTTGTGCATCGATATTTTTCCCAACAAACTTTCAAAAAGGCATACTTAGATTGAAGATTGCAAACTTCTCTACTAATATCATCAAGTTGTTTTGTGATAGCATCTAGCACAACGGAGTGCTCCTTAAGTTCTTCAGTGAAATACTTATTATGCTCAAATTCTGTAGTCATATATTCCTTAGCACTCTTCTCAATTTCAAGCAAAATATTTGGGTAAGGAACATCATAATATTTTCTTTGAGGCATCATGACTACGCAAACAAGAAGCACACAAAAACAGATCCGACAAGAAAACGGCAAACGGAAAAAGAGAGGCGAATAAAGTGGCAATTTTTTGTGAAGTGGGGGAGAGGAAAACGAGAGGCAAATGGCAAATAATTTAAATTGCGAGGAGATGAGATTTGTGATTAGGAACCTGGTTATGTTGAAGATCATCCCAGGCAACGACGCCAGAAATTCCCTTGATGATGTTTGCTAAGACTACGTCGGTGTTTCCCCCAAGAGGAGAGGATGATGTCGCACAACAAAGGTAGGTATTTCCCTTAGTAATGAAACCAAGGTATCGGACCAGTAGGAGAACCAACCAACAAAACGTAAACAGCCCCTGCACACAAATAACTGCCACTCGCAACCCGACGTGTTAAAGGGGTTATCAATCCCTTTCGGTAATGGCACCAGAAGGCACGATGACGGGAGAAAATTATAATAGATTTAAATAATAGATAACAAATAAAATAAAGTGTAGCAAGATATTTTTGTATTTTTAGTTTAATAGATCTGAATAAAAACGCATAAAGGAAAAATAGATCGCAAGGCAAATATATGAGAAAGAAGACCCGGGGCCGTAGGTTTCACTAGTGGCTTCTCTCGAGAAAAATAGCTTCTTGTGGGTCACTACAAAAAATACACTTCCGTGATGATACGTGTTTGTCACAAGAGGTCGCATTTTTTTCATGCATGTACATCCATGACGCATTTTATGACGTAATCAAGATTGTCATACTGTCTTTGTCATAGAAGTGTTCCATGACATTACAAAATTATCATCATGGAAGTGTCCACTTCCATGTCGATAAATCGCGCGTCACAGAAGTGCTTTCGTCAAGGGTGACCGACACATGGCATCCACCGTAACGGAACGCCGTTAAGCTATCGGGTCCCGTTTTGGATCTGATAACCCATTAACAGCCCGGACCAATGGGGATTTTCCACGTGTAAAATCATCATTGGCTGGAGGAAACACGTGTCAGCTCCCCGTTGGCACATGTGTCACTCATCCAATGGCTGAGATGTGCTTATGAAATGTTGACACGTGGACCGGCCCAAAAGTGGCCCATAACATTTAAATGGGCCGGCCTAACTAAAGGGCCACAAGATTTTGCGGCCCATAATGGGCTGGCCCAGCAAAAGGCCCACGAGATTTTGCGGGCCATAATGGGGCAGCCCAGCTAAAGGCCCACAAGTTTTTGCGGGCCATAATGGGCCGGCCCAGCTAAAGGCCATGAGATTTTATGGGCCATAATGGGTCAAGCCCAGCTAAAGGCCCCCAAGACTTTGCGGACCATAATGGACGGCCCAGCTAAAGGCACACGAGATTCCGCCGCCCATAATGGGCCGACCCAGCTGAAGGCCCAGAAGATTTTGATGACACTAGTAGGCCGGCCCATTTACAGGCTGCAATGTTTTGAGCCAAATGTCGGCCCATATTTGATCTGGTCCATTAACAGCCTGCCACGTTCCGGCCAAATAGAGGCCCATATGAGATCTGGCCCATTAAAAGCCTCCCATGTTTTGGGCCAAATTACGGCCCAGATCAGGTCCGGCCCTTTGAGAGGCTTTGGGCTAAATTATGGCCCATATCAGATTCGGCCCGTCAACTGGACGCTATGCTTTTGGGCCCACTTGATAAAGGGCCATTTAGTAATTCGGCCTGTTAAAGGCCCGTTTAACATTTCGCCCGATATATATTTCAACTGTTAAAAGCCGTCATATAGTTGGGCCTAACTACGACCCGTTTGCATCCAAATGCTCCACAGCCGGTAATCTGATTGGGCGAACAAGGACCGAGACAATTTTGGCTGTTATAAGCCCATGATTTGATTGGCACAATCATGGGTCGGGTCTATTCGCCCGCTTGCCGACCGTGAGCTGTTCGCACGCGTTTCAGGCCCAACCTACTTTTCGGCCTCTTAAAAGCCCATTGAGTTTTCCTGGGAAAATAGGGCCGGCAGTTTACTCGGCCTATTAAAGGCCCGAATCTACTAGTGGGCCACTTTACATTTAGTCCTGTTAACGGACCAAGATGACGGGGTCCATGATTCGGATCATACATAGTGATTTGCATGACGGCCCGATTATGTACCGTAATTTTACGGTTTGGCCGGTTTACTGCGAAGACAGGATATATATACAGTAAAATAACTGCAGCATCGTGAATAAGAAAAAACTAGACTATACAAAGAAATTACAACATATTGCATCCACTAGGCATCAAAGTTTGCCACTATGATAATAAAGCACAAGCAGACAGCAGATTACATACACTGGGCATCAAAGATCGCCACCAGTGCAATTAAACACGCCGACAAAATAATATACAAAACCGATAGCGCTTCAATAGAGTTCAAGAAAGGTTAGCCCTACTCGGAAGCTGCAGCGCAAGCAGCTGAGCAACCTGATGAGACTACACTTGTTTGACACTTATATCCTCCTCACTCTGAAAGATAAGCAAGCAGGAAGATGACAGGTTTTGCACATATAAGTATCAGTGCTGACAATCATCACATTTCTTACTGACGAATAAAGTGACACAGTTTAAAATAGCATTAACACAATATGGCATTGTTCAGGTCAAGACATGGCAGGAAATGACATTGTGAAGGAGTTGGCAGCTTCACGACACCACTGGATTACAGATCAAGAACTCATAAGTATCAATGGTAAGTATGCTGTCAATTTACCCATTTCAGATTGGCAAAATAAGATCACTTGCTTTGTATAGTTTAATTTACATGGCATGTGTCGGTGTACTAGAGTAGGGGTACCCTAGTACCCCGTACTCGTGCACGGACGGTTGCAGCACCCCGCGGCAAGGTTTGCCCCGTCACCGCCAATCTCCTCCGTGGCTCTCTTGGAGCCATTCAAGAACAAAGTATTAGATTGAGAAGACAAGGCCCCGACAAGAGGAGCTTGTCGGGAAGGGCCGCTCCAGGCACGCAGAAGACAAGGCCCCGGCAAGAGGAGCTTGCCGGGAAGGCCCGGAGCGCGACAAGTCTCCGGGCGCGGCAAGGCGCTTGCCGCGGCATGCAACTCCTCTCCGCCTCCGCTCCAGCTCACCTAGCGACGTGTCGCCATGGGACCGTTCCATGGGCACGTGTCGGGCGGCTGTGCAGCCAGCGGAGAGCAGCGACACGCGGCGCAGACAGGCTAGCCATCGTGGCGAGCGGAGGCGCACCTGACGGTCTCTGTTACACTGTTTAGGCGACAACGACAGGCATTTCTTGCTTTTGTCCCTTGCCGTCAGAGTTAGGTATTTTTGCACTGTACACTGTTCAAGTAGGTGTACCAATCCCTATTTTTACGTTTGTACCCCCGCCTATGTTGCCACCTGTCGGAGACCCCTTGAGCATATAAAAGGAGGCCCGAGTGCAACGTAGAAGGGGTTCCGCGTTTGGCCAAGATTCAGTTCATTCGACTGGCCATAGACTAGATACACCCACGCTAGGTTTTGTAGCGGGCATTGCTCCCTAGCAAGAACACAATAGATCAAACAGGCAGCAGTAGGAGTTTTATCTCTCCGGAGAGCTCCGAAGCTGGGTAAACCGCCCGTGTGCATCGCCTCGATCCGCTCTTCGTGCGACCTCCGCCCCCTCCGAACCACAAAGGGACCCGCCCGCCGGGCCCCATAGGTGTCCGTGGGTACGATCAGCATCCCGACATCTACGGGCGCGCGGTAGGGGGGCCGAGGCCGTGTGAATCCGATCCGACGTTCACACGGCGGCGCTATCAACATCTTCCTCAACATGCCACCGAAGAAGAAGGCTTCGGCGGCAGCAGAGCCGTCCGCGTCGTGCCCACCCTCGCCGCAGCAAACAGGTGGTGGTACAGACGCTGGCGGAAGAACGGGCACCGACGAAGGTGTTCGCGACGTTGCCAAGTCCAAGGACAAGGCACCGCAAACCTCGGCGTCCGCGCATCCCCCACGCCCATCTCAGAGACGCGGGACCAACAACGTCATGGCGTTCACAACGCCATACGTTCGTTGGATCGAGACCCTCAAGACCATCATACGCGCCAGCATGTTGGCACGAGTGAGATACGGCCGCCCGGACGGGACGCTGCTCCTTCTAACGAGGTTAGAAGTCCGAGCGCGTCCCGCTCCTCGCACCATTCTCCAATGCCGCCTACTACTCCAGCAGAAGCTCTGGCGAGAGCTCAACTGCTCCTCGACTACCCTCCAACGGCCGACAAGGTCGACGAGTGGAGGGCCACTATTCAGAGCCTCATCGGCTTTGCCAACGGCGACGCTCCGCGACAACCAACGCCATCGTTGCCGCGGCGAGGCGACAAAGCACGAGCCGGTCGCGACGACACTGTCGGAGGTGCAACCACCGTGCACTCTCCGCTAAGAAGGCCAAGATCGCCGACTCACCGGATCCACCTCGACAGCGACTCCACTGCGTCGTCGGATCCGCGGACTCGCCGCGATCAGCGCCAAGTTCTTCATGAGCGACAACAAGAAGACGCTCGAACTCGCATCGAGCGTCGAAGAGAAGCGCGACGTCAATCCGACAAGCGCGCTGGGCCTTCGCTGACATGCACGCCGCCGGAGGGGCCAGGCGACTTGCGTCAGACGCGGTAGGTTGCCCTGCGTTCACTCGTGAGCTGCGGCAAGTCCAAAGGGCCCAGCCGGAAGAACTTCAAACCAGACGCGTGCCGGAGAAGTACGATGGAAGGGCGCATCCGTCGGAGTTCCTCGGCATCTACACCATCGCGGTGCAGGCTGCGAAGGTCGGGACGACAAGATCCTCGCCAACTACTTCCGCCGTGCTCAAGCCCAACGCCGATCTTGGCTCATGCACTTGCCGGACAGCTCCATATCCTCTTGGGCAGACTGTGCCATCGGTTTGTTGGCGCCTTCACAGTGGCCACAAACCCCATGGCCAAGAGAGTGACCTTCACTTGCTCGCCCGTAAGGAAGGAGAGTCCCTGCGCAAGTTCATTCAGAGATTCAAGAAGGTGCACTACAACATCCCAGACGCCCACCCTGCCGCGGTGATCAGCGCATTTCATCGTAATGTGCGGAACCGCAGGATGAGGGAGGAGATGGCGATGAGCAAAGTCAAGGACGTCGATGAGCTGCGCCTTGGCCGACAAAGTCTTGCGCACGCTACCGAGGAAGGGAGGAGACTCTCAGGAGAGGATGCAAAAGAAGGATCAGACAGTGATGACACCGCCCCGGCGAAGAAGGGCCGGCGGCGAGGCAACAGGAAGAAGAAAAGCAGAGAAGTGCTAGCTGTTGAGCAGTCCGGCAACGGAGGCGGCGACAAGAACGCCAAGGCTGTTGTCTCCGGCAAGGAGGTTGCCGCTGACGCCAACCACCAGTCGGTGGCGGCCGCCGACAAGCAGGACAGCTCCGGCAAGCAGTACTGCAAGATCCACCGCACCAAGGGCCACGATCTCCAGAGCTGCAAGAAGGTCGAGCAGCTCGTCGAGCAGCAGAGAGCTGAGTACGAGCGACGCGACAAGGAGAAGGCCCAGAAGGTGCCGGGGAGCAAGCAAGAAACGTCCCGGCCGGGGAGGACGCCGCGTCAAAGTCAAGCAGCAACAAGGAGATCGACCTCCCCGCGGCCGCGACAAGGATGAAGATGATGACGACGACGAAGATATGGAAGATGACAACGCCGACGAGCAGGAATTTCAGAAAGCCACATAGGTTCTCTGCGTTGACGGAGGTGCTTCCCTGCATACCTCCCACCGCCAACTCAAGCAATGGATGCGGGAGGTCAATGCAGCGGAACCATCCATAGAGTCATGCAGACCTCTGAAGTGGTCCAGCACGCCTATCATTTTTGATATTGAGGACCACCCTGATCGCATAACTGCGGTCGGGTGCTTGCCGATGTTGGTCTCTCCAACCATCCGCAACCTCAAGGTCACAAAAATGTTAGTTGACGGCGGGGCTGGCTTGAACCTGATCTCCTCCGCGGTGCTCCAGAAGCTTCAAATCCCTGACAGCGAGCTTGAAGAGACCGGAACCTTCCAAGGAATCAATCCGGGAAGGAGCAAGCCGAAGGGGAAGATTACGTTGCCGGTCACATTTGGCAGCGAGCTAAACTTCAGGATCGAGAGGGTTACATTTGACGTTGCCGATTTCCCATTGCCTTACAATGGGATACTTGGCCGTCCGGCACTCGCCAAGTTCATGGCGGCCTCTCACTATGCCTACAACCTTCTCAAGATGCCAGGCCCGATAAGCGTCATCTCTGTCCATGGCGACAAGAAAGATGCCCTTATCTGTGCCGACAAGATCTTCCGGGACGCAGCAGCCGCAACAGATTTCCAGACACTTGCCGCTGAAGCTCCCGGGGGGAAGAAGACCAAGTCCAAGTCCGGCAAGGGCTCTGATGCTCACTCCGGCAAGCGCACCTCTTCGGAGTGCTGCGCTACCGTCGAGGACGCACCATCGAGCTCCACCGACAAGTGCCAGAAGATGGTGGCTCCGCCGAAGACCAAGAAGGTGCCCGCCAAGGAGGACGGCGCTGGTGGTACCTTCACCATCAGTGCCTCTCTCGACTCCAAATAGGAAGGCGCGCTCGTCGCTTTCCTGCGGGCGAATGTCGACGTGTTTGCATGGCAACCGTCTGATATCCCCGGTGTTCCCAGGAAAGTGATTGAGCACCGCCTGGCCGTTTGTCCTCGCGCGCGCCCGTCAAGCAAAGAGTCGAAGCAAGCGATTGGGCGCCAAGAATTCATAGCTGAAGAGATCAAGAAACTGGAAGCAGCAGGTCTTGTCAGAGGAGTACTCCATCCTACGTGGTTGGCCAATCCTGTAGTCGTGCGTAAAGCAAATGGGAAATGGAAGCTTTGTATTGACTTCACGGATGTTAATAAAGCTTGTCCCAAAGATCCATTTCCCTTGCCGCGCATTGACCAGATTGTTGACTCCACGGCCGGATGTGATCTGCTCTCGTTTCTTGATGCCTACTCAGGATACCATCAGATCATATTGGCTGAAGAAGATGAGGAGAAGACCGCATTCATCACACCATGTGGCACATACTGTTTCATACGGATGCCTTTCGGTTTGAAGAATGCTGGTTCAACATTTGCGAGGGTAGTCCATGACGCTTTTGAGCCGCAAATGCACAGAAATGTACTAGCCTACATGGATGACATAGTGGTCAAGAGCAGGGACAAAGCAACTCTGGTTCAAGATCTGGATGAGACCTTTGCAAATCTGCGCAAGATAAACCTCAAGCTCAACCCCGAGAAGTGCGTGTTTGGAGTTCCTTCCGGCAAGCTTCTCAGGTTCTTCGTGTCTCAGCGAGGGATTGAGGCAAATCCCGACAAGATCAAGGCCATTGAGCAGATTGAAGCACCAAAGCACGTCAAGGATGTACGAAGAATTGCCGGTTGCGTGGCCGCTCTCAGCAGGTTTATTTCTAGGTCTGCTGAGCGCGCCCTGCCATTTTTCAAGATTTTGAAAAAGGCGGGTCCAGTAAAATGGACTCCCGAAGCGGAGGTTGCACAGCAGGACTTAAAGAGATACCTGTCCACTACTCCAACACTTGTCGCACCTAGGCCACAAGAGAAGTTGCTGCTATATATAGCGGCAACCAATCAAGTGGTTAGCGCTGCGTTAGTGGCGGAGAGGGAGCCGGATGACGAGCCAGCAACCGCGGCAAGCACATCCAATGACAAGGTGGGGCTTCACGACAAGCTCTGGTCCCGACAAGGACGAGTCCGCGAAGACACAAGAACAGATACTGAGAAAAGGATGGTGCAGCGCCCAGTTTACTTTGTCGGTTCCCTCCTGCAGGGGCTAGGTCAAGGTACTACGGTGTGCAAAAACTGCTTTTCGGCCTCCTCATGGCCTCGAGAAAGCTGCGCCATTACTTCCAAGCAAATGAGATCACAGTTGTCACCGCTTTCCCTCAAGAGGATACCGCAGAATCCGTGGCGGCAAGGCGTGATTGTCGAATGGGCACTTTGGAGCTATCAAGCTTTGGTCTTAAGTTTGAAAGCACATCAACTATCCAAAGCGAGCCTTGGCGAGTTCATAGCAGAATGGACGCCAACGCCAGATGAAGAGATTCCGGAGACGAGCATTCCCATCAAAGAAGCAAGCAAAGAGTGGCTGATGTACTTTGATGGTGCCTTCTCGCTGCAAGGCGCCGGTGCCGGCGTGCTGCTTATCGCACCCACCGGAGAGCACCTCAAGTACGTCGTCCAGATGCACTTTCCCAAGGAGCAAGCGACAAACAATAATGCAGAGTATGAAGGTCTGCTTGCCGGTCTCAGGATCGCCGTGGACCTTGGGATCAAGAAGCTTATCGTCAGGGGTGACTCGCAACTCGTCGTCCGCCAAGTCAACAAAGATTACCAGAGTCCGTTGATGGAAGCCTACGTTGATGAAGTGAGGAAGCTAGAAGAGCACTTTGACGGCCTGCAAATGGAACATGTTCCAAGAGCTCAGAATGATATTGCTGACGCCCTGTCAAAGTGTGCTGCGCTTAAGCTACCTGTGGAACCAGGGACTTTCGTGCTCAAGCTGACTCAGCCAACCGTAACACCATCGGCCGGACAAAGCAAGAAGAGGAAGTTGGCCTCTGGTGACTACTTTCCGACAGAGCTTCCCGAAGCCGTCGTTGCAAAGGTCCCCAAGATCAACACCAATAGTGCTGAGGAAGCGATCTGCTCAAGCCGGACCCCGAGGTTTGTTTCGTCAAGCAAGCGCTCCCGACAAGTCTTGCTCCGGCAAGCTTGTCGAGGAGCAATCTGCTCGGCAGACCCTGTGGTTTGTTTCGTTGAAGCAACGCCCCGCCAAGTCTTGCTCCGGCAAGCTTGTCGGGAGCATCTAGTTCGGCAGAGCCACCAGCTCTTGCCGTAGAAGCCGATGTTCCCGCAGTACCAGATGAGCCTTTAGTCCTTGTTGTCGAGCCACAAGCTCCAGCATGGGCGCAGCGGATTGTCCAATTCCTTCAGACAGGAGAACTTCCCGAAGAGTAGGATGAAGCGGAAAGAGTAGCCCGGCAGTCAAGTATGTACCAGTTTGTCGACAAAGATACTGCATGTAAGAAGACTCAACGGTGTGAAATTGAAGTGTATTCCCGTGGAAGATGGATGTAAGCTGTTGGCGAGATACATGGAGGCATATGTGGTCACCACATAGGCGCAAAGAGCACTTGCCAAAAGCTTTCCGGCAAGGTTTCTTCTGGCCGACAGCCCTCGTGATGCAACCGCACAAGTAACCAAGTGTGAAGCGTGCAGTTCCATTCCAAACAGATACACTGCCAGCTCAAGCTCTCCAGACGATCCCTTTATCCCGCCATTATCGGTCCTGGGCTCGACATCCTCGGCCCCTTCCCCGAAGTTGTCGGGGCTTTGAGTACTTGTACGCCGCCATCGACAAGTTCACAAAGTGGCCGGAAGTGGAAGCGATGAGGAAGGTGACAACACGTCGGCAGTCAAGTTCTTCAAGTCGATTGTTTGCCGCTTCGAATCCCTAACAGGATCATCACCGACAACGGCACACATTCACGAAGTCGCACCTTCATGCAAGACGTCCAAGACCTTGGTGCCAAGGTTCGCTTCGCTCCGTTGCTCACCCGAGAAGCAACGGTCAAGCTGAAAGGGCGAACGCTGAAGTGCTGCGCGGACTCAAGACCGTAACTTTCGACGTGCTGCACAAGTGCGTAAGAAACCGGATCGAGGAGCTACCGGTGGTTCTTTGGTCGATCGAGCGACGCCAAATCGAGCCACCGCCGTGCACCCTTTGCTCTAGTCTATGGAGCAGAGGCAGTTCTCCCCACGGAACTTCAGATACGGGTCGCCTCGAGTGCTCGCTTATGATGAGTTTGAGCAAGAGCAGCTGCGACAAGATGACGCTGCTCCTTGAGGAGGATCGTCTTCAGGCCGTGCTACCGCCGCTACCAAGCAGGCCCCGTGGTCGCTACCATGGCCGCAGGGTTAATGCCGAAGTCTCAAGGAAGGCGACCTTGTTCTTGGCGCACTCAGTCCGCCAAGAATTCAAACAAGTTGACGCTTGAAGTGGGAAGGCCCTTATCGGGTGAAACGAGTCACTAGGCCCGGCGCTGTCCGCTTTGAGACCGAAGATGGCATTCCGTGAGCAACTCTGGAACATTGAGCATCTTCGCAAGTTTTACCCATAAGGCGCGGTTGTCGGAACCCGTTCGCAACCACCTTTTGTACAAGTCTTGCCGCTGTTGCATGTAATCCTTCAGACAAAGCCGGGTGCAGACCCGATGCATCGATAAAGCCCATGTGTTGCGCACAACCCGTCAAGTTCATGCTTTCATCAAGTTATTGCATGTTTTGGCTAACAATTTGTGTAGCAACCACACCCGTAAGCGTAATCGAGCCACCGGGCTCTATAACGTTATTTCCTCTTCTTTCTCTTGTCGCAAAGAAAGGGAGGCTCCCTCGCGCACAAGTTAATCGTGGGAGGAGGAGATAATACTATGGACCAGGCACCGCACGAGGAAGATTCGCCTCATCGGGAAGCAAGAAACAGAAAAGCTAAGTTGCCAAAGTTTGAGCAATCGATTTTTAAATTTTCGTTATCTTCCTCGAACGATAGTACTTTGTATGGAAAACCTATGCGCAGAGGAACCGAATCGTGACTGGTCGCGCCTTTACTTTGTTTCGAGTCCGCTCAACAACTTAAGTGAGCTGCGGTTAGTCCCATGAGAAGGTTGCTTGTCGGTAGCGACCCGCCTTGACGAGTGCTGAAGTTCCGCTTTTCGGCGCCATGACAAGGGTGCCTACACTGACAAGTTTCCCTAGATGCTCAGGGCAGAAACGTACAAAGGAAGAAATCAAGCAGAGGAAATAACATTGCATCGATCGATTCACCTAAGATAGAGTATATTACATAATAACTTGTCGCTGATCTAACAAAGTTTTCTAAACATGATTAGCAGCGACAAGGGAGAGTTAAGGTTGGCGGCCTAGTCCACGCGGTCGCCCTCAATCCTCTTGATTTTGTTCACCTTGTCCACAATGGGTGCGACAAGGGCTTTGAGCTCCTCCACATTGGCTTCGGCCGGCAAGGATCTGAGGACGCCATTAAGGTTGAGGCCCGGGTTGCGGAAGGCCACCTTCATCAACACCTTCTCGAGGGCCCTCACAGATCTCTGGCGTGAGTCCTCGGCCAGCTGCTTCGGGACTTCTTCCCGGAGTCGCCGGAGACCCGTCACCACGCCTTTGAAGAACAGGCTGAGCTTGACGCTGGGCTAGAGATGCTCGTCGGAGGAGTACGCGAGGTCCCCCATCTCCAGCTTCATCAGCTCGTTGTGGATGTCGGCGGCGGTGTCCACAAGACCTTCGGTCCAGTGTTCCACGCTCTCCCTTAGAGTGTTCTGGACGGAAACAGCGTCCGCCAGCAGCTCCTCCTTGGCCGTGATCGCAACTAACAAGCCCGCCTCCCGCTCTCTGGCACCATCCAACGCCTGCGTTAGAGTGGTCAGTTTCAGCTCCAGATCTGCCTTGGAGTCCTTGGCGGCGTCGAGCTCCTTGGCCCTGTCAGCGAGACGGGCCTGCAGCTTCGCCAGCGTGAAAGGCGCCCTTCGTGCTCACGCTTGAGCACGGCAAGCTCTTCGCCGCTCTTCGCGAGGGTGGCCTCGGCTGTGCCACCTTCGCCTTCAGCCCTTCCTTGGCGGCCTCGGCGGCTGCGGCGGCGCGTCGCTTCGCTTCAAGCGCCCGCCAAGTGACTCCTCACGCAGCGGCAAGGTCCTCCTCGTGGCTATCCGTTGACCTTTCGCTGCGCCAACTCGCTTCTCTGGCGAAGCTTCTCGGCAGCCAGCCGCTGCTCCTCGTCAGTTGCGGCCTTCTCAAGGATGAAGGCCGTGCACTCTTCTGCGAGCTGCGCCCGCGCGTCTGCCACGTCGCGGAGCGCTTCTTTGTTGGCGCTCCGGAGCTCCTCGGTGCGTTTCTCTATGTCCGCCCCCGCCCTCGTGACAAGGGCTTCCCGGGTCTCCAACTTGGCCTGACGGGTGCGGTAGAGGGACAGCAGCTTCTTCAGTAGCTGCTCCTCCTCGGACTCGCCGCTGCTGCTGTTTGGCGCATCCACCAACGAAAACCCAGCGGACGCGAGTAGCTCGCCGTCGAAGGTCTCGCCGACCGGGCGCCTGAGCTCGGCTCCTGTGGGAGCTTTATGAAGACGCCTTCGCCGGCCTTGGTAGGCACCGGGTTGGGGCTCCTCGAACTGGCGCCCTTGGCAGCGGGGAGTCGGCCGTCGTGTAGCGCTTGCCGCTCCTGCGGCCCCAGGGCCGACAGTACGACCATCCGACCCCTCGCCGACCCCTGCGTCAGCAGCCTCGGTGGCCACCTCGCCGACAGGCTCATCGGCGGTGGCCTCTTCTTCCACGACGATGACCTGTTCTTCCTCGACGGCGGCCTTGTCGGTGTTGCCGCGCGTCTCCTCCTCGCCGGCGGCCTCGACCTCCATCGGGTCTGCGTCAGACGAAAAAGGGGCAGTCAAGCAGATATCCAAGAAAAAAAAAGAGAGAAACAAAAGAAAGCAAGCCCAAGGGGGATTTTCGTGTAAGGGAGTCACCTGCAACGGGATCCGCAGCCATGGCCTCGACCACTGGAGGGTCGCTGGCGCCGTCCCTTGCCGGGGTAGCCTCCCTTGCCGGAGTGGCCTCCCTTGCCAGGGTGGCCTCCCTTGTCGGAGGGAGCTCCCTTACCGGGGAGTCCTCCCTCGGCGATGTAGTGGCAGCAGGCAGGATCTCGGAGGCGGCTTCCAAACCCTCCTGATGAGACTGCTCTGCTCCTGCACAAGCACACGGTCAGATATCAACAAAGAGGGGGCACCCCCGCACGCCTAACAGCAAGAAGAAAACTGCACACTTACTCGGGGCCGTCTTTGAGGGCTGCTCTGGGGAAGGGTTGCCGGGTCCGGCAAGGCGGTCTCGGACGCGTCCCCCGTTGCCACGGGAGAATCGTCCTCAACGACGACCGTCGGGATCTTGGCCCTCTTCGCCGCCCTATCGGCCAGCGTCCTGAAAAGGAAAGAGTCCAGGACGAAGCAAATCAGATTCAAGATGAAGCGATAAAAATTAAAGACGTGCAAGCGCAATCTCGAGAAGCTTACTCTTCGCCTTCCTCCTCGGAGCTGAGCGCGGAGAAGTCAAACTCCGGCCCGCCTCCGGTGCGATGAGGCGGGGGAGTGGGTTTCTTGTCCGCTTAGCGGAGGCGTCGGCGGCCCGAGAAGATTCCGCCCGATTATCGCTGCAGTTTGGGGCGCTCGCAGCAACCTCGCTTGCCGCGGTGGAAGCTGCGTCGGCCGGCGCTGCACTGTGGGCCGACACAGCCGCCCGGCTCGTCCCAGCCCTGCGAAGACGCCTCCTCGGCGGGCCGGGCTCCAGTGGCAAGCTACCGGCGGCGGGAAGAAGCGCCCTCGGCGGGTCCACTCGTCCCGGCCTCGAGCTCGACAAGCTCGTCCTCGCCGGCGACCTCCCTCGCTCAGCAGCGCTTGCCGCCTTCGCCGCGTCCGCCTCCTCAACGGTGAACCCCAAGACTCCAGCGGCAGCGGCTGCTGCCGCCTCCTCCGCCCTGGTGGAGATCCACGCCATCTCCTGCTCGGTGGTGTCTCGGGTGAGCCCCTTCAGCTCGTCGGAGCGGATCGGCACCTCTTGCAAGTTGTCGAAGAATTGGTGCACGACCTCGTCGGGGGGCTCCTGCCAGGTCGGGACGATCCCGTGGGAGTCGACGGTGGCATCATGGCACGGATGCGGTCGGCGCCGAAGTTGTTGCACAACGGACGACTTCGCGGCAACCTGAACCACTCGGGATGTTCGGGTCGTTCTTGAACAACTCGAGCAGCACTGAATCCAGCTCCATGACGGTGAAGTTCCAATTCAGGCCAGGCGCAGCCTCATGATGTCCCGCCAGATTCGAACTCCCAAGCAGGCCTCCTCCTTTCCTGCAAGGATGGCGTCTGGCGGCGAATGAAGTCCGCGCCAACTGCGCCAATGGTTAAACCGGCAAGCCTGAGGCGCAGAATTCGGGTCACAGCTATCTTCAGCCTCGCATCCTCCGGCGCCAAGTTACTCCAATCCTTGCCGCGCGCAATTGGGGTTTAAGCGCCGGCGGTGAAGGGCTATGGGTCCTCCTCACGACCCAGCACCGCTTGGCTCTCCACTCCTCCCACTTGTTCCGAACTCCCCCTCTAGGTAGGCCTCTTTCTTGCCGATCCTAGAGACCCAGGCTATCCCTCCGGCAAGGGGCTCTCCTCTCTCGACGCGGGGGATAAAGAAATGGCGGAAGAGTGCCACGTTCGGGTGGACCCCGACAAAGTTTTCGCACAAGTGTGCGAAGATAGCCATGGTCAAGATGGCGTTGGGGGTGAAATCAAGGAGGTGGAGGCCGAAGGTGTTCATTATGTCGCATAAAGAACTTCGAATACGGGCGGCAAAGACCGCAAAAGAAGAAAAGGGCGAAGAAAGGGTACCTGTTAGCCAGATCAGCGGCGGAGGCGGGAGCACCTCGCGGCGCGGATGCGCCCGAGTCTCCGCCGCCGTAAAAGATAGTAGACGAACCGCAGCTCCTGCGGCGCCGAAGCTGCGAGGGAAGACGGCTCGCTTCCTTGCGCAGATCATGAAAGCCGCCAGCGCCCAAGCCGACTTGACGCCCTTCTCCTTATCGGCCTTCGGGGCCATTGCGAGGGGGGCGGAGGAGGTCGACGGCGGTGCATGTGCTTGTGGCCAAAGGGGCCGGGGCGTTGCTCTCTTCGCACCGGAGAAGACGAGGGGAGCGGCGGTGGTTTCTTGACAAGACGGCAATGGCAGGAGTGGTCGGCCCGCCTCTGTTTTCTCCGCTTATAAAGGGGAGGAGGGGAGGAGGGGAGCGGACGTTCCGCTTATATTAATAAAGTACCCCCCCCACGACCGCGCCCACGATCTCTCGCACGGCGCCACGTCCGGTGCGTGCCGTTAGTGGGGATCGTGGTGGGTCCGGGGCGGGTTGCGGCGTGGTCAAGGCCGCGTGTCCGTCTGCAGTTCTGGCCTGGCCCGACAAGCGCTCGGCACTGCGTCTGCCCAGCCGGGGCTCTGTCGGTGTACTAGAGTAGGGGTACCCTAGTACCCCGTACTCGTGCACGGACGGTTGCAGCACCCCGCGGCAAGGTTTGCCCCGTCACCGCCAATCTCCTCCGTGGCTCTCTTGGAGCCACTCAAGAACAAAGTATTAGATTGAGAAGACAAGGCCCCGACAAGAGGAGCTTGTCGGGAAGGCCGCTCCAGGCACGCAGAAGACAAGGCCCCGGCAAGAGGAGCTTGCCGGGAAGGCCCGGAGCGCGACAAGTCTCCGGGCGCGACAAGGATCCGGCCGCGGCAAGGCGCTTGCCGCGGCATGCAACTCCTCTCCGCCTCCGCTCCAGCTCACCCAGCGACGTGTCGCCATGGGACCGTTCCATGGGCACGTGTCGGGCGGCTGTGCAGCCAGCGGAGAGCAGCGACACGCGGCGCAGAAGGCTAGCCATCGTGGCGAGCGGAGGCGCACCTGACGGTCTTTGTTACACTGTTTAGGCGACAACGACATGCATTTATTGCTTTTGTCCCTTGCCGTCAGAGTTAGGTATTTTTGCACCGCATAATCGCTCAAGTAGGTGTACCAATCCCTGTTTTTACGTTTGTACCCCCGCCTATGTTGCCACCTGTCGGAGACCCCTTGAGCATATAAAAGGAGGCCCGAGTGCAACGTAGAAGGGGTTCCGCGTTTGGCCAAGGTTCAGTTCATTCGACTGGCCGTAGACTAGATACACCCACGCTAGGTTTTGTAGCGGGCATTGCTCCCTAGCAAGAACACAATAGATCAAACAGGCAGCAGTAAGAGTTTTATCTCTCCGGAGAGCTCCGAAGCTGGGTAAACCGCCTGCAGTATCGCCTCGATCCGCTCTTCGTGCGACCTCCGCCCCCCCTCCGAACCACAAAGGGACCCGCTCCACCGGGCCCCATAGGTGTCCGTGGGTACGATCAGCATCCCCGACAGCATGAAGAAGGAACTTGGTTGTACAACTGAAAACTTAAATTGAGAAGGACAAACTTTTGTTTATGAACTACATAATAAACTTTAGACATGCAATTTGATGCAAACACCAAAAATAAACAGCTGCTGCAGTCATGCCTAACCAAATATACACAACAAAGTTTGAAGGCTTGAGAAGGACAAACTTACATTATTGGTGAAGGCAGGCTCTATAAAGCCCTTGTCCATTTATTCATAAGCATTGCCTTTATTCTACATTTTGTTAAGAGTAAATATAAATGTGACAATATAAGAAAAAATGGTGAATATTTAAGATAAGATGAGGAATGATGCTACATAACCAAGTAGCTATAAATGTAAGTACAGCGATACAGGCAAAAGGTACAACCAAGAGTAATGCAGAGCTAAACTTCTTCAGTACCGTCGGTGTTATCCAACCTTATGGTAAGAGTAAATATAGATCTGATGTGTAGAAAATGGAGGGCAAAGAAAAATAAGCTGCAGAGTGATGGTACATGAACAACTACCTGTCAATATAAGTACACTGATAAAGGACAGCAGGTACTTACAAGAACAATGCAGAGCTAAAAAATTTAATTGGCATTGGATATATTCTACACTAATATAACCATTCATACAGATCAGATAATTTGGAGCGAACAATTGATAAGCAAGCTATCATGCATACTGCTGTCACATAATAAACCAGGTATGTATGCAAGTACAGTGATACAGGACAACCGGTACTAACAAGAGCAAAGTAGCGGGCAGCATATTTGCGATATCCTGTCGTTCTTTTCAAACCGGAATTCTTTTTTGAGCAGATTTCATGCAAAAAAGACCCGTAAGGCACATGCGGAAAAGTAGAAGTTCAAATTGTCATGCGATATCATAGACAGTGCCTCATCCTCGGAACGAGACCAGTGCATAAAAAGGTTTTTCCATTCAATGTCTTCTAAATTTATCACAGGAGACTTCACCGGAAATTCGTTTATACACTTTCCATCAAAGTTTGATTTCCTCAGGTAACACCGATACTGCTGCAATGCTTCCTTGAAAAGCGCAAGCAAGCTTTGCTCATCATGACCATCCAAATTGACCCTCGCCTACTTACAACAATGCAATGTAAATCATTGATGTGTTCAATCAGCGTAAAATGTGAAAATAATCACCATGAATAATAGCACTTACATGTAAGTGGGACAGGAAGATGTGAAAATGGTGTTTGTCTTCACTATAATCTTCCCATGATGGGAATATATGCACGTAGTCCCTAACAACATTGAAAGAATTGTCTTTTAAACTAGGAATAACTGGAATGAGGTTCCAATCTGCAGGAATTGGCCGTCTCTGCAGTTGGGATAGGTCTTCGGCCGGTGGACTTGCTGTACTTTTTGATGGAGTGGGATTTTTCTGTGGTACGGCTGGTGCTAACTGAAATCGGCCTAGCTTTTGCTGGAGTGTAGGTCCTGTGTGGTGGGGCTAGTGGTGTGACCAGTGAAGTATGGGTACAGTCTGCTGGAGTCGGTCCTACGTTTTGTGTCACTGGTTGTACAACCAATATAAGTGGGGTGCTGTCTGATTTTCCGACACAACCACATTTTTCAAGGACTTTGCTGGTGCTCTTTCAGGTTCGGCAATCACCCTTTTCCTTTTTGATGTCTGATGCACAAGAACAACATTTGAGTGGAAAAACATGGTATGATGACAGATGAAATATGTATTGATAATGGATGGGAATGGCATCTCGACATATATGATGAGTAAACTAAGCAGATGGCGGTGCAACAAAGTAGAAGAAATGCAAGACAACATATGCAAGATACGCGCAATCAATAAAACCTTGCCAAATTATAACAGGCACCTTGATGGGTGAACATGACAGGCCATCTGCCTTTGACTCCTCGAGGTTAGAATAGTCATTAGGATCATATTCTAAAGAAGAATCTACAAGTGGGGAGCATATGAGTTTCATTGCATCCAGAATGGCACTCAATGCCTTGGTGCCAATTTTGTAAGTCATTGCAGTGTTCCACAATATTCTTCTGATGCACGGATTCTGATATTCACTGTAATTACGTATAATATCTGAGAACCATGAAAACATAAATAGTTGTGAGATTATCCTTGTAATGCAGATGATATTCTAATATAGAGCGCCCTATAAACACTTGTGTGCTATCACTGGATTCTCATGAGAGAGCTCATGTGTGCTGTAATATGGTGCGTGCATTTATATAATCCGCACAAGTACACAAAAATAGGCTCCGTAAGTAAGGATAGTTGGCGGATGATAGGTTCGTAATATACCGTATAGAGATTTTATTGCCAAACCATGATAATAAGAGCACACAACAACTAGGCATATCATAGTGTACATAATAGGGTACACCATAACCACGATATATAAATCGGAAAGTGGAACTGGCTTGAAAATACGGTGTTGTATTGCCGCTAGTAATTGAAAGCCTATCGATCACGTACATGCTAGCTCTATCAGCTGTTGACTGCAGATGTCCCTGCGCCCCTTCCTGACAGGGAACATACTGCGTACTAAATCTGTAATAAACAAAGAGGAACATGTTAAAGGACAGAAGACTAAGCATATTCTTGAGGTTCCGCTTCATTGCATACAATGTTGGTTGCCCACTCATGATGAATCACAGCGCCCAAAGAAATGCAATTCTATGTTGTCTCTCTATATGTGGCAATTTTAAACAAGAGTCATTAGGATCATATTCCGAACAAGAGTCAACAGGTGGGGAGCGTATGAGTTTCATTGCATCCAGAATGGCACTCAATGCCTTGGTGCCAATTTTGTAAGTCATTGTAGTGTTTAGCTTCAAGAGTGGACTGTTGCTAGTGCGACACAAAGCAGCTACACAGATCATGGTGTAGATATAACGGGAAAACCTTAAGCATCAGAGTAAAATCAGCAAAGTGGAACTTGCTGGAATATATGTGCTAGTATTGCCGAGACGGCTAGAAAGGCTTCGGATACCAGCTCTCTTCAAGTGAAGGTGCGATCGTTAATATCGATGTAACTCTCAAAGGCGACACACCTCCCCGCATTTCCTTGCTATTCTTATAGGATTCAAGTGGGCAGGCCACTACAAATCCTATTCCTATGTTTAAAAAATCCTATGAATCAAAGAGGCTCAAAGTGTCCATCACAACCGACCGTATAGACCTCTACACTGCAAATGTCCCTGCTCATCTTCAGTACAAGGAACATACTGTACTACTATCATACTCCCTCCGTTACAAAATATAAGTCTTGGTAGAGATTTCCACTATGGATCACATACAGATGTATCCAGATACATTTTAGAGTGTAGATTCACTCATTTCGCTCCATATGTAGTCCATGGTGGAATCTATACAAAGACTTGTATTTAGGAACGGAGAGAGTACATATTAAAGAAGAACGGAAGAGGAACATGGTAAAGTAGAGCAAGGGGATTTTGGATCATAAAATGTTGGTTGCGCAGTGCCCACAAATGATGAACCAGAGCGCATTAAGAATGCAACTCCCAGCTGTCTCTCGACCATTTCAGGCGGTTGGATGAAGATCCTATGTCTCCTAACCCTTCTTCTTCCTCGTCTCTGATTCTTCCCATACAGAACACCGCACGGGCCACCGGCCAGACCACCGGCCCCCACCGCCCGTGTTCCTCCGCCACCCCCACCCCCACCCCCGCCCCCACCCGCGTCGAGTTTTCTTTGTTCGGCGAGGCCCCACAACCACCCGAGCTACTTCGTTCGCATCGGCGAACTCCAGCGAGCTCTGAAAAATCGACTGACCCAATTTTGAAATTTAGTCTACTGTGATTTTACTAGTGTGGCATATAAAAGGGGAAAACCATAAGCACTGGGAGTATAGTGTTGAGCGTGCCATGGCGGATCTGAAGGTGCAAACCGGACAAAGGAAACTTTGCAACCAAGACAAGAAATCAGAGTAAAGTAGTGGCGATCTATTTTCTTGCTGCAATAAATAAGTTGAGCATATACGAAAGAGTACCGCCTCGGTGTGGCGTGTATGCATCTCACGAGAATTTGATGCTGCGGTAGCGATGGCTGTCGGTGGCGTGGAAGCAGATCTAGGAGGGTAGACGGTGGCGAAGTGGCGGTGGACGAGAGGGTCGTAGGAGCAGCGTCGACAAGGTGGACGATGGCGGGGATGAAGCGAGAGGACGGGATGCAAGGATCCCGGTCCGAAGCCGTGGATGAGAGAGGTCGATCTCTTGTAATGGACGACGGCGTCGGGGTATCAGCTTCGGCATGGTGGAGGAGGACGGCGGTGGATGGGGTGGCGGATGGAGGAGGCTGGGGTGGAGAGGGTGTTTTGGCGCCCACAGAGTACGAATGGAGAAAAGGGAGGTAGAGAGGAAGGGGGGAACCATGTATTCAGGGCGCGCTTGTCTCAAATGCGAAGAAATTTACAAACTTAGCCCCCGTTTCAAATTTCCTACATCACAACAATATTAGGCGGTTGGGGATAGGATGGTAATCTCGCATACACCGAATATTTGCCGACGAGAGTTTGTTTTTGGCGCCCACCATGTATGAATATGAATCAGGGAGGCAGTCGATTTCGGCCGAGGACACACTGTGTTTTGGCGCCCACCGTGTATGAATCCGGGTGAGAGGCGGACGTCACGTTTGGGTGAAATTACAAACCTACCCCTATCGAAACCTATAGAAATCCAACAGATAGGCTTTGTGTGGCAGGGATAGGCAGTAGTAATTTCCATCTCGCAGGTTTTGGTATCGGGCGGTTACTGCGACTTTCCCCGCTTCGTTCAAATTTTGCAGGGTGCACATTTACCGTGCCAACTCAATTCGAATCCCGTTTGTATTCTATTTTTTTCGGGCGGGATCCATTTTCAATTGGAATTAAATTCTATATACATCATTTTTATATATACTTTCAAAAGCACAACACCATTTATACATAAATATGATTTACAAATGGCATGGTCTCAGATTCATAAGGTTGTATCCATCAATTTGGATTTTCAAATATTTGAAACCACTTTATGTTGAAATCCAATGTATGCATTCCTCGCTAACTGTCTCCAATTAATGTGTATTTCATGCGGTTTTTTTACTTCTCAAACATGTATAATGTGTTCCGCACACACAACATATAGTGTAATCCCGTTTAGACATTAATTGCATATAAACCATGCATTGTTTGTAATTAAAGAATCTATGGATCACCAATATTGATAAACTATATAACATTACACGTGTGCACAAATTCAAATGAATATGCATGTTTGATACACCAATTTGCGCTATGATATTATCGATGTCGTGATCTCCAGTTTAAATATTTGAATCCCCTTTAATCCAGATATTCATCTCATATAGCTATCACTCATGCTTATATAGGACTATCTCTCCGACCTATACGCTGCTCATCGCCTCTCGTGTATCTCTCGTGCTACACCTGTATGTCGACAATGATCTTTTATTATCGTAACACACCGACGGTACTCTCTCCTCGACCTTGATCACTCTATCTCTCTCTAAGTATATCTCGCCTCCCTGCTATGTGTCTCTAACTATGATTCTCCATGTGGAATCTCTTTCTCTCACACAAACACAAAACTTTGTCTCCGGGTTCTCATTTCTCTCTACTATTCCCATGTGTGCCACTCGACACCCCTCATACAGAGATGTCTTTCGCCTCCTTAGATATGAGAACCCACGACTCTTCCTCTTAAATATCTCTTTTTCACACACAAACACAAACTCTGTCTCCTGTGGTCTCATATTTCTCCACTGTTCTCTTGTATGTCGCTCACACACACTCTCTCTCCCTAGAGATATCTTATGCTCCCTCATATGCCTATCTAGCTATCACTCTCGCTAGAAATATCTTTCTCTCTCGCAGACACAAAACTCCGTCTCTCGGGATCTCATTTCTCTCTGATATCTATTTGTATGTGACTCACATGCACCCTCTCTCTATCTCTCTCACACCCACACACATAACTCAGCCTTCTGATCCACTCGACTCCTATCTCTAACGCACACTAGCTAGCATCTTTATCTTTCTATTTATCTGTTTCTCCATCAACCTTCTTTCTCGCCCTCACTCTTGCTTCCTATCACGCACACTACATATGTTTCTCTCTACATGCAGTCAAGTGCCCTCTTTTTATCTTTCTCACACACACACATATATAACTTCACCCTCTGAACCACCCGGCGGTCATCTCCAACACTCAAACTAGCGGATGTCCCTCTAGCTAGCATCTCCATCTCTGTATCTATCTGTAGTTTCTCCGTCAACATTTCTTTCTCGCACGGAGTCTTGCTTCCTATCACCCACACTATATATGTCTCTCCATACATATGCATTTATAGGTTGATCTCTTTTGCACAATCATTGTGCCTCACTCCCTCTCCTCGCTGTAGATGCATACTCCAGCCCACGCCACTATCTCTTAAAGACAAAAACACATGCTCAATTGTCGGGCCTTCTTCCCTGCATTCTCACATGCATGCATATTGTCATACCGATCCGTATCTCCCATGTCGTTGATCTTATGACTTATGTCTTCTTTCTTTTATCTCGATCATGCGCGCGCTATCGGTGTACAAAAGTAGGGGCTCTCCTTTTGACCCCTTTACTTGTGCACGGGCAGTCGGAGCCACGCGCCATGGCCGCACACAGCAGGGCAAAGTAGGGAAGCCGGAGAGAAGCCGAAGGCACAAGGCAAACAAAGCAACGTCAAGGACCAAGGCCACAAAGATAGGATGGACGAAGCAGGTTTCCCCGGCAAGACCCTTGCCAGGTCAGCCTCAGCAGCCCCGGCGAGACCCTTGCCAGGGCAGCTCGCCCACACCAGTGGAGCGAGCCACCCTCGAGCCCTCAATCTCCAACGCCAACAACCATGTTGGGCCAGGGCTCGGGAGGCACCTACATGGTGGCATGCAGATCTTTGTGAAGACAAAGAATGCTCAAGATCAGATAAGGATTGGAGGGCAACAATCCTCGTCAAGATTCTTACCAAGGAAAACCCACAAGACCCCCGGCAAGATCCTTGCCGGGGGCGGCAGCGTGCCACGACAAGACCCTTGCCGGGCCACCCGGCAAGACTCTTGCCGAAGGCGACAACGAGGCCACTGCCAGGCCCGCACCAATCGAGTCCCCACCGCCGTTCACAAGCAGCTGCTAGCCCAACCAGCTGGGCAGGCACCTGCGTGGCAACATGCGTCTTCTAGGCCAACTCAGCACACACCTGTGTGGCGGCATGCAGATCTTCATGGAGGCTCCACCACCGCGCCACCTCAGCTGCTTGCCTGCCTACATGGCACCGCATGCATCGCCGGCCAGGGCGCGTGTCAAAGAGAGGAGGAGCGGCGACGGACGGGACGTGCCTCGCTCCCGTCCCTGATAAAGTGAAGGGACACCTAAGCTGTGCATTAAATGCGTCTTGTCCTGTAATACGAGCGATAAGCTCGCAGCACTGTAGGCCTTTCCACCTCCTGTATGCCACTATGGCAGCCCCTTTCGCCTATAAAAGGAGGCCCATGGTGCACTGGAATAGGATTCGGCTCTTTCGAGCCATGCAACACCCATAGCTAGTTCGAGAGCTCGAGAAGACTCAATACATCCACCAAGCAGGACTAGGGTTTTATGCATCCTCGCGGCCCGAACCTGGGTAAATGATCTTTGTGCTGATTACTAATCCTGCTTTTCTCACAACCCCTCGCCCCGCAACCGTAATAGGGATTCTTGTGATCCCATAGGTGTCGTTTCCCACCGACATCTTTGGCGCGCCAGGTAGGGGGGTGCAATTGTGAGAATCTGGTCTAGTAGTTGGCCTAGCAGTTCTTCATCGCCATGGCTCCTAAGAAGAAGACGACCACGACGATCGGTTCGTCCGGGACCGGATTGCCAGTACCGGTGCGGACCAGTGGCGGGCCAGTCGCGGAGAGAAACCATGGCGCGGCCCGCGAACATCCACATCACCCTGGCAGTCCAGCCCCGGTGAGCGGCATCGTTCGTACGCCAGGCGACGAGCCACGCATTGCGGGCTCCAGAGACGGAGTCAGGCCCCCCGCAGGTGGCGCGGGGCCCTCCAGGGGCGCCGTCATGCCGCCAGACGGCGGCGCGGCGGCCTCCAAGACGCCAACACCGGCGCCCACGGCGCGCTCTTATCAGGTCGTGTGCGATGAGCAGCGCCGCCCTGCTGGTGACCCTGGGCGCCGCCCTGGGAAGAGTCCCATGCGCCCATCACATGATGAGGAGGGCCAGCATGCGCGCCGAGGTGCTGACGGAGGTGGCGAATGGCTGCGGGGCCGTGACGGGGCTCCTTCTAATGCGGTTAGGAGTCGAGGCACATCGCGGTCCACACAGCTTTCGCCGCCGCCCACGCCAGCAGAAGCCCTAGCACGCGCGCAGCTGCTCCTCGATTTTCCTCTCGCTGCGGAGAAGCTTGACAAATGGAGGGCCATCGTCCGTAGCCTCGTCGGCATCGCCAACAACGATGAGTTACGGCCGGCAGGACCGGTAGGCCGTCGCTCCGTCGAGCCACCGCATGCCAGCGGAGGCCGGACCGGAGGCGATGCGGCCATCGCGGCACTCCTCCTCCATCCCGCCACCGCGGTGTCGGTCCGTCGTGACGACGCCGTGATGATATCTCGACAAGATCGTCTGACCAGCGAACCCATCGCGACCAACGCCAAGTTCTTCGGGAGCGAGTTCATGAAGACGCTCGAACCTCCATCGAGCGCCGGCGTGACGCGCGCCATCAGTCGGACAGGCGGGCAGGGCCCACTACGGACCACCCAGCGCCGGGGGGCTACGGTGGCCTACCCTACGAGGTGGGTTGTACGGCCTTCACCCGTGATATGCGGCAGTTCCAGTGGCCCTCCCACCGCACATTCAAGCCCGACGTTGGCGAGAAGTACAACGGCAAGACTCATCCGTCGGAGTTCCTCAACATCTACACCATCGCGATGCAAGCTGCTAGGGCTCGCGGCAATAAGGTGCTCGCTAACTATTTTCTGTTGGCACTCAAGCCCAATGTTATGTCATGGTTGATGCACTTGCCAGTGGACTCCATTTCTTCGTGGGTGGATCTGTGTCATGAGTTTGTTGGCGCCTTTACGGGAGGCTACCAAGCTCATGGCCAGCGAAAGTGATTTGCATATCATCCCCCAGAAGGAAGGAGAAAACTTGCGCAAGTACATCCAAAGGTTCAGCCGAGTGCAGTACAACATCCCCGACGTTCATACTGCCGCCGTGATCAGTGCATTCCATCAGAATGTGTGCAATCGTAAGATGCATGAAGAGCTGGCGATGAACAAGGCAGGGATGTGGCCAAACTTTATGTTCTGGCCGATCGCTGCGCTCGCGCTGAAGAGGGAAGGAAGTACCCCGGCGAAGATGCCAGCACGGAAACCGACTCCACGGATGATACCGCCACCCCGGCGAAGAGGGGCCGACACCGTAACAGGAAGCGCAGGGGAAAGACTGTGCTTGCCATCGAGGGGTCCGACGACACCGGCGCCACCAAGAAACCCAAGGCAAGTGTCCCCAGCAAGGAGGTTGTCGGGTGTGCCGCTTGCCGGGCCTTGGCGGCTGCCGATAAGCCAGGGGGCTCCGACAAGCAGTATTGCAAGATCCACCGCACCAAAGGCCATGATCTCCAGAACCGCCGGCAGGTGGAGCTGCTCGCTGAGAAGCAGAAAGCTGTGTATGAGTGGCGGGACACGGAGAAGGGCCAAGAGGGTGCTGAGGGATCCGGCAAGAAGCGCGGCGGCCTGGGGGGCTGCCGCGCCAAGGATAATCAGCAAGAGAGGCCCGCCCGGGGCCGTGACAAGAAGCAGGAAGATGATGATCACGACGAGGACGATGAGTCCGGCGACCATGAGTTCCAGAAAGCCACAGAAGCCATGTGCGTCGATGGTGGCGCCTCGCTGCATACATCCCACCGCCAGCTCAAGCAATGGGCGCGTGAGATCATAGCGGTGGAGCCGTCGCTCGGTGCACGGAAGCCTCTGAGGTGGTCCAGCACGCCTATCATCTTCGACACCGAGGACCACCCTGACCGCACTACTGTGGTCGGGTGCTTGCAATGGTTGGTCTCACCAACAATCCGCAACCTCAAGGTGACGAAGATGCTGGTTGACGGTGGGGCCGGTCTGAACTTGATCTCGCCTGTTCTGATCAAGAGGCTGCAGATCCCTAATGGAGACCTCGAGGAGACGGGCACGTTCCAAGGGGTCAACCCGGGGAGGAGCCAGCCGAAGGGAAAGGTCACGCTGCCCGTGACGTTCGGAGGCGTGCTGAACCACAGGACGGAGAGGATTGTCTTCGATGTAGCCGAGATCCCCTTGCCCTACAATGGATCCTCGGCCGCCCGGCACTAGCCAAGTTCGTGGCGGCTTTACATTACGCCTACAAAATGTTGAAGATGCCCAGGCCGATGAACATCATCACCGTCCCCTCCGACAAAAAAGATGCGTTGATTTGCGCCGACCAACTCTACAGGGAAGCAGCTGCAGTAGCTGCCGCCAAGGCACCTGCTCCTGCCGACGGAGCCCGGGGAGAGAAGAAGACCGGCGAGACCCCTCGCATTCACTCCGGCAAGCGTGCCTCTTCGGGGTGTTGCGCTCCTGTTGAGGACGTGCCAGAGAGCTCCACTGGCAAGAGTAAGAAGTCCAGAGCTACACCACCAGAGACCAAGAAGGTGCCCGTCAAGGAGGACGGTGCGAGGGGAACTTTTACCATAAGCTCCACCCTCGACAGCAAATAGGAAAGCAAGCTCGTTACTTTCCTGTGAGAAAATGTCGATGTGTTTGCGTGGCAAGCCTCTGACATCCCCGGCGTTCCCAGGGAAGTGATTGAGCGCCATCTTGCTATCTGTCCTCATGCACGGCCCGTCAAGCAGAAGGTCAGGAAGCAAGCTCTGGAAAGGCAGGAGTTCATCACGGAGGAGATCAGAAAACTAGAGGCAGCAGGCTTGGTAAGGGGAGTGCTCCATCCGACGTGGTTGGCCAACCGGTAGTGGTGCGCAAGGAAAACGGGAAGTGGAGGCAGTGTATTGATTACACAGACATCAATAAGGCTTGTCCAAAGGACCCCTTCCCATTGCCGTGCATCGACCATATTGTCGACTCCACGGCTGGGTGTGGCCTCTTATCATTCCTCGACGCCTACTCAGGGTACCACCAGATCTTCATGACGAAAGAAGACGAGGGGAATACATCATTCATCACCCCATGTGGTACGTATTGCTTTTTACGGATGCCTTTCGGGTTGAAGAGTGCTGGCTCAACTTTTGCAAGGGCAGTCCAAATTGGTTTTGAGCCCCAGCTACATAGAAATATGGTAGCTTATATGGATGACATAGTGGTCAAAACCAAGGACAGGGCAAAACTTGTGCAAGATCTGGAAGAAACATTTGCAAACCTGCGCAAGATCAACCTCAAGTCGAACCCTGAGAAGTGTGTCTTCGGTGTTCCGTCCGGCAAGATTCTCGGGTTCTTTGTGTCGCAGCGCGGGATTGAGGCAAACCCAGATAAGATCAAGGCCATCGAGCAGATTGAGGCAGCTAAAAGGATCAAAGATGCGCGTCGGCTCACTGGCTGCGTTGCCGCCATGAGCAGATTCATCTCCAAGTCCGCGGAGCATGCCCTTCCCTTCTTCAAGATCTTGAAGAAAACGGGCCCGGTGGATTGGTCCCCAGAGGCCGAGGCAGCGCTGTAGGATTTGAAGAAGTACCTATCCTCTACCCCAGTGCTGGTTGCACCCAAACCACAAGAACCGTTGCTGCTGTATCTAGCGGCAACAAATCAGGTGGTTAGCGCCGCACTAGTGGCGCAGAGAGAGGTCGACGAAGAGGCAGCGGCAGCGGCAGAATCAATGGATGGCGAGCCGGAACCCTCCCCGGTAGGGCTCGATGCCGGCAAGACTGAGTCCCCGGCAGAGGCTGACGCCAGTACGACAGGGCCCGCGCGACCGGGTGAAGTGGCGCAAAAGAAGAAAATGGTGTAGCACCCAGTTTACTTCGTCAGCTCCCTCTTGCAGGGGGCTAGGTCGAGGTACTCAGGTGTGCAAAAATTGCTCTTCGGCCTCCTTATGGCCTCGAGGAAGCTGCGTCATTACTTCCAAGCGCATGAGATCACTGTAATCACCCGCCTCCCGTTGCATCAGATACTGCATAACCCAGATGCAACAGGGAGAATCGTGGAATGGGCCCTGGAGCTGTCGAGTTTCGGTTTGAAATTCGGAAGCACCTCGACGATTCAGAGCAGAGTTTTGGCGGAGTTTGTTGCGGAATGCACCTCGACGCCCGACGAAGAGGTACAGGAGACCACTCTCCCCGACAAGGAAATGTGCCACAACTGGATCATGTACTTTGATGGGGCTTTTTCTCTGCAAGGCGCCAGTGCTGATCTGCTGCTTGTCGCACCCACCGGAGAGCACCTCAAGTATGTCATCCAAATGCACTTTCCCCGGGAGATGTCGACCAACAACACCGCCGAGTACGAGGGTTTGCTTGCCGGTCTCAGGATCGCGACGGACCTTGGAGTCAAAAAGCTCATTGTCAGGGGTGACTCGCAGCTCGTCGTCAGGCAGATAAACAAAGATTATCGGAGCCTGCTGATGGAAGCTTACCTGGATGAGGTGAGGAAACTAGAGGAGCGCTTTGACGGTATACAAGTAGAGCATGTCCCTCGGATGGAAAATGACATCGCTGACTACCTGTCAAAGCGCGCTGCCCTCAAGCTACCTATGGAACCAGGTACTTTTGTGCTTCAGTTAACTCAACCATCCGTCGAACCGTCAACCGGG